>CM034148.1:846609921-847809921 GCA_019776745.2 Taxus chinensis | reverse complement strand
TATTTTAAACCTCTTACCTTTATAATAGTAAATTCTCACAAAGAATACCCTAAGTAAAAAACCACATTTACTCACTCCAAATAATAGTATGAAGCTTATTACCTTGATAGTAGTGTATATAAAGAGGAAAAATTTAAAGTATTGTTAATATTAAGATATTAATAATATTAAGATTATTATTGTTTTTTAAAATTAAATATTAAAAAAAAGAAAGAAAGGGTCTTACTTATATATATATATATATATATATATATATATATATATATATATAGATATATATATATATTTGATATTGAGTACATACACCAAAAGTTGCAAAGAAAAAAAAGAGTCGCATTTTTTTACCTTAAGATTGCTCCCTTAGTTCCTGTGACCCTTCCTTTTTATTGATGTCTGCACATTGTTTGTTTTTTGGGAATTGCATGTATATTGGGGTGGGGAGGGGTCGCCGACCCCTCCCCACCCCCCAAAAAAAATTCAAATCCCACCTAACAATGTGGCTAGCACACTTTGGAGACCCCCCTGCGCTTTTTCCCCTTTTACGGCCTATGCTTAAGGATCCACTACCTTCCCTTACCCACGCATATATATATTTGCATATATTTGCATATATTTTTCTAAGCAGTAAATAAGATTATATATATATATATATATATATATATATATGAAAAATTAATATCATAATTGTATAAAGAAAATTCAAAATCTTACTCTTTATTCTTGCTACATTCATAGGAAGTATTACATCCATTTAAATAGGAGATGTTGTTCCTATATTTAAGGAGATATAATCTCCATAAATATCTCCACACATAACTCCTAAAACAACTCCATGCTATTTTACGTGAGATTTTGTTTTCTCACAAAACTAATATTGTTAATGATTTGTTTACTCTACAACTCACAACAATATTTACTCACCCACTCATAATTACATTTACAATAATGTAATTAATTATTACAACACATATTATATTATCCTAGATAATATAATCACTTACATAATATTCTATGTTCACACTACAATATAGATATTCCTAACATTCGCCCCCTTAGTGTGAACATGGGGTAAGAGCTCCTGGAAACATCAAACTTGTCGGAGTAGCCATTGCTACTGGATTTTGCTATCTAGATCTTGCTGCTAATGATCATCCTTGTCGTATGAACATCTTCATCGACTGATCACCTTCCAATGAAGTATAGCAGTAAGAGGACCGTACGATAGTCAAAGGACCATACGTAGATGATTTTCCCCTGTAAGCTGAGTCAAGCAGTTTGCTTCTTCCACACCAAATAGACACTCAGGAACTGTTGTTAGTCTATGTGAACATATTAAAATCAAAACATGAAACTAGTTTCACCCCCTTGTGTATAAACACACCACATAACTGAAATAAAATATCAGCACATCTGTCTGCGACCCCATCGTTGGTGAATGACGAGAGGATGCTGATTTTCCTCCTTCCTCCATTACCTCCTTCCTCCAACAAGAAAAGAGTCTACCATAGGAAATCCTCATCACTAGGACGTGAAAGTTCTTCATCAGTTGAGTAGACTTCCCAATCAGTTTCTACTTCAGTTAGAAGGGCTTTCTGATCTATCTTGTCATCAAGAAGATCCTGAGCTCTCTTTTTACAGTTCAGTATTACATGCCCAATCTCATTACAATAAAAGCATTTTATTTTTCCATGTGAAGGAACCTTCTTTGGTTTATGTTTTTCCTTCTTAGATGAGGAGCTAGGTTTGTTTCCTACATATAGTACTTCTTCATGTTCTTCATGACTGCTTTGTTCTAATAATGTAGAAATCACTCCTTCTAGACTAATAGTAATTTTACTCAAAGTAAATACAATATTTGAGTAACTCTTAGGCATGCTATTAAGAAGAATAGCTTTAGCATCATCATCTTTTACATGTTCTTTAATTCCAGCTAGTTGATTTAGCAAAGAATGAAACTTACTTATATGATCTGCCATTTTTGAGTTCTCTTCCATTTTCAACCCATACAAGTGTTGCTTCAGTGTAGTCTTTGTCATTTCAGCTTCAGAACCAAACAATTTGTTAAGAGACTCCCAAATTTCTTTTGCAGATTTTGTGAAATCCACATGATGTAGATAGGCTTTTTATAAGCCCAGACCAATGGTACCCAATGCTCTCTGATCTTTTGCATTCCACTTTGCCAATTCATTTCCTCCATTGGGTGGAGTTTAATTAGACTTCACCACATCCCATAGATCCTTTTCTATTAAATGTAATTGCATTTGTAGTTGCCATGTATGGAAATCTTGTCCTTCAAACTTTTCAATCAGATTTAGTTTCTCCATTATTTTGTACAATACTGATAAAAAAATACAAAATTAAATCAAGTACTTTAAAATTTTATATTGAATACCTTTTAACCTCCAAGCAAGTCCAGAACTTGTATTAACAATTCAACATTATTGAAAATTGGAGAAAACTTTCAGTAGAAGAATTGATGTGCTTAATTTGATAACTGCATAGTAAAATTTGTTTTTCTTCCAAACTACGTACTGGGTTCTACTAACATTTCTTCTGTAGTTTCTTGACCAGCACATGATTCTACACGTAAAATTATAGAAAAGCCCACATCCGAAAATGAAAACTATGATATATTCTTTGAGACGGATTTGATCATGAAAGCACTGAAATTTCTTGCATCAAACCTACTCTGTTACCAAATGAAAAATTAATATCATAATTGCATAAAGAAAATTTGAAATCTTACTTTTTATTCTTCCTACATTCATAGGAAGTATTACATCCATTTAAATAGGAGATGTTGTTCCTATATTTAAGGAGATATAATCTCCATAAATATCTCCACACATAACTCCTAAAACAACTCCATGCTATTTTACATGAGATTTTGTTTTCTCACAAAACTAATATTGTTAATGATTTGTTTACTCAACAACTCATAACAATATTTACTCACCCACTCATAATTACATTTACAATAATGTAATTAATTATTACAACACATATTATATTATCCTAGATAATATAATCACTTACATAATATTCTATGTTCACACTACAACATAGATATTCCTAACATTCGCCCCCTTAGTGTGAACATGGGGTAAGAGCTCCTGGAAACATCAAACTTTTCGGAGTAGCCATTGCTACTAGATTTTGCTATCTGGATCTTGCTGCTAATGATCATCCTTGTTGTATGAACATCTTCATCGACTGATCACCTTCCAACGAAGTATGGTAGTCAGATGACCGTACGATAGTCAGAGGACCGTACGTAGATGATTTTCCCCTGTAAGCTGAGTCAAGCAGTTTGCTTCTTCCACACCAAATAGACACTCAGGAACTGTTGTTAGTCTATGAGAACATATTAAAATCAAAACATGAAACTAGTTTCACCCCCTTGTGTATAAACACACCACATAACTGAAATAAAATATCACCACATCTGTCTGCAACCCCATCGTTGGTGAATGATGAGAGGATGCTGATTTTCCTCCTTCCTCCATTGCCTCCTTCCTCCAACAAGAAAAGACTCTACCATAAGAAATCCTCATTACTAGGACATGAAAGTTCTTCATCAGTTGAGTAGACTTCCCAATCAGTTTCTACTTCAGTTAGAAGGGCTTTCTGATCTATCTTGTCATCAAGAAGATCCTGAGCTCTCTTTTTACAGTTCAGTATTACATGCCCAATCTCATTACAATAAAAGTATTTTATTTTTCCATGTGAAGGAACCTTCTTTGGTTTATGTTTTTCCTTCTTAGATGAGGAGCTAGGTTTGTTTCCTACATATAGTACTTCTTCATGTTCTTCATGACTGCTTTGTTCTAACAATGTAGAAATCACTCCTTCTAGACTAATAGTAAATTTTACTCAAAGTAAATACAATATTTGAGTAACTCTTAGGCATGCTATTAAGAAGAATAGCTTTAGCATCATCATCTTTTACATGTTTTTAATTCCAGCTAGTTGATTTAGCAAAGAACGAAACTTACTTATATGATCTTCCATTTTTGAGTTCTCTTCCATTTTCAACCCATACAAGCGTTGCTTCAGTGTAGTCTTTGTCATTTCAGCTTCAGAACCAAACAATTTGTTAAGAGACTCCCAAATTTCTTTTGCAGATTTTGTGAAATCCACATGATGTAGATAGGCTTTTTATAAGCCCAGACCAATGGTACCTAATGCTCTCTGATCTTTTGCATTCCACTTTGCCAATTCATTTCCTCCATTGGGTGGAGTTTAATTAGACTTCACCACATCCCATAGATCCTTTTCTATTAAATGTAATTGCATCTGTAGTTGCCATGTATGGAAATCTTGTCCTTCAAACTTTTCAATCAGATTTAGTTTCTCCATTATTTTGTACAATACTGATAAAAAAATATAAAATTGAATCAAGTACTTTAAAATTTTATATTGAATACCTTTTAACCTCCAAGCAAGTCAAGAACTTGTATTAACAATTCAACATTATTGAAAATTGGAGAAAACTTTCAGTAGAAGAATTGATGTGCTTAATTTGATAGCTGCATAGTAAAATCTATATTTCTTCCAAACTACGTACTGGGTTCTGCTAAAATTTCTTATGTAGTTTCTTGACTAGCACATGATTCTACACGCAAAATTATAGAAAAACCCACATCCGAAAACGAAAACTATGATATATTCTTTGAGACGGATTTGATCATGAAAGCACTGAAATTTCTTGCATCAAACCTGCTCTGTTACCAAATGAAAAATTAATATCATAATTGCATAAAGAAAATTTGAAATCTTACTCTTTATTCTTGCTACATTCATAGGAAGTATTACATCCATTTAAATAGGAGATGTTGTTCCTATATTTAAGGAGATATAATCTCCATAAATATCTCCACACATAACTCCTAAAACAACTCCATGCTATTTTACGTGAGATTTTGTTTTCTCACAAAATTAATATTGTTAATGATTTGTTTACTCAACAACTCATAACAATATTTACTCACCCACTCATAATTATATTTACAATAATGTAATTAATTATTACAACACATTATATTATCCTAGATAATATAATCACTTACATAATATTCTATGTTCACACTATAACATAAATATTCCTAACAATATATATACACACATTCTTGCTCTTAACCAAATGGAAGAGAGAATGAATCCAATTTGTTTTTAATCTTATCAAAATGGGGAAAACCCACAAGCCCATTTGGGCAAATACAAGGGAAATAAGCTAAATAAAAAATATAAATACATTTAGAAACCCTAAGGAGGGTATAAACAAAATGAAAATAAATAGGACATGTTAATCCCTCTAAAAGCTTGGGATGGCCTCCAATGGCTTCCCTTCCTCCTCCATTAACCTACAAAACAAAATAGAAACAATGAGACAAATGAAATGAGAAAGGAGACTTCATAAGGATGTTTTAGGGTTGGCTACCCTTTTTCCACATCAAGGGACCAAATTGAATCCATCCAAGGGATGTGATTCATCCCTACAAAAATTAGGTGGAGAGTGGGTGAATAGAAATTGTCCCTTTTAATTTAAATGTTTTAATTTCAAATTATGGGTTGACTTTTAAGGGGTTACTTTATGGGGTAGGGAAGTGTTCATTATCCTAACCCAAATTTTAATATGGGACCTTGCTAGTTGTTTCAACATTGTAGAAATTAAATAACCTTGGTATTTAATTTCATTGGCCACTTTTACCCTTGACACCCCATGGGGGGAATATTCAACTTTAGTAGGAATTAATTTATTATTTAAATAATCCTTAGGGAGATTAAACTTGCCTAATCAAATAAATGTATTAAAGTTTAATGTAGATTTTAAATATTGTGTTATCATGGAATATTGTTTTTACTTGAGTCATCACCTTAGAGACACTAATGTGACAACTATCATTTTCAAAAACTTTTGTGGGCACACTTTTCAAAAAAATTATTCCTATAATATTTTCTAACTAAAACTAGGTTGTTCTTGGGTCTTGTGCGGGTGTTTTTAGCGGGCGTTACACTTGGTATTAGATCCATGGGTTCAAATCTTGGACCCTTGGGCACACAGGAAAACATGAGACATGAAAATTGAACCTAGTTCAATATTAAACCTAGCACGATACTAAACCTAGAAAACAACTTGACTGAAAGATTGTATATTTTAGTGAACATAGAAAAATGGAATAAAACCTAGAATGACTGAACTAACTCTCGCCTTGGTCTGTGTAGGAGGTGTGGATTAGATGAGGGGTCCTTTCACATAGACCTAGATATACCACCTCCAGAGCAGGCCGTAGTGACCATTCTACCCCAGATTTTACAGACGCTTCAGGATGTCAATGCCACTATACGTGGAGGGTCCTTAGGAGGATGATTAGCCAGACATGATAGGGAGCCATTCATTGAGGCTCGGGCATCTCCTCAAACACAGTAAGGAGCGTAGGGAAAAGAAGAGTCCCGCATGGGGAGTTAGCCAGAGTAGAGTCATTGCAGAGGGGACATGGAGACAGGATTTCAGGACACAGGGATAGGTCTCAGAGCCCTAGACCTATAGATGAGCATACAGAGAGGCCCTAGGGGTCGCTAGTCAATAGCTGTAGACCATATCAGGGAGATCCTGAAGCTACGACCATCTCATTATTCTGAAGATACAGGTGGATTTCAAGAAGAGGCCTGGTTAGTGAGCTTGAGTGGATGCTTCAAGCTCTGCCCTTGTACTAGCAACACAAAATCTCATGTTGCAATCCATCTTCTGAGGGATGGAGCTTGTGTCTAGTGGAGGACCGAGGAGAAGAAGCTCCATGTTGATTCAAAGACGAGTTACCTAGGAGCTCTTTGAGGAGTGGTTCAGGAGCAGGTACTTATCCCAGAGGTTTATTCAGCAGCGTATAGATGAGTTCCATGACCTCTGTCAGGCATCTATGACTGTAGCTGAGTATGAGAGTCGATTTTTGGACCTACTCCAATATGTCGATTATATGCAGGATGAGCAAGTACGGATTCACAGGTTCATCAGGGGCCTAAATTTAGATTTGGGTTGTGTGGTGCACATTCACTACCCACATACCTTAACAGAGGCCATGGAGAAGGTTTATATTATAGAGGAGACATGAGAAAAGACACAGTAGGCTAGAGATAGAGTTTGGAGCTCCTAGTATGTAACAGATCGAGGGGGTCAGTTCCTCCTCCACATGGTGGACAATTTTTAGGACAGTCATCGTTTAGGCCACCATAATATCCACCTTAGTAGCAGCAGCAGTAGACCGGCCCACCTTATAGACCTCCTCAGATATTTGATGCACAAAGAGGACAGAGTATGGGGCCTCCTCCTAGGGGTCCCATTAGGACACATGGTGCATCGAGGGCATCAGTTAGTAAGAGCTCATCTACAGAGACCTCAGCAGTCTATAGCTGGATCATCAGGATCCATAGCATCAGACCTCTAGAGTGTCCAGCTGAAGCTGCATCTCATTAGAGAGGACCATAGTTGTTATGGTTGTGGTGTTGCAGGCCATCATTGGAGGGAGTGCCCACAGAACCCTAGTAACAAGGGTAAGATGCAGATTTCTGAGCCTACTATTGGTGATATGGCACGGAGCCATCGGATCTATGCAGTGGTCGAGAACTGCCAGGCTAAGCCCTAGAGTACCGTGATAGAGATGACAGGTAGCATTAGTGGTATTTCTACCTCCATTTTATTTGATTATGGTTCATCTAATTCTTTTATTACACCATCCTTAGTAGAGCATTGCAAGCTGGTGGCAATTAGGTAGGGTCTTAGTTGGGATGTCGAAATGGCTTCTGGAGCCAAAATTTTTTGTAGACTCCTTAGTAAAGGAGTGTGTAGTGGATTTGGGACCCTTCACCACTACCTCGGATCTTCGCATCCTTCCTCTATGGGTTCTTATGGAGTCATCTTAGGCATGGACTGGTTGTCTACACACAGAGCTAGAGTGGACTATTACCATAAGACTATTACTTGTACAGATGATCTAGGAGGTTAATTCAGTGATAGAAGAGTTAGGAGGCCTGTTTCCATTCGCACCATCTCTGCTATGCAACTTAAGCAGTGTGTGTGCAATGGGGTTGTCCAGATGTATGTTGTTACAGTTAGTGACAGATCTGAGGATGAGTCTAGTTGGACCATCCCTTGATGATCATCCCATCTTGAGAGAGTTTTCAGATGTCTTTCTAAGGGAGTTATCAGGGTTACCACCCCCACGTGAGATAGATTTTCACATAGATTTGGTTCCTGGCACAGAGCCTATCTCACGAGCACCATATCAGATGACTACTCTTGAGCTTTATGAGCTCAAGTTGTAGCTTGAGGGCCTTCTAGAGAAAGGCCTAATCCTTCCTAGTGTATCCCCTTGGGGTGCACTGGTGATTTTTGTAAAGAAGGAGCATGGATCTTGTGCGTTGTGTATTGATTATCGTCAGCTGAACAAAGTAACGATCAAGAATCGTTACCCCCTTCCACTCATTGACGATTTATTTGATCAGATGAAGGGGGCCACATTTTTCTCCAAGATAGATCTTAAGTCAAGTTATCATCAGCTGAGGATCATGGAGGTAGATATTCATAAGACCTCCTTCCGTATGAGATATGGTCACTACGAGTTCACCGTAGTGCCTTTTGGTTTGACGAATGCCCCCGTAGTTGTTCATGAGCTTGATGAATGGGGTATTCAAGACATTCTTGGATCACTTCATGCTCATCTTCCTTGATGACGTTCTGATTTACTCACGTACGTGTGAGGAGCATGAGGAGCACCTTCGTCTAGGTTCTTCAGTGTCTTTCATGAGTAGTATCTTTATGGGAACCTGGAGAAGTGTGTGTTCTTTCAGATAGAGGTGCATTATTTGGGCCACATCATTTCTGGGGAAGGTATCGTAGTCGATCCTTCCAAGATTCAAGCTATTATGGATTGGCTAGCACCCACTAGTGTGACAGAGGTGTGCATCTTCATGGGTTTAGCAGGATATTACAGGAGATTTATCCAGGACTTCTCTTAGGTTGTGCACCCCATCACTTCCCTTCAATGAAAAGGGAAGAATTTTTTTTGGTCAGATAGATGTGAGCAGGCCTTTAGGACACTGAAGGAATGCCTCACAACAGTTCCTATTCTTGTAATGTTAGATCCTCAAGGAGAGTTCTTCGTATGCATAGATGCTTCTTTGGCAGGACTTGGAGGTGTGTTGATGTAGGAGGGCAAAGTAGTGGCTTTTGAGTCTTGCAAACTCAAGGATTATGAGCTCAATTATTTGACTCATGATCTTGAGCTTGTTGTAGTTTTTCACAACTTAGTATGATGGAGACACTTCCTTCTTGGCTAGAGATTTACACTCAGGACTGATCACTTAAGTCTTTGCCACCTCTTCATGCAACCCAATCTCAACGCTCATCAGTGGCGTTGGATGGAGTTTCTTTGTGAGTATGACATGGAGATAGAGAATTTGAAGGGGAAGGAGAATGTGGTTGCAGATGCCTTGAGTAGACAGAGACATGTGGTTATGGCCACTTCAGTGGGCACAGATTTGCAGAGTAGGATATTACAGCAGCTTCCTCATGACAACTTCTACGTTGCAGCCAGGACAGAGATTGAGTCTCAGAGACCCCTTGAGGGGAAGTTTGATGGATTCTCATTAGAGACAGATGGCCTTCTCTGACACAGAGGTCATATTTATGTTCCCAGAGATGGAGGCTTGAGATAGGACATTTTGACAGAGGCTCATTGTGTACCCTATTCAGCCCATCCTGGGGTGAAGAAGATGCATGCCACTTTGAGACAGTTGTACCATTAGAGGGGAATTTGGAGAGACATGGCTCAATTTGTATCACATTTTTTAGAGTGTCAGAAGGTGAAGGCTGAGCATTAGCATCCAATTGGCCTTCTCTTTCCTAATGCCATACTAGAGTGGAAATGGGACACCATTTCCATGGACTTCGTAGTTGGGTTACTGACGTCGAAATACCACCACGATGTCATTATGGTCACGGTGGATAAATTGACGAAAGTGGATCATTTTTCTCTAGTGAATACCACCTACACGGCTAGTGTAGTGGCATGGGTATACCTTGATGAGATCATCAGGTTACACGGGATTCCACATAGAAAATCATTTGTGACCGTGATCCTTTATACACTTCCCACTTCTGGACTACCATGCATAGCATGCCCTCGTGACGAAGATAAATTTTAGTACAACATATCACCTAAGACAGATGGAAAAACTGAGTGGGTGAATTAAATTTTGGAGGACATGCTTAGGATGTACATCATGGATCACCAGTCGAGATGGAATGAGTACCTGTACTTGGTGGATTTTTCCTACAATAATAGTTTTCAAATTTTGATAGGCATGGCTCCTTTTTAGGCATTATATGGCAGAGAGTGCTAGGACACCTCTTAGTTGGGACAGGTTAGAGGACAAGGTTTCTCTTGGGCCAGCGTTACTACAAGACATGGAGTAACAGGTTGTTATGATCAGGCAATGATTGTAGGAGGCACAGGACCAACTAAAAGAAGTATGCAGATCAGCATATGATAGATCATAGTTTTGATGTGGGCATGAATGTGTTCCTTCATGTTAGGCCACATAAGAGATCTATCCATTATGGAAAAGGTACTAAATTAGCTCCTAGATTTGTGGGTCCCTTTGAGATATTGGAGTGTATCGGCCCTTTTTCCTACCGTCTAGTGTTTTCACCTAGCTTGTCTCACATCCATGATGTGTTTCATGTTTCAGTACTTAGGAAATATATTGCAGATCCTTCTCATGTGCTGGATTGGACCTCATTGTAGGTGCAGGATCAGGAAGTAGGTGACGATGGAGCCCATCTACATTTCATAGAACGCAAGGACCTTGGGCCTTCGAGGTAGAGAGATTGACCAGGTTCGAGTGCAGTGGGACATGTATGATGAGACTGCGGCTACATGGGAGGATGCTACATTGCTACGAGTTCAGTTTCCACACTTGTTCCAGTGACTTCCAGGAGGAAGTCGAGTCTAAGGGGAGGGGGATGTAGTGCCCACATCCCTTCAAAACCTTTTTGTTATTGATTATGATACTGTTGACTATACTTATGGATATTATTGTAGCTTTTGATTTAGTATGATGATTAGATGTTAGATATACTAGACTATTGTTGATTAAATTCATATATGATGCATGTGGATTATTAGAGACATTTTATATTGATATTTAAAATACTGTTGACATGGTTATTTATATATATATATTTCTAACATGCGACATCCGTCGCCACACTGCGTAGGCTTTGATAATTGAATTAATGTTGTAATCATTTTGACATGGATGAAACGTTGGATATAAATGTTGCTAGAAACTTGTAAATGATAACGTATTTGCCTAAATGATATTAATTCATATATATAGATCATCTCTAGATTTATATTACATATTTTGGCATAGATGTTTTAATGCAGCCACGAGGCTGAAGGAGGTATTTTTGTGTTTTGCAGGCAAATTTATTCACAACAAACATCGGGGGGATTGGAGACCAACCACATTGGAATTCTAGATGAATTCAATAAGAGTCACCATGGCAACATGTAATTGTGTGTGTGTTAGAATTATTTGGCTAGGGGAAAAGTGTGACCAAGGGGACATGTGTTGTATTTGGTCTTTAGTTTCCCTTTTTATTTATGTTAGTATGTGTTTCTTTTGAGTGATGTAATTTACTTGTTTTATTTATTTAGATTTTATGTATGTTTTTCCCCTTTGTCTTAGTGGGTTTAAGTGTCTTATTAAAATTAATAAATCTTGTCCTAACTAATTAGAGATGTGACCAAAAAAATTCATTTATTATACTTGATTTGCTCTTGGATTTTGTGTTGTGTTGAATGCTTGAGATCTTGAGTGTTGTACACTCTACCCTTCATGGGAAACTCGAATTTGGCCTTAAGGGCTAATTTTGAAGATTGTGGGACAAGTTAAACTTGTCCCACACCTCTTAAATTGTCATACCAACCCTACCTATGGGTTGGGGGGTCAAAATTAGACCCATAAGGTGTTTTGGGAAGATAAAAAGGTAAAATGTTTATTGCACTTTCTTTCATTGTAATTAATTTTGTCCTTAGGGGGTGTGGGATTAGATTGTGTGTGTAAGTAAAATGTCATTTCTTCAACCACTTATTAATTGTGCTTTGGAATATGAGGTTGACTAAGGTGATGTGGAGTGGAGAGAAATGAGGTGGCATCCTACTTTGAGCCACATCATCCTCCTCTCTCCCTTTTCTATTTATTGAAATTCTTTTTCTTGTTTGGGGGTTACTTCATTATTTTTGTGCTCTTGTATTTTTGGAAGAGTTAGAGGATTGTTGGGAGTGCTTGTGGATTGTTGGAGCTTGTGGATGCTTGCTTGGTTTTGAGGAGCTTGGAGTTTTACTCTTGGAACAAGCTCTACTATGGAAAGGTAGGATCTTTACCTTGCTTATGTTATGCTTTATTTTGTGTTTATATGATTGTATTGAGTATTGTTTTCTTTGGAATGCTTGTTGGGTGTGGGTAGATTGCCTAAGTTTGGAGTAGGAGGAGACTATGGGGAGATTTCATGTAGGGGGCATAAGAGTTTACCTTTTTATTAGAGGGAGTTTGGGTTGGATGCCCTACCTTGTACAAGGAATGCTTGCATTTCTTTCTTGTTTCCTTTATGAGGGAGGAATAAGAGATTGGGGGAGGAATAAGAGTATGTGGGAGGTATAAGGGGTACTTGAGGGAGGCATAAGAGTATGTAGGGGATTTGAGATATTCATTGGAGGCTTTAAGTGGACATCCATTCCCATTGGGAGGCATAAGTGGCCTCCCCATAGGTTCTTTCTCCTTTGGCTTTCATTTTTAAGCCTTGTTTATTTTGGTTGTTTTCTTTCTTGTGTTGTAGTTAAGTTGAATGTGATTGGAATGGTTGTGAAATTTTTGGTGTTGTGTTGTGGAAGCTTGTTGTTGCCATGTGGTTGGAATCACCTCTCATTGTAATGTGGTTGGGGCTCAGGGCCAATGAGGAGGATGGCTTCTCCTCCCCATTGGATATTTTGGTTGGGTGGAGAGTGTTGCCTCTCCCCCCATTTTGTTGTGAATCAAGAAAATCATGAAGGAGCTCTCTTGTTGGTGTTGTGAGGCTTGGATATTTTTGTTGGACTCCTTAAGAAACTTATTCTTGTGAAAACCATTTTTGTTGTTCACACCTAGGGTGGAGTAAACTTGTAACATTCTTGTATTATTTTCCCACTTTGAGTGGATGACATTGTATTAATATTGTGAAGAAGAGTTGGATTCAATTATTGGATATGAAAGTTGTATTGTATCTTGGAAAAAGAAAGAAAGACATGTCTGTTATAAACTAGTCTTGTGAAATAGAAAAGAAAATTTATTATCCTTGTTTGAAAGTTGTAATGTAGGAAAGGAAAGTTTCCTTCATTGTTGTATTTGTATTATGGAAGATGAGAAAGAAGAAATATTAAAGTTCATTATACTACTCAAAGGCATGCATTGAAAAGTAAACTATCTTCTTGCATTTTCTTATATTGTTGTAGGAAAGTTAAGCTTTATTTCAAGTGGATGGGAAGAACTTAAATTTTAAATTGTGACTTGGTTGATTTAAAAAAATATAGAAATTCTTAATACTAGTAAGGGAAAGAGGTGTCTTATTGCAACTTAGACCTTAGTCCCCTTATTAATGTGCAAAGTAATTACTAAGCTATTGTGGAATTTCCTTTAAACTCATTGCACCTTGATATACTAAATTGTAAAAATTTGATTTGGTTTGTTTAAAAACCTCTTACCTTTGCATCATCAAATTTTCACAAGGAGTACCTTAAGTAGGAAACAAAATTTAGCTACCCCAAATAATAGTATGAATTTTATTTCCTTGATAGTAGTATAAAAAAAGAAATTTAAAATATTGTTAATATTAAAATATAAATAATGCTAAGTTATTATTGCTAAATAAAATTTAGTAATATAGAAGAAAAAAAAAGAAATGGTCCTTTTCATATATATATATATATATATATATATATATATATATATATAGATATATACATATACATACATATATACATACATACATATATACATATACATACATACATACATACATACATACATAAAGTTGTACATAATATATAAATATAAATCATCATTTTTTGTGTGTGTGTATGTATATATGTGTATTGTATACCACACACACACACACACACACACACTTCACACAGATATATATATATATCTATGTATATATATGTTTTGTATTGTATGTTGTATGTATATAGATATATGGGGTGGGGTCGGGTGACCCCAACCCCCACCCCATTTATATATTAAATGGGTGTGTGTGGGTTGGGGTCCCCGTACCCCTCCCCACCCCCCATAAACACTTAAATTTGTTACAAACTGAAAGGAAATCATAATTTTTGAGTACCCATAACTGCAGCATGTAAGCCTTGTTGCCCGCATTGTAGTTAGTATTTAGATACTAGGCCTGGGGACTTCAACTTTACCAGACTACATTTTCGCCAACCCGTCCCCACCCCCCCCCTAATTTACTATATATATATATATATATATATATATTGCCCTTTGTGCACACACATTTCCTGTATTTATTATGTATTATCATGGTTTATATGTGCAAATCATTTCCTTCACGACGGAGTATTTCTTTATATATATATATAACAAATATTTGTATTATTGGATTTTTAAATACATAAGATAAAATGTATATAACGAAATACATATATACATTATACCCAAGTGTGTGTGTGTGTGTGTGTGTGTGTGTGTGTGTGTTTTCTCTACCCAAATGGAAATACTTATCAAATATTAACTTTATCAAAATGGGGAAAACCCACAACAAGGGAAATAAGCTAAATAAAATATATAAATACATTTAGAAACCCTAAGGAGGGTATAAACAAAATGAAAATAAATAGGACATTTTAATCCCTCCAAAAGCTTGGAATGGCCTCCAATGTCTTCCCTTCCTCCTCCATTAACCTACAAAATAAAATAGAAACAATGAGACAAATAAAATGAGAAAGGAGACTTCATAAGGATGTTTTAGGGTTGGTTAACCTTTTTCCACATCAAGGGACCAAATTGAATCTATCCAAG
The DNA here is from genome assembly GCA_019776745.2 of Taxus chinensis. Taxonomy (NCBI): domain Eukaryota; kingdom Viridiplantae; phylum Streptophyta; class Pinopsida; order Cupressales; family Taxaceae; genus Taxus; species Taxus chinensis. The sequence goes on along the minus strand of CM034148.1, from coordinate 847,794,786 downwards.
GGTTGAGATTCATCCCCTACAAAAAGTAGGTGGAGAGTGGGTGAATAGAAATTACACTTTTAATTTAAATGTTTTAATTTCAAATTATGGGTTGACTTTTAAGGGGTTACTTTATGGGGTAAGGAAGTGTTCATTATCCTAATGCAAATTTTTATATGGGACCTTGCTAGTTGTTTCAACATTGTAGATATTAAATAACCTTGGTATTTAATTTCATTAGCCACTTTTACCCTTGACACCCCATGGGGGAATATTCAACTTTAGTAGGAATTATTTTATTATTTAAATAATCCTTAGGGAGATTAAATTTGCCTAATCAAATCAATGTATTAAAGTATAATGTAGATTTTAAATATTGTCTTATCATGGAATATTATTTCTTATTCAAGTAGATCACCTTAATGTGGTAACTTTCATTTTTGAAAACTTTTGTGAGCACACTTTTTTTAAAAAAATATTCCTTAATTTTTCTAACTAAACCTAGGTTGTTCTTGGGTCTCGTGCGAGCATTTTTAGCGGGCGTTACAGTATGTTTTTGTGGAAGCCATGTTTATGTTAAAAGTTTTCAAATGTTGTCTAAAGATCCCTCATTGTTCCTTCGTTGGGGGTCGGGGTCCATTAAAGGGATGGCTTCTCCTCTTAATGGATTAAAGGTTGGGCGGGAGAGCGTCGTCCTATTCCCTCTTTGTTTGTATTGTGATCCTAGCTTTGGAAGAGATTGAAGAATTGCAATGTTGAAGTCTTCAAGTTGGGAGAAGACATGATTAGAATGAAGACTTGTATTAGGACCTTGTTGTAAAATCTCTTTGTTGCAATTTGATCATATTGTTATTCCCACTTTGAGTGGAAGTTTGTAATATAGGTTAGTTATAATATTCCATTTATTTTCAAGATTGAAATAAAGTTAGTAAATGTAGAAATATCTTTTGGTTTCTTACCTTAGTTGGAGAGGATTATTCTTAGTGAAAGAAAAGGATTTAAAGTCTTGCATTGTAAAATATTGATTTGAAAATTAGTAGTTTCTATAGGTTGCATTGTAATGTTATAGTGAAAGGAGAAAGTTTAAGTTGTTTAGTTGTCTTAAAATGAAACTCTCCTAAAGTTGTAAGTTATTTAAAGTTAGTGTGTGTACATACATGTATATATGGAAGAAGAAAAGATGTATTTGAAATGAAGTGCATTTGAATTCTTGTTGTTTTATTAGAAAAATGGAATATTGTGAAATAGAATGAATGGTAGTTGATCAGTTATACTGAACTTTTACATTTTATTGCAAAAATGGAAGAATAGAGACTTGAGTTGATGTTTATGTAATTTTGAAACTAAGAAACTAGATATACTATCACTTTACCAACAAATGAAATAAAAGACACCCCTAGTTAAAATTTATTATTGCATCTAGAACACTCAACTTAAGAAGAAAAACTGTATGAAATTAATGTATGTATTGAAGGTTTTGTTTTCGGGGAATGATCAGTACCACCACCTTGCTGCAGAGAAGCATGGTTTCAGAACCGCTGCACCAAGCTTAGAGCAACGGTCAATGTGAACCGCCCCCCCCCCCAGGCAGGGCGGCGAGTCACATGACAACCAGACCTACGTAGGGCAGCGGTTTCATCACTTTTTACAGATAAATTAATTTTCCTGTCCGTGAATACCCCAAAATTAACATTTTAGTAAAATCTAAGCTTAAAAATTTATCAAAAGGAAACTTTGAAAAACTAGGAATAAACTAAATTTACAAGATCTAAGCCTTATAATATCCCTTTATAGTCACCCAAATGTGTAAAACTCATGGATTTAAAGAAAATGGGGTTTCTTCCCAATAGTTGAACTCTAAAACAATGAAATTGATTTTATTAAAATAGCAAATTAGATTCAAAATAAGATCTCTACATTAATGCAATGCAACATCTACAATGGAAAAATCCTTTGCTTCTAAAATTTAGAATTTTTTTTGCATGGTTGCTCCCCCTTGCTCTCATGGCTTCTCCTCCTCTTCTTCCTCCTCCTCTTCCAAAACCCTGCAAAACAAGAAAAGAGACAAATTCGAGATTATTTTGGGAAAAAAAAAGGAATAAAAAGATACCCATAAGGAAATCTAGGGAAACCTAAATCTAAGGGCTAGGATTGATTCAATCCAATACGGCCCAAATTTAAACCCTACCTCACTTAAGTGGGAGGATATTTTGTGGGAATGCAATTTTTTAAATTAAAAAGAAAGAACATGGGTAATGGGGTGAATGGGGCCACTTAGTGGTTAGGTAAAACGACTAAACCCTTGAGTTAGAAAGTACATTATGAACCTTGGTGCTTGATAACCAAATTAAACTAATCGAGACTAGGTAAACGTATATGTTTTAAACCATGTAAATATAACTTAGGAAGTGAATATGATAACATTTAATTAGTAATTTAATTCCATTGTTTCATAAGCTTGTGTAGAAATACCCTAACCGAGAAATTTATTAAGTATGAAAATGTCTAACCTTGCTAACACATATTTAAGATTAAAAAAAAATATTACTGTAAACTTGTCTATTAATTTATTAGTTCTACTTTATTTTGAGGGTAGAAAATTAGTGGGTGTTACACACCCCCAATAGAGTACCTCTTAACAATCTAGGAATAGGAACATGTACATATTATTAATTAAACATCTTGCCTAGACAAAACCATATATTAGTATGCCAATAGACAAAAATAATTGTCCTAAACTGTAATGATCATCTATCCTACGAAGATTTGTTGACATTACAATTTCCTGCAAATTTTTCAAACACACATACCTTTTATAGCCTCTATGGCCATAAATTTAGGTACAGATACATAGTTCATAACAAAGTATATATACATTTTGGTACAAAATATTAGGGATCATCAAGTTATACTATATTTACTAACTTTGCACATCGCTCAAATCAAGTAATTCACCAATTGTTCACAATGTATGGTGTACTGGGAATGGGGGCATGATCATGCTTCATTCAACTTATGGATTTACACATTTGGCACATTGACCAACCTTAAAATAGTCTAACAAGCAAGACATGTGTCTAATCCAATGTGTCAGTACTTTAGGAACTCTAGATCATTAAATATTGCAGTAGTGTTGTTCTATGTGTGTAAGGTTTTTGACATAACTAGATGGCATCATGTGAAAAGTCTAAAACATTCCTCTTGTCTATCAAATGGAGGTTTTATGGCGGCTAAATGATAGTAATGACACCCTTCTTATCAATCTCTAAAGATCAAATATGGGACACCCATGTTCCCTATTGATTCTATCTTAATCTTAGCAATTAAAGATTGATAATACCCCATTATGTCTAAGCAGGAGTGTTGTTCCACACTGCTCCTTGTAAAAGTGTTTTAAAAAGCGAAGTTCCTCAACTTATGATCTATAGGAAAAAGTCTCTATCATTCCTTCACATGATTTTAAATTCTCTTTCAATTATTAAACTCTTAAAATTCATTTCGTGATGGTATCGTTAATATTTAATTCTTCTCCTATATGGACCCTCGTGACTACAATATACATGTTGCATGTTTTCATGATTGAAATATTGCAATTGACCAAATGCATTTCAAGCAATCAAGCAAATTGAGAAAAAAAAAGTTATGTTTACACACTACAGGCATAATTTTATTTAAAAACATAAAATTTTATTTCCTATTCTTAAGGGGGGGATGTGGATACATAATATATTAGTAATGCTTATACCTATTAACAATCTCAATATTGATATCTGTTACAACAGAGAAGTTCTGTTGCTCTTGAATTCAAACTATCCGCCCAATAGGAAGCTCTATAACCAGCTAAAAATAGTTAGGGAATGTCAAAAATCGTACATAGTTAGCGTTCAATCCCACTTGAAAGGGGTAATTCCCTTGTATGATGGATTTTTTTGTATTTTTAGTTCTTTTAACAGGCAAGCACAAAAGGGCAACAAAATTGGAAAAGTGGGAGGGTGCGGAGTTTGGGTGTCACCTTTGGAAAGTGGTACATAACATGTGTAATCATAGAAGGGTAATCTTTATTTACAATTTTGTCACCTATACATCTATATAAATATGGGCAACAATGTAAAAGACGGTAATATGTAGAATCCCATTATTGCATGTGTTTTGGAATTATTTAACAAAGTGGTTGCTCGTGCATATCCTCTTAGGAGATTAGCCTCCTCTCCTAATGAATCTCACCTAAATTTGGCATGCTTTCAAAGTGGATATTTTTAGTTGGAGTGAAACGAATGAAACTATATTTTTCTCATGTTTCCTTTTATTGTAATCTCTAATGTTATAATAAAGTTGTGATTGTTTCCAATGTCTTTTTACTAGTTCTAGTTGAAATCTCAAAAATTGGCATTGGAGGTGACCCATCTCTAGACTCTTTTAGATCACTACAACAATATTCCTTACATTGTGGCTCATGCTCCGCCACCTTTCTCCTCTTAAGATCCCTCTCCAAGATGTAGGGCTCACCACCCTTCTTGAACTCGATCTAGTTGGAGTTCTCCATGTCGATGCCAACCTCCACTTCCATAGCATGAAGGGTGGGGCTTTCCATAACCACGTCATAACGAATAGATTCCTCCACCTTTTTTAAATAAAGTTCGTTAGTTCGCATTAACTATCTTGTTGGTGTGTGGTCAAGGCCACATTAATGTGGAGCCGAACGCAACTATGGGCTAGGAGCTCATTATCGATGGAAAACCTTTTAAATGACACACAAAGGGACGACATCTTTACAGCATTGTGATGATTTTGTGGTGTGCTTCCGGAATACCAATGTTCATTTATGAATAGTTATACTATTTAATTTTTGTGTAGTATACTTACCGTTTCATTATAGTAAGTGTTAAGCGAAATACTAACTACTTGAAAAGCCATCGGCCAATCCGTGTGGCATCGTAAACAACGTAACTTATTGGAATTCTCAGATCCGACATCGCTTTGTTTCTCAATGGTCTGTTTGGAGTTTTGGATGTTCTTAAAGGCAGGGGTCAATCTTGTGAACCATGTCATCCTCAAATCTCGTGCTGTCCATTCGGTAATGACGATAATTGCCAAAAACCTCGAAAATAATCAAGTTTATGAAACCCTAAAACAAAATTGAAGCATAAACGTTCATCTTTATTCTTGTTTTTTAGGAAATGGCTCCAAAATGTACCCAATTCACGAGGAAAAGCTCTGAATCTTTAACAATGCTCCTGCTTATATTAAGCACTCTCTCATTACGTCTACCCCAACGCCCCGCATAAGCAACCATTTCTGCCAGTTAACGGAAGGTATGTAGCAGGCGGTTCTTTTTTTCAATTTCTGGTAGGCTTTTACTTACGTGTTGATTACTGTATCATTCCTGGAAAAGACCATAAAAGACCTAGTTAGTATTTTAAAGTAGAACATTAATGAATAAATCAAATCAATGTAGTATTTTTTTTTTAAAAAAAAATTAGAAATCTAGTTTCATGGACGCCCAAAGTCTCAATTTCTTTCTGTATTAATGGTGGTTGAGCATGTACTAAACAATAATGTGTAATATCCAATAGGGTTGTGATTCATTGGGTGAAGTTTGTATTCTTATTTGTGTTCAATTTAATTTAATCATAATAGAATATATAGGGTGCATTAGTTTTTTGATATAGTTTGATGGCATCTCTCCCTTAGTTTCAGAGGGAACATATAGATCCAACAATGCAATGTTTGTGGCATCTCTCCCTTAGTTTCAGAGGGAACATATAGATCCAACAATGCAATGTTTGATGGCATCTCTCCCTCCACATATAGATTCAACAATGCAATGTAAGTGAACAAACTAAACCAATAATTACCATCATGACGCAATTATGGGTGTCTCATGTCATGATCATGGCCTCAAATGTTTGACTCTCTGTGTTGGGTGTCTCCAAGCCTTACACTCAACAAGACTTGATCCCTAGTGGGCTCATTGAAAGTAATACATCAACACCAATAAACCAAGTAATTTCTATGAATGGCAATCAAAGTCGTATGTGTCAGGGTTTAGTTAATTAGTAAGTTAATTTTTCCTCCAATTTTAAATAAACATAAACATTACATAAGGTTAAGATATACATATATTGGAAAATCATTTATGTGTCTCATAAATAAACTCAATTTATATTTTTTAAATTAATTTAATTTTAATAAACTAATTGAATTTACTTGTTTTAGGTTCAATTTAATTTGTAATAAATCAATTTAAAATTTAACTTTTTATCTCTAATTTAATATTTTAAAATAAAATAATAAATTAATAACACATTAATTTTAGTGATTAACTTTTTCAATATAACATTTAGGCATTATTTAAGTAATATATTATATTCATTAAATATAATATATAATAAATATAATATATTTATTAAATGTTAAATATAAATTCCATGTATAAAATATTTTCTTTTAATATTTAAGAATGTATCCAGCGCTGCTTTTCTTTTCCTGAATTTTTGTAGTAATAAATCTGTAACTAACACAAATATCAACAATTATTATTTTTTAAAATATATATAAAGACGTATGAATTTAAACATGTCTTTTCTAAATTTATCTTATAAGTAAAGTTTATTTATACTGAAAGTAACTGGATTTTTCAATTGCGTTTTTAAATTTAACACGAACCAAATTTATATAGCTAAAATTAGACGGCATCTCACACTTATATACCCATCTTCTTCCATACTCGTTATTCATGCACGACTATTATCCGTCTTCCTCTATTTAATTTTCGTTTTCCAAAACCAGTGCAGGTTGCAGAGCTACAGTAAAACAATGGCAGCTTCTTTGCCTCCGGCCTACCAAACTGACGATCTGGGAAAGCCAGCGTGGCTGAATCCTGGAGACAACGCGTGGCAGTTGACAGCCGCCACAATAGTAGGAATGCAGTCAGTCCCGGGCCTCGTCATTCTGTATGGAAGCATTGTGAAGAAGAAATGGGCCGTAAATTCTGCGTTCATGGCTCTGTACGCGTTTGCGGCGGTGCTGGTAATGTGGGTACTTTTTGTGTACGACATGTCCTTTAATGCCACGGATCCCCTGGTGAAGGGGCTGTGGGGGAAGCCATATCTTTTGGCATTGGGGCAGAAGCAGATGCTTCAACAGTTTGGTACCTCATATTTCCCCAACGCAACCAACGTCTTCTTCCAGTTTGTGTTCGCCGCAATCACCGTCATTCTTATCGCGGGATCGTTGTTGGCAAGGATGAATTTCCATGCGTGGATGTTGTTCGTCCCGCTCTGGCTTACATTTTCTTATTCTATTGGCGCCTTCGCCCTCTGGACTGGATATTTTCGCACTAAGTTCATAACTATAGATTTTGCAGGGGGCTATGTTATCCATCTTTCTTCTGGAGTTGCAGGCTTCACTGCTGCGTATTGGGTGAGTAGTATGGAATCAACTCTTGAGGGAAAACATTTCTTTGTTTTTTAAAGTCTATTATTATTATTATATTCGAGGATCTCATAAGCATTATTCATTTTTTTTTAAAGAACGCATCAATATATTAACAATAAATACAAGATTATTATAATAAAATGTGGTCGGAGAGAATAAACATCATATAATCAATTCTATCTCGCCTCTCTACTGTCCAACTTGTTGGTCGGTAGGGCATCATGGGATAGAGACATTTTTAGATCACGTCACTGATTTATTATCAAGGAAAGAATGATTTTGGGATGTGGTCTCAAATGTCCAAAAACTTGCACATATTTTTTCCTTTTTTTAAATTTTTTTTGAAGATTGTAGAAACATAAAAACCCTAGAATTACAACTTATGTCTTTGTAGGGAGGCTAATTCAACTTTTTAGATCTATCATGAGAAATGAGATTAAAACTAAAACTCTTTTTGTTAGATCTAATATTAATGACTGGTCTCTCCATAAAATCTATCAAGATTAGACATAATATTTTTATTAAACATAAGTTATTTATGGTCAAAAACAAGATTAAACCTTATATTAATGGATGGTCTTTTTCCAAGACTTATGATAAATTACTAAATTAAATCTAATATTAATGGGTTTTATAAAAATTAGTCTCTTTTATTTTTCTGTAAAACTTCTTAATATTAAATTCGATCTTTGATTATACATTTTATTTCTAAATATATTAGATTGAATCTAATATTAATATTATTATTCCCCTCTATAAAAATTTATCCTAATAAAAATCAGAAACATCAAACCTAAAGACTTCAATCCTTCTTGTGATAATATGTTCCACAAACATACTCAAATGTCTGATATTACTAGGTAGTTTTTCCAAAGGCCTCATCATAGAATACAATACCAATTATCACTCCAATAAAAAAAGTACTGTTATGTTATATTTAATTTTGTGGAAATGTTTAAATCGTGTGAATATGACCTCCCTAAATAATTATTAGATCAACATTTTTAGCATCAGTTTAAGAACATTATGGTCTCTACGAATAGTTTTTATATTCATAATACTATTTCTACATTTTTTTAAAGATAAACATGATTTATTTTTATTTTTTCCTATTCGAAAAACTTGTATAATAGTTTTGCAAATCAACATTAGTAATCTGAAATATGATCTAAAGCATATGCTGTTATCGATTATTTCAGGTTGGGCCGAGGTCGGCCAAGGATCGAGAGACATTTCTACCCAACAATGTGCTGCTAATGCTGGGAGGCGCAGGTATGCTCTGGCTGGGATGGTCAGGCTTTAATGGAGGAGCCCCGCTTGCTGCAAATCTTCTGGCATCTCTGGCCGTCATCAACACCCATATCTGCACAGCCACTAGCCTCGTTACGTGGTTATGCCTGGATATGTCGGTATTTGGAAAGCCTTCACTGATCGGCGCCGTGCAGGGAATGATCACTGGCCTTGTTTGCATTACACCTGGAGCGGGTAATTAGTCTCTCTGCCACCCACCCATTTCAGATTCACTTATGATAAATAACAAAAAAGAGATCTGTTTGTTAAACACATTGCTTTTGATGTTCAGATTTTGATGTTGTTATTTTGATGATTGCAGGAGTTGTACAGCCATGGGCGGCCGTGGTGATGGGATTACTGTCCGGCAGCGTCCCTTGGTTCACAATGATGGTACTTCATAAGAGAATCAGGTTTCTTCAGAAGGTGGACGACACCTTGGGTGTGCTCCACACCCACGCCATAGCAGGGCTGCTCGGAGGAATTCTGTCTGGCCTCTTCGCCCACCATCGCCTCTGTGACATTTTCTTCTCCAGCGTGGAAGGTGTATCCAAACCAATTGGATTTTTCTACGGTTTGGGCAATAGAACGGACGATCAAGGTCTGCATCGCTCAGGACCCAAACAATTCGGTTACCAAATACTTGCTGCAGCGTTTATCATAGCTCTGAACGTGGTGGTGACGAGCATCATATGCTTAGTGATTCGCCTCATTGTTCCCCTGCGGATGTCCGACGAGGATCTGGAATCCGGAGACGATGCGGCGCATGGCGAAGAAGCCTACGCTCTGTGGGGCGATGGCGAGAGATTCGAAGTCGAGATCTCCAGAAATAAAATGCTTGAATTGGAGGACCGCGCGTCGAAAAGCAAAGATACTCCTGCGAAGATGGTCTGATCAGAAATGGCGGGAAGTATGAAATATAATTGCAGGCACTTACAGAGCCCTTTCTCTGATTTGAATTTCTGATTCACTGTTTCGAATTCTATTTGTTTATATAGCCGTTGTGAATTTTAATGTTGGGCTTGATTTTAAAGTCATTATTACCCCTCCTAAATCCGTATGTAATTGAGAGAGATCATTTGGTTGCCATGTATTTGAACATGAAAATAAATTTGCTGTACTATTAATGTTGTTCTGTGTGTTTTATTCTAAGGAATCCTAATATGTTTTGTATGCTTCTAAAATTGCTTCTCTCTCATGTAGGGATCGGTTTTATTTCCAAGAAATGAAGTTTCCATATTATATGTTGTATTTGGTACCATTCAAAGCATAAAATATATGGCATGATTTTTTGAAAGTTTTAAATCAGATCTACATTTACCAATATATCTGGAGAACCTATATTATATTTTATGGGAGTTTATAAGAAATAACTACATTCGTCTATACTTTATTAAAATGTATTATTATATTGATCCCAAAAAAAATGGTTTATTGTCTTGGTATGAATGACTAATACAATCTCTATGTCAAGCAAACCCATGTCTATGGCTACCAATATTTTATGATTAATAGTTAATAAGAATCAATTTATTTATCATACATGTAATATGTTTTCTTTCAAGAGAATATTTTTTGTGTAGAAAGTTTCAAATTTAGGATCTTTTGCCGCACAAATTTCTTGAGAAACAAAGTCATAGGTACATGATAGTAATTTGAAAAAGTTTTGAATGGGCCCCCTCGGGAGCTGATACAAATCCTCCTAGCCATTATCCTACTGCAATAATTCTTGTTAGGAAGAACGCCCATGTTGTGGCGGTAAATAACAATATCTGATTGTTATAAGTTGTGTCCATCTGAAAACACACACACTGTATTATAAGTGTTGGTTCAGAGGACCACCAAAAAAAAAAAATACATCTAATATTATATAAATATTTAATTTTAGTATACAACGCTTTAAATATTATAGTATTAGTGTATTTATGTGTTTATCCATTATTAGTTTAAAATAGGATTTTTCTTATGTTTTTTCATTTTTTACATTTTTCTCGTTATTTTATACAATTTTGGATCATTTGGTCTTATTTTGACTCATATAATTTTCTATTTTAATTATTGATTGTGTTCTTCTATGATCTTCCTTATTTTTCTACTTATGTGGGCATTTTTATAACCATATGGTCTCCACAAAGATATGCTAATAAGTTTTAATTCAAGCATTCAAAAAGTATATATTTATACATGAATTTAATAAAATATTTAGGATACAAGATAATGGATTGCATAGTTCAACCAAGAATTGTTCTAAAAGAAAAGAGTAAAAAATTGTTTCACAACTCATATGCCAAAAAACAAAATTTAAGCATTTAAAGAGTATCTCTTATTTACTAGTTTGTAAATGAATTTTCACACCTAGAATTTGGTAAATTCAACATACTTTACATGAGTAAAATATTGTGATGTTTTAACATCACTTGAAAGTCTCATGTTGTGGCGGTGAAAGAACAACTAGGGCCCAATCACCTTTTGAAAATAAAAATAAATACAAATGTATTTTTCCTTGCTCCACATTTAAATAATTACATAAGAAAAATACATATAGATGACTTTGTTTTATAATAATAAATTATAATATAATATTCTAATATTATAATTATAAATAAATTATTAATATTATATTAATATTAATTTAATAATTATTATTATTATTAGTTTTTATAATAATAATAAGTTTATTATAATATTATAGTATTAGACATTATAGTAAAAAGGATTTACGATTTATGCCAGGTTCTACCAATGGACAACCATGGTACATGAACGAAAATATAGGTGTTTCAGCGGTTTTCCAAAATGCATCAAACCATACGTGATTTTGCAAGATTGATTGTAGAACCACGTACAACCAAGATCCTATTCAACTAAACTCAATCCTGGAAACAAAGAGAAGAAAGGTCCAAGACTAAAATGGCAAAACCAAAGTCGGAACTCTGCCCGAACACCTAGGCTAGGCCCATAGGAAAAAATATACAAATAGCCAACCAAGAAGGCCTTAGATTCAAACACAGATTGACCTCGGAGACTTGAGTACCAGGAGGAAATCCCTAATGCAAGTTGGAACCTAACCAGAAGATGAGGTGCGAATAGATTACACCTGATGACACCAAGACCAGTAAGATCTGCAAAAAGTTCTATGTGAAGAGGGGCACCATGAGGGTCTTCCCTTTGGAAATATTCTCTTAGCCTAGTATAATCGTATCCAAGACCTCAGGTTGTTACATTAGAGATTTGAATTTTCATATGAAGGATCAAAAGTAAGACATCCAACAACTGGCATTCCCCCTTACCAGTATTTGGGATTCCTTCAAGGTTCCGTTTTTAATGATAACTAGAGGCCAAACCCGTTTAGGAGACTTCTTGATCCTATAAGTAGGATGAGAAGAAACTAGACTGGTATTGACCCTCACAGCTTGAGGGGGAAGAGGACGTCCCAACTGACAGCTGAGTTTCAAGGTTCTTCAGGTTTAGAATATTCTGAGGAATAATCACTATGAACTCCCACAACCAGCATACTAAAGCTAAGCATCCTTTCACCAATGTCATTCATATTTTGTTTCACAAGTGCTTATACGTTTGAATCTAAGTGTCCCAAGCCAAATAATTTCCATGGACGTTTGACAGGGTAACCCTTCATGGAGTCCAATGAATGTTGTGAAATCCAGGTGAATCGGATCACAAATCCATAAGTTCTATCATAGTTGCAGTAGGTTTCAGACTAATGTGGTCCATATCCACTAGCATTAAAAGCATGGCGAAATAGTGGCATGCATTATGGAGGCCTAATTCAATTTTCGTGTCAATGTCAAAACAGTGTGGATCCTTCAAAGCATTTCCAATTGAAATGGCAAGCTCTGGTGTCCCCCGGGAGGATGTACATTGTTGGGGCACGGTGAAGGACTGTTTCAACAAATACCAGTTGAGCAAGTTCCTGATGCATGGAAGGAGCTTAGTGATATGATTGAAATGATGGAAACCATGGTTTCATGACTCATGATATGATTATGACAGTTCCTAAAGTGTAAAAAATATTTTATCTCTATCTTCGTATTAGATTAAAAATCACAATAAAAAAATCCGTCTAGCAACAGTACGATAAAGATCCACTGCTGAAGGATGGGATGATTGAGGTGCACTTCAGTCGGATTGAAGAAATACATTTCAGGAGGATGCAATATTAGGTTCAGTCCCAGCCACAGTTGGATGGGTAAACGGGTGAAAATTATGCCCTTTCCAGGAAAACATAAATCCTGTGAGGTCGGATCGTAGCACTCTGAGCCGATTTTTAGGTAACCAAAGGAGTGCTGGATCTTAATGTTGTTAGAGGGGTTTCAAAAATTGGAACTTAGAGGAATCATTACATGTTGCATCATAGCATATTGTTTCTGAGGGGGAATAGGTCAATGGTTGAGCTTTGGGTGTAGCATGGGACACAAACCTTCATAGGTTTAGGAGAAGGGTGCACAAAAACACCATTCAGTTCGAAGGCAAGGGGGAAGAGAAAGGTCTGCTAAAAGGTAGGTGTGAAACTTCATATCCCCCTACAAAAAAATGGCGCATCACTCAGGGACGTTCGTCGGACTACTCCAACAGGCAACTAGTTTTACATAAATGTCCCACTATTTTGGGACATTGGTTGAAAACAATATTGCTTCGCCACGATCTAGGGACATCGGTAGGGGAATGGATTACACGGCGGACCTGCCAAATGAGGGTTGCCACCTTGTGACCTCCTGCTAAGTAAATGCACCGGACTGTCCTACCCATAAGGGAAGAGCCACCATCGATGTTAACAAAAGGGTCAAGCCTAGGGTCGCACCTGAATAAAAAAATGGCTCTCATTTGATTGAGCTTTGCTGCTTCACCAAAGATAGGCCCATCCATGGGTCTCATCTCCGCCACCGAAAAATGTGCTATCATGGTCGCTTTTTCTATCCCATAGAATCGAATCATTTTGCATAAGGATCCCCCCAAATGCTATCAGTGAATTATAAGTATTATAATATATAGGGTTGTCTTATACAAAATTAATTATGATATAGACAAGATATATTGTGAGGGAGAAAGTATTGCACTAAGAATTTATATTATAGAAGATAATTATGTGCAATGGATGTTAAGACACGAATTTAGAATACTATTTATCAATAATAATTTATTATAGTAATATACAATAATAATTTATAGTAATTATTATAATTCTTAATATTAGGGCCCTTATGTTAATATGGCATCACCATTAACATTTAGTAAATCATTAATAATCAATCGAGTGCTATATGGTCTATGCATCATCCCCACCACAATGAATTAATTAATGCATGGATTTAGATCCCATACAGAACTCTAGGGGAGATTAGGCAGGTGGGAGTGGGCCCCTTGGGGTTGTACCCTTCACCCTATCCATCAGGAGATAACCGATATAGATAGAGGGCCCTCTCTATAGATCGCTACTAGATCTCGATATATTGCTTAAATATCCCACGTTATCTGAGCCTGATTAACATATAATATTTTATACAACTTTGTATCATATAATTAATTACAATAAATTTATTACTTAATAATAATAATGATTATTAATAATTATTATAGTAATAATCGATAATAATTGTCATCTTTGTAATCATTATCGTCATCATCGTTGTCATCGTCATTGTAATCGTCATTGTCATCATCATTAATAATAATTCTCATTGTATATAAATTTTCATAATAATGGTCATTGAGAAATTATAATTATAATAATAATGATAATTATGGTCATTGTAGTTGTGCTCAACCATCGTCATTTTCATCGATCATCGTATCTTCATCATCTTCATTGTCATCATCAACGTTATCATATTTATCTTTGTTAATGTCCATCATTGTCATCACCATCATCGATCATCATTAGCACTACCATTATCAACATCGTCCCATCATCGTCGTCGTCATCATGATGATCGTCATTTTCATTGTTATCCTCATCATCGCCATCAGTTATCATCATTTGTCATCTGTCATAATCCATCATTGTCATCATTATCGCCATGATCACCACCACCACCATTAACATCGTCGAGATCATTGTGAATATTGATCTTATTAATGTAATATTGATATTATTATTAGAATTTATAAATAAAATACATGTTAATAATATCAATATTAATATTAATGTTATTATTATTATTAATATTATCAAACATATTAATATTATTATTAGACATTTGAATAACATTGATCAGTTGCACTCATCGATTATTATCATCATGATTATTGTCATCTTTATTGTCACCATCATGGTTATTGTCATCTTAATGATCACCATTTTCTTCGTCGTCATCTTCTTCTTCATTTTCATTTTCATTGTCATTATAGTCATTGTCATGATTTTTGACATCGATATAATCGCCGTCAGATCGTCATCACAATTGTTATCTTCACAGTCATGGTCATTTTCAAACCTTAAAATCATTAATGCAATCATCATGATTTATGGTTCATCATTGTCAACATCATTGTTATCATCATGGTTATTGTCATCTTAATCGTCGCCATCAACCACTTTTACAAGGGGGTGATTTGAGATAATAATTGACCAAAACGTCTCAAATTGAGACTATAAAAAATTTGTATATTTTCTCAAAACAGGGGTCTCTAATATTGTCTCTAATTATTGTCTCTCTAGAGACAATATAGATTAATACCTATTTTGTCTCTTTAGATACAATATCATATTTGTCTCTCCAGAGACAATATCATATTTCTCTCTTTAGAGATAATACACATCTTAATTTTTGTCTCTTGAGAGATAATACAAATTTAAATAATTATAAACTGAATTTCAAATATAATAACTAACTAAATATCTTCTAGTGCAATGAATGGATATCATATCCTCAATGAGCACCAGAGCGAGTTGGTGATCAATATTGTAAAAAACAATTTGAGTTAAATTTTATGTTCACAAATGTATCCACAAACATTTTATTAATATCAAAAGAAGAGAATACAAAAGGGTGCCTAAATTTCTTTAACTCTTGACATCGAATGGTACACCTATTTGTTGTGTTAAAATTACATTGTCATACACCTCCTCCAAATGTGCATGCTATAGATTATTTAGCTAATTCTTTATAAACTATTTTTACAAGACAGAGTGGAACCTCCTTCAAACATGTTTCCATAGATTCTTGAGATGATCTCTTTCTAAATATTTTTACAATGATATATACAACTCCCTATGAGAGGAATTTTGAAACAATATCCATAGAATCATGTGCTCGACATCACTGCAAACAAGAAAAATCACCATAATTGTCAGTACATCATTACAGTGCTATAAATATAAGACATCATTATATTGATCTCTAATAAAAATAGAGGTTAGTTTAGTTATAAAAATTACCTAAATACCAGAAATATTTCTATGGATTTCGTGACTTGTGGTGATCTTGCATAGTAGAAAAATCCCTTAAAGAAATGTATGACTACCTCTATAAAAACAAGATTAATTTGGTCAATTGAGTCTTTTAGTTCAATTTTCATGTTTGTTGGCCATTTGTAACAGCTATAATTAAAAGCAACAAGAAACCCCTGAGTTAATATCAAAATAGGAACATGCTGGTTAAAAAAGTGCTCATACCCTTAATAAATTAAAGCATAAGTCAGATAATATCATGACTTCTAAGAAAATAAAATCAAGACATAAGTTACAATTTAATTCAGATTTTATAGTTGCAACAACCCTTACAGATGTGCATGCAAAATGTGGAAGCATAGACAAGACAAGTGAACTATTTGATAGAATGCCTCAAAGAGATGTGTTCATGAGGACAACATTGATTTTAGGCTATGCACAAAACGGATTTGTTGAAAAGGATTTAGATTCTTTTAAGAAAATGCAATTGGAAGATTTATAGAAAAATTCCACAACCTTTTCCATCATTATACTTGCATGTGCCAAAATGGGGGATTTGGAACAAGGTATGGATCTTGATAAAAGCATGAAGGATTAAGGAATTTTGACAAATGTGGTTGCAAATTCTCTAGTAGACATGCATGCAAAATGTGGAAGCATAGACAAGGAAAGTAAACTATTTGAGATAATGATGAGAAGAGATGTGTTTGTGTGGATGACATTGATCATAAGGTTATGCACAAAAATGGATATGTTAAAAATCATTTAGAAACTTTTAAGGAAATACAATTGACATATTTAAAGCCAAATTCAAAAACCTTTTCAACATCCTACCTTTTTGTGCCAAAATGGGGGCTTTAGAGCATAACACTTCAGTCATGCAACATCTATACAAAAATAGGCATGTGTGGTGAGGTTCAAATGCTAAGGAGATTGATGAAAGATAGAGGGATCAAAAATATCTCTAGATGTAGTTGTATTGAAGGCCAAAAAAATGATTGATGATTTTTTTTGTAGGAAACGTATTACATCCATAGACACAATAGAGCTATGTAAAGGTGGAGAAATTGACTTAGAAGATGAAGGCAAAAGTGTATTTTTTATATTTAAGACATTTTTTAGATTCAAGAAACTTATTTAAAATATTTTTTTTAGATTCAAGCATAATGAGTTAAAGAATATATGTAGAGAGATTAAAAAGTAACATACAACCAATAATGGAGGCTGAACTCATCTTACCTTCTTGCATTGAAGCCACTCCACACCGTATGGAGCAAGAAGAAACAAGATGACCTAAAGAAAAAGGAAAGGAAGAATAAATGAGATGAGACAAAGAAATGTAATATATGACAAATGAAAACAAAAAAGCACAAGATGTTCTACATATTAAAAATTACACATAATCATTTGCAATATGTAGACCTTGCAACAAAAAAGTAAAAAATTAACTTTTTGCTATTTAAGGATAAATATTTTTTACTAAGGACCCTACCAAGATACAAAGAGGCCTAAAAATCCCAGATAAAGCATTAACATACCCAGAAACAAAAAGAAACAACTTCTTTGTTATCCCAATTTTACCCCACAAGGAAAAATTGGTTGAACGCGACCTTGCACAGGAAAAATGGAAGGGTCGGCCCAATCGTGTGGACTCACATTTGATCCCAAAACCAAGTCCAGAAGTGAGCAGAGCAAAGGAACCGCAGAGGGTGCCACGTGCCTCATCATGCACGTAACTCCAAGGGTAGAATCCAAAATCAGGGTCCCCAAGTGTGTGCTAGCTCACCACATGGCCAGGAGTCCAAATGGGGGCAGAGCTGCATCGTTGAATCAGCTAAAAAGAAGAAACAGTGGAAGCCTCCATGCACATCCAATGGTGCATCTTAAAGGTTAGGTGTAAACAGGGTCCCCAAACGAGTGCCAACCTACCACGTGGTCAGGGTCAAAAAGGGTCTAGATTCAGCCATTGAAAAGTCCAAGGCCGGTGAGAGGAGCCACACGTCCCAATGGCGCAACTTCAAAGGCACGACCCAAAAGGCAAGACCCAAACAAGTGTGAGCCCCCACGCATGTCCTAAGTCAGACATATTGCCCCACCAAACAAAAGGGACTAAGCCAAACATGAGGAAATGGAGGAGCGGCCCACAGATGATGCCAAGTGTCCCACCATCACAATTTTGGGAGTTGGCTACAAGTGGTCCCACCCATAAAGGGTTTTTTTGGCATTATATATGGTGGGACCCCCCTTACTCACCCAAAGGAATGAGGCAAGGTAGTGTTCACTTAAGACCTGAATCAGCTAAGCATAAGGTAGGGCCAAAAGGCCCCATGTGTCTCTTCGGTGCTCCTTTCAGGGTGAATCCAAAAGTGGTCCCCAAATGAGTGCCATCTCGCCACGTGGTCAAGAGTAAAAAAGGGATAGAGTCAGCCATTGAAAATTCCAAGGCCGGTGAGAGGAGCCATGCGTCAGCTCAACGCTCCTTCAAAAGAAAAATTTGGGGGAAAGTCCTAAACATGCACCAGCTCTCCACGTGTCTCGGGTCAGGCACAATGTCTCCGCCAACAGGGGGCTTAGGAAAAAAACAAAGGAAATAGAGCAAGGCCTGCACGACGATGCCATGTGTTAGTTCAACACAACTTCTAGAGTGGAAGGAGGGAGAAAATCTCAAGATGCACGGGGCTGCCACGTGGATCTATGTGCAAATAGACTCCAAACCCGAAGCACCTTCAGGCAGGCCATGTATTTCGATCAGAAGCTCGAATCGAGCGGGAGGGGACATTTTGGAGAGCTCTCAGTACCTGCTACTCACCTGCCACCATTAATGATTTGGTCCACCATTTTTGAGGTTGTCAAGTCTCCCACCTACCACCATGATGAAGAATGGGCCTCCTTTCTTTCCCAGCAAGGAACAATGATGGGGGCATGGGTGTTGCAGTGAGACTCATCATTGTGTAGGGGAATTCAATGCTCCTTCAGGGGTGGTTGAAGCAGGGTTTGAATTTTCCCTCCTTTTCTCTCTCATTCTTCCTATATATTGTACAAGAGGGGAAATTTCTAAAGGTTGGACACTCTTGCTTTGTGCCCTCCCTTCTTCTCTTCCCTGTAGGAAAATTCATGGAGTTTTCAAACCCCCATTCAAATTGTAATGCAATCTTTCCTCTTGGCCATTATAATGGACTGTATCAAATTCTTGGAGCAATAGAATAAGTTTGTGGATGATTTCAACCCTCTCTTATGTTTATTTGCTTCTTCCTGATCCTCATTACAATTTGGTCATCTGTGCATGGATATTGTTTTATCACATTTTAATGGTTTGTGTTTAAGGCAAATGCAAATGTTCATCATTCCTTTGGTGCATCACCTCTATTAGATTAGGTTTTATTTCTTGCATCTCCTCAACCCTGTCTCCTTGGAAAATTAGAGTAGGATTTAGAATAGACCCTTCTGCAATATGAACATGTGCACCTGAATAGAGGAATAGGAACCAACCTTCATCCGGAGAGCTCTCTCGATTTGCAAAGTCCCACACTTTGAGAGAAGCTCCATGTTATGCAATCACACTGAGAGTTTCAACCCATCAAGTGTAGACATTCAGGGGTGCTGTGATTTTGCATCAACAGTTTTGGCATGCCTAGTGGGACAAGAAGTCTTCATTTTTATTGCAGCAAGATTGATGTGCACTTGTTGTGAGTTCCCAGCTTTTAAGAAGCTCTGAAATTACACATATGGTGACTCCAAAAGAGGTATAATCCACTAGTTTCAGCAGTCCAAGCTTGTCAAGTTCATGAGAAGAATACAAAAAAGGTCAAGAACTAGAGAGGAGGGGCTATTTGTCTATCTACATTTATCCCCAGATAGAGCAAGAAGAGGAAGAGGATCCCAAAGGTCTCCATCTCCACCAAGCAGGACATTGTCAATGCCTCCACCTGGTAGACCCTTTGTTCAATCGACTAGAGTCCTCCAACCAATCAGGATGGCACAACCCAACCCCTACGTCAACTTCACTGGCAGCAGCCCACTGGCTCTCAATGCACAAAATCTAGTTCCAGCTGTAGCACTGAAGAGCATTCCATATTTTACTGGAGAGAACCAGATGACTCCAATTGACCACATCCAGGATATTGCAAATGTTTGTGTAATTCATGAGATCATTGAAATGGATGTTGCGGTCAAGTTGTTGGCTTCATCTTTTAAGGGTAAAGCTTTACAGTGGTTCAGGAGTCTAACTACGGGATCCATTCAGAATTGGGACCATTTGTGCATGGACTCTTCACAATCAATTTGGAGAGAAGGGAGATAATCTATCCTTGTTGGAACAACTGACAACAATCAAGAGGGATCCTAATGAGTAGTTGACTGATTTCAACTTTAGATTCTAGCGTATGTGGGATAGGATTCTGGTGGCCGTGAGACCAACAGCTGAAGGTGCTTTTCTATACTTCCTTAAAGCTTTAAATTATGATATTTCCATGATGATTCAATCCATGAGAGGTATAACTTTACCCTACATCCTATAACATTGCTATTAGAGCTGAAAATTTCTTAATTCAGGCTGGTAAACTTGCACCTAGGCCACCTATGCCTCTATATCTAGAACTAGGAGCTCCAAGCACTAGTCAAGCACCCACATTAGCTCCCATTCCTACTCCAAGGAATCAGAGTTCAACTGAAGCTTCCACCTCATCTTCTAGCTCCTCAAATGAGCTCCAAGAAGTCATGAAGCAACTGCAAAACTTGGGTAATGAGTTGGTGACACTTAAGAGGAAACAAGCTCAAAATTTTAGATCATATCAGCCTCAAACTCAACCCAACAAACCTCCATATCAGCCTAATAAACCACCCATCCAAGCTACAAATCAGAACCAAGGAAGACCTCCTACTAATAGACCATTCCAGCCTTATAATCCTAATGTTGCATCCACATCTAGAGCTTTAGTACCAGTGCAAAATAACATGGCTCAAGAATATGATTGGTGTTTCCCATGCAATCAACCCCATAACCAGTCAATGTGTTTCAATGGTGCTTTGAATCAAGCTCTTATGGTGACAACAACTGGTGTGGAACAAGAGACAGGCCAAGGAAGGGAATCAGTAGGAGGAAGTAACCCAGAAAGAGGCACCTCCAAATGAGACCACACTTGTCAATTGGCAGGCTGAAGATTTCTGTGGTATGAATCAAGCACCTCCTCATAGTGTAGCAGCAAATACATGGTCCAAGAAGAGGAATATTGGAGAAGGGAAGTCATCCAATTCAAATGGTCCACAACCCTCTGTTACCCCACAAGGTGCTAGTAATCAAAGTGCAACCCCCAATATGCAGAGTCAGCCCAAGCCACCTTCTAGACCCGCTCAAGTACCGGTTGTAATGACCCATGTGCAAGAGAAGAATGTGCAAGGAAAGGGGAAGCAAAAAAGATAGCTCATCCCCATTCAACATCATTGAGTAGATGAAGAAAAAAATGTAAACATCTCAATGTGGGAGTCATTGGCTATCCCAGGACAAAGAGACCTATTGCAAGCTACCTATGGCTAATTGGTCAGCCTGTCAAATCAGCCACCCAATCAACAAGAAAAGGTGCTTACCAATACAGCTCAGCAAGAAGGAAATCATAGAGATCCACCAAGGTAAGAATTTGAAGCCACCACCATTCTATATTTCATTGATCATTGGGGATAAATTGGTACATAATTACATGATTGATTCGGGAGTGAGTAGCTCAGTCATGCCAAAGACAAATAGCTGATCAGTTGGGTCTTCAATATGAAGTCATCTCCAAAGGTGTGGTGCAATTGGATGGGACAACAGTAACAACAGTTGGAGTAATCAAGGATTTGAGCCTCACATTACATGCATGCCCCAACGTGACTGTATTACAAGATGTATCAGTCATAGACTTACCACCACTCTTTGCATTGTGCTTGTCAAGAGACTTCACTGCTAAAATTGGAGGCTATTTGTCTGCTGATTGGTCACACATGATTTTTAGAACAAGGTATGGAGCTAAGGCTACAATCAGATCTAAGCCCATTGTAAATTTCCATATTGAGCCTCATGTACCCAGCCCAATCAATGTGAATTGTTCAGCTTTTGATCAAGAAGATCTCCCAAGCACTTATGAAGAAGATACCAAGGTTGGATGCATTCCAGACTTGACTCTTGATGAATGGGAAAACAAGAGGCATGCTTTTGACCCTTACAAAGAAATGGAAGAATCTGAGCTAGGAGTTTATTGTTTGCATGAAGAGAATCATCCTCTCCCTAACATCACCAAGCAAGACCACAAAGATGATAATGAGGTATGGCAGTTATTCTTTGATGGCTCAAGAAGTAGACAAGGCAGCCAGAGGAGGAGCTATGATTGTTTCACCTCAAGGTACGAAATATTACTCAGCCTTCTGTTTCCATTTTTCTTGCTCAAACAACACAGCTGAGTATGAAGCCTTGATTCATGGATTGCATTGGGCAAGAAAGAGAGGCATTAAAAACTTACAAGTGTTTGGCGATAGTGAGCTAATTGTGAATCAAGTCAGAGGACAAAATGCTACCAAGAAATGATCTGTTAAAAAACTACAAGAATCAGGTATGGGATCTCATTGAATATTTTGAAGCTTTTAGCATCAATTCCATCCCAAGGAAGAAGAATGAAGCAGTAGACAAATTGGCAGCAATCGGGGTGGCATTTGATGTTGTAGAGAGTATCAAGAGTGAGAAATCTCAGCCCCATATTAAAGTGGTTGTAAGACCAGTTGTTCCAGACAACAACACAAGTT
The DNA here is from genome assembly GCA_019776745.2 of Taxus chinensis. Lineage (NCBI taxonomy): Eukaryota > Viridiplantae > Streptophyta > Pinopsida > Cupressales > Taxaceae > Taxus > Taxus chinensis. The sequence continues at coordinate 847,771,901 of CM034148.1, read as the reverse complement.
GGCAAGTCTTTGAGAATGATCAACAAATTGTCAATTTTTACAAGAAGAAGTTGAGTTCTCTGCCAGAAACCAAGACAAGTTGGAACAACGGTATGGTGACCAAGTGGTGCAGTTGAGAACCAAAAAATTACCAAAAGGTCTTGTAACTTTGGAGTCAATCTTCAACCCAAATGATCAATTCTGGAAGGAGAAGGAAAATATTCAGGTAAAGGGTGAAGATTTAGAGCCTATTTCAATAGATGAAGGCAAGACATTACAAATTGGCAAGGTAAGTACCCAACAAGAAAAATCTGAGTTCGTTCAACTTTGTCAAGAATTCCCAGATGTCTTTGCTTGGACTTACAAGGATTTAAGAGGTTTCAACCCAAAGTTGGCACAACACACTATTGAGCTGGATCCAGGATCTAAACCTATCAGACAGAAGCAAAGGGCGGTAAATCCTCACATTGAACCTCTCATGAGGAAAGAGTTGAACAAGCTGATTGAAGCTAGCATCATCTTCCCTATCAAACATTCAAGTTGGGTTGTAAACTTGGTGCCAGTGAGGAAAAGAAATGGAGAAATCAGATTGTGTGTGGACTTCTGTGATCTGAACAGAGCATCACTCAAGGATCATTATCCACTTCCATCAATGGAACAGATCTTGCAGGTTGTAGCTGGCTCCGAAAGGTTTTCATTGCTAGATGGATACTCAGGCTATAATCAAATAATGGTGAAAGAGGAAGATCAGTTCAAGACAACATTCACCACAAAATGGGGCACATATGCTTATAAGAAGATGCCATTTGGATTGTCCAATGTCAGAGCAACATTTCAGTGAGCTATGGATATGGCATTCAAAGGCTTGATTAACAAGATAGTGCTGGTATATCTAGATGATATCACTGTCTTCTCAAAGAATGTAGCAGACCACCTCTTTCACCTCAGGCAAGGTATTTCAAAGGTGTAGAAGATTCGGAGTGTCATTGAATCCAAAGAAGTGTGTATTTTTGGCACATGAGGGCAATTTTTTGGGTCACATTGTCTCAAGAGAAGGGTTAACAATTGACCCTGAAAGAGTTGAAGCCATTAGAACACTTCCACTACCACATCACAAGAAATATCTCCAAAGCTTCTTGGGAAGGATAAAATTTGTCCGCAGATTTGTGCCTGATTTTTCCACTCTTGTGAAGCCTTTAACAATGATGCTAAAGAAGAGTCTTGCATTCAAATGGACAGCAGAAAGGCAAAGAGAGTTTTGAGGCCATCAAGCTTGCAATATCACAGCCCCAACTCTTATTAACCCAGAATTTTCAAAGGACTTCATGTTGTATGCTTTTGGAGGGTCAAACACAATCTTAGCTATCTTGGTTCAGCCTAATAAGGAAGGTTCAGAACAACCCATAGCATTCTTCAGTTAAAGCCTGGAAGAGTATGAAGTAAGGTATTCTTTTATTGAAAAGCATGTCCTCATGCTGTCATTAGGAGTTTGAAGAAGTTTAGACACTTGGTCTCGAACAATAAGATTCAATTGCTAGTGTCTCATGTTGGTGTCAAGGATTTTCTCCTAAACAAGGATCTGAATGAGAAGAGAGTAGGTTGGATCACTCGTGTAATGGAGTATGATATTGAAATCAAAGTGACCAAGCTAGTTCATGGCAAAGGTCTGTGTGAGTAGCTCACTTCCCAAAAACAAGCTGAGTCAACAGATGAAGAAGAGGTTGTCCTATTAACGCAGAATGAGCTAGAGCATCCAGCTAATGATGCACCCATTCCATGTTGGACTCAAGATTTGGTGCATTATCTCCAAACAGGTTTTGTGCCCTCTGGAAATGAGCAAAGAAAAAAGAAGGTACTTTAGATTACAAGCCATCCGTATGTGCTTGTTGACAGTGTTTTGTTCAAAAGGGACATCAATGGCATCCTATTAAGGTGCATTGGGACAGTCCAAGTTGAGAAGGTATTACATGAGTTCCATGATGGAGAAGCAGGAGGCCACTTTTCTCCACGGGTAACAACACTCAAAATTATGAGGGCTGGTTAACTATTGGCCTATGGTGTTTAGGGATTGCTACTCATGGATCAAGAAATGCAAGAAGTGTGCATTCTTCATAGGGAAAGAAAGATTAGCAGCCTTACCCCTTCATCCAATTTCAGTAGATCAGCCATTCATGCAATGGGGATTAGACTTCATTGGAGTAATCAACCCAAATTCAAGTCAAGCCCACAAGTGGATACTCACAGCTGACTGACTATTTCACCAAGTGGACTGAAGCAGTGACACTTAAGGAGGCAAATGAATCCAACATTTTGGATTTCTATGAAGGGATAGTCACAAGGTTTGGTGCCCCTACTACTATCATATCAGACAATGCATTGGCATTCCTTGGCGCAAAAATTACTGTAATGGGATGTCAAGAATGGTGTATATCTCAGCACCTCTTCAAACTATTACCCTCAAGGTAATGGTCAAGAAGAGTCCACAAACAAGAACTTGTTGAGAATCATCAGAAGGACTCTTGATGAGAATAACAGAAATTGGCACACAAAACTCAAATCAGCTCTTTGGGCAGATAGGGTCACCCCCAAGAGGTCTACAGGAAGCTCTCCATTCAAGCTTTGTATACGGGAAGGAAGCATTTCTGCCTATATCACTTGAGTTGCCAGCATTAGAACTCATGAAACAACTGGAACTAGCTGAGTTTGAGCCTATGGAGATCAGGTATGTAGATCTGATGGAGTTAGAAGAAGCAAGAAGACATGTAGTGCAGATCATGGAAGAAGGATCAAGCATTGACCAAGAAGAGCTTTGACAAGGAAGCTAAAGTTAGGACATTCCAAGTTGGAGACTTGGTACTGAAGTGGGATATAGACCGTGTAAAGCTAGGAAAACATTCCAAGTTCGAATGCCATATGGAGTGGTCCATACATGATCACCGAATGCAAAAGTAGCAATGCCTTCCAGGTGGCTAAGTTGGATGGTGAATAATTACAGATTCCAATCAATGGGATCTATCTCAAACATTGCTACTAGAAGGAGAACTCTCACCCTTGTACATATTAGTCTAGGATTTCCAATTCCTCTAAGTGCTTGTGCACATTGTTGTTGTTATTAGCATAGGTTTCATTTCCCTAAGTGCTCTGGCACAGGTTTTGTTGCTCCAGGTTTGTGTCATTGTACAGTTCGAGATGTGCCTCAAAGTGAATGCGCTAGGCCCTTTGGTATTTACGGCGTGGAGACCCATAGTTTCCTGTAACAAGTTGCTAATTTCAAAATAAAACAAATACATAGAAACTAAAATCAGGTTTTGAGGGAGTCCATTTCTAGAACAGGTGAAACCCTAGGTCAAGAAAATTTTCTACTCTCAGAAATCTCATCTTCAATATTTTCTTATGAAAATTGAGAGTGTGGATAGCGGCACAGGTTCAAGGTCACCAAGTGCAAGTGTCAGATTCAAGTTTCAAGAAAAGGATCAGTATCAGGCTACCGTCCATGACTCCATATCTAATGGATACTTCAAGGCAACTGATTTGTTCACCTAGCAGGCAGCTGATCCCGTGAGTCTCCGAACTGTTATCCCAATTTTACCCCCAGGAAAAATTGATCAAACGTAACCTTACACAGGAAAAATGGAAGGGTCGGCCCAGTCATGTGGACTAACATTTGATCCCAAAACTGAGTCCATAAGTGAGTAGAGAAAAGGAACCGCGGAGGGTTCCATGTGCCTCATCAGCGTAACTTTAAGGGGTAAATCCAATGGTGGTCCCCAAGTGTGCGTGGGCTCACCACGTGGCCAGGAGTCCAAATGGGTGTAGAGCCAGCCATTCAATCAGCTAAGGAAACAAGAAACAACAGAAGCCTCCATGCGTCCCAATGACACATCTCCAAAGGTTAGGACCAAATAGGGTCCCCAAACAAGTGTCAGCCCGCCACATGGTCAGGGTGAAAAAGGGAAAGTGCTAACCATTGAAAATTCCTAGGCCGACGAGAGGAGCCACGCGTCCCAACAGCATAAATTCAAAGGCACGACCCAAAATGTAGGACCCAAACAAGTGTGAGCCCCCCACGTGTCTCAAGTCAGACATATTTCCCCGCCAAACAGAAGGGACTAAGCCAAACATGAGGAAATGGAGGGGCAGCCCATGGATGATGCCAAGTATCCCAGCATCACAATTTCAGGGAGTTGGCTACAAGGGTACCACTCGTAAAGTGTTTATTGGCATTATATATAGTGGTGACCCCCTTAATCACCCAAAGGCACAAGGGAGGGTAGTATTCATTTGAGACCCAAATCGGATAAGTCATAAGGCAAGGCCAGTAGAAAGCCCCATGTGTCTCTTCGGCACTCCTTCAAGGGGCGAATCCAAAAGTGGTCCCCAAATGAGTGTCAGCTTGCCACGTGGTCAGGGTCAAAAAGGGATAGATCCGGGCGTTGAAAAGTCCAAGGCTGGTGAGAGGAGCCACAAAGTCAGCTCAGTGCTCCTTTAAAAGAAAAATTAGGGGGGCAGGTCCATGAACATGCATCAGCTCTCCATGTGTCTCAGGTCAGGCATAGTGTCTCCGCCAATAGGGGGCTTAGGAAAAAAACAAAGGAAACATAGCAAGCCTGCGGACAACGCCACATGTCAGTTTGACACAACTTCTAGAGTGGATGGAGGGAGCAAAATATCAAGATGCATGGTGCTGCCACGTGGATTTATGTGAATAGACTCCAAACCCAAAGCACTTTCAAGCGGCCATGTATTTCGACCAGAAGCTCATAATCAAGTGGGAGGGGATGTTTGGGAGAGCTCTCAGCACCCTGCTACTCACCTGCCACCATTAATGTTTCAGTCTACCATTTTCAAGGTTGTCAAGTCTCCTACCTACCACCTTGATGAAGAATGGGCTTCTTTTCTTTCCCAACAAGGAACAACAATGGGGGCAAGGGTGTTGTAGCGAGACAAATCATTGTTGTGTTATCTCGTAAAATTGACAAGGGTAATTTTACCAATAACCATACCGAAATTTTGTCCCGATCCCTCGTTAGGGATCCCTTGCGTTCGAAACATTGTAAAATCCCTTCCCGGGAAACCTGGTTTTTCGAACTTAGTCTTTTGAGCCTTTTTTGGCTAGGCGCATGAAATTGCTTTGTAACACTAACTTTTGGTGTGCCCCCTCTAAAGCCTTTGGCGCATGATTTTCAATGTTAACACAACTTTCGGTGCGCCAAAGTGTCTTGAGCCTTCCATGCGTGCGCCAAGGTGCATGCGCCTTTGTGTTGGCACAACGTTTGTTGCGCCACTTTTTGGTGCGCCAAAGGGCGCACATAATCTTATTGCAACACAATGTTTTGGTGCGCCAAAGGGCGCACATAACTTCGTGTCGACATAGCGTTTGGTGCGCCAAAGGCGCGCTTAATTTCCTGTTGTCAAATATTTTCATGCGCCAAAGGGTGCACGCTTTTCCCTGTCGACAGCAACTCTCATGCGCCCTTTAAAAAGTGGGTGGCGCATTAATGACTGGTTCACCTATATATATGTGTTTGCGCGCCCAAATGTCATTTTCACTTTTCGCTGAGCACGTGATTTTTCTGAGCCTGTCAGCCCCTGCCTCGTCGTTTTCAACGTGTTGTGGACCCATTCTCAAGCTTTTGCTATTTATCCAGGTAAGAGTTTCTTTCTCCCTCTTGTGTGTTTTGCGTTCTTGTTTCTTGGTGTGCTTGTGGTCTGGTTGTGGTTTAGCAGTATTGAAATATCAAATGTTGAGCTAGCCCTCCCCTGTGCTATCTTTCCTTCTTTTTTCCTCCCACCCCTCTTTCCAGATCTGCTGATAGAGGGTGTTAGTTTGAAAGCTTGGTCCTGATAACCCCTTTTGGCTTAAAACATTATATCTTCCAAAGCAATCTTGGAAACGAAAGAAAGGAAAAGGGGTTGAACCATGTGAAAACTCTGTTTTTCCCTTGGGCGCACCAGTGCATCCTGCAACATCATAAACAGTTGTGCCCCCATGGCGCATCTGTCCCCCTTGCAACATGGCCAAAACCCACGCCAATGGCGCACACCATTTTGCCTGCCACATCATGAACTTCTGCGCCCTCAAGGCGCGCCTCTTTCACATGTTGCAAGTGCTACACTTGCACCCCCTTTGGCGCACAATCCTTCACTGCTGCATCACCTTCCCATGCGCCAATGGCACACCCCGGCATCTATGCAACACAAGTTCTATCTGTGCCAAGTATAAAGTCGTAAAAGCGCAGGCGCATCCCTCCTTACAGTCACATTTGTGTTGTGCAAACCCCCTGTGCGCCGCACCATATTCCCTTTGGCGCACGAAAAGTCCTTGTTACACGAACCATCCATGTGCCAAAGGGCACACCAAATTCCAATGTAACATTCAATTTTCATGCGCCCTTTCTAAAATGCACTCTGCAGTATGCATGCGCCATGCGCCTTTGGCGCCAGTTTAACCTTTGCAACAGCCCTTTCCCGTGCGCCCTGCCTATTTAGCCCTGTAAGCTGCATTTTTCATGCACCCTGAGCCTAAAAATCTCTAACTCTTTCTTCTGCTAACATTCCAATGGAAGATCAAATGGCTAATTCAACCTTTTCGGATTGGGTCTCGCTTCTTCTTCATGCAGATCAGCAGATAAACTTAGAAGAACATATGTCTACATCCAGCAAGAGACCCACCAAATCGAAAGGAAAGGCCAAGCTTACTGAGGAAGAGATGAAGTATAAATATCAAAGGGTCAGAATGCCTGAGTCACAGGCCAAATGCAGCATGGATGTCAGAGACTCAGAATTGGGGCATATCGACATGGAGGAATTCTAGGCCAGAACTCAGAAAGTTACAAGGAGTCCATGGATGGACAAATTAATAGGCAGTGCCCTGCACTTCGCCAGAGGAATCCCCGTCAACGCCGTCAACAATGAATTTATGATGGTGATTGCCCAGTGTTACAACAAAGACACAAGATGTGTCGAAAACAGCAAGGGCGAGGTAGTCATCAACCTCACTGCCTGTCATTTTGAGATCATGCTCAGCATCCCTCACCACCGGCACTTTGTGGCCGTTAGCCAAGCAGAGTGCATCAAGGCCTGGGAAGATAATGAAGACCAATGCATGCAACTAATGAACGAAGTGTATCTGAAAAACAAGAAGGTAGTAACCCGGTGGCCCCAGATCATCCACCGCAGTGACTTTTCAGAAGAGCTCAGCGATACCATCACCTTCCTGAGCAGGATCTTCGGGCTTTCTGACGCCCATTACTTCCATAAATGGATGCTGCGCTACTTGGAAACAATGAACAAGAATTTTCCTGATCAGCGCTTTTGCTGGAGGGAAATTATAAGTAGCACCATCTCCGAGCAGCTACAACAATTCAGCACAACGGGAGTATTCCATATGAACTCCTACGTGGTCTACGCTGCAACATCAGAGAGGGATTATCCAGGCCTAACCCGGAGTGGAGTTTGGCCTCAGGTCAAAATATACGAGTATTATCCAGAGTTGAAGCTGGAGAATAGCATCTCCCAGTTCACAAAAGTTAACGATGTGTTTTTCTATCACATCATCTGCCTACTGAGGCCAAATATGACTCATAGTCGTACGACCAAAAACATAGTGGCAAGCCACGGAGAAATGGGGGGCCCCTGTTCACCCAATTTCCTACATTCACCTATCTGAGGGGCTGCCAACTTTTTGGGAGAGCCAACCAGGCTACCAAGGTATGCTGGGCCTAAGCTGATTCTGCTGGAACTATCAAGGCAGCTGGTCACATACCACGAAAAATGCCTTAAAAGAAAGAAGGGTGGAACTCCTTTCCCCCTCACAGTAGGCCGATACACATTCTCTACCCACCATAAGGCGAAGGAAATGTTTTGCAGAGCTGGAGTTACTCAATTTGAAGCATGACTTCCCAGCCAGGCCCACCCTTCGACCCAAGGGGCTGCCTGCCAAGAGCAAAGCTTGATCTGATCCATGTTCCTCAGATCAAGGATATTTATATTGACGTCCTCTATGAGGTAGAGCTCAGAAGAAAGGATCATTCCTTGCCTAGCATTGGCAGAAATCATCCAATATGGGGTAGCCATTGTCCCCAAAGGCTACCAAACAACAGAAGATGAAGTAGACAAGGTATATACTGATACAGAGGGGGATGATTGGCCCTTTCCGGCCATTGATAGAACTAAAGCTCCTCAGACCAATTGAGGAGAGGGTCAAGGAGACTTTGCGGAGGACAGAACATTGGTGCCCGGATGAACGGCCTAATCTACCTCGGGGTTGATTTCACAACATCCCCCATTGGGCAACGCGCCTCCACGATCCAAGAAGCAGCTTAAAGGCAAAGGTGTAGAAGGTGAATCCAGCACCATTCAGGGAGAAGCCCCCGAGAGTCCTCTTTCCACAGCGCCAGAACAGGTAATAACTCTGGATTCGCTAGAGAAAGAAGCAGCAAAGGATAGTCACATAGGCCCATCCACTCAGGATGTCGGCATTGCTACCACAACGGAGGTCCCTTCTATCCCTTCTTCTTCCCTTCCTTCCCCTCCTCGAGTGACTCAAGCGACCATCCCTTTGGTCATGTCCTCTGTCCCTTCTTCTACTCTTTCCCCTGCTTCTTTGTCTATCTTCTCCTCCCTCACTGATCTGTCCTCCTCCATTTCTTCCCTCATCTCCGGGCTCCCTTCCCTTCCTATGTCTTCCGCAGCTGCAGTTTCCCTTCCTCCTGTGGACACTTCTTCGGCTATTCTCTCAATGCCACAGCCGCGTGTCTCCACGTTTTTCCCCTCTTCTACTATAGCTAACCTCCTCCTCTGTCTCTGGTCCTTCTTCCATAGGACCGGTCTGGATCTCTTAGCAGCTAAGCCAACAAAAGAGGAAAGTTCCCATCGCTCCGATGGACTTTTCAGTGATCCCAGCCAAAGGGGCAAAGAAGCAGAAGCCTGTTATGCGCTTCTCTAAAAGTGCTGCAGGTGAGAGAATCATGGAAATTGCATACCCCCGATCCCCTCAAAGAGAGAAAGGATCTGTCTCCGACAGATTTCACTGTGACCCCAAGTCACAATGGGGACATCTTCTGAAAGTCTCTAGGGGGAAGCTCTTTCCACGGTTGACGCCCTCTGTCAAAAGCTTCAAGAGACGAAAGAAGAGAAAAGACTACTAAAAGAGCAAAACAAATATCTGCTCCAAGCCTTACAGAAGATGGGTAGTGCGCCTCCCCACAACTGCCGCCGAGACTTCTGAGCTTCTCATCCAGGAGAAAATCAACGAATATGCAAAGATCGGTGAGTAGGGTATGGCCGTTTCCGCTTGGAGGAGCCAAATCCTCAAAGACAGCGAAAAATTGATCGTCGAGTTCTCTGACTTATACCTGAATATCAGTAAGGCGAATAAAGAACTCCAAGCGTTAGCAAGGCCCATATCAGAAGAGTTGGAACATGCTAGACTACAGCACGAGGCCTTCCAACAAATGTTCGACTGTTCAGTCGAAGATCTAGTCAAGTTCGGCGTCTTCGGCCATCCAAGGGCCTTCAACAAAATCATGTCCACTCTGGACTATCGGGTGGATCAGCTAGAATTTATTCTAGAAAAGATTGACAAAGTAAAGGAAGAGGCCCTGGATGCGATGCATCAAATGGAGCGAATTGTTCTCAACATGTCGCCAGGGTTGCTCACTCCTTCCTTTACCTTAAGGTCAGCTGATGAAACCATCCGGATCTTCAAGGAGATCGCTTCTCAAGGAACGGGGCCAGAGGTCACATTTGACACTGAATCTATCAACAACCTGCTGGCCTGTAGGGATTTCGTCAGGTTCCTCATTGAGGCAGAGAAGGACTTTTCCAAACTCCCCGGAAAAGCTCATAGATGAGCGGGAGACTTGTGAGGCAATAAGTGATAGGCACAAGGATCCTTCTCAGGATCAACTTGGGCCAATAATTAACAAGTTTTTGGAATACCGCGCTCCGTTCCATATCTCATCACTTGAGCAGCATCAAAAGCAGGCTACCCCCTTTCAGCCGCAGGATGATGACGATGAGTAGCTTCTTCTTCTTCTTTTTCTTCTTCTTCTCTCTCTTCTCCGACTTTCTTGTTGAAATGTCCTAAAGTATGTTGGCACAAATGATGACATCATCCATGTTGCGTCATGGGATGATGTCACCCATCAAGTTGTAAAAAGTCAACATGACTTTTAGATATTTTGTAAATATCTTTGTAAATAGTTGTTGGCTCCCTTTTGCCTTCTTTCCTTCTCCTCTTCTATATATATTGGAATACTGGTTGTATTCAAAGGGTGAACATTTTTTAGATGAAAATAGAAGTGAGGAGAGAAAGACTTTGAGCTTTCTTGTAACAGAAGAAAACAGTAATACAAATATTGAGACTTTGTGCTGAATACCTATGTTATGTGTCAGAACTTTCTTATGTTAGATCTGCACGTGTTTATTCTGTTAGATTCAAATCTACTTTTCTGTCATTTGCTCATCAGTATTGCTTTGTTTATTTATGCAAGTAGGTTTGGCTCTGTTTACTACCAACCCGAAAAACATAAATCTTCTGACCTTTCTGCTTTGGAATTCATTTCTTTTCTCCCATTCGGACCTGTTCCTTCTTCCTCCTCTCTTTCATTCCTTTCTTTTCGCAGCCGGAAATAAACCTACTGGGATGAGATCCCAAACCACCCCCGAAGGCAGAATCTATGAGACTTGCATAGATTCCTGCTAGTAGAATAGCAATAAACCATTTTCGCTTTGCTGACTCAAAGAGGGGCTTTGCCCTGCACACTATTGGCTCGTTTATCCAAGATCTGCCCAAGCGACAGATTTTCGAGCCAACATGTTGCAGGGGAAATTCAATGCTCCTCTCGGGGTGGTTGAAGCAGGGTTTGAATTTTCCCTCCTCTCTGTCTCATTCTTCCTATATATTGTGAGGAGGGGGAAAATTTTTAGAAGTTGGACACCTCTTGCTTTGCGCCCTCCCTTCTTCTCTACCCTGCAGGTAAATTCGTGGAGTTTCAAACCCCCCATTCCAATTTTAATGCAATCTTACCCCTTGGCCAGTGTAATGGACTGTATCAAATTCTTGGAGTAATAGAATAAGTTAGTGGATGATTTCAACCCCCTCTTATGTTTATTTTCATCTTTCTGATCTCTCATTTTTATTTCAGTCATCTGTGCATGAATATTGTATCACACTTTTAAATGGTTTGTGTTTAAGGGAAATGCAAATGTTCATCATTCCTTTGGTGCATCACCTCTATAAGACTATGTTTTATTTTTTGCATCCCCTCAACCCTGTCTCCTTGGAAAATTAGAGTTGGATTTAGAATAGAGCCTCTGCAATCTGAACGTGTGCACATGAACAGAGGAATAAGACCCAACCTTCATCTGGAGATCTCTCGTGATTCGTAAAGTCCCACACTTTGGGAGAAGCTCCATGTTATGCAATCACACTAAGATTCTCAGCCCATCTAGTTGCAGACATTTAGGGTTGTTGTGATTTTGCATCAACACTTCTTAGCAACGAAGATATTGACTAGGTAGGAGAAATAGTTTTCTTGAGAAAAGATTTTTTCTTGTTGTGTATTTTTTTCCACCCATCCACAACCTCCTCAATAGGAAGAAAAACTCCAATATATTCTATTGGCATATATGTACTTTATTTAACATGATAACAAGGAGGAATGTTTTCCTTAGCTAATTTACCAACTATTGTAGCCAGAATGTTGGTTTTTTTAATTACATCATTAACATTTTCCTTGTTTATAACAACTAAATTTTTGAAAGAGGGAAATTTGTACAACAGGAACTTTTTGTTTAGATGAGGGTTGTACATACTTCTATAAAATGACTATCTCTTATTGCATTAAACCTACAATTGATCATTATGTGTGCATGGTTAGCCTTCTTTCCCTTGTTGGCTATCTAAAGGACATCCTAAACATTTAACATTAAGATGTTAGTTGAGAATTTTATAGGGGTATTTCTTGTGCTTCAACCTGTTGATTTGAGTAACATAAATATTTTTTGAATGTCGTAACCTATTTATTTCAAATTAATTTAATTTTTCTAGTATACTCCCATCATGTGCCAAAATTAGAGCTTTTGAACAAGGTATGGCCATCCATAAAAGCATAAAGGATAGAGGAATTTTTCATATGTAGTTGCAACTTCCCTGGTAGACATGCATGCAAAAGGTGGAAGAGTCGACAAGGAAAGTGCACTATTTGATAGAATACCTCAAAGAGATGTGCTCACATGGAAATCATTGGTTGCAAGCTATGCATAAAATGGATTTGTTGAAAAGGATTTAGAAACTTTCAAAAAAATGGAATTGGATGATATAAAGCCAAATTCCAAAAAATTTTCCAACATCCTACATGCCTATGCCAAGATGGGGGATTCCAAAACAAGATTTGTACATCCATCAAACCATACATAATAGAGGAAACATGAAAATTAAAGTTGTAATCACCCTAGTAGACAATGAAAAATGTGGAAGCATAGAAAAGGCAAGTGATTTTTTTGACAGAATTCCTTAAAGAGATGTGTTCGTGTGGAAAATGTTTTAAAAAATGGATTCATTTAAGAGGGATATTTCTTATCACCGAAAATCATAAGTAAATTAAGAATAAATTCATGTGCATGTGGTATAGGTTGTTCTTCATAATATATGTCATATGATAATTTTATCCTACAGTATGGTGTTTTGCATTTAGTTTTTTAATCAATTTTAGATGAGAATTTTAGGTGTGCTTGCATTAATTTACTTATGTAAAAGTCCTAACAACATTTGAAGAAACAATCACATAAACATTACACAAAACAAAAAATCAATAAAAGAGAATCAATTATCATTAGAAAATTTCTATGATTAAAATGTATGATCTCACAAGCGGTTTTCAAACTACATCTCATATGAATATTATCTTTACCTCCCGACATACTAGACATAGACCATATCTAAATATGGCAGAATAAGAAAATGATGAGATTTTCTTATCACTAATTGTAGACACAAAATCACACCACTTTGGGTAATTATCTAGTCTTGATTACATACTACTATTCATATGATTCCTAGGTAAGAAAAGTACTAATTAACCCATGTCTTTGGCCAACTTTCTTTGTCTTTTATTTCTCCTTTTAGTCTTGCACCCTTACTTGCTTAGTCTAACCTTTTATACTCTAGATTTTATCATCTTAGACAAAAGGGCCCAGCCAGGATGCCAACACCAAGTTCCCTTGTCCCCTCAGGGTGGCCCCTGATCCTTTTCTAATCTACTCACACTTTTTGGGGTCCTTTCTAGTTGTTTGAGTATCTTATCTTTTTGGTAGTCACCCTTTTTGGGGTTTATTATGAAATTCAAGAAAAGGAATCATATAAATATAAAGTTATGTGATCATAATAAGGGAGCAAACACTGATCATTAGCTATCACCACCTACGTTTGCATCCATCAAGCATCTAAGAGCTTCATTGTGTCCATCTATAAAAATAAAAAGGGACACAAGGGATGATTATTCTACATACACGTCATAGGAGGGAAGTTCATTTTATTCCATGCACATATCTATTACATTTCTTTACATTTAGCTACTTGCTCGTTATTAAGTGCAACTCTCTCAAGAGCTACTTAGGGCACAATTCCATTTGCACACACACACACACACACACACACACACACACACACACACACACACACACACACACACACGCACACGCACACACACACACACACACACACACACACACACACACACACACACACACACACACACACACACACACATAGACACACACACACACACACAAATCTACATTGGGTCAAAGATGTAGTGTAGCACTCAATTGTAATTTCACCATTGTGATAGTTGAGGACAAGCTGACCCCTCATTTTGCATCGTTTTAGGATTTGATGTCTATTTAAGGGTTTTATAGGTTCATATTTCATTGGAGGTTTCTAGTGACCTCAGAGATCTTGGTGTGACCTTAGAGATACTAAATATGACTAATAGTGAACATCTTTGATAAATCAGAGGATGTTTCCTAAGATTTTCTATCGAACCAGACACCTAGAAATAGACCTAAGGCACCCGCGGGTGCCCCTGTCTTTCTCCAGGTGCCCCAGTCCAACCTATCTTTCAAGGTCTATATTTTTATGGGTCTTTGTGTGATGTTATTGTTTCTCTGTTCACTTGGTCATCACTTTGGTACAGTTTAGAAATAATTTTGAATCATCTAAGTACCTTCCTCTCATCCTTGTAACTAGGGTTTCATAATTTATTGCTTAGTTTTCTTGAGAATCATTTCTATACTTAATTGCATATTTATTTACTCCTACAATAGCATCAAATTAAGCTCATATATTTACATTTTAGCTTTATCATTTTGGTGAACCCGGACTCGATCTAAACACTCTTAAGATACACTCACACCCTCATGGCTAAGAATAATTCTTCTCCTAGGCTAGCCATGCCTCATGTTAGCATTAATTCTATATATAATGACACCACCATAACAAAACTTAGCACTCTATATCACAACACTATTATCCCAGATGATACTCAAATGCAATTGTTACCTAAAGAACGCAATATTCCTACTACCAATGACCATTTTACCATTAGCATTACTTCTTATCCCAAAAGTTTTTCTAGTTGTACTCCTTGATATCTTATAAGAAATAGGCATCCTCCACCTTCCACTATTTCTACTGAAAATATATATGAGGTTATTATCGATTATTTTCTTATTCTTGATTGCAATAGAACAAATAACACACATGATGAGAGTATGCCTATGCATGATGTTGTTTCTCAAACTAGTCAGGGTGATTCTATATTTAAATCTCATACACTTTCCATTTCTGAAAATGTTTCTAATAATGCAACGCAAGGGTCCACCAACAATTCCTTATGATGAAGAAGAGCTTGAGTTAGTGAATTAGTGTCAAGAAATGGATAACATGGGCCAAGGGTTAGAAATTATCAAAATTACAACATACATGACATAAATATGTGAAACCAGGGCCAAGCCTTTTATGAATGGTCTACCTGGTAAGTTGTGGCGGGCTGGTTTTTAAAACAAGACACCCAGAATTAACATTGAGGACATTTGAAGGCCTTGATAAGGATCAGGTAATGTTTCTTAGGCCATCAATTGTCAATTATTTTTATATTAATTTATCGAAGGCATATGAGGGAAACCCATATGGTCCAAACAAAATATGGAATCATGATGAGACTAGATTATATGATGGAAGGAACTGTGATATAAGAGTACTTGTTAAAAGGGGAAACAAAAGTGTCCCCTACATCATTCCAAAAAATTGGGAATGGATTACCATATTGTGTTTTGTAAACGCTACCAGAAAAATCACTCCAGGATTCTATCTTTTTAAGAGGAAGAAGCAATTACATAATTACATTATAGGTTGTGAGCCTAGTGCATGCATGGTAGCACATATTCATGCATGGATGCCTAAATATTTATTCATGAAATAGCTACATCACTTTGTAGCATTTATATGTGACAGTGTATCTCCAAGAAATAGGTAGTTACTGATTTTTTATTGCATGGTTCACATGTTGCACTAGGAACAATTCAAGAGGCAAGGAGTTTGGGAATATATTTTTTAACATTTCTTTCTCATACCTCTCACATAATACAACCATTGGATGTGAATGTCTTTGATCCATTTAAAATTTACTTTAAGGAAGAGAGACTCAAATGGGTAGGTGATAAACACATAATAGATATCAAAATATCATAACTAGTAGAGTTGGGAAGTAAGACATTTAGAAAGGCTATTAAATCTGAAAACATTAAACCATGTTTCAAAATGATGAGTATATGGCCTCTAAATCCAAATGTAGTGAATTAATATATGGTAGCTAGTAGAACATTTGACACATATTTTCAAGATGAAGTAGGTGTAGTGGAAAATATGTTACGAGTAGTTGGGATTGATTTGGAGATTGGTGAAGATGTTGAGATAGTGGCTAACACAAAACTAGGCCAATAATTAGAAGTACAACATAACGAGATATACTGAAATGACTGCGTTGATATAAATTAAAAACTCTGATTAAAAGAAGATAATTTGATGAGCCACTAACTGTACCCACACAAGTTAGTCCTCCTGATTAGATGAAATAAAATGCTTTCAATTTTAGTGTAAACTTG
This sequence comes from Taxus chinensis, assembly GCA_019776745.2. Taxonomy (NCBI): domain Eukaryota; kingdom Viridiplantae; phylum Streptophyta; class Pinopsida; order Cupressales; family Taxaceae; genus Taxus; species Taxus chinensis. The sequence goes on along the minus strand of CM034148.1, from coordinate 847,755,752 downwards.
AACTTTAATAATGAAGAAGACAATCTCTCTGTACCAAGCCAACCACCAGTACTTCATGACTCAGATTTGGTGCACTATTATGTTGAGACTCAAGTTGAAGAAAAATGATGTAGTAATTGTAGACATAAAATATATGCACTTTTTTACATTTCTAGGTCTAGCATACTAATGTATACACGATTCCTAAGTGATAAAACTAGTGGTTGACAACTCCTTTTAGCCTTTTGGTTTCTTTATCTCTTGCACTTTATTGTTTCTGAGAATCCTTTTGGATTTACACATTTTACAACTTTGTCAGAACTTTACTGGTTTATCTTTTGATGGCCTTGGACATTAGTGCCCATTTAGGACAAAAGCACCTAGGTGCTCATGTCCCTCCCAGCCGCTCTTGTCCCTCTCTTTCTTCTTCTTACTATTTTTGGTTCTTTTCACTTCTTGGTGACCTTTTAATAATTTGGATCAACCTTTCAATTATCAATTACAAAATTCAAATAAGGGAATCATATATATACTTAATTACTTCTCTCAAATAAGGGACCCAATACTATAAGCATTATCTATCACCACCTAATCTTGCACAAAGGCACAAGATCACTATAAGGCATACATATTGCACATTCATACAAGGGACAATGGTTGCATTGATCTACATACATTCTATAGGAGGAGTTCTATCTATTCCATCACTCACATTTTTCATACTTGGAACAAGTTTAGATTTAGCCCACTATCATTGTCCAACTTGCACAAGGGAAACCTAGGGCATGGATACACACACACACATGGATAACTACATGGAGTCTGATATGTAGTGCAACGCTCGATCGTAAGTTCACTCTTCGGGTGACCGTCAGGGTTAGTTTGACTCCCCATTCTACATATTTTTTATTAGATTTGATTTGGTTTGTGGGCATGTGCAAGTAGTCATATATTTTTATAGTTTATAGGTATGATTGACAATCCAATAGTATAACTAGAGAAAAAAAGATAGACTAATAGTGAAGCACATCAGACCTAGAAAAAGATCAAGTTCTGAGCATCTTAAATACACAGGCACTCACCTCATTCACTAGCACATGGGGCACTCCTATCCTCATATGGGTGCTTCTATCCCTTACAATCTTAGGATTATGAAGCCTCATCGAGTCATTACGACGTTGTTTTGAGCATGTTCAAGCACAAAATCAGTCCTGATCGCTCCCAAGTTGCATAGAATCAACTAATTCATTTTCCTCTCCCATTTTCTTAGGGTTTTACATATTTGAATGCTTATTTCTTGCACACTATTGTATATAATTACCTAAATATTAATTTATCACAACAAGTTACTCTGAATTAAAATTAAGTTCAAATTAGATTAAATCATTTCGTGAACCCCACGCCTCCTCGAAAATTCTTATAATCTTCTTCCATGGTTGAGACTTATTAACCCTTTAGTGAAAAATATCTTCATGATCTCCAGGCTCATATTGTTGAAAAACCTCAAGACCTATATCTCTTATTATTCACTACCTGTGATGAGGCCACCCAGTTAGCTAATCTTAACCTTCTGGTCTCCAATGATACTTTTGTTCCTATTGTGGCACTTCCTCCTCATTCGGCCACCACTCTTCCACCTACATCTATTGTCCATGTTTCTATTCCTACTTCTATAACTCATTTTTACCTCCCTATTACTTCTCACACATGACACACATCCTCTTTAGGAAATCATGACCTAGCTTCATTATACCATGATTTACAAACCCAAATTGGTCAATTAAAACAAGTCTCTTCATCCTTCTCTCCATATCTAGATTCCTCACTCCTCCTTCATAACCCTTTTGTACCCACCATCTCATCCTATACATTACCTCCTAAATTTTTCCCACCTAATTTCTCTATATTCAATGGCCATGGAGACCCTCAAATTCTTTAATTGGAGGACCACACCTCAAAAAACAAATATACTTTTGTAAAGATGGTCTAATTAGAAATGGCAGCTTTAATGAAATATGATTGGCACTTCAAGAACCCTTTATGTCATTTAAATTTTGGATTCACTGTTTCAAATTATATTTGTTTATATAGCCATTGTGAATTTTAATGTTGGACTTGATTTTAAAGTCATGATTACCCATCCTAAATATGTATGTAATTGAGAGAGATCATTTGGTTGTCATTGATTTGCACCTGAAAATAAATTTGATGTAATATTAATGTTGGTTTGTGTGTTTTACTATAATAACATTAATATTACATCAAATTTATTTTCAGGTGCAAATCAAATCTATGCAATATACCTAGAAAACCTATAACATATTTTATGATGAGTTTATAAGAAATAACTACATTCGTCTATATTTTATTGGAATGCATTATTATATTTATCAAAAATAAAAATAAAATATTTATTAACAGAGGTATTTATATGAATGAGTAATACAATCTCTATGTCAAACAAACCCATGTCTATGGCTACCAATATTTTATGAGTAATATATTTTCTTCATAATTTAGTTAAGCTATTTTATAATTTTTTTCTATGTTTCATGAGTAGAACTCTACAAAAACCCATCTCACATAAACCAAAAAAATACATTCAATATTATATAGATATTTAATTTTTTTGATGAAAAATATATTATATTATATTAAATGCAACATGATACAAGATATTTTCAACAAAAAAGTGGGTGGTATGAGAGCATGCCCCAAAAAAACTAGGCCGAGCCTAGGAGAACATCAAAAAATAAGACCGAGCTGAAATAAAGTCGTTGTTGCAAACATACTAGCCGAGGGAGGGTCATGGTCATCAGGCCAACCTGGACCAGGAAGGTCCTTTACCACATCTGGAATGTCCCAGCCTAAGCTAGAAGGGGCCTCCACTTCAACTTCAGTAACCAACTGCGTGGGAGAGATGGTAAGTGGAATCTGGGGGAACTTATTTGAACATGGTGGGGAAGGAGGTGGAAAAATCCACCCGTTCTATGTACATGGTTGCAGAGGCACTACTGAGCACAAACGGAGCTGAAGGATCAAGGGGATCCCCAACCCTAATGAAGAGTAGGCGGAGAGACACTCATCCACGGTAGATTAGGCGGGGAATAATGTGCATGGCTGAAAGAACACTGAGAGTGTCTCCAATGACCTCCATGGGGATGACCGCTATAGGGCAGAGATCACCAAGGAGGTGAAGGTGGCTAATGAGCAACATTACAAGGGGCATCCCCCAATGACGCAGTAAATTCTGAAAAATTTTCACTTCCAAAGCCACTTTGTTGGCCTACACTTAGATCTGCAAAAGAACATTGGAGATAACAATCGACTTGTTATAAAACAAGAAGTGCTGATAAAATTCATAATTAGTAAAGAAAAAATAATTTTTTTTTCCCATAGCCAAAATAAAATTTCCCCTCTAAAAACATGCCAAATATGTGAGAACATGATCAGAAATCTAGGGCTATCTCCTAGGAGGATATGGTGTCATGTGAAGCACTCCATCCTAAGAGGTTTGAAAAAGAAGTGAATCTAATTCCAAGCCTATTAGGCCTTGGGGCAAAAATAGGAAAATTGCATTATGGTTTCCAAATGGCCACAAAAGGGGTGTTTGAGGGGCTTGAACACAAATTTCAACTAGAATGGAGCCTATAGGGAGACCTTGATGTATAATGCACCACAGAAAATGCGTGAGTTTAGGCTCCACGCATGCAGACCACACAATATCAAATATATTTCTCCAATATGAGGGAGAAGAAATAAATCCCCACAGAGCATTGAGTTTCTCTACAATAGGAAACTCTAGGGAAATCCAATGATAGCTATTGTGGAAAAATCACAGCACCCCTCAATGCCTTCAATTTGAATGATTGGGAAGTCAGTGTGATTTTTCAAGGATGGAGCTATCCCAATGTGTGTGACTTTTTGAAATTGGAATAACTCTCCGGAGAAAGGTTGGATTCCTATTCCTAAATCTTGACACCACATGAACCAAATTTCAAAGAGAACTAATCTAATCCTACCCTAATATTTTCCAAGAAAACAGGGATATAAGGATTGCATGAAAAGTAAATCTATTCTAAATGGAGGTGATGCACCAATAAGGAATGTTGAATATCTTGCACTACATGGGAATGAAACAAGCAAATATGAAGAGGGTTGTTCAACACCACAGATCAAAACACATATTACAAACCCAATCACCAATAAACATAATCCATTGAGATCTTGCAATAATAACTAAACAATGCACAATAACCTTAATTGTAATGAAAGATCAGATAAGAAACTATAAACACAAACGAGGGTTAAGAATCATCCACATATCTATTTTATTGCTCCAAAATTTGATACCATACATTACAAGGGGGGAAAAGGAACAAATATTGCATTACAGTTTCAATAGAAAGGCTTGAGCTCCATATATTTCTCATAGACAAGAAAGAAGGGAGCGGAAAATGAAAAATATCCAACCTTTTTTTATCGAGCCCCTCCTTACAATTTATAGAATAAGTTCAAGAGAAGGGAGAGAGGGAAGAAGTTTGAAAATACTCCAAAACCCATCAAACTTTATCATCATTCTCCCACAATGGTTTTTGGGAAGATCTGCAACTCCATCATAGTAATGTGCCTTGAGCAAGAAGAAATGGGTTCATGATTGCACCTGGGCATGGCCTTGGCTCCTGAAGCTTCATCATGAAAATTTTCCCACCAAATACATTAAATTCTTATCTCTGATCATCCCATACTGAAGATCCCGAAAATAGCTTTTCATCAATTGTAATTTTGTGAAAAATGGTGGAGTATGGAAGAATTTGTCATCATTTTACACCAAGTTATTTTTCTAGGTTTATCCTCATCTTTTCTCCTAATCTCTAAATTTGGTCATTAGCATTGAATTCCTCTCTAAAAATCCTTTCCATCGAGTACAATTTCTTTAAAAATGGTCAAGGAATGCAAAAGCTATGCTAGATTGAAATTAGGACATGATTTTAGGTCTCTCCCAACCACTGAGATGTATTCTTCACCTATACCACTCTTCTTTCCTTACACACCACCTCACTTATCACTCTACCATCCCACCTAACCATCTGACATACCAATGAGTCACCCCAAAATTGTTTGGTCTATGATGCAACTTTGCGAACAATGTTTGATTTTTGTTTGAGCGGGAGTTCAATGCTTTCGGGATTTTGGGTCATCCCACTTCGGACATTGGGAAATCCAACTCCTGAAAAAAACCTCAACTCGCCACGTTGACTTCACTTTCTAGAATTCATGGTTTTTGGTCTTTGGAAATATCGAGCGTGTTGTTTCGGATTTTACCCGCACCGAGTTCCAAAATGCTTCATCGTTGACCTCCAAACTTGGAGTTAACCCCAAAAAACCCCTAGCCCTTTCAGACTTAAAGCTCACGGGGTTTCAAGATTTCATTTTTCGTTTTACGCAGTGAAAAATCTGAATTTCTTGATCCACAAAGTCCAAAAATTTTGGACTTCAGACCTCCTCCATTCTTCGATTTGCTCACTCTACTGAGCTATCTCCCATGCACCTTCAACCTATTTAGCCCCGTTATCAACCTAACATCTCATTGCAGTGATCCATCTCCCTTTTCCTCATGATTAACTCTATGGCTCAGTCATACCGCACATAAAACCTCAATGCCTCACTGTGGTAAGATAATCTCAAGAGATTTTTCTTTAATGCATGCCCGACTCGCTTCATACTGTCGAAGCCTCCTATCCTTTACTCGACCAAACCACCACCTTCGAGCTAGGCCCATTGTGATCTCTTCATGCCCCAAACTTTAACTATGTGCCTCGACTCGGCCCTTTCATGTTTCTTTGTGGCTCGCTGAATGTTCGAGATTCTTTCATTTTGATCTGACCTCCATGGCTGAGTTTCCTTCGTGGCTCACTTCTCAAACTCTTTTCAACCTCCAATCAGTGTGGCTTGATCCCTTCCGAGTGAGCCCCCTTTCATTTATGGCTTTGGTCCACTTTAAGCTTTGTCGTGCTGAACCCACATGAGCCTTGAGATCGATCTCCTTCCTATTATGTAGAAACAACCCTATCACAGAGTCCCCAGAGCCAACTCAACTTTCTGAGCTACTCGGCGAGCTGCCCATTAACACACTGCCCCAATGTAAACTCCATCTTTCCGAGTAACTCGATGAGCTATTTTTAGCTCGGTGGCCCTTTCAAGCCCAAAATGCAAAAATTTTGACCCCAAAGTTCTATCCTTTTAATTTTTTTTGAATTTCTTCATGTTAGTGGCTGGATGGAGACTAAATGCAAGGGGTTTTGAGGCTCATCACGTTTTCACTCTGATATTTCCTATTTCGGCTAGGTGTGGGCCCACGAGGCCTGTATTTCATCATTTTTTAAGTTCATCTTAAGGGTCTCAAACCCAGAAGAGGAAAAAATTCCTCAATATGATTTTCACTGTTGAATTCCACTGAATGTACGTTTGAGACCACGGAAGCTGCATGCAACCTAATTTCATCCTATAGGTGTGTTATCTAGTGTCACTAGATTTTTCTAGGTCCTTGTTGTCAAATTTATCCCAAGGGGCAAAATTTGGATAGCAATTTGGCGACTCGTGGGGACATCTGCCTACTATATGATCATAGACCAGTAACTTGATATTTCCATTGGGCATGGATTCATGACTAATAGCCTGTAACTAATCTAGACCTGAAAATTTTCCCCCGTGACCGCTAGACTGAACCATGGACCTGTTCTGTTGCTTGCACTCTCAATTTTCATAATAAAATCTTGATGTTAAAATTGTGAGAGTGGAAAATTATCTAAACCCAAAATTTTCACTTGTTCCTCTCTGCAACCCTGATCTGCATGGACCCAAAATGAACTTCTCAACCTGTCCCTGAAACCTAATTCTTCGAAGTATGAATCTTATGAAACTGATGATTGATTGGCATGCATAACACACTATAGAGTTTTAAATAAGATGTTCTCTAAGTTAAGACATCATGGAACTCTATTAAAATTTATCTTTCTCATTTCTTCTGAATAAATTCCTAGAACACCACCGAAGGCCATAACTACTTATTCTCATTGTATTTTCAACTTAAACGGACTTGAAAAGTGAGCAAGAAAGATTTTAGGTTGATCTTCTACTTTCAACCATGGGAAACCACTGAATTAACTTGGGAAAGGTTGTTCATCCTACTAAATTTATGACCCTTCATGGACACTTAGAATTTCACCTGTGATTGATCTTGAAGGACTTGAAGAATGAAAAATCAGTAAAAACTTCCCTCAATTCTGATTTTAGTTTCTCTATATTTGTTTCCTCTTGAAATCTACAACTTGTTCCTCATACAAGTATGAACTTCTTTCCTAGTACAACATTCATCTTGGGAGATACATTGAATCTGTACAATGATACAACTAGGAGTAATAAAACTATGTGCCAAAGGCACTTAAGGAAAATTGAAACCTAATCTAAAATAAGACAGTGTGCATATGCACTTAGAGGAATTTAAAATCCCTAAACTAATATATACAAGGGTGAGACTTTTCCTTTTTAGTAGCATTGCCTTAGATAGATTCCATTAACTGAAATAGGAAGCTCCTCTCCATCCAAAGTGGACAATTGAAATTCATTACTACTCATACATCATGTGACCATATAGGGGCCACTCTAAATGGCATCAAACTTGGAATTCCTGCCTTGCTTTTCCCGATTTACATCCCATTCAGAACTACATCCCCTTCTTAGAAGGTCCTTGCTTTGGCTTTCTTGTCAAATGACCTCTTGATTAAGGCCTGATATTTCTCCATGGTTTACATTGCATGTTCTCTTATTCTTCCAATTCCATCAACTCCACATACCTAGCTTCCATGGTCTTAAATTATGATAGTTCTAGATGTTTCATGAGCTCCAATGCCGGCAACTCCACTGATATGGGTAGCACTTCTTCCTTCCCATAGACCAAGCTTATACAGGGAGAGTTTCTCATTGATCTCTTTGGATTTATCCTATCAACCCAAAAGGCTGATTTGAGAATGGTATGCCAGCTCCTTTGATTTTCATCTAAAGTCCTCCTGATGATCTTTATCAAATTCTTGTTCATGGACTCTACTTGTCTGTTACCCTGGGGGTAATAATTTGAGGAGGTGCTCAAATAAACATCATTCCTCGCGATGCATTTTATGATCTTAGAACCAAGGAATGCTAGAAAATTATCTAATATGATGGTGGTTGGGAATCCGAGCCTTGTCACTATCCCCTCTTAGAATTCCAATATACTAGACTCGTTTTCTTCCTTGGGTGCCATTGCTTCGGTCCACTTGGTGAAATAATCTGTTTCCGTTAGAATCCACTTGTGACCTTGGCTCGAATTTGGATTGATGACCTTGATGAATTCTAGTGCAAATTGCATGAATGGTATGTCAACTGAAATAGGGTACAATGGAAATGTTGTTAGCCTCTCCCTGCCTATGAAGAATTCACATTTTATACATTTCTTGATCAAAGTGTAGCAGTCACTGAACACTGTGGGCCAATAATAACCCACCTTCATTTTTTGATGGTTGTTACCTGCGGATAAAAATGAACTCTGACTTCTCCATTGTGAAACTCCTGTAGCACCTTTTCAATTTGACCTATTCTAATGCACCTCAATAGGATTCCATTCACATCTTCCTAAATAAAACATCGGCAATAAACACATACAAAATTTCTTGAAGCCTGAAATATCTCCTCTTTGTTTTTCTCATCTCTGGAGGGCATAGACTTGTTTGTAGGAAATGTATCATGTCTTAAGTTCAACAAGGAGTAGGCACACTATTATCTACTTGTTCCTGATTATCTCATAATACCAAAATAACTTATTTTTCATTACTTTCGTAAACATGTTGATTGGAAGCTAGTTATTCACACAATCCTTTTCCATGGAACAACTAGTGACTTTAATTTCAATTTCATACTCCATGACACCAGTGATCCATCCTGCACGTTTCTCATTAAAATCCTTGTTCAAGAGGAAGTCTTTGACTGCTGCATGGAATACTAGTAGTTGAATCTTGTTGTTTGAGACCAAATGATTGAACTTTTTCAAACTCCTGATGATAGAGAGGACATGCTTCTCAATGAAGGAGTACCTCACTTCATATTCTTCCAGGCTCTGACTAAATAAAGCATACAATTATTGGGATCCCTTTTTATTTTTTTACACTAAGATTGTGGAAATGGTGTTCAAACTACGGAAATCATAGAGCACAAAGTCCTTGGAAAATTCCAAATTGATGAGAGTTGGAGCTTGAGATATAGAATTCTCGATAGCTTCAAAACATTCCCTTCCCTCTGTTGTCCACTTATATGCCATGCTCTTTTTCAACATCAGCGTTATTGGCTTGACAAGAGAGGAAAAGTCTGGCACAAACCTGTGGACAAATTTGATTCTCCCCAAGAAGCTTTCAAGAGCCTTTTTATGACTTTGCAATGGTGGTGCTCGAATTGCTTCAACTCTCTCCAGATCAATTGTTAATCCTTCTTTAGACATAATGTGACCCAGGAGATTGCCTTCGTGAGCTAGGAACATGCACTTTTTGGGGTTCAAGGAAACTCTGAGTCTCCTAAATCTTTGGAACACTTTCCTGAGATGGATGAGGTGGTTTTCCACATTCTTATAAAGCATGATGATGTCATCTAAATACACAAGAACCATCTTGTTTATCAACCCCTTGAATTCCATGTCCATAGCTCTCTCAAAGTTGGGTTAGATAGTGTTCGACAATCCGAATGACATTTTCTTATATGAATGGGTTCCCTATTTGGTGGTAAAATTCATCTTGAATTGATCATATTCTTTCACTATTATCATATTGTAGCCCGAGTATCCATCAAGGAGAGAGAATCTTTCTAAACCAGCTACCACATGCAAGATTTTCTCCATTGATGGGAGCGGATAGTGGTCTTTGAGAGATACCTTGTTCAAGTCCTGAAAGTCCACGCAAAACCTAATTTCTCTGTTTCTCTTCCTGACTAGTACCAGATTTACAACCCAACTTGAGTGTTTGATTGGAAATATGATGTTTTCCTCTATCAACTTATTCAACTCCTTTTTAATAAGAGGCTCGATGTGAGGGTTGACTGGTCTTTTTTTCTATCTGATAGGATAGCTTCTGGATCCAGTTCAATTGTATATTGTGCCAACTTCAAATTAAATCCTTTTAGGTCCTTATAGCTCCAAGCAAAGACATCTAGGAATTCTTGACAAAGCTATCTGAAATCACATTTTTCTTATTGAGTACTTACTTTTACAATATGGAGTGTTTTACCTACTCTAGTTGGAATAGGTTCTGAATCCTCCCCTTTGATCTGAATGTTTACCTTATCTTTTATGAGTTGATGATTGGGATTGAATACTGACTCTAGAGTCACAAACCCTTTTCGAAGCTTTTTTTCCTTAATTGAACCACTTACTCCCCATATTGTTCTTCTAATTTATCCTGGTTCTTGGGAGAGAATTCATCCTCTTCCTATAGAAAGTTGATGATCTGTTGATCATTCTCAAACACCTACCAACTAGTGTTGTTATCCAAAACTACTAGCCTCACACTTACCTTGATATGGTACTGTGTTTTATCCCTTTTGATATTGTCAACCAAATCAAAATCCACCCCAATTGTTGTAATTTTTTCTACAGCTTCATTCTTCTTTCTAGGTATGGACTCAATGTTGAATGATTTAAAGTCTTCAATGAGGTCCCATACCCTATTTTTATAGCTCTTAAGTAGGTCATTATTTACAGCATTTAGTCCTCTAACTTGATTAACAATCAGTTCACTATCTCTGAACACCTGCAAGTTTTTGATACCTCTTTTCCTTGCCCAATGTAATCTGTGGATTAGAGATTCATACTCAGATGTGTTGTTTGAATAAGAAAACTAAAATCAGAAAGTTGGGTGGTATTTGATGTTCTGTGGTGAAACCAACATTGTACCCCCTTTAACACCTTGCATGTTCCTTGAACCATCAAAAAATAGTTTTCATACTTCATTTTTATTCTCATCTTCTGGCTTGGTGATGTTAGGGAGAGGTGGATTCTCTTCATGTAGGTAGTATATTCCTAATTCATCTTCTTCCATTTCCTTATATGGATCAAAAGCGTGCCTTTTGTTAGCCCATTCATTCAGTGTCAAATCTGGAATGCCCTCGACTTTAGTACTTGTTTCTGGAATGCTTGAAGAATCTTCTTGATCAAAGGCTGAGCAATTTTCATTGATGGGGCTTGGCACATGGGGCTTAATGTGAAATTTTGTAATCAATTCAGACCTGATTGGGGCTTTGGCCACATACCTTTTTTTGAAAAGCGTGTGCAACCAATCTATAGATAAGTTCCCACCAATTTTAGTTGTGAAGTCCATGTATAGACACATTGCAAAGAGTGGAGGAAAATCAATTATAGACACATCCTACAAAACTATGACATTAGGATAAGCATACACTGTAAGTGTTAGTGCAGATTCACAGCACCCCCGAATGGTCTGGGTGTGAAGTGGTGCATTTGGTGTGATTGCACAACATGGGACCATCTCTCAAGTTGTGGGACTTGAAAAACTTGAGATGGACCTCTGGAGAAAGTTGGTTCTTGCTTCCAAAACTACCTGTCACAAGCTACTCCAGTGCAAGAAGAACCTATTCTATCCTAATCTAACCATTCCAAGGGGACAGAGAGAGAGAGGGTGAAAGATCCTACACTAAGAAGTGATACACCAGAAAATGAAGTGGTTGAATCACATATATGACTGCCTGAAGTGGAGAGAGGTGAGAAGAGGAGAGGCTGGAAAGAATGCATCATGGACTAGAGATAGATTTCACATAGAACACCACTTAAAAACCCATTAAGCATAGCTCCCAGAACCTGCAACAAACATCAAAGTATGCATAGTATACCCTACAATGATGAGAGGTAATAAGTGACAAAAAAATAAGCCAAGGATGGACAGATGCATCATGAAATAGATTTTATTGCTCCAAAATTTTACACGGTCTATCATCAGTGGGAAAGAGGCAAGAAAACACCATTACAAATCCATGAGAGGAGGCTTATAATTCATATTCTACCCTAAGGAAGAGAGAGAGAGGGGTGTAGAGGAGAAACAATGACCTCTCCTTTTGAATATGCCCCTTCTATACAATATATAAAATAATGAGAGAGAAGAGTGAAGAATTTGAATCCTGCTACAACCACCTTGAGATATGCATTGAATCCTACTTTGAAATCTCAACCATTATCAATCAAAGCCCCTCTCAAATTCTCCTACAATTTTTTGAATTTGGTTCCCTATGTCTGATTGGCGTGCTAAGGAAGAAGAATGGTGGATCAAATTAAAATCTAATCTGGTAGTTGAAGAAATCAGATTCTGCATTAATGGTCTGGAAGACATTTTTCCCTTTTTCACCCACTAAATCCTATTAAGAATGAAATTTTATGTTTCCATGGCATAGAGGGTGCCAAGACATTTCCAAAAAGTCTTCTCCCACCCAAATCTGAGTTTCCAGTCAAAAGATATGGCTATCTAAAGATTAGTGTCGCGAGTGTGCCATGTTTAAAGAGTCTGTCTGGACCGGGTCCACATGGCAGCCTCGCGCATCTTGGAGATTCGGATCCTTCCTTATGCTCTTGAAATCATGCTGGATTGACACATGGTGGCTTCCGCAAGCTCCTTGGGATCATTTATATTTTTCCAAAATCTCCTTGCTTGGTGGGGCCAAAAGTCTGACCCTAGTCACGTGGAGGCTTGGCACTTTTTTGGAAACCCGCCCCAAATTTTACTTTTGAAGTAGTGTCATGCTAACACTTGGATCCCAACACTGTCATGCCTTTTCTTTGACTATTCAACCCCCCAACTCTGTCCCTTTTTTGGACCTGGGACATGTGGAAGGCCCGCGCTCATCTGAGTCTCCGCTTTGGGTTACACCTTTGAATTTATGTTGATACAACACATGGTGCCATCCGCTGGTTTTTTATACTTAGTCAATTTTGGGCCCACTCTATCTCCCTTTGTTAACTCTATTAGACCCTAGACATGTGGAGAGTTGACACTCATTTGAGTCTCCACACTTCGGACCCAGCCTTCATGTTGTGCCGTTGAGACACATGGAGGATTCCCCCAACACTCTTATACTTAACCAATTTAGGCCCACTTTTGAATTTGACCTCTGTTAACTATTGGCCACGTGGAGGGCTAGGACAAGTTTGAGTCTCTGCCTTGGGCTCCCATCTTGAAGTTACACTGAGATGACACGTGTTTCCTTCTGCTTGTTCAAACTTTTCAACGGTCGGCTCTATCTTTTTTGGGCTGACACATATGGAAGTTGCCCACTCATTTGAGTCTGCATTTTTGAGCTTAATATTTAGAGATGCGCCAATGAGGCATGTGGCAGCCTTGACTTATTATTCTATACTTAGCTAATTTTAGGGCTCGTTCTAAATCATTTGCAGAGCCCGAAGACTTTGAGCCTTCACCATTTCTTTTCCTTTAAGCCTCTGGTTTCTTTGACACTGTTTTCTTCCTTCCCAATCATGCTCCTCCATTTTAGAACCTGTCTATAACCTATTCATTGGATTTGAAGCATGGGTTCGTTCGACGGAACCATTTCTTGAATTTCTTCCTCCATGGGGTCGTGTTTCATTAATTTTTCTGGGGGCCAAAATTTGGATAGCAATTTGGCAACTCACAGGGACATCTACCTGCTAGATGGATGGAACAGTAGCCTTGTCACATCCATTGGGTGTGGAGTCATAATTAATGGCCTGGTACTAACCCTTCTTTCAATATGGACTCTCCAATTGCCCACTTTTCTAACCTCTTCCTGACCCTGAAGCCTTCCCATGCATCCGCACTCTCAATTTTCATAAGAAATCTTGAAATAAGGCCTCTAAGAGTAGAATTTTTTTTTGACCTAGGGATTTTATCTATCCTTGAATGGACTGTTTCAAAGATAGATTTAGTTTCTTTGCATTTGTTTCTTTTGAAATTAGCAACTGTCATAGTAAACAAAGGTTCTTTCCATCATGAATATTGAAGGGCCTGGCCTTGGTGGCTCTGGACTAATGTGAACAAAACTTATGTACAAGGAAAAAATCATACATGCCTCAAATGAGACATGTAGAGTGTGCACAAGCACTTCTTCTATTGAAATAAAATATACTCCTACTCCTACACTAGCTAGAGAGAAAGGGGACTCAAACAAATCCTGAAACTGGCAGGGAGAAATATCTTCCCTTTCTAAAAAGGGGTGGCCATGCAAACAATTTGACCCTGAATATGGTTTCTTGAATGAGTGAAAAAACTGACTATAAGCTGGTCCTCTACCCAAATCATCAAGTTATCTACCTCAACCAAAAATACCTCCTCAAGATGATTGACATTGGAATCCTAGAGGTGTTGATGATGACCCTTAGTACTTTGATACTCATCCTCATGCTCTGAAGTAGGCATGACTGGTTTTGGTTTTTCCCTTGGTTCCAATGAAGCCAAGTACCTAATTAGGCATGGTCTGATCCTTTGAGTGTGCCCTTCACTCTGAAGTTTAACTCCAAAAATAGATTATTTTTGTGGACCTTCTTAGATGGATGGTGTGAGAGGGATGATGACATCCTCTTGCTCTTTCCCTTCCTTCTCTTGTGAAGAACATGGAAGACTATGATCCTCCAACCTTGGTTCCAAAGGGATGTTGTGAGACATAGGTTGTTGTTCTTGAATGCCTTCCTTTATGGCAGCAGGGTCATATGTTTGGAAGGTGGGTGATATAGGAGTAAATGATGTAATTTTCTCATGCTCCTCTCTATAAAAGCAATCCTCCAAGTCAGACAGATAATTTGTCTCCTTGTTGTCTTATTGCATGTGCTTGACCTCCTCCATGGTGTCCTCCTGATCTGTAACTTGTTCACCATGGCTCCCTTTATCCTCCAACATGAATTTTGAAATCTCAAACTCCTCTTAAACATTAGAGAGTAAAGGGGATGAAGTGAGAGGAAGGACTGAAGGTTCTTCTATAGCCTGCTCCACACTTGGAGCCTCTGAAAATTTATGGTCCTCCTCCATCATGGGTTCATCAATCAAATCAGGCCCTTGAAATGAAACAAAAGAATCGTTAATGATGCTTTCTTCATTGAGTGGCTTCAACACTGATTTGATCTCTCCTATCTTCTCCTCTTCAATGGGGCATGGAGCTAATTGTCCCTCCTCTTTAACTAGTTGTGCAGCTTGGATTAGATCAACATTCTCTTTAGGCAGAGTGCCATTAGGGACACTTTATTCAGAGAAAACAGAATGCTGATCTTCTTCTTGTTTTTGTTCCTTCTCTATTACAAACTCAGCCTCAGCTGTCACTGGATCTTCAACCTTTACCTCCTCTATTGGCTTAACCATCAAGGGGATCTTTGTAAACTCAAATCTAGCAGCCCAACTCTCCATATTTTCTGTCATTTCTTCTCTATTGGGATTCCCTTCTTGTTGTTCTCCTTGACTGGTCTTTGGAATCTCTTCCCCATATGGAATTGGGAAGGTAAGAGGAGTGGCAAGTTCGGGTTCAACCATATTTGCAATTTTTTGTGGTGGGGAGGGAGGTGGAACTTCTTATTTTTTTGGAGGGGATGAATGTTTGGAAGGGAAAAGGGAAAAGTAATTGAAGTGATATGGGAGATCAGGAGATGGAGAAAAGAATTTAACACTTGGGGAAGAAGATAAGGGGTTTGACTCTTGATCATGCTAAAATAATAAAGTTTTAGAAAGAGAAAATGAAGAGCTATGATGTGGTGGACTTACCCATTGACAAGGTTGTCTTGTGTCAAAATCATAGGCCTCAATCTCCTCAATCCACTGTGCAAGTTGAGGTAGCATTTCAACCATGAAGTCAATCTTCTCCTGAGGGTTGTAATGTCTTGGAAAAGGGCCTCCCCATGGATAAGGTATCCTGAAACCAATCTTGAATGCCTTCATTTGTGTTGTACCCCTCGATTGCACCATGCTAGCCTCCATTCTTTGAATCTTCTCTAATAAACCAGCATTCTCCACATAGTTGTCACCATTGTATGCATCCCTTTGTTCTTGATAAGATCCATGGCCAAATTGATTTTGACCCTCCTCATATGGGTAAGCATAATGGTTTTGGATCTAATCATAATGTTGATCTGGAGGAGCTAGTAAAAACATTGGAGGCTGACTACATTGTTATAGGTGTGAATTCCATGAAGGGAATGAAGTCATGATTGCAAAACTTCATGAAATGGAAGAAAATGAGAGATATGGAAAGAAAAGTGAATGAAGATGGGTGGAAATGGATGAAAAGTTCTGCAACTTTAGAGATGGGGTTGTTGACCAGATGGAGTCACCAGATGTGCTTGCATCTGCCTCAAAAGGCTGAACCTTAACAGGAACACACCAACCTGCTAAGATGAAGTGGTAAGGTGCTTCAGACCTATCCCACTGGGCGTACGAAAATTGTTAGTGTAGAAAAATCACAACACCCCCGAATGGCCTGGGTATGAAGTGGGGCATTCAGTGTGATTGCACAACATGGGACCATCTCTCAAGCTTGTGGGACTTACAAAACTTGAGATGGACCTCCAGAGAAAGTCGGTTCTTGCTTCCTAATCTACCTGCCACAAGCTACTCCAATGCAGGAAAAACCTATTCTATCCTAATCTAACCATTCCAAGGGGATAGAGAGAGAGAAAGGGTGAAAGAGCCTACACTAAGCAGTGATACACCAGAAAAGGAAGTGGTTGAATCACAGATTTGACTTCCTGAAGTGGAGAGAGGTGAGCAGAGGAGAGAGAGGACGGAATGCACCACAGACCAGAGATAGATTTCACACGAAACACCACTTCAAAACCCATTAAGCACAACTCCCAGAACCTGCAACAAACATCAGAGTATGCACAGTATACCCTACAATGATGAGAGGTAAGAAGAGACAACAAAATAAGCCAAGGATGGACAGATCCATCATGAAACAGATTTTATTGCTCCAAAATGTTACACGGTACATCATCAATGGGAAAGAGGCAAGAAAATGCCATTACAGACCCATGGGAGGAGGCTTATACTCTACATTCTACCTTAAGGAAGAAAGAGAGAGGGGGACAGAGGAGAAACAACGACCTCTCCTTTTGAATATGCCCCTCTTGTATAATAAATAGAAGAATGAGAGAGAAGAGGGAAGAATTCGAATCCTACTTCAACCACCTTGAGATATGCATTGAATCCTTATTTGAAAGCTCAACCACTATTAATCAATGCCCCTCTCAAATCCTCCTATAATCTGTCAAGTTTGGTTCCCTATGTCTGATTGGCGTGCTAAGGAAGAAGAATGGTGGATCAAATTAAAATCTAATCTGGTAGTTGAAGAAATCAGATTCTGCATTAATGGTCTAGAAGACATTTTCCCATTTTTACCCACTAAATCCTATTAAGAATGATATTTTATGTTTCCATGGTGTAGAGGGTGCCGAGACATTTCTAAAAAGTCTTCTCCCACCCAAATCTGAGTTTCCAATCAAACGATATGGCCATCTAAAGATTAGGGTCATGGGCACACCATGTTTAAAGTGTTTGTCCATACCAAGTCCACATGGCTGAAGGAGTGAAGGATGAAGACCTGGAAGGAATTCACGTGCATCGAATAGTTACTCTTTACCAAAGTGTAGGAGTTGCTAGATTAAAGCAAGAAAGCTTTGTAAAGCAATGTGCATGTATATGAGAGCTCGAGATTCAAAAAATGGAGTAGAATGGAATTGCTTGACTTATCATAGATCAAAAGAGGTGGTGTACATGTAGGGGAGTGAATGTGTAACTCCCATGTAAGAGAAGATTCATCCATAATGGAGAAGAGGAGTTACTTTCCCAAATGGGAATGTAACTCCTATGACACACTTAGACATATGAAAGATTCTGTAAGAGAATCTGTCATAACTAAGATGACACCTAGATCCATGTCCACCTAAGTGAGATGACTCACCAGGTGAGGTGGAATAACACTAAATAAGTGAAGAAAAATACCACCTACGCCAACACCCCCCCTTCATCGTAACTTAGGATGAGGCGGAAAGTCAAAAATGAGAAATGGGTCCCGGCACAAAGCCTGATGAGGTACCCATGTACAAGAAACTCTCAAAAATTGGAGTAAAAGGAGAAAACCCAGTGGGAAAAACTCCCCCCCAAAAGAGAGAAAAGTCCACTCTCTAATCTATGAAATATGTCGAAGATGGGTCCTGACGATAGACGAGCCTATAAAGGTACTCATATACAAAGAGGCAATATCTTGGAAAGAAGAAGAAGAGAGAAGAAGAGGGAGACAAGAGGAATGTAGAAGATGCCATGGATGGATATGAACTCTACAGCTCTAGGAGGTCTCCCAGAAGAATGTCGATCACGAGATCCTCTACCTCTGGATTGAAGAAGAGCCGTCCACACCAAACTGTGTGCATGCCCTTAGGAATGACAGAAATGGCATGCTGGAAGTGTGCCCCCTCCATGAAGGAAACCAAAGGTAGAAACACAAAGAACTCTGAGTTTGGTCCACGAAAGTGTGACATAGGTCTAGTAAGTGAATGCAAAGGAACCCAAGGTACTGTCACAAGTGCAGAACTGTCAGAGTATGAAGGGTGAACACCTGTAGAAAGGATGTCCAAGTGATGTGAAGGCAACACAACATCCCCCACAATAGAAAATGGATCCATAAGGGTGGATCAATGAAGGTCTCTGGAAAAATGGAAGTGGCAAGAGTCCCAGAAGGGGCACTCTCAACAATGGAGATGATGAACTCCTCTAAAATACCTATAGTACATCATAAGTGTACTCTGTGAAAAGATGACCAAGGTCAGGCAGATACTCATCCCAATGAGGGGGCTCAAAAAACAGAAGAGCAATGTCAGATAGGTATGAGTCATCCAATGAAAGTAGATGATTGAAAGGGTCCTCACACACTAAAGGTGAAAAAGAGGCAGGTGTGATGACTGTGTGAGAATGTATAGGAGACTACTCGATATCTGATGATATATGGCATGTGTCAACACTCTCTAGAATAGTGAGAGAAGAAGGAGAAGAGTCCTCAGTAGTACTCTGGACATCATAATTGGGTGCACAATCCTTGTCATCAGAAGTAGATCCGAGCGAGTCTATTTTAGTGGAACTATCATCACATGAAGAACAAGAGGAGACAAGTGGATCAGCAGTAGGAAGAATGGTCGCAGTATGTGAAGGGTCTCCATAGAGGGACTGAAGAATTCTCTAGACACGTTGGGGTGGATCTAAGTCTGCCATGTGAAACCAAAGATATCTAGAGACATGCATCATCAAGTGACCAAAAACATGGTTTCAAGTGTCGAGAAATTCCTCTAGATAACGATGATCAGTGGGTGCAGGAACTGGCCCAAGTAAGAAGGGTGAAAGACCCTCGTGAGTGAAGTAACGTTCCATGGAAGCATGCCAAGCTCAATAGTTCCCTCTCTAGGTAAGAAGTGGTGGAGACTGTAAGGTGATCCTACGACACTCAAGTCTAGAAAGATCACCCTCTATGATGTGGAAGCAAGAAGTGCAAGGTGCACAAATGCAAGACATCAGACTCGGTCGATAATATGTCTGCGTGTAAAAACCCAAGAGTATAAATGAACCCCCTAGAATGTGGCACTTTATAAATTAGTGCATTTACAAAATTGAAAATTTCATCACCTAATGTGTGAAAAATCATGCAACTTTGACTAAAGAAGCACTCAAAACCGAGAAGCAAGTCAAAAGTTATAGAAAGAAAATGATTCCCGTGACTGATGGAAAATGCCAATAAGCTTTACAAACTGATTTAGAAAGTGCCTGAAATGGGTGCAAAGGGTGTCGTATGGGTACTCATTGGAAATGGAATCAAATTTTAGGCAGGGTTTGTTTTCCTTGCGAGGGGATATTAGCCTCCTACCAACCCCAGACCTTGACCTCCATCTTCGACACATGAATGAAGGACATAATTACAAGAAAATAGAGCCCAAAAATTATTACAATGCCATGAAATAAATGTTTTTCCTCAAAACATTAAAAAAGAGGGATTGTTTTGATCGCCAAACAATTCTAAAAGGGATTGGCCCAGCTGAGGTGTCAAGCCATGGATGCACCGAGCTAGAAGCTACCTCTATTGGCAAGCTGAGTTGTTGTGTTGAGCAACATTAAACGTGATGAGTTCAACGCAAGTGGTCCAGGTGCCAGGGGTCAATGCCACATGTCAGGAGGATAGGGAACATAGGCTAACCGTCGAAGGCTACAATGTAGCGGTCGAAGGACAGGTGCTTGATTTGAGGTGGAATCAGCTGTAGTGCTCCAACAATAACGGTTGAGCAGAATTTGAAACCGTCGGGCAGTGGAGATTCAAACGTGGTAGGGTACAACGACAACAACAAAATTGAAACGGTTGTGGGAGACTGTAATGGCCAGCCCATGCCACGTGGAGATTGCACACAATAAACCAACGACTGAGAAACTAGAGATGCATGTAAACAGTCCACGTTAAGCCAAGGCTAAGATGCTCTGAATGGGATTCAAGTTGTTAGGATGTACCAAATGTTGGTTTAGAGGTGTGAGGCCATGTGTAGGATGTTCCCAAGTGAGCTGCAGTGGCATAGCTGACCATAGATCCACATCTGGGAGATTCTAAGCCAACGGAACCACTTGAAAATAGAGTGCTAGGAAGAGCACGAGGGTGCCAAGCACAAGTGTGAAATGTGATGCAAGGAACCTTGGGAAGGCTTCAATGCAAGGTTGTTTTAAACTGAACAAAGGATGCACCCAAGACATGATAGAGCCAGGGGCTCATTCAAATGAAGGCACAAGTCGACACAACAATGGAGCAAGGAAGTGACGAGTCAGTTAGTCTAAATACGAGTCGAGCATGGAAATGCAAGGTGCAGTGAGCTCAGAACAACTCATTCATACGCTGAGTTGAACAGAGAACAAGGAAAGGCTGATCTTTCAAAGCCTAAGTTGAGCTTGTATGTAAAAAATCCCAAGTCAACCAAGCCCACAGACGTTTAAACCATGAGCAGGTCCCCAATCCAAGGTAAAAACTAGGTTTGAGATCCTGAATGAAACTGGTAAAGGCCCAGTTCTTACGCAAAGCTCCAAGCAGAGTTGGAAAATGATACAACCAACATAGGTTGACTTAACCATGAAGTCAGAATAATGCAAGGCTGGAACAAACACTTTCGAGCCAAGGGTTGAGCTAGGCTACGAGCTGACTCCTACAACACATTAAACCCGAAACATATACCCACAAGAATCTCAAAATATGCAAGTAAAGCACATGCAAAAGTGAGATCTTGCACAAGCAACTACATGGTGGAGCAACAATGGTGAGCAATGTGATTCTGATTGCCTCAGCTCTGATACCATGAAGGAGTGAAGGACGAAGACCTGGAAGAAATTCACATGAATTGAATAGTTGCACTTTACCAAAGTATAGGAGTTGTGATATTAAAGCAAGAAAGCTTTGTAAAGCAATGTGCATGCATATGAGAACTTAAGATTCAAAAAATGGAGTAGAATGGAATTTCTTGACTTATCATAGATCAAAAGAAGTGGTGTACATATAGGGGAGTTAATGTGTAACTCCCATGTAAGAGAAGATTCCTCCATAATGGAGAAGAGGAGTTACTTTCCCAAATGAGAATGTAACTCTTATGATACACTTACACATATGAAAAATTCTATTAGAGAATCTATCATAACTAAGATGACACCTAGATCCATGTCCACCTAAGTGAGATGAATCACTCGGTGAGGTGGAATAACACTAAATAAGTGAAGAAAAATACCACCTACACCAACAGTGGCAGCCTCGCGCATCTTGGAGATTCGGCTCCTTATGCTCTTGAAATCACATCGGACTGACACGTGGTAGATTTTGTAAGCTCCTTGGGATGCTTTGTATTTTTCCAAAGTCTCCTTTCTTGGCGGGGCCAAAATTTTGACCCTAGACACTTGGAGGCTTGGAACTTGTTTGAAAACCCGCCCCAAATTTTACTTTTGAAGTAGTGTCGTGTTAACACTTGGCTCCCAACGTTGGCTTGCCTCTGTTTTGACTATTCAACCCCCTGACTCTATCCCTTTTTTGGACATGGGACACGTGGAAGGCCCACGCTCATCAGAGTCTCCACTTTAAGTCACACTTTTGAATTTTCGTTGATGCAACATGTGATGCCATCCACTGGTTTTCTATACTTATTCAATTTTGGGCCCGTTCTTTCTCCCTTTGTTGACTTTGTTGGACCCTAGACATGTGGAGAGTTGGTACTCATTTGAGTCTCTACTCTTCATACCTAGCCTTGGTGTTACGTCATTGAGACACATGGAGGATTCCCCCGGCACTCTCATACTTAACCAATTTAGGCCCACTTTTGAATTTGACCTTTGTTGACTATTGGCCATGTGGAGGGCTAGCACAAGTTTGAGTCTCTGCCTTGGGCTCCCATCTTGAAATTACATCGAGCTGACACATGTTTCCTTCTGCTTGTTCAGACTTTTCAATGACCATCTCTATCTTTTTCGAGCCTGGGACATGTGGAAGCTTTGCGCTCATTTGAGTCTACCTTTTTGAGCTTAATCTTTGGAGATGCGCTAATGAGGCATGTGGAAGCCTCCGCTTATTCTTCTATACTTAGCCAATTTTGGGGCTCGTTCTGAATCATTTTCAGATATCAAATACTTCAAGCCTTCACCGTTTCTTTTCCTTTGAGCCTCTGGTTTCTTTGACATTGTTTTCTTCCTCCCCGATCATGCTCCTCAATTTTAGAACCCATCTATAACCTGTTCATTGGATTTGAAGCATGGGTTGGTTCGACAGAACCATTTCTTGAATTTCTTCCTGCATGGGGTCATGTTTGATCAATTTTTCCAGGGAAAAAATTGGGCTAACAGTAAGACTTAATCCTTTGATGACCCTAACTATTCCCACTGCTATCCCATCTAGTTACACCACTCCTTTAGATACCAGTTCATACTTTAGGCCTAGTTGATCCACTATTTTCTTTGGCATTACTAAGTTGTTTGCTCTTGAATCGACCATACAATTGTGTACCAAGTTGTTCCCGACAATCAATGACACATAGAATGGTGGAGGATTAAAAATTTTGCTTGGTTGACCTCCCTCTTACTACACAGCATTAGTGAGAATCTTTTCCTGATTTTTGGTGATACATTCGCGGCAGACCAATTGGCCATTGCTACTTGCAATAGGTCTTGTTGTCCTGATATTTCCAGTGATTCCCACACGGCAATGCTTTCATGCACTTTCTTCTTTTGATCAATAATGTTGAAAGGGGATGGATTTTCTTTTTTATGCCCCTTACTTGACACAATATTTTATGCAGCTTGAATGGGCACATGTGCTACTACAATAGGTAACTTAGGTTGATTTTGTGGGTTTGGAGTTGTTCTTGTATTACCAACTCCTTGAGGTGTAAGAGTAGGTTGAGAAACAATCAGACTAGATGATTTCCCTTATTTTATGTTCCTCTTCTTTTACCGTTTATTAACTTCTACACCCTGTGAAGGAGGTTGATTAACTCTGTAAAAGTCTTCCATTTTCCTATTGAGTAAAGTGGTTTTAGTTGGAGGTGCATCTTGTGAACTTTCTTGCTTTTGATTTTCCTCCTCACTTGGCTCTTAGGACACACTAACAATTTACACCATTAAGCCCTGATTTAGTGCACCATTGAAGCATGTTGTTTGGTTGTGAGGTAGATTACTTGGGAAGCACCATTCATATTCCTATTTAATATTGTTTTGAGTTGGAACTAAGGCCCTTGACATTGTAAATGCATTTGGATTGTATGGTTGGAATGGTCTGGCAGCTTGAGTTTGTCCTTAGTTATGGTTTTGATTTGCAACTTGAATCAGAGGTCTATTTGATTGAAATAGAGGCCTATTTTCTTGAGCTTGAGGCTAATATGGTCTGAAGCTTTGAGCATGTTTCTTTTTTATGGACAATATCTAATTCCCTAAATCTTGATTCCCCTTCAATACTTCTTGTAACTTATTCATGAACTCTTGAAGTTATTTGGAAGTACTATAAGAAGTGGAGGCCTCGCTATTGCTCTAATTTCTAGGGGCTGGAATATGATTCAATTCATGTGTTTGACTAGTTATAGGATTTCCCATTTCCGAATATAGCGGCATAGGTGGCCTAGGTGCAAGCTTTCCTTCTTGAATCAAACAATTTTGTTCTCTGATGGCTTGGTTGTAAGCTCCTAGCAGCATTGTTCCTCCCATGGATGGAATCATCATAATGATGTCACAATTTAGAGCCTTCAAAAAGTAGAGGAATGCACCTTGTGCAGCTAGTCTCATGGCCACGGGGATCCTATCCCATGTCTTTTGGAACCAAAAATTGAAATCTTCCATCTTCTCAGTTGGAGCTCTCTTGATTTTTTTCAATTGTTCCAATAAAGACATATTATCTGCCCTTTCTCCAAATTGATCACAGAGGGTTGTACATAGCTGATTCCAATTTTGAATTGATCTTGTTGCTAGGCTCCTAAACCATTGCAAATCCTTACCATTAAAAGAGGAAGCTAACAAATTGACCACAGCATCCATTTCATTAATTTCATGAATTGCACAGACATTTGCAATGTCTTGGATGTGGTCAATAGGGGTTGTATGATTTTCTCCCATGAAGTAGGGGATATTTTTCAATGTTGCAACCAGTATTTGATGTTGTGTGTTGATGGAAAGTGGACTACTTCCCGTGAAGTTAACAAAGGGATTTAGTGGCTCTGGATGAGCCATTATGATTGGTCTGAAGACCTTAGCTGATTGAATGAAGGGTCTACTAGGTGGAGGTGTAGATAATGTCATGTTAGGTGGAGATGATGATCTTTGTGGTCTTCTTCCTCTCCTTTCTCTACCTGGAGATAATTGTAGGTAAAAAAATATTCCTTCTTCTCTTGTCTCATACCTAGTTCAAATCCTTCTCATGTACTTGGGAAACCTATTATGCTACGCCACTTAGTTCTAACCCTAGGAGTTGCTAAATGTGTTGGAAAATGAGCCTGTAAAGTCTAGGGTTTTACTAAGACACACACCAATCTTGATAAAATGGAGAAAACAACTTTGAAATGCTTGAATGTTGATTTTTAGAAATCAAACCCATTTTGCAACTACTAGTCTCTGAAATCCCAAAATGCACCGAAATATGAAATTGAAAGCCTCTGAAACCTGAAAGTTCTAAAAACCCAAAATCCCAAAATTGAAGAACACCAGAAATTCTGAAATCCTGAAATTTGGAAAATTCCTAAATTCCAAAACCCCAAATCCTAAAATGTTTGAAATCTCAGAATTTCAAAAACCCAAAAAAGGTCTGAAACCCAAAATCCTGAAGTATAAATAACCCCAAAAATTAAAAAATTGGAATTCTAAGAATACCCTTTTGAAATTTAGCCCGCGATATATCTTTTGGTGAAATTAGGACTTATTTTTCTCATGGAAAACCTCTGAAAATTAATTTTGGAACTCTAATCTTGTGGTGAAAACTCTGAAATCAAAAATATGTAATTTTCTAAGTCTGAATTTCTTGAAAATGCCTCCAAAGCTTGTGGAAAAGACTCCTCTTCTCACCGGGCATGTCAATAATGTTTTGTCAAAATCACAGCACCCCTAAATGCTTGCAATTTGAATGATTGGGCAGTTAGTGTGAGTTTTCAAACATGGAACTATCCCAAAGTGTGGGAATTTACGAAATGGGGATATATCTCCAGAGAAAGGCCAAATTCCTTTTCCTAAATCTTGATGCCACATGTACCAAATTATAGATAGAACTAATATAATCCTACCCTAATATTTTCCAAGGAGATAGGGATAGAAGGATTACATGAAAATTAAATTTATTCTAAATGGAGGTGATGCACCAATAAGGAATGTTGAATATCTTGCATTACATGGGAATGAAACAAGCAAATATGAAGAGGGTTTTTCAACACCACAGATCAAAACACCTATTGCAAACCCAATCACCAATAAACACAATCCATTGAGATGTTGCAATAATAACTAAATAATGCACAATAACCTTAACTATAATGAATGATCATATAAGACACAATAAACACAAAAGAGGGTTGAGAACCATCCACATATCTATTTTATTGCTCTAAAATTTGATACTGTACATTACAAGTGGGCCAAAGGTACAAATATTGCATTACAATTTCAATGGAGAGGATTGAGCTCCACGAATTTTTCATAGACACGAAAGAAGAAGCGAGCAAAGGAAAAGTATCCAACATTTTTTATCAAGCCCCTCCTTATAATTTATAGAAGAATTTCAAGATAAGGGAGAGAGGGAAGAAGTCTGAAAATGCTTCAAAATTCATCATCATTCTCCTACAATGGCTGTTGGGAAGATCTGCAACTCCATCACGGTATTGTGCCTTGAGCAAGAAGAAATGGGTTCATGATTGCACCTGGGCATGGCCTTGGCTCCTACAACTTCATCATGAAAATTTTCCCACCAAACACATCAAATGCTCATCTTTGATCATCACATGCTGAAGAGCCAGAAAATAGCTTTTAATCAACTGTAATTTTGTGATAATGGAGTATAGAAGAATTTGTCATCATTTTACACTAGGTTTTTTATTTTGGTTTATCCTCACCTTCCATCCTGATCTTTGAATTTTTTTCATCACCATTGAATTCCCCTCTGAAAATCCTTTCCATCGAGTATAATTTTGTTAAAAATGGTAAAGGAATGTGAAAGTTATGCTAGATTGAAATTAGGCCATGATTTCAAGTCTCTCCCAGCCACTAAGCTCCATTCTTCACCTATACCACTCCACTTTCCTTACACGCCACCTAGCTCAGTGGTTTACCTTCCCACCTACCCACCTGACATGCCAACAAGCTGCTCTAAAATGGTTCGGTCTATGATCTAACTCCTGAAACAACCCTTAACTTGCCATGTCGACTTTGTTTTTCAGACTTCAGGTTTTGTTCTTTAGACATATCGAGCACGTTGTTTCATAGTTTACCCCTAAGGGTTTCAGGATTTTTTCTCATTTTTTGTGTTTTGCATGGAAAAAACTATGAATTTATTAGTCCCCGAAATCCAAAAAATTCAGACTTTAGGCCTCCTCCGTTCTCCGACTTGCTCACTCTGCTGAGCTCTCTCTTATACACTTTCATCCGATTCAGCCCCATCATCAACCTAATGGCTCACTGTGGCGAGACATCTCCCTTCTCATGGCCGACTCTATAGCTCAGTCGCACCTCGCTGATGACCTCAATGCCTCGTTGTGGTGAGCTAAGCTCAATCAAACTTCCTTTAATGCACACTCGGCTCGTTTCATATTGCTGAAGCCTCATCCTTAACTCAACTAAGCTACCACCTCCGATCTAGGCCCATTGTGATCTCTTCGTGCCCTGAACTTCCATTATGTGCCTTGACTCAGCCCTTTCGTGTTTCCTTGTGGCTCATTGAATATCCAAGATCCTTTCATTTCAGGCTGACCTCCATGGCCAAGTTTCCTTCAGGGCTCACTTCTCAAACTATTTATGTCCTCTAATCAGTGTGTCTTAATGCCTCCAACCGAGCTCCCTTTCATTCTCGGCTTTGGTCCACTTTAAGCTTCGCCGTGTCAAACCCACATGAGCCTTGATTTTGATCTCCCGACTATTATACCGAAACACCCCAATTGCAGAGTCCCTAGAGTTGACTCAGCTGCAAATGAACATCCTATAACTCATCTCAGTGAGCTGCCCATTTACACGCTACCCCAATGCAGTCAAGCTATAATTAGCTCGGTGACCCTTTAAGGCCCAAAATGGAAAATTCTTGACCCCGGAGTTCTATCTTTTGAATTTTTTCAAATTTCTTTCTGTCGGAGGCATGATGGAGACTGAATGTAAGGGTTTTTTAGGCTCATCATTTTTTCCCTTTGATTTTTCTCATTTTGGCTAGGTGTGGGCCCACAGGGCCCGCATTTCATCATTTTTTAAGTTGATCTTAAGGGTCAAAACCCAGAAGAGGAAACAATTCCTTGATATAATTTTCACTTTGGAATCCACTGAATGTGTTTCTGAGACCCTGAAAGCTGCTTGTAACCCAATTTCATCTATAGATTCCTTATCTTGTGTCACTGGATCCTGCTAGGTCCTTGTTTTCCAATTTGGCCCAAGGGAAAAAATTGGATAACAATATCCTTTACTGGCAGAAAAATTCCAGAATGGATTATCAACAAACCATTTCCATTCCATCCACTAAGGGCGGGAGAAATAAACAGATATTTTATACAACATATGATCTGGGATTGAATTGATTATAACAGACACGCTAGCAAAATATTGGTTGGTGAGTCGAAATCAAGATTTAATATCATTCTAGGAATACCATGATTGGTTATTCTTATAAAATAAATCTTCAATGGACCAAATTCTATGCTCTAAGAGCTTGAGTGCAAGAATTCTAGGCACTTCTGCAAGACACCGATCCTTATCTTGAATAATAGGCAACCACCATAAGGATTGTTGGTTGATAAAGAGGTTATTGCAGAAGCCATTTCCTTTCCACTAAATTCATGGTTTGATATGTTCCCATTCTTTTTAGATGCATTTAAGAACAAAGGTGCCAACCAATTTGATAGGAACAAGCACAATGAGAAGATTAGGAAACCACAGACCTTTCCAAGAGAAACGACCATAAGGAGAACCTTCCTCGATGTTTTGATGTAGAATAACTTTCCATGTTTCCTTACCTTTAATGCATCAGATTATCCATTTCGCATTGAGTGTCTATTATTTTTGCAGTGTGTCAATAAGGCTCATACCCCCAGAGTCACGAGGGAGGCAGGTGGGTTTCCCAGAAATTCTATGAAAACCTCTTTCGGAAGAGGAATTAGACCAGAGAAAGTCTTTAAGAAGTTTCTCTAATTTCTGAATGGAAGCTTTAGATAGCATCCAACATGAGGAGTAGTAAACATGGGTGGCCACAATGAATTTGGAGAAAATCTAGAATTTCCCTGCCAATTAAAAAGGCTTGTTAATCTAATATCCAAGTTTTTTATCCACCCTTTGAACCACATATTGCCAAAGCTCCGTAGGAAATGCCATGAAGGAAAAGGGAATGCCAAGAAATTTTAACATTTTGTCATGAGCGAGTATTTTCCAGTCAAAGGAGGCCAACCAATCAGGCGCAGGGAGGAAAGATTAACTGTAGCACTGCATCTTTTGTTATTAGATGGAAGAACCAAAATCTAAGAAAAATATATCCAAGCAGTGCATTGCATTGCGTAAATTAGTTTCTTCCTCAATCAGAGTAAGAAATGAGTCATCAAAAAAATTTCCATTAAGAAGTTGATATTTTTCTACAGAAATCAACGCAATTCCCTCAATGAGCCCTTGATATTGGGCTTGAGCCAATAGATACCCAAAACCTTTAGCAATAAGAATATAAAGCACAAGTGCTAACGAGCATCCTTTGCAGATAGAGAAAAATAGGACAAAAGGCTTAGAGATATTCCCATTAATGGTGATATGAGAAGAGGCATTGACGAAACGCATTCAAACCAATTGAATAAAACTGGGGCCGAAGCCGAGCACTTGAAGCGTGACAAGAATAAAAGGTCATTCAATTCTATCATAGACCTTCTCAAATTCAATTTTAATGAACATGGCAGCTTGGTTGGATCAGTGAGCCCATTCCATGCCTTCAAAAATTGTGATGATATTATCAAGAATGAAACACCCCTGAATGAAACTAGTTTGTTTGGGTTAGATGATAACATGAAGAATATGGTTCAACCGAATATCCAAGGCTTTAGCAATAATCTTAAAAGAAATATTAAGAAAGGTATGGGCCGCTAGCTGGTAATTTTCTCACGATCCCCTAATTTGGGTATGAATTTGATATTGCCCTTGTTAATCCACACACTTAATGTCTAGTTCCAAAATCCTTTCAGGTAAACCTGATGTAGATCTGGGCCCATAGCGTCCCACAGTGACTTATAAAAATTTCATGGGAAACCATTGCAACATGTGTCTTTATCATTATCCATTTGTATAACTGTTACATGAAGGTAATCTAAGGCGAGCATGTGATCACAAGCTGCCCTTTATGCGAATAAGATTTTACATGACACTACAGCAAGACATTGGTCAAGCATTACATGTCACTCATCAAAGGGAATTCGGGCTTGAAATAAAAACTTATAATGCTTGAGAAAGGCCTGAAGTATGAGTTGCGTATTTGCAACCCAAGTTCCACCTTCAGAGATGGTGTGAACTTGCTAGGAGGTATTTTTGGATTTGAGGGAAAGAAATAATTCTTTGGAAACCTAATCCCCTACTTTAAGCCAATGCATGTGAGCAAGAATTTAAGCTCTTTGGGCATTATAATTGTCCACAATTTATATCTTCTAGTGAAGCTCTACAACTTGAATTTGCATCATTTTGTAGAAGGAATTTTCTTGGAGTGCCATCACTGCTCGGCTAAGAGTGGAGGTGGTAGCGGAGTATGAGCGGCAATGAATTTTAGCCAACTGCTGGCC
Source organism: Taxus chinensis (assembly GCA_019776745.2). Lineage (NCBI taxonomy): Eukaryota > Viridiplantae > Streptophyta > Pinopsida > Cupressales > Taxaceae > Taxus > Taxus chinensis. The sequence continues at coordinate 847,725,211 of CM034148.1, read as the reverse complement.
ATAGATTCTGAGGAATCTATTAGTCCGAGACATAGAATCCTCCCACCATATCATCTAGTTGGCATACATAGGTGGATGAAAGTGCTAAAAATGACTTGGTCGAGGGGACAAGTTCCAAACATGCCTGATATGATTGAGAGTGGGCCCATGTTCCATTAAAGTGGTATTGAGATAAAATTGGCCTTTATGAAAAAAGGGGCACCGATCTTTCCAAGTGATACAGAATCGAATTGGGGAGTGGTACGAAAGGAAAACATCATGCATGACCTCCACAGGTAAGGAATAAATTTTTTCAAACTCAAATAAATATTGAGTTGATAGCATAACTTTATCGATCTGTTTGAGAAATCGATCTGATCCACCTCGGAGATTGGACCAAGTGAACCACACTTCAAAGGTGGGGGTGTAACAGTCATTAGGATCATAAAACCTAGATTTATTGCGCATGAAAAACCGCGCTTCTCTCTCGCCAGCTGTCCATCGCATTGGTAGGTTTTAGCACTTATCGATGAGAAGATCAACCATATTAAAATCGCCACTTATTACCCAATTAAGCATTGGGAATTTAACAAGTTATCCACCACCATAGATCATCCCTTATGGCCGCATCATTGGAGGCATAAATGTTGATGAGGCCAAAAGGGCGACTGTCAATATTAAATAAGACCCATGTGCATGGTTTGTGGGGTCAATGCCATGATCCATCAAAAAGGGATGCCATTTAGAGAAAAAAAGAGAAATTAATCCCCCACACCCTTCGTCATGATTACTACAAAAATCCAAACTATCAGGCTAAATGGATTTACAAACCATCTATAATTGAAAACATGTAATTATCACATCTTGTAAAAATAAAACATCTAAGCTGGAAAAAAAGTTCTGAGCATCACAAACAATATAGTTTTGATTGGATTCTGTAAGATCCCACACATTCCAAGAAATGTAATTCATGGGAAATGGCGGTCAAGGGTCATGTTATCCATATCCAAGCCTTCTAAGGCGCCAAACTGATTTTGCAAGAATTTAGCACTATTGTGTTGTAGAAAGTCTTGCAACTCAATTTTATTTCACCCAATGTACTCAATGGTGTACTCCTCCTCCACAAAGTCCACACTACGTGCTGGGCTATGATCCTGGGAGCTACGAGAAGGGCTTGTGACCCTTTTGGATTGGCCATGTGTACCATTGGTCAAAAGCAGCAGCCCTGCAGAGAAATGGTAGAATTACTAACAAAAATTTTCTTGTCCATGAGAACCGAGGCTTGTTTAGGCGTGCTGGAAAATTTTGGTAACTGAATAGACAATTTGGCAACAGTAGTTGGTTCTTTTGTTCGTGTGCTACGCCTTAAGAGTTGGCTCATGAACACCACTGGAACCAGGGATCGTAGCTTGTGCTTGTTTATTCTTATTTTTCCTTCCTCTAAGTATTTTCCACCCCTCTTTCGGTGGGGGGTTTGGCCACTTTGAGAGCCACCTTGGCTACAAGATGATTGCGAAGCACATAAAGGGGATAGTCTTTGATCTTGTGATCAGAGGTGTGGCATCAAAAGTAAGTATTAGGAAGATTGATATAAAAAACACATTGGGAATACAATTTATCTCCCATATTAATCTCCACGAACTCTTTCAATTCTTGGGAGAGGTCCACTTCAACACAGACCCACTTCTGTGGTCATGCATTGTAGAAACAATGAGGTTTGTGAGTGATCACTTGCCCAATAGAAAAAGCAATTTGATGTAGAAAAGGAACGCATGGAAAGGGAAGGCCAAGGAATTCCACCCAGATTGGTACTTTGAGGGCAGCATAATCAGAGACCACAAAGTCCTTCTACTATGGAGAAAGAACCAACAAGGAATTATGAATGTACTAAGTGGCCAAACAGCTCAGAATTGTTAAGGCATTGGAACCGAAAAAGGAAAAATCCTTTGTTCATGTTCTGAACACATTCGAGTCAAATGCCCAAAGAGGCCTAGGCCGAATGAAACTAGGATTTGAGCATGCTTTAAGAGGGGATACAACCCAAAAAGTACCCAATAAGAAAAAACTTCTCAAACCATTGGCATGCAACATTAAACTCAAGAACATGTGAAACAACATCATGGGGAGATTCATTACCTCATGAAAAACCTTTGGGACAAACTTACGTGGGCATTTCGATGGCAGTGTTATTGTTCAAAGCTCCACTATCTCTAGTCACAGTTTCAACAACTAGGCTTGAAGTGAAAGAGGTCATTATATAGAGGCACCTAGAGAACTAGAAACCCTAAAAAAGACCGATGCGATAGATATCCCACATAGCCCAAAAAGGCTGTAGAATAACAAGTGTGTGTGGAGAAAACCCTAGCAGAGCCGACTCCATTTTTGTATGCTCAAAGCTCTCTAATGATATAGATATTTAATTTTAGTACACAACTCTTTAAATTTTATGGTGTTTGTGTATTTATGTGTTTATTGATTATTAGTTTAAAATAGGATCTTTCTTCTGTTTTGTCATTTTTTTACATTTTCCTCTTGTTGTTTTTTATAACTTTGGATCATTTGACCTTGTTTTGACTCATATAATTTTATTTTTTTATTATCGATTGTGTGTGCTTCTATGTTCTTCTTATTTTTTAATGTTTTCTTCTTGTTCTTCCCTATTTTTCTACTTATATGAGTATTTTTTTAACCATACAATAGTACAGTTATGGTCTGCCACAACAATATGACTATGGTTCTATCTCTTATATTTTTAGACCATTTGACCTTTGTTTTGGGTCCTCGTGGTTTTGTATCATATTGTTAAGACCTTTTGTTCCCATCGTGTATCGACATTTATGCTAATAGGTTTTAATTTGCACTCAAAAAATCTATATTTGTATATGAATACATTAATATATTTAGGACACAAGATAAATAATCACATAATTCACATAAGAATTATCTAGAATTTCTAAAAAAAAAGATTAAAAAATTGTTTCACGAGAATTTATGTGCACAAAAAAATTAAGCATTTAAAGAAAGATGAGTGCCAGCACACATAAACTTGATAGATCCCATGCTCTGGACTAATCAAGAAATCAAAATAAATTAATAATTTTATTTTAATAAATTCCTCGTTTCTCTAGAATGTGCGACCTACCAGGTATACACGTAATGGTTAAGGATCGCCTTTAAAAAATATCTTATATTTACTATTCCTTGCATCCATTGAAATAAGAAAAGTTAAGAAATAGAAATTTGTTAGTGCAAATGAATTTTCAACCTAGAGTTTGGTAAAGCTAACATACCTTACACGAGTAAAAGATTCTGATGTTTTAACATTGCTTTCAGCACTAGAAAATCATGAAAATAATGTTAACTCTAGAAAAAACAATCCATCATAATGCATAATTTATTATCTTGTAAATAGCGTTAGAGCTCGTCACACAAATGTTTTTTAATAGGATCTTGACATTTTTATGTCAAAGTTTTTGCTTCAAAGATGTAAAAACAAATTTCACTTGTTTTTTATTTTTTGGTGAATTTTTTTAATTCGTTCAAAATTGTGTCAACACCCTAATGATAGTTGCATTACAATTTTTTAAAAATATACTTTTAAATTAAATTATATGAAAATTTTGAAAATTGTAATTTTTTTTATTAGCATGTATTATGTATTAATTAGATATCATAAATAAAATACATTTAAATTGATTTTCTAATTTGTAATATATTACAACTAGCACCAATCATAAGCAAGAAAGTGCTATCAATAACTTATAATTTTTTAATCCAAAACAAAATATTTATTTACAATATTAAAATAATTTTGAAATTCACATTTGTACTCATTATTTAAAAATTGTTCAACTAAACAATAAAAGTGTTGAAGTACATTAATATTTAATTTAATATTTTTCAAGAATATATGAGAAAATTATAAATAAATAATAATATTTGATTACTGTGCATCATCCTTATAATATTGATCGGTCTTTCTCTTTCTTTTCTTCATCGTTGCCATCCTTGTATTGTGATTTGTTTGTGTAGACACTAAAATTAGGTAATTTATTTTTGTGTAGTGTCAAGTTTGGTCATTTTCATGTATTAAGACAAATTGTCATATTCATAATCTAATCGCCTTATTTGTCTAGCTCTTCTATAATTCGATTATCTTTACACTCTGCTTTGTCATCAATTTTGAGAATTTTATTTGATCAAAACAGTATAAACTCCTTATTATTCACGACATAAATTTTGATTTTGGTTTTAATCACCCTAATCCATAAATATAAATAAGAGTCAAAATATTAAATCTAGTCTTCACCAACTTGTACGGTCCTACCCCTTCACATTGAAAATTACTAAAACATTTATAATTAATATTTTTTAAATAAAAATAAATAAATTTATATTTTTTAATTATTTAAACATTTATTATAATTTCCTAAGTGTTTAGATATTAACCTTTGTTCAATTTATATGTTAATTAGTCAAAATATATTACAGTTGTGTACAGGCAGTTTCATATGTTTGTGTCTATTTCCACTCTTAAAACTTAATAAATTACGAATGCTTATGGTATCTTGACCTTGCAAAGTCGTGTTCTCCATTTTTTATTGGTGTGTTAAGTTTACTTCATTTTTTCTTTTAGAACTTAACTACCCATTTTGACTTTGTAATAATGAACATTTCACTCCTCTCTCTCTCTCTCTCTATATATATATAGTCCAGGTCTCCTCTGCAGCTTGGACTGCTGTGAATTGGTAAAAGAATAGATACGACATTCATTGCAGACGTGTGATAAAATCATTGCATGAAGATCCTTCTTCTGACGACTAATGAGGAGGGCTGAATCATTTTCGTTCACGACTCTTTCCTTCCTTGTCTGTAGATTAATTCTATATATTTCTGTCTGCCTTTCATTTCCCCAAAGGACTCTAATGGAATTTCGTTAGAGTACTGTTGTGTTCGCATAAAACATGGTTTCTGCTAGGAAGCTCCTCCATCTGATATCATTTATGCTCCTGTTGATGAGATTGTTGCAGGCTCAAGAAGATCCATGCAGAGTAGACAGCACTGGCAATGGCAGGTGTGGTCTCAATGGAATCTGTAGTGCAGTTGGGAATTCCGCCAGTTGCAGTTGTCCTCCGGGATTCGATTTCAATGAGATCACTAACCATTCCAAGGGATGTTATCGTTATGAGTCCCCGCGGTTGGGCTGCAATGGAATCGACGCAGAAATGGAAGAGATTGGTGGTATAGATTGGCCTGGAAATGATTATGAGATGTTGGCAGCTATGAATAAAACTTCATGCAAACAGACATGCCTGGACAATTGCGATTGCACCGTGGTAATCTACGCCTATCTCGATGGTACGGGTTACTGTTGGAAGAAGACATTGCCCATGAGAAATGGCGGCGCAAGCAGTACCAGAACAGCTTTCTTCAAAGTACCCAAACGAACAAGTCGGGCGAATGCGATGCTTCTCTTAGAAATAACATTTGATTAATAATATTATTTTTTTAATGATAAATATTGCCAATGGTTTTTTTGGGGTGCGGCCATAGTTTTTAAGGAGCCACACCCTCTATATTTCATACTTTCCAATGTTAATTATAATAATTTATGAATAATTAATACAAATATGTTATTTTATTTTTGTAAAGATATAAATAATTTAGTTGAGACCGAGTCTAACTCTTTATTTTTCAAAAAATATATAATTTGGGTGAGAACTAGTCTAACTTTTAAATAATAATATATCAAAGAGTGAAATAACATATCCCTTCATTTTTTTCTAGTCAAAATATAGAAATTGTTTAACCCTTGATTGAGTTTATTGACAAAATAATTTTTCAATCAAAAAAAGCTTAAACAAAACTAGAAAAAATTAAGCAACATGTGCAAACATGACAATAGATAGGGGAGGAGGTAGAGACATGCTATCAGGGTTGTCCCCTCAACCAAAGCCATCATGAGGCTTCAAATCAGGCACACCAGCCCGCCCATCATGTTCTTCATTGTTTTCTTCCCGCTGTAGGGGAATGGCCAGAGCCAAGTGTGAAAACTTATCATAGGTTCCCTAATGAACTAGAAAACCTCCATCGCCGCCACTACCACTCGGAGGATTCCAACCATCAATCCCTCTTGGATTGTGATTTCCAAAGGTTTGGGGAGCAAAAGATCCAGCATGGCGATCAAAAATTCTTTTGCCACCCCCCAACCTAAGTGAAGGCAGCGGCGATCATGGGTCGAGGCTCCTACAATGACTATGTGAGCTATGACAAGGCCAAGCTAGACCGCATCTCCGAGAAGACGAACGAGGTCGAGCGTGCTCTAGTGGCTCCTGACTAACTGCACAAAGAGCATTCCCATAGTGGTCAATAAGAGGTTGAAGATGCTCCACCTCTGGGATAATTTTTCTTCTTGGACCTCAATTTGAAGAAAGACAATTGTTATAATAGCAACTTGATTAGAAATAGAAAAACTTATATCCACTTGTAACTGATTGAAAATAGCATTATTTCTATTTTTCCAAATTTTCAAAATGATATCTTCTCTGAATAATTACCAAATCTAGTTGTATTTTGCATGAAGGAAGACACAAATCCCATAAGAACCATTTTCTAGTTAAAGGGTTCTTGAAGAAAAGGAAGAAAGAGGAGGTGGATCCAATGCTAAGTAGACTGAGCCAAAGGGTAAAACCAGAAGAGATGTTTGAGGGTCTCTGGCTAGTGGCAGAAGGGGCATAAAGGGTTGGAAATTCCTGCTTGTTAAATTCTATCACCAATAGGACTGCCTTGAAAAATAATGCACTAGAGAAGATGTAAGTTTTTGGGTTCAGTTGGAATGTGCCAAAGTTTTTGAAATCTTCTAGCCCAGAATTGAGGGGAGGAATTGATATGTGATCTGGAAGTGAGAGACTCAAAAGGAATGGACTTCTCCAATAAGATATGGTAGCCAATCTGGGATTTGTACCGTGTAAAAGGGGTGGCCATCGACTAGTTCTAATCTCTCTACCAGGCCATAGGAAGTGAGATTCCAATTTTGTGAAGAATATTGTCAGCAATGACAAAAATTATGGATGAATTTACAAGAGCATATGATCATATGCTGAAATTTTTGCTTGATAGCTAGTCAAGGAAACCTTTCTCTGGATCGGCTATAAAAAATATCAGAGAGATGGTGAATCCCTTTCTTGAATAATCATAACCCTTTTAAACCAGGGACAAGTGCCAAAGGGGCATTTTGCATTTGGATCAAGGGACACCACCAGATGGAATGGGTATTGATGGAAAAAATATTTTAAAACCCATTTACAATCCATAAAGGTGTGATTTAAACATTTCTCATGTCTTTTGTTATGTCAAAATTATAGCACCCCCCTGATTTGTCTTGCATGTGTGGGGAATTTGGTGCAATTTTGCTAACATTAGACCATCTCTCAAGCTATGAGACTTGCGAACTTAAGATGGTCCTCCGAAGAAGGCCGACTTCCTCTACCTAATCCTAATACTACAACTACTCCTAATGTAGAAAAGACACCTATCTAAACCTATCCTACAAACTTCCAAGGAGATACAAAGAGAAAAGCGCATGAAGGGGGAATCCTACACTAAGGAGGTGATAACACTAGAAAATGGGGCCGAGATATTCTACTGAGGGAGGATGGAAAAGGGAATGGAGTAAGGAGAGGCCAAACAACTGTGACATAGACCCAAACCTTCACTCACCTTCAGATCTCCTTGAAACACAACATCTTGCAGATGGAAACAAAAGAATCATGCACATAATACAACAATAATAATGGAGAGGCAAGGAGATATAATAAAACATGAAAAAGGGTTGGAAAACACCAAAAAAACACAATTTTATTGCTCTATAGTATGCACAGACCATTACACTTAATGCACAGAGGCATAATATGCTTTCCAGGTGCATGGGAAGGCTTACAACTCATTGGAATTGAGGAAAAAATCTGCAAGAGTTTCCCTTGCTCACAAAATGTCTCTGTAAAAATGAGGGGGTCGAGTATAATTTATAGAAATTTCACCCTAACTACCATCATTATATGCCTAACATGTCACATTAAATTTCTAACAATTATTTGAACTAACTCAACCATCGCCATTAATGCTCTGCTCGTAGCTGTGGTTGTTAAGTTGTCTTTTCACACTTAAATTCTTGACAGGCTTGCATTGAATTTCTGACAGGTAGTTGAACTACCTCAACTACCGCCATTAAACTGGTGGTTGAGCTATCTTTTCATGCCTACCTTCGTCCGACATGTGACCTGTGATTCATCCAACTAGGTTGGGTTAGATGACCGTCTAACTGCATTGGGTCGTACAATCTGATAACCGAGTAACCAACGATCCATCTGACTTGCCACCCATCCAACTTGGTTGGGTTAGACGACCGACTAACCTCTGTACAACACCTCGTTGGGATCACTTTTTCTGAGAAGCATAAGCTGTCCAACCTGCAGGGTTAGACGGTCATCCATCCTGTGTTCATACAACTCGTCTAACCTCGCTTCATTCCTTGTGTGCCATCCAACCATACGCCATCCAACCAAGGTTAGACGATCGTCTATCCTTGTGCCATCTAACTTTCAGGGTTTGACGATCATCTGACCTTTTGGGGTTGGACAACCGTCTGACCTCCATCCAACCTTGACCATTCAATCTTTCCTTCGCGTCCAGCCTGAAAGTGAGTTCTCCTTATTTTGGCCTCACCAAATAACTCCTGGTTTAACCGAGTCAACTCAATGAGCTAACTCCTTCCATCCTTCTTTCATCACATGTGCCTGACCACAACCCGACATCAAGCCATCTAACCTTGTGTTGTCTAACCAGGTGGTTTGGACAACCTTCTATCCTCTGTCTAACATTGTGACTTGGAAAACCATCTAGTTCAGTGGGGTTCGATGACCGTCTGTCCTCCATACAACCCTGTATCATCTTTTCCCCGTCTCGGCAAGCTAAGGGAGCTCATTGAGTTCTCTAGGGACACGGCCTTTGATCACTTCTCTCATCTCAGTGAACCAACTCGTCAATCCCTTCAACTATATCACCTCATCATCCAATCACCAAACTGTCGCATGCCAATTCGTCAATCTGTTCCTGCACTATGTTCGTTGTCCAACCCAGGGACCCTGTCATCACCAATCCGGCACTATGATAATTCTTCACCGGGAACTCCTCGTGCTATGATTATTTACTAATGCACAGCCTTTAGTGTGGTGAATGTAATCTAGAAACAAAACAACAAACATGACACAAGAATACCATCGACTATGATAAGACGGAATGATGACAAATCTGAAATATCAAAGTAAATTATAATATTAACATGAAATTGTTACAATCTCACCCATGAGGTACTTCAAGTGTTATTGAATTCACTTGCCTTCCACCAATACTATGGGAGAAACTTTACAATTACACCTCTTAATGACTTCTTCAACACACCTTTAAACTGATGGCTTCCTTTACACACTTCATACAATATTTCTCACTACTTCCTTCTATGCTAAATGAGGGGGGTGACCTTTTTATTTATAGAACTTCTAGGCTTATCCATCTTATCTCTAAGATAGGATAAGAAATCCACTCTGATGAATCATATTCCATACCTTAACTCTTATCTATACATGTAAGCTTATCTTTTAAGATAAGATAAACCTTATCATTTCACATGGGTTCCACATTTTTAGACTTTTTACAAATAAAATACACAAAATATTTATGACCTCACTCCTTTTCCTTATTACCAATATAATATTTCTAATTCCTAATCATGTAGACCCTACTTCTCTACTTATCCCTACTTTGACATTTTAACATTACCGGACCACTTACGACAAATATTTACTTTTTACAACATTCCTATTGTACTTTGACTGTTACCGTACTCTACATTATTGGCGGCATTGTACTGATGGCGTCGTTATCTTCTATCAGACGCTACTACTAATTACACTTAACAACATCATATTCCTAATACATACATTAATGAAATAGAAATTACGGAGGAAAATTTTAGTGTCGACATCTTCCCCCTTCCTAGCTTCTACTCCGTCCTCGGAGTAGACTATTCTGGTGTTTGGAAAATCTTCAACTTGTTGTGGTTGACCCATTTCGTAATGGGAGTGCCATCCAATTCCTCCAGTCGGTACGTACTATTTTCATGCACAACTACTATTTTGTAGGGCCCCATCCATTTTGGAAGAAATTTTCTCTGTCTTCTTTTTTTGTATCTGGAATCATATACTAGAACCAAGTCATTCACATGAAATGGAGACCAACGGATCTTTTGATGAAAGTATTCCTTCTACTTCATTTTCTTCTTATGGCTTGTATCCTTTGCTATTTCCCCCATTTCCTCTAGCAAATGAAGATGTACCAACCTTTCTTTTACTGAATCACTTTCATCCATCCTTTCATTTTCCATAACTCTGACCATGGGAATATCAAACTCAATAGGAAGAACTGGATCAATGCCATAAGCCAACTGAAATGGGGAGTATCCTGTTGCTGACTTTGATGTTGCCCTATATGCCCACAATGCTGCATGAATCCTTTTATCCCACTTATGTACCTACAAGGCTGCATCTTTTGCTAGAATTTGACACAGCACAAAATTTGTTCATTCCACCTGTCCATTTGTGCTTGGCTTGTATGTTGTTGCCTTCCTGTGCTTAATAGAAAATTTATTGACTAGGGCTTCTACTACCTCATTAATGAAGTGACTTCCTTGATCTGTTACAATTTCTAATGGACAACCAAATCTAGTGACAATGCGTTCATATATGAACCTTGCCACTTCATCCATGGAAGCTATTTTCAATGGCCTAGCTTTAACCCACTTGGTTAAATAATCTGTGGCAACTACAATATACTTATTTTGGCGTGAGGTAGTTGGAAGTGGACCTACAATGTCTATTCCCCACTTTTCAAAGGGACCAAGTGGCAGAATAGGGCATAATGGAGCTGATGAAGTCTTACGGTTACCATGTGTTTGACAAATATCACATGTCTTACAATAATTATAACAATCTTTAAAAAGAGTGGGCCAGTGATAACCTACATCCAAGATCCTTCTTGTTGTAAGTTGTCCAGAGAAGTTCCCTCCACATGTACCATTGTGGAATTCTTCTAGCAGTTCCTTTCCTTGATCACGTCCAACTGCCCTCTTGTAATGTCCATCAGGTCCTATTCGAAATAATACTCCATGCAGAATAGAATATGGACGACTGGCTTGAGTAATCTTTCTCTTAGTCTTTGCATTGGCACCATCAGGAAACTTGAATTCATTCAGATAATTCCAAATATCTATGTATTCATTAGGGATTGTGTCAAGGGAGAACAATGCTACATCGGGAAAATCATCATCATCACAAGATGATCCTAAACCATCATAGGCTCGAGAGAGTGCATCTGCATTGACATGCTTCTTTCCTGGCCTATCTATAATATCAAATTCAAATTCTTGTAGCAAAATTATCCATGTTGCTATCTTCCCTAATGGGTTAGGCTTATTGACAATATATTTTAGCGCCTGATGATTTGTTACAACTATAAATTTCTGCCCAAGCAAGTAATTTCTAAACTTCTTTACAGCAAAAATGATAGCTAGAGCCTCTTTTTCAGTTACAGTATAATTTACCTCAGCACTCCTCATTTGTCTGCTTCCAAAGTAAAATGGATGTTCATTCCCATTTTCATGCTTTTGGCTCAAAGTAATTCCTAGTGCTATATCTGAGACATTAGTGTACACAATGAATGGCTTGCTCCAATCTAGATTCTTTAAAACAGGTGAAGACACCAGGGCTTCCTTCAGTTGTCCAAAAGCTTCATGCGCCTTATTTCCTGGTTCATAAGTAACATCCTTCTTCAAGAACTGGGTTAGTGGCTGTGTAATCTTTGAGAAATTCTTGATGAACCTTCTATAGTAACCCACATGGCCTAAAAATGATCTCAACTTATTTCTATTCATAGGAAATGGTAAATCTTTGATTTTTGAAACTTTATCAGGATCAGTACCAATACCATCTCTAGATACAACATGCCCTAACAAAACGCCTTTAGAACATCCAAAGACACACTTTGTAGGGTTTAGTGAGGCTTGTGCTCCATCTAACCTTTGAAATTCTGTCTCCATCTGGTGCAGGTGGTCCAAATTACTCCCATAGATGTAAAAATCATCCAAAAATACTCTGATGAAGGTCCCAATGTAGGGTTCGAACACCCTATTCATCAAACGTTGGAATGTTGCTGGAGCATTACACAACCCAAAAGGCATAACTCTATAAGCAAACGTTCCCCAAGGAGTGGTGAACGTGGTCTTCAGCTGATCTTTCTCCGCTATACGGACTTGGTTGTATCCGCTATATCCATCAGCAAAACTATAACACTCCTGGCCAGCTACTTCGTCCAAGATCTGATCTGAGAATAGAAGAGGGTAATGATCCTTCTTTGTTGCCTTATTGAGCTTCCTGTAATCAACACAAATGCGTAGCTTCCCATTCTTTTTTATTGAGATCACAATGGGAGAAACCCATTCTGAATTCTCCCCAGCAAATATGAATCCTGCATCAAGCAACTTATCTATTTCTTATTTTACAGTCTTGGAAAAATTAGGATTCATTCTATATGGCATTTACTTTATGGGCTTAGCACCATCTACCAGCTCAATAGAATGTTCTACCCAGCTTACTTGACAGAGTTCCTTGTAATCAAAAGTGAATATGTGTATGTACCTTCGAAAGAGCTGGAGGTAAGATTCCTTCTCATTCTCCATCACAGCATCACCAATCTTTATTTGTTGGAGACGATCATCAACTTCTTCTTCAGATAATTTTATGGGGTCATGAGTTGGTGTGACTGGAAGGATATCCATGACTGAAACATCAACCTCACTTTCTTCATCTTCAGTGTCCACTTCACTGGTACTAGAGTAATCAGAGGATGTCCAATCATCAGTTTCATCACTTGAATCCACAGGTTATGCTTTATGATGTCGAGGGATCACGTTTATCTTCACCCTCTCTCTACCACATCCAAGTGTCATGAAACCTTCATTCCATTAGTTTCTTGCATGAACTCTCCTTAGCCATGGTCTTCCCAACAGCATTGGGTACGTAACAGTACCATTTTTCATCACTTGAAAGTCTACGACACATACAACACCCATAACAGATATTGCCACATTTGAAACTACACCTTCTGGTTTAGTTTTTTCCTTATTTAATGACCTTAACATAAGTGTTGAAGGGCGATCAATTTTTAAACCCAACATATTCATTACAGACTCAGTCATTACATTAACTGCAGCACCTCCATCAACTAAGACATCATGAATTGAAATACCATTACATAATACCTCAGCTTGTGGAGCATAGGGATCCGCCTCTGCCTCCAAAATAGGGACCTCAACCTCCTTCCTTCGTCGAGCATTGAGTCCACTTCGCAGCTCCCGCCTCTTCTCAAAAGACATAGCCAAGAGTTGACCATATGTAATATTTGCAGGCCTTTTGGACAAATCTTCCAAGATGGAGTATGGTCCTTGCCCCTATGAAATCAGAAAATCCTGCACACCCAACTTTCTTCTCCTATGTTTCTTACTAGTTTCTCCTTTCATCTTCTTAGGATCATTTCCATCTTGATTATCTTTTTCTTTCTTTCTTTTGTTACAAACACATCTACTTCATTATTTCTACTCTTATCTACTACATCAAAAGAATTCACAGGTGCTTTTCCTTTATCATTATCTCCTTTACCAGATGTAGAAGCTCTATCTGGACAATTATACTTATAATGACCCTTTTATAACAACCATAACATACAACTTCAGAAATATTTCTTTTTGGACCTCTATCTCCTCCCTGAGAACTAAATTCCTTTCCTTGAAGAAGATTAATAGTTAACTAGCCCATCTTCCTAAGTAGATCTTCATACTCAGTAGATGTACTAGGAGAAAGATTTTTTCTCGCCGAGAGTGGTTGTGGATTTTGAACCAAAGGGGCTGGTGTAGGCTCTACTTTAGCAACAATTTCTTTAGGCTCCTCTTCCATGCTCTCTTCTTACCTTCTTGCAATCTCCTTTGCTTGTTCAATGGTCGTTGGGTGGTCATACTTTACTCGTTGTCTGATCTCTGGCTTCATCCCAAGAATGAAGTGCTTATATAGGAGATTATCCATGCCATTCATCAACCCATCCGCTAATCCTTCCTTCCGGATTTGGGCATCGAGCTTCCTCCTTAGCTCTAGAACACGAGCATGATAATCCCTTATCTTCTCCTTCTCTCCTTGGGATAGCTTTGTGATATCGATCACGAGATCTGCATATCTCTGTTGTTCACCAAATTCTTCAAGAAAACTTTCAGTTAATAAATCCCATGAGTTTTTCACATTATCACCTAGTGTTTCAAACCACCTAAGGGTTGAACCATCCAAAAAGGTAGGAAAAAATTCAGTCCATTGTTCCCTTCTTATAAGGCCATTACAAATACAAGATCGTTTAAACTCTTGAATGAAAGAGGAAGCATCTTCATTAGATTGGGCTGAAAAAACAGGAATCTTCCCCATTTTCAAAAGTAACCATAGTGAAATACCAACCCACAAGTACAATCAACAAGACTTATGTGCACAAATAATTGAAATCACTATAATAGTAAATAGAAATGACCACGGTAAACTATGGTAAAACTTGACTTACTGCGGTAAAAACTGACTTTACTGTGGTAAACACTATTCACAGTAAAAAGTGAAGTTACTGCAGTAAATACTATTCACAGTAAAAAGTGACTTTACTGCGGTAAATACTATTCCCAGAAAAAATGACTTTACCATGGTAACTACTATTCATGGCAAAAATGACTTTACCATGGTAACTACTATGCACAATAAAAACAAGGTTACCCTCCAATTGATTTTTGACTAAGTGGGAATATCTCTCCAAAAAATCCACCAACGAGGAATGGTCTTGGCAATGGAACCAAAATGTCATCACCAATCCGGCACTATGATAATTCTTCACCGGGAACTCCTCGTGCTATGATTATTTACTAATGCACAGCCTTTAGTGTGGTGGATGTAATCTGGAAACAAAACAACAAACATGACACAAGAATACCATTGACTATGATAAGACGGAATGATGACAAATCTGAAATATCAAAGTAAATTATAATATTAACATGAAATTTTTACAATCTCACCCATGAGGTACTTCAAGTGTTATTGAATTCACTTGCCTTCTACCAATACTATGGGAGAAACTTTACAATTACACCTCTTAATGACTTCTTCAACACACCTTTAAACTGATGGCTTCCTTTACACACTTCATACAATATTTCTCACTACTTCCTTCTATGCTAAATGAGGGGGGTGGCCTCTTTATTTATAGAACTTCCAGGCTTATCCATCTTATCTCTAAGATAGGATAAGAAATCCACTCTGACGAATCATATTCCATACCTTAACTCTTATCTGTACATGTAAGCTTATCTTTTAAGATAAGATAAACCTTATCATTTCACATGGGTTCCACATTTTTAGACTTTTACAAATAAAATACACAAAATATTTATGACCTCACTCCTTTTCCTTATTACCAATATAATATTTCTAATTCCTAATCATGTAGACCCTACTTCTCTACTTATTCCAACTTTGACATTTTAACATTACCGGACCACTTACAACAAATATTTACTTTTTACAACATTCCTATTGTACTTTGACTGTTACCATACTCTACATTATTGGCGGCACTGTACTGATGGCGCCGTTATCTTCTATCAGATGCTACTACTAATTACACTTAACAACATCCTATTCCTAATACATACATTAATGAAATAGAAATTACGGAGGAAAATTTTAGTGTCGACAACCCGTCGAACCGATCTGCTTAACCTTGGGGGTTGGACGATCATCTGGCTTTAGGGGTTGGATGGCCATGCTAGGTAAGCTTAGTTTACTTTAATAATTATGCATTGTAGTTACTATGGTAATTAGTTTGTTACTTAGGTAACTATGTAGTTTATTTGATTGTTATATGGTTTTATAACCATATTTGTCTTGTTATATTCATAATTTTAATTGTTATGTAGATGTAACAATGATATCTATTTTTATTTAATATTTTTATGCTTCCTAGATGCATTTTCAAAGCTAATGTAATCAAGTTTATTGTTGCACCTGTGTAACTTATTCTCTATTTGTATCCGGCTATCCAATATTTATTAATATTGCAACCCTCACTATTGTATCTACTTTTATTGCATATCAATAATATTTGTGAGGATTCCATCACTCTTCTACATTTGGTACTAGAGAAGATTGGAGCCCCTATGAGTAGAGAAGGTGTGCAGAGAGAATGCAGAAGAGATATAGGATCTTGGAGAAGCATTTGCAGTTGTTGGAGAGTCTGTGTAGCCTCCTGCAACTTCCCATCCCCATCCCTACATCCCCATAACCTCATGTTCAGTTTCAGGTGTTTGGAAAGTAAATGTTTTTTGCACTGATGCCCCCAGCACTAGGAAAAATTTGTAGCATAATTTTTATTTTAAAAATCCATTTTTTTCCCAAAGCAGGGGTTTTTCCTCTAATTTAAAGGTCTTAATAGTTATTGCTAAAGCTAGCAATCAGCTAGACCTGGAGGCTCCCCCCACCAAGTCTAAACAGAGCTCATACATATTTTTGCATTGAGTTGTTTGAGGAAAGACTCCACAGAGCCAATCATTGAGTTCTGACTGGAAGCCGTGTTTTTCACTTATCAACCAAGTTGTTTTTTGCGTTGAACAAGTCGACTTGAGTGATTTGTTTGTAACATGATCCGACCAAGTTGAACATCCCCTACCTCGTTCCCATTCATATTTGCATTGTGGAAAGTGTTTTTTTCTGTAAAGTCTGCAAATTTAATCAATAAATGGCAGATGAAGTTAATCCTAGAAAGCAACGACAAGTTCAACTAAGCCAAAGTCGTCCAAACCAAAGACCCTCCATGAAAACAAACAACATGCAGAGGAAAACCAAATAGCAGTGAAAAAAAAACAAATCTTCACACGGCATTCATGCCAGCTAGACCAAACCGATCCATTAAAGATATGCAAATCAAAAGTGGATCAAACATATACAGTGGAAGAAAAATCAACAATCGGCGGTAGATACAAAATGTTAGCATAGTTAAATATAAAAAGGTGGCACTAAGAATATCCAAAAGGCATTTAGATCCTTAATCAGCAGTAACCCTAATCCACTACCACCTCTTACGCATCCAGGTGGATACTCCTCCACAGCCACATCATTGTTGAAAAGGTTAGCATCCTTTTGAATTATTCAAATATACATTTATGCATTGTATACCCTAAGCGCATAGAGCGTCGTGGTGGTTAGTTAGTTGGCTTTGGGACGGGTAGGTTATGTGGACAATCCCCCTCCCCAATACAATTTTTATCTTAAATGGCATTTAGAGTAGAATTTAGCATCACCTGCCAAACATAACAGTGGAAAACCATGCTAAACCTAGTTACAACGATAACCACTGCCAGATATAGTGAGAAAAAACCTAATTTTGGGATAATTTTTTTCTCTTAATTTTCTTAAACAATCATTTTGAACATTTTTTTATAAAGGGGGGCTATCCAAAAACTGAATTTGAAGTTGTTTTTTTGTGGTTTTTTTCACTGAGAATCATACTAAGTTTCAGAGGCTACTAGGGCCTCACAAAACAAAAACAATTTGTCTATCATTCAATTTTTTGAAATATTTGGATGTAATTGTATATTTCAGTGGATTGTGCTAACTTGTAGGTTGCTATATTCAACCACAAACATTGTAACTGCTAAAAACTGATAGATATTTGTAAATAAAATAAAGTAAAATTTGGTGCTTGTTTTTAGCTAATTTTGACTTCGCAAAATTACAAAGTAAAAATTTCAAAAAAAATTATGAAGTGTCATTTCTCATGATTTATCACCTTCGTCACGATCATTTTATTCTCTCGATCATTTTGGCCTTCGTTTCATTTATTTTAGGTACAAACTTCCCCTGCCATGTCACAAACTGTGTTTAAAATTAATTGATTTCTTACCCTTTTATTTAATAAAATTAATTTTATTAAATTATATGGTTTTTAATTAATAAATATTAATTTAATCTTCATTAAAATTGATTGACAAATTTGAAAGAAGTTTCTCACTTCCCCATTGTCGCGGGAAATTAAAATTCTGCCTCAAATTGTTGGGAATGCCAAGTTTCCTTTCCGCTCCCAATTTTCCCTTTCCTAGAAAAGTTTTCATTTTCCCGCACTTGTTGGAAATTATCTTGCTGATTGCCAACCTAATTGGATGTCAAATGGAAAAATATCTCCCATCTTCCCATGTGGGCAAATGGATGGGAATTGTCAGTCGACTTTGCCATTATCATGAGAAAATGGTTAACTTCTTCCCATATTCCCCTGGCAATTAATGCCCACTACCCGGAGAAATAGGAAATTGGTTATTTCAATTAAATCCTCCTAACTTTCTTCCATTAAAATATTTGGAAAAATTCGTGTGAAAGTAATGAATAATATTTAAAGCTCTTTATTTCCAACTTCTTATTATTTCCTCTATGTGGAAACATTTTTCAAGAAATATTTTTCCAAATATTCATAGCACATTCCTCATAGACAAGTTAGAAGCCCACACCATAGTCCAAAAGGCAGCAGTTCCACACATTGATAAAAGAAGATCCACCATGCACTAGCTAAAGGAAATACATGGGAGGTAATACACAAGTCAGTGTATAAATATTTAACCAAGCACTGGTTAACGATTCTAGAATCCCCAATAGAATCACCAAAAACTGTTAGCATATAGATTTACACACATGTAAATGACATGCAACAGTAATGGAATGAAGTACCTCCTCAATGAAGGTGTGGCTGTATTTATTGAAAACAAAAACAATATTTACATCTATACATTCAAAATTGTATGTGGGGGGTGTTTTGGGACATCACGTGGAAAGAAGTATGAATGAGGGAAATGGAATAGAATGAAGGAAAGAATAGGAAAGGAATGAATGGAAGGAAAATGCAATAGTTAGGTAAAGCAGAGCCTAATATCACATAGAGAAGAACAATGAATAACTAACTCAAATAAATAAGAGTTCGAATCAGCTAAACAAGAATAAGTAAAAGGAAACACGCATGAGTAAGTAAATATCAGAGCTTGATCATTGTGAACAAGAACAACATAATAATAACATTGACAATAAGATCAAATACAATATTTTCATGCAAGATTTAAACACTAACATCTACTAAACATAAGAAAATTAAATGCTACAAGAGATAATGAATGGGACACAAAGTTCATAATTCATTATCTCCAAAATGTATTCACAAAAGAACACAAAGTTTCTTTCTTGAAACAAATCTTGCACACAAAAGTATTTTCTTCTCCTCTCTTAAAGTCACTCTAACAAATGAGCCTCTAACTTCCTTTTATAACTCAAAAGTTGGTTACAAAGTAGCTAGGGTTTACATAAACATTAAATGAGGGTACCTTAAGTGACTTTGAATTTTTCAACCAACTTTTAAAAAGTAACTTGAAAACAGAAACCACTTAAGTTATCAAAAGTTCACCAAAAGTGAGTTTAACAATAACATCACTTTGTAACAATTTTAAAGTCATTTTAGGAAAAGTACATAAATAAAATTAATGGGTACATGTGGACCCCACTTAAATGATTTGGACACACACATAGACATCCATGTGAGCAATGTGCCACCTAGATCAATACATTGATCCTAGGTGTCTTGATCTAGGTGGTGCATTACTGACATGGATGTCTATGTGTGTGTCCAAATCATTTAAGTGGGGTCCACATGTACCCATTACTTTTATTTATGTACTTTTCCTAAAATGACTTTAAAATTGTTATAAAGTGATGTTATTGTTAAACTCACTTTTGGCGAACTTTTGATAACTTAAGTGGTTTCTATTTTCAAGTTACTTTTTTTAAGTTGGTTGAAAAATTCAAAGTCACTTAAGGTACCCTCATTTAATGTTCATATAAACCCTAACTACTTTGTAACCAACTTTTGGGTTATAAAAGGAAGTTATAGGTTCATTTGTAAGGGTGACTTTGAGAGAGGAGAAGAAAATAATTTTGTGTTCAAGATTTGTTTCAAGAAAGAAACTTTGTTTCTTTTATGAAGACATTTTGGAGTTAATGAAATATGAATTTTGTGTCCCATTCATTATCTCTGTTAGCATTTGATGTTCTTATGTATTAGTTGTTAGTGTTTAAATATTGCATACAAATATTGTCTTTGATCTTATTGTCAATACTATTATTATGTTGTTCTTGTTCATAGTGATCAAGATTTGATATTTACTTGCTCATGTGTGTTGCATTTTACTTATTCGTGTTTAGCTTATCTGAACTATACTTTATTTGAGTTAGTTATTCATTGTTCTCCTCTATGTGATATTAGGCTCTGCTTTACCAAACTATTGCATGTTCCTTCTATTCATTCCTTTCCATTTATTTCCTTCATTCCATTCCATTTCCCTCATTCACACTTCTTTCCATTTGATTTCCTAAAAAACTCCCCACATACATTTTTGAATTTATAGATGTAAATATTGTTTTGGTTTTCAATAAAGGCAGCCTCACCTTCATTGAGGAGTAACTTCATTCCCTTACTGTTGCATGTAAATCCATATGCTAACAGTTATGTAACACTCACGAGATCTTTGGATCTCTTTCAAAGCGTTCAGTATTTACAGTGCCTCTAGGAAGTGCTTACGAGTAAAGTCATCACAACAACTACTGCACTTAATGCCTAATATAGCTACAATAGTTTCATTTGTGCATCGACCCTATAAATCAACGGGGAGTAATAAGGACATAATGCACACACTTTGAACCATCCCATTCATCTATGAATGATTGCACGACATAAATAAGGACTCTAAAATTATCAGAGTATATAGCAAAGTTACACATGCGTGTGGGGATATTTCTTTGAGCCGGTGTCAATAATCACATAGAACCCTTTCAGTACTATCTTAGTACTTGTATGGAATTATTTCACGTACGTTAACGTCTCTTTCACATGCTGCCGAGTATATAAAAAGGGGAGAGCTTCTTCCACATACCAACGGGTATATCAAAAGGGCACATATATAAAAAGGTTCATTATATCATAATGATGGTATATAGATTGGGGTACCTTATACCTAGAGTGATAAGAGCCTCACCCTTTATCAATGAAATCAGAAAATGGGCACCAATGCCCCCAAGTTCTTTCTTCCATACTCACAGCTCCTTAGAGGAGATAATTATGCTGCATGGAAGACTAAGATCAAAACACAACTTGAGTTCAAGGAGATATGGGCTGTTGTAAATGGTACTACAAAAATATCACAAGATGATGTAGCTCAACAGAGAAATTTTGACAGGGCCAATTAGAGGCCAAAGTCATAATCTTTTTTTGAAGGTTTAGATGAAGTGTAACCCCACATTTGAGATGCCACAACAGCCAAATAAGTGTGGGATAAGTTGAGCACAGTATATGAGGCTAAAAACAAGAACACTATACTGAATTTTTAGACTCAGTTACACACACTAAAATTTAAACAGAATGAGAAAGTGGAAGCTTTCTTAAGAAGAGTTGTAGAATTGAGGGCTTCACTTCTATCCCTAGGAGAGGAGGTCATTGATACATATCTCATTCCCATTGTTCTGAGAGCACTCCCTCCTTCATATCACATTTTTTGATGACACTTAACTTGTTAGATCAGACAGTTAGTTTTGACAAGATGGTGAATCTATTGTAACAAGAAGAAGTTATGTACAATAAATATGATGAAGAGGAGAAAACACTATCTTCTCATCAGAAAGGAAAAATGAAAAGGAAAATATCATTCCTCTCAAAAGTCCCAAAAATAACATCAACATTAGTATGGGGACAAGAATAATAATAAATGTCCTATCTACAACAGAGGACATGATATAAAATATTGTTGGTACAATACATATAAGAAAGGTTCATCAAGTAATTCTAGACCTAAAAATCAGCAATCTCATAAAGGACATTCACACTAAATTCATGGTCAGAAGAAGGGGAACTGGCAAAGGGAACCCCATCAGCAAGTAAATATAACTAAGAAATAGACTATTCAGAAACATGAGGACTTATTATACACTGCTCATTCTAGTGAACCATCCATGTCATCTAGTGATATACTGTATGTTGATTTGGGATCTACTCAACACATGACCAGGCACAGAGATTGTTTACCATAATGAGGGGACACGCCTTCAAAAAACCATGTTTCTTTAGGTGATGATTCTTCTTACATAGTATAGGGGATTGTAAACATTTATCTACCTCTTGGTTCACGTAATTGTAGACTATCAAATGTATTATTTTCCCTGGCTTAACAAATAATTTAATATCTGTGAGTCATAGCTTCTAGATCAGAATAGGAAGATTGACTTTGATAGTCATTATGGTAAGAAAGTGTGTTTAATTCGAGACAAATCATGAGGCCCAAAAATTATTGCAAAATCCTCCAATGTGGGAAATATTTTCCAACTTGACTTTGTCCACATGGATGATCAGGTACTTGTGGCTAAGAATTATTCATTAGCATAGTTGTGGCATCAGAATACTTGGTCACATCAATTTCAAGTATCTCAAAACACTTCATCTGGTACAACATGGTGAGAGGCTTGCCATCTCTCCAGAAGGGTACAGATAAGTGTCCACATTGCCTAACATGCAAACAACACAAAGCCTTATCCCAGAAGAGTACTTATCAAGCTCATGGTAAGCTTGATCTAGTTCATGTCGATATTTATAGTGCAATACAACCAATTCATTCTAGATTTCAATACTTCATACTTTGTGTTGATGACTATTCAAGAAAATGTGGATATATTGTCTTCATAAGAAAAGTGATGCTTTTGAGAACTTCAAAAAATTCAAAGTGGCTATAGAGAATGATACTGGTCATCATATTAGATCTCTCCACTCAAATGAGGGGGGGAATTCACTAGTAATGAGTTCAAATCCTACTTACAAGCTCATGGGATTTGTCAACAAATGCCTCCTCAACACACACCATAGCAAGAATGGTGTTGTTGAGAGAAGAAATCATACTATCATGGAAATGGTGCATTGCATGATCGATGATTCTGGACTAGTAAGGACATTTTGGGTAGAAGCAATAAAGATAAAAATTTATATTTGTTAGACAGAGTACCCACAATTGGTCTCAAAGTTGTAGCATGGTCAAAGAGGAATCCATTTGTTGACATACCTCAAAGTATTTAGGTGCAAAGCAAGCATGCACATACCCAAGCAGAACAGAAAATAATTTGGATATGAAGCCACAAAAACTCATATCTTCATTACTCTACAATGAAGATACCTATTGGGTATCTATTGATGGATCCAAAGACCATAAAATTATACACCAGACAGAGATGTTGAGTTTCTTTGAGAAGAAGGAATCAAAGACTCCTCATCTAGAATGTACCTGATGTAGATATTCCACCTATTGTGAAAACTAGAAAGATGGTGTTCTTGTTGAAGATGACATTGATGATGTGGTATGATGGTGATGATCATATAGATACCATGACCCATGGGAGTCAGTACAATGTATGCCAAAGTGGTATACTAACATGATACGAGATGAAAAAATAGATGCTCCACTCAGATACATCCACCACTGGACAAGGAATTGTAGTAAAGCATGAGAAGAAGTAAAATTTGATTTGATGAGTAGAGTTATTGAATCTGTGAAGCCCTCTACTAGTATAGGAATACCTACATCCAAAATCTTGGAAGGATGCCATGAATTTTGAGTATCAGTCAGTGATGAAAAACATGACCTATGGCAACTTGTCGATATTCCACCATGGAAGAAACCCATTGGTTGCAGATGGATATTAAAAAAAGTAAAAATTATATGGGACCATAGACAAGTACAAAGAAAGACTGGTAGTAAAGGGGTACATACAAAAGAAGGCATATACTATGAGGAGACATTTTCTCCCACAACTAAGATCAAAATGATTAGGATGATCTTTTCTCTAGTTACATAATTTGGTTGGAAAGTCCATCAGATGGATGTAAAAATTTCCTTTCTGAATGGAGATCTACAAGAAGAGTTATACATGACTCAACTTGAGGGATATGTTGTACCTAGAGAAGAAACAAAGGTATGCAGACTTAGGAAATATCTCTATG
Organism: Taxus chinensis; assembly: GCA_019776745.2. NCBI lineage: Eukaryota > Viridiplantae > Streptophyta > Pinopsida > Cupressales > Taxaceae > Taxus > Taxus chinensis. The sequence goes on along the minus strand of CM034148.1, from coordinate 847,700,977 downwards.
GCCTTAAATAGGAACCCCGGGCTTGGTACATCAAAATTGATGAGCATCTCATTCAGCATGGATTCGTCAAAAATCCATATGATCCCAATCTCTACCTTAAAAATAAAGGGGGGAGATTGTGATTATTTTTGTTTATGTCAACGATCTAGTCATCACTGGCAGTTCAGTGAAGATGATTGATGAAAGAAGAAATATCTTAACCGATCATTTGGCATGACAAATCTCAGGCTCATGTACTACTGTCATGGATTGGAATTATGGAAAAAAGAGAATCACTTATTTGTTTCTTAGTTAAAGTATACCAATAAAATGCTCGAGAAATTTAGGATGATGGATTGCACACCTATTGTTAAACCTATGGAGACAAGACTTTAATTATCTGGTTCAAATCCATCTCCTGTGGTAGATGCAACTCTCTATCAACAGTTAATTGGAGTCTCATTTACCTAACTTATACTAGAACTAGATATCATCTTTGCGGTGAGCTATCTTTCCATGTTCATGTAGGAACCTAGAGTTTTTCATTAAAAGGAATCAAGGTGGATCTTGAGATATCTCAAGGGTACAATGGTATATCTTGGTCTAGAATACAAAAAGAATGATAACTTCTTCTTAACTGGATATTTAGATTCAAATCATACAGGTAACATTGATGATAGGAAATCCACTTTTGGATTTTTATTATTTTTGGGATCTGGACTGATATCATGGGGAAGTAAGAAACAAACACTTTGTTTCTCACTCTTCCAAAAAAGTTAAATATCATGTTGTAGGTGAAGTTGTCTATGAAGTGATATGGCTACATCACATACTGAGAAGGACTTGAAATACCATAGGACAAACCTACCACCATGTATGTTGACAATGAAGGTGCTGTCAAACTTTTTTGCAATCTAGTATTTCATGAGAGAACAAATCACATCGAGGTAAAATTTCATTTCATACGCAAGCATGTCTTGAAACACAACATACAGTTTCATTTTTACCAACAGCTGAACAACGAGAAGATATCTTCACAAAGTCACTTGCACGTTACAAGTTTGAGTTGTTTAGAGAGTTCCTCTCCTCATCACTTGAGACAATGCAAAATTAAGGGGGGTATGTTAGGTAAATCATAGTTTACTAGGTTAATGCATTGTAAGTTAATTATTAAGTTTTGGTAAGTTGTTATAAACCATTTATATTATTGTAATACGGTTTTAGTACCATGGGTATGTACTATTATTGCATTGTTACAACATCCCATTTGTCTGCACATGGCTATCCATATATATTTATTTAATATTATTATGCCCTTCTATTGTAACTTGATTTTACTAAACATCTATATAATTGTCAAGATATTCTCCATGTTCTTAAATTACATGTACCTACAGGTTACCCGTAACAACTTTAAGGATTTTAAACAAATGTAATGTGCTAGACTTGGGGAGCCAAGGATGCACATATGTAGCATGGGAGAATCATGAGGAAGTGGAATAACTCACTTCTGGGCACTCCTACTTGCCTATAGCTACACATAGAAGAGCCACCAAATAGCTCATAGGAAACCTACACCTATGGCTCGCCAAATGTCATGCAATCCGAATCATAGAATGAATCTAAAACATCTCATTTTATCTAACCACTCCTAATCCATCACTAAAACTATGTTGAGGTGTACAATGATAGTTTTCCCAAGTTGTCCATTTCTTCCAATGTTCGGGGCTAAAAGATGGATAATAATTTTGCGACTCACTGGGATAATCTTCCTGCTAGATGAGTTGATAAGTAGCCTTGTAGCATCCATTGGGAAAATGGAGTCATTCTAGCACCCCACAACTAATAAACTTTGAAAATTATATCCCCTGATTTCTCACAAAGTGCATGTTTAACCTGAGTTGACTGTTACGCCTAAATTTTTCAACTTTTGAAAAAATCTTAAATTTAGACGAAGTGGAAAATTATTTTGAACATGGAATTCTCTTTTCTTTGCAATCTGTTATTGATGGGATGAAATATGAACCTCTGAACCTGTCCCAAAATCTGATTTGTTGTCAAGTATGAAGAACCAATGCTAATGGATTCTTGGAAAGTGTGAAACATGAAAACATTTGTGAAATACATGCTAATTTGGAAAGTACCTGGGGATGCTATTAAAAAACTGATTTCTGCATGAACACTGTCACTTCCAATGAACTGTGTAAGAGTAGACACAAATCAAAAACTATAAATAAAATATGAAATATCATGTATGTCTCAAGTGAAACATGAAGAGTGTGCATAAGATAACTTATTATGTTGAAAACAAAACCTACCTACTCTACTCTAACCATAGAAATGGAAAGCTCAAACAAATCCTGACACTAACAAGGAGAAGTAGTTTCCCTTCCTCACGAACTTGGACCATGTGACTAATTTGACATTGGACATGGCTAAGTATGAGAGTGAAAAACTCAAATAGATCCAATCTCTCACCCAATTCATCAAGGTATCAACAAAACAAAAGGATTTCCTCTTTTACTTTCTCTGCATTTGGTTTTGGAGAGTCATTTCAATTGATCCTTGGCACTTTGTAGCTTATCCTTATGCTTGGATGTAAGCATGACTGGTGAAAACTCTTAATTTTTCTTTAATGAAGCCAGAGACTTTATTTGACAAGTCTTGATCCACTAAATTTTCCCATTTCTCCGAAGACCAACTTCAATAATGAAGTCTTCTTATAGCATGCCTTCCTGGAAAAGGTGAGTGTTTTTGAGTTGATTTTGACCTTGTTTCTCATCTACAAACAATTAATCATCTACCTTGATGACTAATATGGGAGTGGCATCATCCTTATTTCCTTCTTCCTCCTCATTCATTGTGAATTTGGAAGATCAAGCTCCTGCAATTTTGATTCAAGTGGACTATTGTGTCGAAGGATAGGTGATGGGGTAGTGAAATTTGTGATTTCCATGGGCTCTTCTCCATCAAGTAAATCCTCTAAATCTTATAAGTACTCAGCCTCCTCATTGTTTTGTTGTGCAATCTAGTATTCTTCTTCTTCCTAAATAGCTTCAAATTCTTCAAGCAAGGTTCACCATGTGTCTCCTCATCTTAAAACATAAAGACTGAGAGTTCAATTTCATCCCAAAAATTAGATTTTTTGGAGGATGAAGTAGAAGAAGGGCCTGAAATATCTCATGTGGCTTGCATCTAAATCAAGACCTCTAAATTTTTATTTCTCTCATCCACATGCTCCTCTTCAATATAATTTGAGTTGTTTATTCTTCTCCTTCTACTGATTCTGTAGCCTATGATGGGTCAACAATTTCTGAAAATAGACTACCAATGTGAACACTGCACTTAGAAAAAATGGATTGTTGATCATTTGTCTCTTGTTCCTTGCTCTTCAGCTACTACAGAATTAGTTTTCACCACCTATTCTTCTTCAACCCTAATGACCTAACTGAAGGCTTATTCATTAATGGAATTTGCTTGATGTTGAACTTTGATAGCCCATTTTTCAAAAAAATCTTACAAGTTCTTCTTTTCTAGGATCCTCGGTTTTCTTCCCTCCTTGACTGATGTTTTGATTTTTCTTCCCACAATGGATTTGGGAATAGAAGAGAAGGGGTGGGTTAGGATTCAACTAGTTTTGATAATGTTGATGTGGTGGAAAGGAAGATACAATTTCTTCTTTCTGTGGAGGGGAAGGAGCTTTAGAAGGAGAAAATGGTAGAAGATAGAAGGTGGGATGAAAGGGTAGAAGATGAAGAAATGGAATCCACAATAGGTGTAATAGTTAAGAAGCTATGGAATTGAGACTTAGGCTGAGGTGGCATAGGTTGGGGAATGGGAAGAGGACTTTGAGATGAAATGCAATATTTTCCCATTGACAATATTTTCTCACATTAGATATTCAAGCCTCAATCTCTTTAATCCAATTTGCAAGTTGTGGCAACATCTCAACAATGAAATCCAACTTCTATTAAGGGATGTAGTGTCTTGGCATAGGGCCTACCCATGGAAAAGGGACCCTAAATACAATCTTGAATGATTTCAATTGAGTTTTATCCTTTCCTACACCATATTTTCCTCCATTATTTGAATCTTTCTACTGAAAACCAACATCTTCAGGTGTAGTATAAAATCAAAAATCTGCATAATCTTGTCTTGAACAACTGCATAGTTTGGAAGATGAACAAATTGATTGTATATTGCTCATGTGGTTATGCATATTGATTTTTATTTTCATCACAAGACTAATTTGGAGGTGGATTGTAATAGCTTGGAGAATAATTTTGCAAGTTTAGAGATGGGGTAAACTGGTTTTTCTATTGCTACAAATGTGAATTCCATGATGGAAATGAAGTCATGATTGCACAACTTCATGGATGGAAGAAAAATAAAATGAGCTATGGAAATAAAAATGGATGGAAATAGATGGAAAGAAAGGTTTGTAACCTAGAAAAATGGGTTGTTGTAGGTCAGTGGAGTCACCAGATGTGTTTTGAATGTGTCTCTAAAGGATGAGATTCCAACAAGAACACATCAAACTTGTTAAAATGAAGTGATAAAGTACTTCAAACCTCTCCCACTAGGAATTTCATAACTATTATCAAAAATTACAAAATCCTCATTTTTCCATGTGTGTGTACATTAGCTATTAGTGTAACTAGGTAATATTGGGCCATCTCTCAAGTTGTGGGACTTGCTACTTGAGATGGCCCTCTAAAGAAGGATCGGTTCCTCGACCTAATCCTATGGTACAAGTACTCCTAATGTAAGAAATACAAGTATCTAACCCTATCCTGTGATTTCCAAGGGACCAAAGAGAAGGAGAAATCATGAAAATGAAGAAATCCTACACTAAGGGGGTGATAACACTAGAAAAAAGGGGGCGAGATATTCTGCCAAGGGAAGATGGAAAAGTGAATGGAGGAGGGAGAGGTAAAACAGCTGTGACACAGACTCAAACCTTCACTCGCCTTCATATCTCCATGAAACACAACATCTCACACCTGTAAACAAAATAAACATGCACATAATACAAAAATAATAATGGAGAGGCAAGGAGATACTATAAAACATGAAAAAGGGCTGGAAAACACCAAAAAAACATGATTTTATTGCTATATAGTATGCACAAACCATTACATTTGATGCACAGTGGCGTAATACATTTTCCAGGTGCAAGAGAAGGCTTACAACTCATTGGAGTTGAGGAAAAAATCCGTAAGAGTTTCCCCAACTCCGAGAATGTCTCTGTAAAAAATGAGAGCACTGAGTACATTTTATAGAAATTTTTCCCTAACTACCCTCATTAAATTCTTTATAGGTAGCATTAAATATATAACAAGTAGTTGAACTACCTCAACCACCACCATTAATGCTTTACTCATAGCTGTGGTTGTTGAGTTGTCTTTTCACACTTAAATTCCCCACAGGTCACATTGAATTTCTAACAGGTAGTCGAACTACCTAAACTACCGCCATTAAAATGGTGGTTGAGTTGTCTTTTCACGCCTACCTTCATCCGACATGTGACTCATGAGCCATCTAACTAGGTTTGGTTAGATGACCATCTAACTACATTGGGCCATACAATCCAACAAATGAATAACCAATGATCTTTCTAGCTTGTGACCCATCCAGCCTAGTTAGGTTGTATGACTGACTGACCTCCATACAACACCGTGTTAGGATCACTTTTTCTTTGAAGCATAAGCCATCCAACCTGTAGGGTTAGACAACCGTCCATCCTATATCTACATGACTCGTCTAACCTGGGTGACCCATTCAACCATGTCACCGTACGTTGTTCAAATAAGGTTGTATTACCATTTATCCTTATGCCATCCAACCTGCAGGGTTTGATGGTCGTCTGACCTCCGTTCAACCTCGTGTCGTTTGAGCCCATCTTTGCGCCCATCCTACAAATGAGTTCTCCTTATTTTGGCCGCATTAAATAACTCATAGTCTTACCGAGTTATCTTGACGAGCTAACTCCTTCCACCTTGTTATCGTCACATGTGCCTAAACACAACCCAACACTGAGCCATCTAACCTTAGGTCATCTAATCAGGTGGGTTGGATGGCTATCTATCCTCCATCCAACCTTGTGAGTTGGATGACCATATAATTTAATGGGGTTAGATGACCATTTGACCTTCATCCAACCCTGTGTTGTCTTTTCCCCACCTCGGTGAGCTAGGGGAGCTCTCTAAGTTCTCTACCAACATGGCCTTTGATTGCTTCTCTCTACTCGACGAACCAACTTGTTGAGCCCTTCAACTACATCACCCGATCATCCAATCACCAAACTGTGCATGTCAATTCACCAAGTTTCTCCTGCACTTTGTCCACCATCCAACCAAGGTACTTTTTCCAACCCAACCATCTAACCTTGGGGGTTGGACGGCTGTCTGGATTTCATCCAACTTGTGGGGGTTAGATGGTCATCCATCTAGGTGGGTTGGATGAAATTCAGAATTCCATCCAATCCTACGTTTTTTGAGTTTCTCCACCATGAACTCACCCACCAACTCAGCTCTAACCCTAACCATGGAAAGCGATCTCACTGTGAAACCCAACTTGCTGAAGAAATAGTGCCATCTCAATTGGTCAACTATCTCGTTGAGCTATCCATAGCTCACTGAGATTGCATGAATTTCCTTTATTTCTTTTGTTGTTTGGGGCTGAAATTTTACAGTCATCTACACATCTTTGAGATTTAAATGGATAATTCCATTTATAATGAGTTATCCAAATTTACCCGATGGGGTGAATTTGGGATAATACCTACCAAATTCTCTCAGCCACAAAATTTCCTCCAATCTTGACTACAATAGAAGTGAGCAACAAGGTTTGAAAATCAATCCCTCTCCAAAATTTTCTTCCAAGCAGGTGGCCTTAAAGAATGCAATGTTTGAGAAGGATATTCCAGGTTTCAAACCATTCAAGGTTATGTATAATCCATTTATCACCAATATCATACCCTTGAATATGAATGTCAAGGAGACTTAAGCCTCCCGGTTCTTTAGGCCTACAACATTTGTTCCAATCCATCATGTGGAAACCTATATAACCTTCAAAGTTAGCCCATAGAAGTACCCAAAGTAATATTTCCAACTTACCATAGATAGCTTTCGAAGGGGCCCAACAAGAAGAATAAGACACATGGGTAGCTTCCAAAATCTTAGAGAAAATATAGAATTTCCTACTAAATAAAGTGACTTAGTGACTTAGAAGGCTATTTTTTTCCACCCTCTGAATAACATAAGACCATAATTCAGTAGAGGAAGCTTGGAAAGTAAAATGGATGCCAAGAAATTTAAATTAAAACCTAGGATGATTCCATTGCTAGTGGTAATGAGTAAGTCAATCAGGAATGGGCATGATAGATTTCATGTAGCACTACTTTTTCCATTGAATAGCTAATCTAGATGAGAGGAAAAAAAAATTCGAAACACTCCATAGCATTACCCACCAATTAATCTTCTTCGAGAAACATGAGAAAGGAGTGATCAACAAAGCATCCATTGGTTAATTGTTGCCTAGATTTGGGTAGATAAATACCTTTGACCAAACCTCGAGAAGTATAGTGGGCCAATATGTAATTGAATCCTTCAGTAGCTAAAAAATATAGTGATGGAACGAGAGGATACCCTTACCAAATGGATATGGAAAGAATAAATTTGTAGGATTGAGCACCATTGATTTTAATACATGTACCCACACTTTGGAACAACATGTTGACGGTACCGATGAATTGGGCTCCAAATCCAGAGGATTGTAACATGTGAATGATAAAAGGCCACTCTATTCTATCATAGGGTTTTTCAAAGTCAATTTTGATGAAATTTTTTTTTTGATTAGAGATTCAGGCCCATTCCATACCCTCCCAAATAGCTATAACATTATTTAGAATATATTTGTTCTTGATGAACCCATTTTTTTCATTTCAAACAATAAGAGGAAGCAGGTTTATGATGCAAATATCTATAGCTTTAGCTTTGATTTTGTAAGAGACATGTTAAAGGGTGATGGGCCTCCAATTTAGAATTTTTTCTAGATTCCCACTTTTAGGAATGAATTTGATATTTCCCTAATTTATGATCTCTCCAAGGGTTTTGGATTAAAGGGATTTGAGCTAAACACAAAGAAGATCATTCCCATCAATTTCCTAGAGAATTTGTTACAATTCATAGGGAAAACCATCAAAGCCACGAGCTTTGTCATTAGCTATCTTCATCACAGATTCTTTGATATCATTAATAGAAATAGGTCTATCATAAGCCACCCTTTTTGGTTCAAAGAGTTTGCAAATGATGACTTGGAGACACTGAGTAAGATTATTAGATTAGACAAGGGAAGGATGTTGAGATACAGATATCTTGATAATTATTGACAAACGATTGTAAAATATCAAGTATGTGAGTTAGTTTGTTATTGTATGTTGTAATTGCTTTAATTATTTTGGTGTTTTTTCATGATTGAAGAAAGCCAAAAAAACTCTTTAGTGACATGATTGAAGCAATTGGTGCATATGCGCACATATTTGAGCACCACAAGATCTATGTGATTCCTCAAATTTAATTATGTGATGAAAAATGCAGCTTGGGTTTGATTTTTTTTGATTAAATGGGGTGTGGTTCAGAGATTTGGTGAATCTTTTGAATCTTCCCATAGGTTGCAGTGTGTGCTTGATTGTGAAAAAGAGAAGCTTGCTTGCCAAAAATCCAAAGGACCATAACATTGTGGGGATATGGTATCCTCCCACCATTTGATCCAGCCAGTGGTCCCTTGTTGGTGAGGGATAAGGTTCCAAACCTGTTTGATATGGCTAACCGTCCCTTTATGATGCAAATGGGAAGTGTCCTAGATAAAAATTGGTATACCGTATGGTGAGGCTAACTGGGTGATTCCATTAGATATTGAATATTTTAGGGGGAATGATCATACAAAGTAACTCTTTCAATGATAGAAACAAAATGGACACCAAAATCAATGAAAGAAAAGAGGTATTGGTCAACAAAAATATTTTGATCCATTCTTTTAATAATTCTATCATGGTCATCACAGATAATTTGACCAAGTGAACCAGGAGGAAGAGGGATGTCTGTAGTGGTGATTTGGGTCAAAAATACCTAACTTTTAACACATGTAGAACCAATCTTCCTACTCACAGCACACCATATCATAGGGAGACCACCTTGCTTATCTTCTAGTGTCCTCAACCATGTTGAAATCATCACATAGAATCTAGTGGGGTATCTAGAAATAAATTGTCTAACCACCTCAAAAAGAGGTGCCCACTAAACGACATAATTAGAGACATACAAATTGGAAAGTCCAAGAATAATATCGTCGAAATAAAAAAGGGTCCACATTACTTGATCAGTGGGGTCAAAACTCCAAGAAATTATATTTTGAGAAAGACATGGAAAAAATCAAGGGAAGAGCACTACCTCATCTAGAATCATGATTAATCATATGACAAGTGGCTCCCTGCCAAATGGTGCAGGCAACAAATTGAAAAAGAAACCCTAAAAAAATAAATTATTGTAATTAAAGAACTTTCATAATTCTTAAGTACTGGTAATTGTCTCTGAATAGATACTGACATGTTGGTGTTAGACTAGGTATTTACCTTAGCTCATGTTTACCTAGGTACTTTATTTACCTTGATTGTATTTATCCTCACCCACTTATGTGTGTGGATATTTCTTTTATCTTATTTAGATAATTAGGAGATATTATCTAGTTGTTAGGTATAGTTCTTTCCTTGATCTATGGTATTGACTATATCCTTGATGCCTAGTTCTCTCCTAAATCTATGGTCTTGACTAGTTATTTGATGACTAGTTATTTCCTTGATTTATGGCTTGATCTACAACCTTGACTGGTTCTTAGATTGTTATTCCTTGCCTATATAAGCAAGGCCTATTCTCATTGTATTTCATTGAGTTCCATAATAATATATGGTATTCTTGCTCATTTGTTTGCAAAGGTTTTATGTAAAGTTATTCTGGTGAATTTCTTTCATCTTATAGATCATGGTGTTTGATTAGCATATGTGTTATTGGCTTAGTACGATCTAGTTATCGTTCATTTTAGTTGGCTACATGATCCCAAATACATTCCATGAGTGTAAAATCATTGAGAACTCTCTAAACTCATATCATATTACCAATCCTTGTCTTAAAGGTAAGAAAATCTATTATCGAAAAACATTATTATGTTGCATAAAATCTCCAAGGTGGATTTTTTTGACATTTCCCTTTTGTGTAGATTGCCTCATGAGAAGGAAAACGGATTCGAGAATGAAAAAGAAAATTATTTTTCTTGAAAGAGATTAAGGTTTTCATTTTGTCTTGGGGAACAAAAGGTTGTGATACCATATAGGGAGCTTGCAACAGAAATATAGAAGAAACTTCTTGAGGTGTGTGAGTGATGGGAGTATGAGAATAAAAGGTGGTGGGTTTGCTCACAATAGTATCAATGGTCTTATCAGACCCAGTTGTGGGTCGATATATGGTAGGCTACATCTTGGGGGCCTGAGATTTAGTTGATTTTATCTTATTTGTAATTTCTTTCCAACCATCTCCAGGGAATTGGAGGCTCCGATTATTAGTAATTTGTTTATCTTGTGTTGTTTGGTGCATATTGATCATTTATGGGAAGTCTTGAATTGTGTGGGATGAGGATTGACATTGAAATAAAGTATTTAGGAGGTTTATTTACATAACCTTCTAAGAAAAATAGTGGTCTCCCACTTAAATATCGATAGGAATCCTTGAGGTATTTAGACAACTCAATTTCTACATGGACCAGTTTTAGGGGTCTAACAGTGAAGAACTTGTTTTGTTCATGAAAAATAAGTTAGCTAATAGGTTAGAAAAATATGTGCAAAAAAATACAAAGAGGTAAGGAAAGACTTGGGAATTTAACCAAAATGGTAATCTTGGGATTTTCTTGTTTAGATACTTGAAATTCCTTGGTCCAGTGTGAAAAAAACCACAAGTACATTACAAATAAACTAGGGGCCATGGTTGAAAATAGTTTTGCAATGTCTCGGGTTTGTGAAATGAAAAATAAGAAACCCTTTTATAAGGTTTTGGATTCCCTCAACCCAAACCCTATGAGGTTTCCATTGGTTTTGAATCCATTATTTGAGGATACCCTCTAAGGGGACACACCCAAAATAATTACCAACCATAGTATATCTTTCAATCCAAATTCAAGCAATATCAAATTCACAGATATTCACAACAACATCTAGAAGGGGAGTGTCGTAATCATAAATCTACCTTGTCGTAAAATTTTAGGAAAAATTTCCATGGATTTTTTGGTGTCATTGTGCTCTAGAGCTCCTTCGGCTTAAACAACATCGAATCATGTAGAAGCCACATAGGAGACCATTAAATATAAGGGCAGGCCTTGGGCCTCCCAAAGGGCCAAAAGGACCTAACATGAAAATTGGAGTGAATGGTATTAAAGAGGAAAAAATCCTACAGTGACCTATGATAGATTTGCAGAGTGAAAAGACAGCGGCAGCATAAGCCATAGTTCCTTTCAAATCCCAACTCTTGATCAATATATCATATTATTTAAATATCTCATTTGCAACATTTTGATTCATTTTATCTTATACATGATTTTTTTTTTTATGTTTCTAAGTTGTTATACTTTCAACTTAATGTTTATAAGGGTTCAAGTTTGTCACTTATTATAAAATGGCCAAATATGTGCACAAACATGTGTGGACTATTAAATTAGCATTTTCATTAACAAATTGATAGAACTTAAATCAAACTATGTTATATAATAAATAATTAACTATATTTTAAGAATGATCATACTCCAATGCAATCAATATGGAGAGAGACCCATTAACAAATGAAACCTCATATGATTTAATTAAATAAAAGATATTATAGGGCCCTTTATATTTTTTATTGGAACGTATCAATTTATTTCAAATAAAAGCAAATAGTTATAACAATTAAAGGCAGCATAAAAATTTACATCGCAAAAAAAAAAGTTTGAAGGCAATCGAAAAAGCCACATGTAGCAAATAACAAAGGTTAAAGAGAACACCACATCAAAAAAGCCAATATGGTAACCAAATTACATTAGAATAGACATAAAAAAAATTGGAATAAGAACCAATAGTTCTTAGGATCATGGTATGTCATATTTGGGAAGGAATTTCTCATTACTGTAGGTTCCTCCAATGTAATCTGACCAATCAATTTTTGAGAATTTCCCTTCAAGGCCAAAGAACCATAATTCCTCATCTGAGAAGATGAGATTCAACCATGGTACCAGGGATTACCAACGATATGAACGAATAATAGTGTTTCCCCATGGAGGTGGTGGAATCCAACCACCTTGTCTAGGAAGTGGGCTCTAACCACCCCATTGAAGTGGAAGAGGAGAGGGGTGACCACGAACTAGAGAGGAATAATATTTATGAGAATGGTTATACCAACAACTCACCATCTAAGGTAGAAAACTAAAGCTCGTTGCTTCATGAAAAACTCGGATCATAGTGCATGATGCACTCCCCAGTGGTTAAACAAATGTTATAAGTACTTAAATTCCAAGGCCACATTTTGGTCTTACACTTGGATCGAAAAAACATAGAATACATCACAAAAACCTTATTGGTAGTAGAGTATTGCGATGAAATATCTTCATTACTAAAAAATAGAATAATTTCTAGCTTTCCATAACTACAAGATAATTATAGCTCTAAAAAAATCCATATAGAGGCTATATAGGATGGCTAACCTTAGTGGTCACAAAAAATAACCATTTTCAAGTGAAAGGATTATGATCAAAAGGTTCAAAAAGAGAGTGGATCCAACACCTAGAAGACTAGGCATCGGGGCAAGACTAAAACAAATGGTTGAAAGAATTGAGATGGGTACAAATAAAACACATGGGATTAGAAATACCGTTGTATTTTAGTCTTTCACTAAAGGCATTGCTATCTAAAATGCCCCCAAGGTTATTTTGATAACTTCAAATCATTTTAGACTTAGCATAAATATGAGGGAAAATTATGTGGAACACTATATTTAAATTTTTCCCTAGAAAAAGTTTTAAGGAAACAATGTTTTGTGGACTTGTGAAGTCCACGTAACAAAAGAAAATTTCACAGTGTTTCACGGACTCCACAAGTCCGAAGAACAAAGGAACGTTTATGAGAGTGTTATATGGGAAGGTAAAGTTCACAAAACATAGGGTAAGTGTTTCAGGGACTAGTTAGTGCCATATAACATAGGGTAAGTGCTTTGCATAATGCTAAGGGCTGGATAGCATTGTGATGACTTATGTAGGAAAAGGGAAAGATTGTTAAGCGTAGGGTTGGAAAAGTAAAAGTTGCAAAGGTCTCAAACTCTGCACAACATGAAAACATCCATGGAGTCCTGTGAATTCCTCCAAGTCAAATAATATGTCACAAAACACTCTAATCTACTAAACAAGTGAAAAACCCACATAGTAACAAAAGTAGGGGTAAAGTTGCACAACAAAGTAGAATCACTCTTTTAGTCATAAATTTTGATGGGGAGCTCAAAATTACACAAAATTGGTGGCGTTGGAAAGGTCGCTCTAGGGGACACATTTTGGCATCAATAAATTTATATTTTGATGGATTTTTAGGGGTAAAAATTACAAACACGGGTTCATGATAGAAAAAGGGCATTTTTACCTATTTCAAAGATTTAACCACATGAATTTATTGATACATGACACTTATACCTCATCTTGTACATCAAATGACATTGAAAAATGGATTTTTCAGGTGCTCACATGGTCTTGTAACTAGTTATTGCATTTTTGTGGTAGTTGAACTCAAGTTTCACATTTTCCCTCTCTTTCCCTCCTCTTTTTCCCCCATTTCTCTATATATTGTAAAAATACTTCATTGTAAAGGGACAAACTCTTAAAAATATAATGTAACCATTCTAAAATCATTGTAGGAGTGTTTGTGAGTTAAAAACCTTCATTTGAAATCTATTGATGCTTTTTGTGCCTTCAACTTCACATTTTATGGTAGTTGCATGCTTTGATGGTAATTAAATCTTGTTTTGTGGCTCCTTTTATATCCTATCTTGTTTTTATTGCATTCTTTCCTCTCCATTTGTTGTTATGTTGTGCATGTATTTCTCCTCTACAAGTTCCATTTTGTTTTGGTTTTATGTGAGAAAAGAGGGTTAAATGCAGTTTTGGGTCTATGGTACATGTCTCTACCCTCTCTCTTCTTCATTTCCTTTTTGTTTCTCCCACATAGAGTGTTCATCACCCCCTTTTCTTGGCGCTAACACCTCCTTTTATCTTAGTTTTGTTTTTTTTCATTTCTCCCTCTCTCTATCTCCATGGTCCCTTGGATGTGTTCGTGTAGGATTAGTTTGTAGGTGTAGTCCCACACTTATCTGGAGATTTGTCTCATTTTTCAAGTCCCACACTTGGAGACAAATATAAGCTTGCCAAAAGTGTTGTTTTCATTTATGTTATATAGAGAGTACTATTTTTGTGTGTTGAGAGTTCTAGCATGCCCGATGGGATGTTTTAATGTCCTTAAAAACTCAATTTCACCATGTTTGATGTGTTTTTGGTGATATATTCAGCCTTTGTAGGTAGTTATTAACACATATGACAACTCCATTGGTTCATACAACCCATTTTATCAATTAAGATACCACCTTTCCATCATTTTATTCCTTTTATCAATGAAGTTTTGCAATCATGACTTCAATTCCTCATTGGAATCCTCATATCTAGTAGTACTACCATTCGAATTCACCTCCAAGTTTCCAAAACACACCTCCAAATCAATTTTACAAGAAAAATCAGATTGAGTATGCATATTAATATGATCATAATGTAAATACAAATCAATATCTTTATCCAACTAACCATAGTGTTGTTTGAGAAGAAGATTATACAAATTTTGGAGGCCATTTCACACCTAACTATGATTTTTAAGGGCGAGTTCAAAATATGGAGAGGATATTGTAAGTTTTCAAGGAGAAAATTTAGATTATGCAAGTTAAACAACATGTTTTTAGACAGCCTTGTCCATCGGGAGGTCCTATACCAAGTTGGTTTAGTCCTCAACAAAGGCTAGAGCTAATGAGTGAACCTTTTTCTCAAATTATTGATTTTATTACATCATTTCAAGAAATAGAGGCTTATTAACTAAAAATGAAAGGGAGGGTAGTTAATCTAATCTAGAACGACATGTAAATATAGTAAATAAATGCAATAAATGACTATAGAAATGACCCAAATAACTATGAAAATGGAAATGCTAAAACCCTAAAATGCAAGGAGAGTTAGAATGAACTTGGCTGATTAGAAGAGCTCGCTAGACTATGTCCTAAAGGTGGTTAGAGGAAAAGAAAGCAAGATCTACTGTGTAGAGACCTCGAAAAGGATGGATCTAAGGTGTATAGCTAGACTGAAACTCTTGGAGAGGGACTGGGGCACCTACAGGCGTTATGGTATGTAAAATGGGCACCCTAGTCTATGCAAAGGATTTAGAACTAAGTTTCACAGGTCCGACAGGTGGTCTAAAACCCTTGTTGTGTGTCAGATCGGATTCACTACACTACGCCAAGTGTCGCTGAAAATCCAAGAGGATGGAAAGAAATGCAATAAATCCATAAGAAGTATCAAAATCCTAAAAAAGAAGATTGCAAATGAATGGGTCATACTAACCTCAACTTCCACAATAGTGGGCTTACTAACTACATGTTGCACTACATTTCAGACCCAAATGTAGTTTTGGTGTGTGTGTGCATCATGTGCCCTAGGTGTTCTTGTTCCAGTCACACTTAGTGAAGTAGCGAGAAATAAATAAATGTAGAAAATGTAAAAGTATGTGTGCATGGAATAAAATAGAATCCCTACCTTAAGCATGTGTGATGCAAATGAACTAATCTTGTCCTTATGATAGATCTAATGGGTGCAAATGATCTCTAAATATATGCAACTTTAGGTGGATGATAGTAGTGAGTAGTGTTTGGTCCCTCATTATAAATAAATGTAGAAAATGTAATAGTATGTGTGCATGGAATAAAATAGAATCCCTCCCTTAAGCATGTGTGATGCAAATGAACTAACCTTGTCCTTGTGATAGAGCTAATGGATGCAAATGATCTCTAAATGTATGCAACTTTAGGTGGATGATAGTAGTGAGTAGTGTTTGGTCCCTCATTATGGTCTCATAAATTTATATTTAAAGAGTTTTCTTGATCTAACTTCATAATTAACCCCAAAATGGCCAACCACCAAAAATATAAGATGTTAAAATGGCTAGAAAGAGCCCAAGAAGTGGTGGGAAAGATAAAAAAGGATCGGGGTGCCCATGGTGGGACCAGGGTGCCCCAGTCAAGGCTAAAATAATGGAAGGTGATCAAAACATACTCAACATGTGGGTGTAAAAGGTCAAGAATGACAAAATAAAATAAGAGAATATGGCCAACATATGGGGGTTAATTAGTACTTTTTTCACTCGAGAACCTTCTAAATAGTAGTATGAAACCAGAACCTTCTAAATAGTAGTATGAAACCAGGATTAAATCATATATAAAGTTAATTTTTTTGTGACTACATTTTCCCCCCACATTATGCTGGTGAGAGAAAATCTTGGTAACATAAAGTAGAGATAGATATGTACCTAATGTCTGTGAATATTGTAGTAGAAAATGTGTCGATGGACTAAAAAAAGCCAGGAATGATAAAAATATGGTCGAGCATGGAAACTAAAGATGAAAATGCACAAAAAGGAAGAGATGAGAGTGAACCTAGGGTGGAAACATGTGTGTAGTTGCTGATGTGTGTGATGTGCCTACATAAAATGTGATGTGTGTACTATAGTGTATTGCCACAAAGTTTTGTTTTTGACGTTGTCATTGTTTTTGTTGTTGTTTTTTTCCCCCATCTGACTGTTTGTTTCTCATAAGACCGGACCTGTAAGGATAAAATGATCAAGTAGTCAAATATGTATGTGTGTAAAAATGCAATGTAAGATACGCATGTAAAATTATGTGAATGTAAAGTACGTAAATGAAAAATGTAAATGGAACATGTGCACTTGATCCATGTTGAGAAAGAGAGTGTAAAAGGATATACTGTACTGTTGGGGTTCTTTGGGCGATATGACACCATAGGATGAAGAAGTATAGGGAGTAATTCTATTGTATCCTCCAACCTTTAACTACTTCCTTGAATGTGTGTGAATAGATCTCTGTACGTTATGGTTTTTTGGGTGATCTGATGCCACTGACTAAAGGAATGTAGAGAGACACACCCACTGTAACCTCCAAGCTTGTAATTGCTTCCTATAATGCTAAGGACACCATGTCATATAAAATTTGTTGTGTATAGGGCTTGTAGAATGGTATGAATCCACCCACTATATGTAACCCACAATGCCAAAGGGGGAAAGTGCATTGAAGTGAACCAAGTTAAACGTGTTATGTTAGTATGTACAACCCCAAATGATGGCCCCCTCTTTTGGCGTGCATGTGACGTTGCTGTTAGGATAATGTGACCCAAAAATAGGACCAACCACATATAATCTTACACTTTTCCCTGCAGGGGAAAAGCAAAGTGCTTGGTAAAAACCAAGACGTGCAGAAATAAGAGTCTAGCCAAAACAAGTGTTAGTAGAAATAAGCATGCATATAGAAAATAGTGTATAAGCAACACAAACAATGTAAAAGCTACATAACAAAGTAGTAATGTAAACAAGGAAGAAAACAAGGTAAGCCAAAAAATTAGGTTGCAAACATCAGACATCACTCGTGATTTTACAAGACACACAAGTTCATCATGGCCACAAACAACAAACAAGTGTGGACACCAAACACAGGGCAAGGCCCACAAACAAGAGAAAACAATAGGCAAACAATGTAATAGATAAGTATGTAATAAAATATCTCTGCATGAAAAATTTTGCACATGAAGCACCTTTTAGCATGCTAGAAAAATAACTAGTATGTCAAAAGAGTGTATAACCAAGTAATGTATAGTGCTAAGTACAAAATGAAACGATATCACCTGTGAGTGATGAATGTGGATGCCCCCAACAATTGGTGTAGGAAGGGTAGAAGGAGAGCATCTATGTTTCATGTAAGAGACCTGTATCTGCGATCACAACTAGAAACATATGTGAACCCACATGTGTGGATGATATATCTAAATTACATACAATTAATCTAAAAAACCTATGTAATAAAGTGACCGTGAACAATCAAAAGCAAGCAAGCTTAAAAACAACCATAATATACAATATGTTGTGGATGGATGGAATGGAATGAAAGATGGAATGATAGGAGCCGTATTCCCCCTGAGTGAATGGAAATGTATGCAATGAGGTCCATTTGGTTTTCCCCCTCAACAGTCAAGAATGAACTGTAAAAAAGAGTGCGTCATCGGGAAATGGTCGAATATTGTGTGTTGTGTATAGCACGTTGTGATGAGTATGTATGTGTAGGGATGATGATATACGACATATAAAGGAGATGTGTGTGAAACTTATAGCCTAAGCATATATCATGACAAAATTAATGTAGGAGTGATGATGAAGCCTAAAGTGTATATCACTACTAGATGAATAGTAAAAAGTGGTTATGTAGCCTAAAGCGTATACCACTACAAGATGAAAAAAGGGATTCGTGATGTAGCCTAAAGCGTATACCACTACAAGATGAAATGATAGGTGACCATTTATCCTATAGTGTATGTCACTAACCTAGTAATGTCACATGATAGAAGGTTGAATGCTGAGCATGAAAGTATGATAAGGTCCATTTGATTTGTAAACCCTCGGTAGTCAAATATGGACCAAAGAACTAAAGTGCATCATGGGGTAGTGATTCTAGCGCATAGAAGACAATGAAATATATGTGATGATAATAGATTACCATGTGATGAGTAGAATGTGTAATGTATGATGTAATGTGAAATGCAATGCACTATGGATAAGATGTAATGTACGATGTAGACTAACGAGTGTAAGATGCACACGATGTAGTATGTAAAGTGCTAAAGCCCTGGACCATGAAAGTGTTGTATATGTATGGTATGCAAATGTGCAAGTAATCAAAATGATGTATTCTAAATGCAAGATGTATGATGTAAGAGTTATAGATGCACAAAGGTAAAAATGATGAAGATTAAATATAGTATGTATGACTTATGATGCAATATGTATGAATAGATGGAGTTTGTAATACCTATAGTGTATTATATGGGGTTCATGTGGAGTAAGTCATCAACATTCAAGTGAGAACTGAAGCACAAGACTGTGTCATCGGGTAATGATGGTGCTAAAATGTGTAATGAGTATGTTTATGTGAGAATATTGATGTATGAGAATGCAAATATTATAGATGTACATATGTGGTGGTGGGTGGGGGAGATATATTATATGATATGCCCCCTAAGTGTGTACAATAATATCATGTAAATTCATTGAGAAGATTGTCATCTTCTGGGTCATAATCAAATGGATAAGCATTAATAACTTGATAAGAAATAGTGTCTGTTTGATCACATAATGAGCCATTGAAGAAAAATTTGTACATACCCATGTCATATTCCTCATCAATAAATGGAGGAAGAGGACAACTGTGTGCATACCAATGACTAATATTCTATGTATGATTGAGGAAAGAGCTATTGCAGATGAAAATGTGTCCAAAGGCATAGGGAAAGATATATCTATATGATCATGATCTAAAGTTCCCCTAATATAATCAAGCCATGATTTCCCTAATGTGAGTGGAGAAGAGTGAGGAGTGTGCAATAGATAGACCATAATATGAAATACATGCAATCCATAAGCACCAGTAATGTAAACAAATCCATAATAAAGAGTAGGAGCATGTGGTGCACAATAGATATCCTCAAAAGAAAAACCTAAGCGAGCCAAACCATCATGTGTATATATGGTGTTGTCTCATGTAGGATCAAATGCAATATGTTCACAATATGATTCACTCATGAAGAGTGTGCAAGTGAATGGTGGGTGTGCTAGTGCAAGTGGTACATGTGAAAGTGTAGGAGATAAAGTGACATCCGTAGACTTGACATGCCCCTGATAAGGAATCATAGCAGTAGTAGTTGCAGGTGGCACAGAAGGAATTACATCTATCACACAAATGGTTCCATCAGGTAGTGGTAAGTGTGGTGGTTATTCAATATGTTGGGGATCGTCTGTAATATTAGAGCATGGAATAGGAAGATTAGTATTAGGATCCCGGTCCCAATATTAGAATGGATCGTGCTCACAAAAAATAGTGTAATCAATGCTCTTATGTAATAATTTTACACAATTATGGACAGTAGAGGCGATAACTTATATAACATGAAGCCATGGCCTACCAAGTATAAAATTGTAGAAAATTAGGAAATCAACAATGAAAAATACATCATGGACAGTCTTAGGACCAAAAGTGATAGGAAATGTAATGTGACCAAACCATGGTTGGATAGAACCATCATAAGCATGTAGTGAAACACTAGAGGGACTAATATCATGAGTGGAAATACCTAAAACATCAAGGAATGATATATAAAACAAGTTAATTTCATATCCATTATCAATCAAAGTGTCCTTAATCACTACATTATGAATACAACATATGATATGTAAAGGCGAGTCATTAAAAAAAGTGTGTACATCAACAGGCAGGTTAGATTTGAAAACTATGTGTGAAGATAATGTATCAGTAAAGGCTTGATAAACCGAATCTAGATGCATATCATCATGAATGAGTAGTAGTAAGAAAGTGTTGGAATCTATGTAGTAACTCTAGATTTGCAAGCAAATAATCATTGATTGAGATACTCATGATGACCAAATCCTAGGATGAAAAGTAATGAATGACGAACCTAGAAGTATGAAAGATTGAGTTGGGTTCACCAAAATAATTAACTAAAAATGAAAGGTAGGATATTTAATGTAATATAGAGTGACATGTAAATAAAATTAATAAATGCAATAAATGACTATAGAAATGACCCAAGAAACAATGAAAATGGAAATGCTAAAACCCTAAAATGTAAGAGAAGTTAGAATGAAGTCAGTTGATTATAGGAGATTGTTAGACAATGTCATAAAGGTGGTTGGAGGAATAGAAAATAGGAACGGCTATACAGAGACCTCGAAAAGGATGGATCTGAGGTGTCTAGCTAGACTGGAGCACCTAGAGAGGGACTAGGGCAACTACGGGAACTCTGGTCTACAAAATGGGTTCCCTAGTCTATGCAAAGGATCTAGAACTGAGTTTCACAAGTCTAGAAAGTGATCCAAAACCCTCGTTGTTTGTCACATCATATTTTTTGCACTATGCCAGGTGTCATTGATAATCCAAGAGGATGGAAATACCTACAGGAAAGCCACAAGAAGTATCAAAACCCTAAAAAATAAGAATGGAAATGAATGGATCAAACAAACCTCATCTGCCACAATAGTAGACTTACTAATTGAGTGTTACACAACATTTAAAACCCAAATGTAGTTTTGGTGTGTGTATGTGTGCATCATGTGCTCTAGGAGCTCTTATTCTAGTCACACTTAGTGAAGTAGTGAGTAATAACTAAATGTAGAAAATGTAATAATATGTGTGCATGGAATAGAATAGAATCCCTCCCCCTATGCTTGTGTGATGCAGATGAACCAACCTTGTCCTTGTGATGGAGCTAATGGATGCAAATGATCTCCAAATGGATGCAACTTTAGGTGGATGAGAGTAGTGAATAGTGCTTGGTCCCTCATTACAGTCTCATAACTTTATATTTATAGAGTTATCTTGATGTAATTTCATAATTAACGTCGAAATGGCTAACCACCAAAAATATAAGAAACTAAAATGGATAGAAAGAGCCCAAAAAGTGGCAGGAAAGATAAAAAAAGGATTGGGGCATCCATGATGGGATCAGTTGAGGCTAAAATAATGGAAGATGACTGAAATAGACTGGGCATGTGGGTGTAAAAGTTTAGGAATGATGAAAAGTTCTAAAATATGGGGTTTTATTAGTACTTTCTTCACTCAAGAACCTTCTAAATAGTAGTATGAAATGAAAATTAAATAATATCTAAAGTGCATGATTTTGTGACTAGAGAGGCTAATTAACCCATAGTATAGGATCCCTATCAATGGAATTTCCCAACACACTTACCATAGATCATTATATGATTCCCTCTCTTTATCATCATGAACTACCTAATCTTAAGCCCAAAAAGATTTGATTTCCTAGCTTTCTCAAAGTTTCTCCTTATCATCCTTCTCCTTCCACATTTTCTCATTCACAAGAAGATATTACACCTCCCCCATCATTTAAACCACTAAAAAATCATTTATAATCTCAATCTCTCCCTCCTCTCATATTCCAAAACCCATTTTGGGAAGAACAAGCTCATCAGAAAACCAGTTTGGAAACTCAAATCAGCAAGGAGGATCTAATGCAAAATTTGAAGGATTTGAGCTCACAGTTTGAGGTCAAACGGGTTCCAAAAATGGTTAAACCAATTAAAGAGAAAAATAAGGAGGTTGTTAATTTTCATTCTTATAAAAAATTAGAAATGGAGGAGGAAAAATTAGAAAATAAAATTAGAGTAGCATAAGAAAAAATATGAATTGTTTGAGGACTCTGAACAAGATATGGTCCAAGTTGAGTTGTGTCAAGAAGAGGTCAAAGTTTCATTAGATTTGGAATATTACATTGATGATGAAGAACCCTTTGATATTACCAACTTTTAATTTCAATCATCTATCTTCCACCACAAATATCCTCTTGCTACTAGAGTCTCCTTCGAATCTGAGAAAGAGCAAGAAATGTTAATGAATTTTGAGTAGTCCTTGCCTCTTTTCACTAAATCATATTTGGAAAGAATATGAGGAAGATATTACAAATGAAATAATACTAGCTGATTCATTTTTTCTTCATAGTACTTTAGAGGATGAATTTTATATTTCAAATTTCATGCTTAAGGATGAGGAGGAAGATAAGGAACAAATTTCCAAGTCCTTAATAATCATTGAGGAGGGAGAGTTGTTTGAAGAAGAAGAATAGAACAAAAATCAGATTTCAAACATACTTCATTCTGAATTAAATGGTGATTTTAAACTTCTTAACTCCTTGTTTGAAATAAAAAACCAACATGCAAGGATGGAAACAAGGTTGTTTACACAAGAACAAACAAATTAGAATTCAAATCAATTTGTAAGCACCTATTAGGAAGTAGAAAGTGAGTCAACTAGACCCATTCATGGATTTGAATGAAAATAAAATGGATAAAATTATAAGATCAGTCCATTAGTTCCCAAGGTCGCATGTCCAATCAAAAACTTAACTAGTTTGGAACCAAAATCAGAGTTATCACTAGTTATGCTTACCTTAGCGTGTGAGGAAGAGCTTCAATGTGCCAAATATCATCTCCAATACCTATAAAAACCAAATGTAGAGAAACTTGAGGAAGTATACATTATGTTTTTAGTTGATACTTTGTGTAAACCAAAAAATTCATACAATGTTAATACGTCCATCATGTACTTTAGTTTCCAAATTAATCACATGGCCACATTTTGTAAGGAAGGAAAGTTATTTCTCCCAACCAGTTGTTGGTTTTATTTATCTTCCTTTTACTTTGGTTAGGGTAGGCTATGTTAGGTTTTTATTACAAAACAAGTGCCTTGTAAACACTTTACATGTTCCATTTAGAACATCTATGATTTTCATAGTTTATACATATTTTTTAGGGGACTTTGTTGTTGTTACATAGTCCATTTGAGAGCAGGTTCCATGGTGGAAATGAATTATTTTGGGGAAGTTCCAAAGTGTATCCATTCATCCCAAAAATCAATTATAAAATAGAGTTCTTCATATTACTTCTTGGAAAAAATCACAAGTTTTGGGACAATTTTCAAGTTTCATAAAAAACACCCAAAAAATCAGCTTACAAGAGAATTTCAAGTAGTTTTAGATTAGTTCTAAGTCCATACAAATCAAGGGGTAAGGATTTAAATTTTGTTTGGATCATTTTTTCAAGTTTTGAGGGCTAATTACATGCCCAATGGAATGCAAAATTCCACTAATCTTATATCTAGCAAGAATATTATCTCCATGAGTTTCCAAATTGTTATCTAAAATACCCTAAGGGTTAGTTTGGTAACTTCAAATCATTTTGGACTTAGCAAAAACATAAGGGAATATTCTACATAACACCATATTTAATTTTTTTTAGAATAAGTGTTTAAGGGAACATTATTCTGCGGACTTGTGGAGTCTGCAAAACAAAGAAAAATTTCACAATGTTATGCAGACTCCACAAGTCTATAGAACAAAGAAGCGTTTATGAGAGTGTTCCACATGAAGGTAAATTCCATGGACAATAGAGTAATTTTTCTGTGTATTGGTTAGGTCGGAAGAACATAGGATAAGTGTTCTATGAAATGCTAAGGTTTTTGGAATAAAGTGAATACTTCCACATGTAAAGGGAAGGATATTTAAGTGTGGGGTTGGAAAAGTACGAGTCACAAAAGTATTAAAATATTCACAACACTAGAACATATTTGGAGACCCGTAAATTTCACCAAAGTCAAATTAGATGTTACATAACACTCCAATCCACCAAACAAGTGAAAAACCCACACAAAAAAGGAAAACAGGGGCAACGTCACACAACAAAGAAAAATCACTCATTTTCTCATAAAATTTGATGGGGAGCTAAAAATTACAAAAACTTGTGGCACTAGGTTTTTCAAGTTCTCGTGTGGTCTTGCAGGTAGTTATGAAGTCTTGTAGGTTTTTCAGGTTTCACATTTTCCCTCTCTTTCTCTCCCATTTCTCTATATATTGTAAAAATCCTTCATTATAAAGGAATGGAATATTAATAATTTCATAGGCACCATGAAAAAATGGTTGTAGCAGTTTTTGTGAGTTAGAAACCTTCATTTGATCTATGTTGATGTGTTTTGTGCCTTCTACTTCACATTTTATGGTTTGTACATGCTTTGATGGTAGTAAAATCTAGTTTTTTGGCTCCTTCTCTACCCTAGTTTATTTTTATTAAATGTTTTCCTCTCCATTTTGTTGTTATGTATGGTTTGCATGTATTTATAGTCTACAAGTTCCACTTTCTTGTGTTTTTGTGTGAGAAAGGATGGTTAAATGTAGTTTAGGTCTATGGCACATGTGTTTGCCCCCACTCTTCTCCATTTCCTTCTCGCTTCTTCCTCATAGAGTTTTCATCCCCTCTTTTCTTTGTTATTTCACTTCCTTTTATCTTAGTTTTTTAATGTTTTTCCCTTTCTCCCTCCCTCTCTCCCTAGTCTCTTAGATGTGTTAGTGTAGTCTTAGCTTGTAGGTTTAGTTTTAGAATTAGAAATAGGTGGAGGAACCATACTTATATGGAGATTTGTCTCATTTTTCAAGTTCCACAATTGGAGAAAAATCAATGTTCACCAAAATTATTGTGTTTAATTCATGTTATGCCGAGGGTGTTACTATTGTGTGTTAATAGGAATACCTTGATACGTAAATACCACAAGAATGGCTCATTCTTTGCTCAAGTTTAGAATTTTTTGCCTGATCAAGATGAGAAAGGAAAGTATTAGGAGACTAACTAAAACTCAAACAAACATTTAAATTACCAAGAGATAATAAAAGGGACTCATCAATTGGTATAAAAACTTTCAGTTATAATGCTTAAAATCAGTGTCAACATTTCATTTACGGTCTCATCACCGCGAGGGGTTCATTATCAAGAGCATATCCTAGCACAATCATTCATATTGAGGTAATTAAAATTGATATAAACAAATTCAATATAGTGGTAGACATTAGAGGTGAGAGGGTTTACTTTATTAATATTTTGAATTAGGTATTAGGGGTACGTTTGAGAGGTGGGCTAGATAAGAGGAAGGGTTAATTTTAATATAAAACCAAGACATTTGAACCCTATTTTTTAAAGGTAAATACCTTAAAACTATAAAAGGTTTGTGGTTATAAATTTTTATTATAATATCATTTTGAAGAAGGAAATTTGAATAAGGATATTCTTAAGAAAGAAATAATAAGATGGTAGAAAAACTAGGATTGAGTATCCTTTTCAACACATGATATTATTTCACCATATCAATTACTTGAAGAAATAATGATAAATAGTTAAATATTAACATTAAGGTAATTAGTAATATGTCTTAAATGGATTCAAACTCTCTTTCTATAGAAAAATCATATTAAGAAAAAAATAATTGTGTGGGAAACATGATATATTTTTTCTTTGATATATTAGGGTATAAATAAAATTGTAATCGAAAAATGGGTAAGTAAGGTACATGGAAAAAATAGGGGGGTATTTTCATTCTAATGATTTAACAAGAGGGGTATTATCAATTGAATAATTAGAGAGAAAAACCAACATTAATGTTATTTTTTAATTCCTTTCAAATGAACGTGTTATATCATACTTCTACTATGTGAACCTCATGTGCTCAACACCGTGGCTTAGGAGGTTTCTTGCCTGGTTTTTGAAGCATGACGTCTAACATGATCACTTGATTTTTTATAATTGAAGGAAGGTTTGAGTGAGAAAGAAATAATTTTTATTTGATCTCTTACCATGGACCCAATTTCTAGAAGAGACTAGGATATAGACAGTGAAAATTCCTTTTTGAGATAGTTTTAGTGCATTAATACATGGAATTTTGGAAAGAGGGATATTTTCACCAGACG
Source organism: Taxus chinensis (assembly GCA_019776745.2). NCBI lineage: Eukaryota > Viridiplantae > Streptophyta > Pinopsida > Cupressales > Taxaceae > Taxus > Taxus chinensis. The sequence continues at coordinate 847,674,250 of CM034148.1, read as the reverse complement.
TGATGGGAAACCACTATATGTTATGGTCATTGAAGGAAATACTAGACTTAAAACCATCCCCAACCTACTTAAGAAAGGGCTTAGCATCCTCAAAATATTTCGATTTTCTTTTTATCACAAAAAAACAAATTATTTTTATAGAATGGGGGGTGATAAGAAAGGTATGTAAACCAATAGTTCCCTAACACATCTTTCCATAAGGAGAAACCAAAGTAAAATAATACTTGAGAATATGTTTTCATGTTTTATTTCCCTCTACATCTTTCAACATCCTTTTGGTGCACAAAACAAGAATTTTTCAAGGAACATCTACTATGTTCTGTCATCACCAATCCGGCACTATGATAATTCTTCACCGGGAACTCCTCGTGCTATGATTATTTACTAATGCACAGCCTTTAGTTTGGTGGACGTAATCTGGAAACAAAACAACAACCGAACACAAGAATACCATCGACTATGATAAGACAGAATGATGACAAATCTGAAATATCAAAGTAAATTATAATATTAACATGAAATTGTTACAATCTCACCCATGAGGTACTTCAACAAGACTATGGGAGAAACTTTACAATTACACCTCTCGATGGCTTCTTCAACACACCTTTTACTGATGGCTTCCTTTGCACACTTCCTACAATATTTCTCACTACTTCTTTCTATGCTAAATGAGGGGGGTGGCCTCTCTATTTATAGAACTTCCAGGCTTATCCATCCTATCTCTAAGATAGGATAAGAAATCCACTCTGACGAATCATATTCCATACCTTAACTCTTATCTGTACATGTAAGCTTATCTGTTAAGATAAGATAAACCTTATCATTTTACATGGGTTCCACATTTTTAGACTTTTTACAAATTAAATACACAAAATATTTATGACCTCACTCCTTGTCCTTATTACCAATATAATATTTCTAATTCCTAATCATGTAGACCCTACTTCTCTAATTACCCAAACTTTGACATTTTAACATTACCGGACCACTTACGACAAATATTTACTTTTTACAACATTCCTATTGTACTTTGACTGTTACCGTACTCCACATTATTGGCGGCACCGTACTGACGGCACCGTTATCTTCTATCGGACGCTACTACTAATTACACTTAACAACATCCTATTCCTAATACATACATTAATGAAATAGAAATTATGGAGGAAAATTTTAGTGTCGACATCTTCCCCCTTCCTAGCTTCTACTCCGTCCTCGGAGTAGACTATTCTGGTGCTTGGAAAATCTTCAACTTGTCGTGGTTGACCCATTTCGTAATGGGAGTGCCATCCAATTCCTCCAGTCGGTACGTACCATTTTCATGCACAGCTGCTATTTTGTAGGGCCCCATCCATTTTGGAAGAAATTTTCTCTGTCTTCTTTTTTTGTATCTGGAATCATATACTAGGACCAAGTCATTCACATGAAATGGAGACCATCGGATCTTTTGATCAAAGTATTCCTTCTGCTTCATTTTCTTCTTATGGCTTGTATCCTTTGCTATTTCCCTCATTTCCTCTAGCAAATGAAGATGTACCAACCTTTCTTTTACTGAATCACTTTCATCCATCCTTTCATTTTTCATAACTCTCACAGTGGGAATATCAAACTCAATAGGAAGAACTGGATCAATGCCATAGGCCAACTGAAATGGGGAGTATCCTGTTGCTGACTTTGATGTTGCCCTATATGCCCACAATGCTGCATGAATCCTTTTATCCCATTTATGTACCTGCAAGGCTGCATCTTTTGCTAGAATTTGACACAACACAAAATTTGTTCGTTCCACCTGTCCATTTGTGCTTGGCTTGTATGTTGTTGCCTTCCTGTGCTTAATAGAAAACTTATTGACTAGGGCTTCTACCACCTCATTAATGAAGTGGCTTCCTTGATCTGTTACAATTTCTAATGGACAACCAAATCTGGTGACAATGCGTTCATATATGAACCTTGCCACTTCATCCATGGAAAATGTTTTCAATGGCCTAGCTTCAACCCACTTGGTTAAATAATCTGTGGCAACTACAATATACTTATTTTGACGTGATGTAGTTGGAAGTGGGCCTACAATGTCTATTCCCCATTTTTCAAAGGGACCAAGGGGAAGAATAGGACATAATGGAGCTGATGAAGTCTTACGGTTACCATGTGTTTGACAAATATCACATGTCTTACAATAATTATAACAATCTTTAAAAAGAGTGGGCCAGTGATAACCTGCATCCAAGATCCTTCTTGCTGTAAGTTGTCGAGAGAAGTGCCCTCCACATGTACCATTGTGGAATTCTTCTAGCAGCTCCTTTCCTTGATCACGTCCAACTTCCCTCTTGTACTGTCCATCAGGTCCTATTCGAAATAATGCTCCATGCAGAATAGAATATGGACGACTAGCTTGAGTAATATTTCTCTTAGTCTTTGCATTGGCACCATCAGGAAACTTGAATTCATTCAGATAATTCCAAATATCTATGTATTCACTAGGGATTGTGTCAAGGGAGAACAATGCTGCATCGGGAAAATCATCATCATCACAAGATGATCCTAAACCATCATAGGCTCGAGAGAGTGCATCTGCATTGACATGCTTCTTTCCTAGCCTATCTATAATATCAAATTCAAATTCTTGTAGCAAAATTATCCATCTTGCTATCCTCCCTGATGGGTTAGGCTTATTGACAATATATTTCAGAGCCTGATGATCCGTTACAACTATAAATTTCTGCCCTAGCAAGTAATTTCTAAACTTCTTTACAGCAAAAATGATAGCCAGAGCATCTTTTTCAGTTACAGTATAGTTTACCTCAGCACTTCTCATTTGTCTGCTCCCAAAGTAAATTGGATGTTCATTCCCATTTTCATCCTTTTGGCTCAAAGTACTACCTATTGCTACATCTGAGGCATCAGTGTACACAATGAATGGCTTGCTCCAATATGGATTCTTCAAAATAGGTGAAGACACCAGGGCTTCCTTCAGTTGTCCAAAAGCTTCATGCGCCTTGTTTCCTGGTTCATAAGCAACATCCTTCTTCAAGAACTGGGTTAGTGGCTGTGCAATCTTTGAGAAATTCTTGATGAACCTTCTATAGTAACCCACATGGCCTAAAAATGATCTCAATTTACTTCTATTCATAGGAAATGGTAAATCTTTGATTTTTGAAACTTTATCAGGATCAGTACCAATACCATCTCTGGATACAACATGCCCTAACAAAACGCCTTTAGAACATCCAAAGACACACTTTGTAGGGTTTAGTGAGGCTTGTGCTTCATCTAACCTTTGAAATGCTGTCCCCATCTGGTGCAGGTGGTCCAACTTGCTCCCATAGATGCAAAAATCATCCAGAAATACTCTGATGAAGGTCCCAATGTAGGGTTCGAACACCCTATTCATCAAACGCTGGAATGTTGCTGGAGCATTACACAACCCAAAAGGCATAACTCTATAAGCAAACGTTCCCCAAGGAGTGGTGAACGTGGTCTTCAGCTGATCTTTCTCTGCTATACGAACTTGGTTGTAGCCGCTATATCCATCAGCAAAACTATAGCACTCTTGGCCAGCTACTTCGTCCAAGATCTGATCTGAAAATGGAAGAGGGTAATGATCCTTCTTTGTTGCCTTATTGAGCTTCCTGTAATCAACACAAATGCGTAGCTTCCCATTCTTTTTTATTGAGATCACAATGGGAGAAACCCATTCTGAATTCTCCATAGCAAATATGAATCATGCATCAAGCAACTTATCTATTTCTTCTTTTACAGTCTTGGAAAAATTAGGATTCATTCTATATAGCATTTGCTTTATAGGCTTAGCACCATCTACCAGCTCAATACAATGTTCTACCCAACTTACTTGACGGAGTTCCTTGTAATCAAAAGTGAATAGGTGTATGTACCTTCAAAGAGCTGGAGGTAAGATTCCTTCTCACTCTCCATCACAGCATCACCAATCTTTATTTGTTGGAGACGATCATCAACTTCTTCTTCAGATAATTTTATGGGGTCATGAGTTGGTGTGACTGGCAGGATATCCATGACTGAAACATCCACCTCGCTTTCTTCATCTTCAGTGTCCACTTCACTGGTACTAGAGTAATCAGAGGATGTCCAATCATCAGTTTCATCACTTGAATCCACAGGTTCTACTTTATGATGTCGAGGGATCACGTTTATCTTCACCCTCTCTCTACCACGTCCAAGTGTCATGAAACCTTCATTCCAGTAGTTTCTTGCATGAACTCTCCTTAGCCATGGTCTTCCCAGCAGCATTGGGTACGCAACAGTACCATTTTTAATCACCTGAAAGTCTACCACACATACAACACCCATAACAGATATTGCCACATTTGAAATTACACCTTCTGGTTTAGTTTTTCCCTTATTTAATGACCTTAACATAAGTGTTGAAGGGCGATCAATTTTTAAACCCAACATATTCATTACAGACTCGGTCATTACATTAACTGCAGAACCTCCATCAACTAAGACATCATGAATTGAAATACCATTCCATAATACCTCAGCTTTTGGAGCATAGGGATCTGCCTCTGCCTCCAAAACAGGGACCTCAACCTCCTTCCTTCTTCAAGCATTGAGTCCACCTCGCAACTCCCGCCTCTTCTCAGAAGACATAGCTAAGAGTTGACCATATGTAATATTTGCAGGCCTTTTGGACAGATCTTCCAAGATGGAGTATGGTCCTTGCCCCTGTGAAATTAGAAAATCCTGCACACCCAACTTTCTTCTCCTATGTTTCTTACTAGTTTCTTCTTTCATCTTCTTAGGATCATTTCCATCTTGATTATCTTTCTCTTTCTTTCTTTTTTTTACAAACACATCTACTTCATTATTTCTACTCTTATCTACTACATCAAAAGAATTCACAGGTGCTTTTCCTTTATCATTATCTCCCTTACCAGATGTAGAAGCTCTATCTGGACAATTATACTTATAATGACCCTTTTTATAACAACCATAACATACAACTTCTGAAATATTTCTCTTTGGACCTCTATCTCCTCCCTGAGAACTAAATTCCTTTCCTTGAAGAAGATTAATAGTTAATTGACCCATCTTTTTGAGCAGATCTTCATACTCAGTAGATGTATTAGGAGAAATATTTGTGCTCACCAGGAGTGGTTGTGGATTTAGGACCAAAGGTGCTGGTGTAGGCTCTACTTTAGCAACAATTTCTTTAGGCTCCTCTTCCATGCTTTCTTCATGCCTTCTTGCAATCTCCTTTGCTTGTTCAATGGTAGCTGGGCGGTCATATTTCACTCGTTGTCTGATCTCCGGCTTCATCCCAAGAATGAAGTGCTTACAAAGGAGATTATCCACGCCATTCATCAACCCATCCGCTAGTCCTTCCTTCTGGATCTGGGCATCGAGCTTCCTCCTTAGCTCTAGAACACGAGCATGATAATCCCTTATCTTCTCCTTCTCTCCTTGGGATAGCTTTGTGATCTCGATCATGAGATCTGCATATTTCTGTTGTTCACCAAATTCTTCAAGAAAACTTTCGGTTAATAAATCCCATGAATTTTTCACATTATCACCTAGTGTTTCAAACCACCTAAGTGTTGAACCATCCAAAAAGGTAGGAAAAAATTCAGTCCATTGTTCCCTTCTTATGAGGCCATTACAAATACAAGATCGTTTAAACTCTTGAATGAAAGAAGAAGCATCTTCATTAGATTGAGCTGAAAAAACAGGAATCTTTCCCATTTTCAAAAGTAACCACCGTGAAATACCAACCCACAAGTATAATCAACAAGACTTATGTGCACAAATAATTGGAATTACTATAGAAATGACCACGGTAAACTATGGTAAAACTTGACTTACTGCGGTAAAAACTGACTTTACTGTGGTAAACACTATTCACGGTAAAAAGTGACTTTACTGCGGTAATTACTATTCCCAGCAAAAAGGACTTTACCAGGGTAACTACTATTCATGGAAAAAATGACTTTAACATGGTAACTACTATTCACGGTAAAAATGACTTTACCATGGTAACTACTATGCACAGTAAAAACAAGGTTACCCTCCAATTAATTTTTGCCTAAGTGGGAATATCTCTCCAGAAAATCCACCAACGAGGAATGGTCCCGGCAACGGAACCAAAATGTCATCACCAATCCGGCACTATGATAATTCTTCACCGGGAACTCCTCGTGCTATGATTATTTACTAATGCACAGCCTTTAGTTTGGTGGACGTAATCTGGAAACAAAACAACAACCGAACACAAGAATACCATCGACTATGATAAGACGGAATGATGACAAATCTGAAATATCAAAGTAAATTATAATATTAACATGAAATTGTTACAATCTCGCCCATGAGGTACTTCAACAAGACTATGGGAGAAACTTTACAATTACACCTCTCGATGGCTTCTTCAACACACCTTTTACTGATGGCTTCCTTTGCACACTTCCTACAATATTTCTCACTACTTCTTTCTATGCTAAATGAGGGGGGTGGCCTCTCTATTTATAGAACTTCCAGGCTTATCCATCCTATCTCTAAGATAGGATAAGAAATCCACTCTGACGAATCATATTCCATACCTTAACTCTTATCTGTACATGTAAGCTTATTTGTTAAAATAAGATAAACCTTATCATTTTACATGGGTTCCACATTTTTAGACTTTTTACAAATTAAATACACAAAATATTTATGACCTCACTCCTTGTCCTTATTACCAATATAATATTTTTAATTCCTAATCATGTAGACCCTACTTCTCTAATTACCCAAACTTTGACATTTTAACATTACCGGACCACTTACGACAAATATTTACTTTTTACAACATTCCTATTGTACTTTGACTGTTACCGTACTCCACATTATTGGCGGCACTGTACTGACAGCGCCGTTATCTTCTATCGGACGCTACTACTAATTACACTTAACAACATCCTATTCCTAATACATACATTAATGAAATAGAAATTATGGAGGAAAATTTTAGTGTCGACAGTCCATGCCACCTTTTTCTCAAGAATGGAAATAAATGTCCCAAAAAAAAATATGGAAGCCTCTTTCTTGTTTATCATTAGCCTAAAAGAAATGTAAATCAAAATAAAATTCAACAATCTAATAGGATATCATTTTCTCAATCTTTTCTAGCATATACTATCAAAAATAAAGGAAGTGTTTTCAAAAGCAAACAACATCCCCAAGAATTAAAAAATTTCTCTGTCATATATCAATTTCAAGGGAAAAAAATTAGCAATTTTGGCATCATCAATGGTCTCTATTTGTAACCCAAAGTATTGGACAACTAAATATTACTACCAAATCACTTACAAAAGGCATCAATATAGAGCATTATTTTGTTGAAATTGTTCTCATTTTTTGCAAAGGTGAGAAAGGAATCATCTGTAAAGTTTCCATTGATGATTAAATAAGAACTATCTAGAAGAAAATTCACATAATTACTCATTCTTCATATATGCGAGAAATAAGATAACCAATATTTTCAAAGACAAGCAGAAATAATGCTAGGGCTAGTGGATGCCTTTTCATGTATAACATTTAGCTTACAGGACCCCTTCCAATCATGGTTATCTAATTTTTGTGTACCTTTTTCTATTATTTACATGACATGCCCTATGTTTAATTAATTTCCTTATTTTTACAATCCTTGATGGCTCTGATTGTCATGTGACATCCTAAGTGGTGTCCCATGTATGCAACTAGCTACTTATTGAGTCCTTGTTTGTTGTTTTCTTATATTCCTTTACTAGTTGTTATTTCCATGTGCATTGCTTGTATGTTACTAACACTTGTACGATAGCATTTTCCTTTGTTTTTTTTGTGTCATGGTAATTACCATGTGTCATCCCTATTCCCTCTGTAGGATTCCTATATTATATATACATATTAATTTTACTCATCCTTGTTTGGGATCCATTCTTATTTTTTCATCTCACAACTACAAATGAGTAGGGGAGCATATTTGGTGATACTTTTAACCCTCCCAATAGTCATAAGAAATAATTAAAAATTCATGGACAATATGATTAGGACAAAAATTAGCGTGGAAAAAAGCACCTAGATCAGATATGAATGCATGGGTTCAAGTTTCTCCCATGGGAACCCCTTTCCTAGGGGAAAAATTATAGAGTAGTTTTAATACTTTCATAGTTTCAGTATTATCCAATTTCAATAGTTACATGATCATTTTCATATTGCAATCAGTCATTAACATGAACTAACTACTAATCTAGGAACCAAATCATGAACTAAAAAAGAGAATGACACATAAGGCACATACAAGACAATGATATATCTAGGGCCTTTATTTCACCAAAGGTAAGTTATAAATTGGGTTTTTGATTATTTGTAATGGCACTTGATAAGGAATCATTAACGGTTGGAGGGTAAAATAGATTGTTCTCCCAATACACTTTCCCTTAGCAGTGATAGGACACCTTAATATGAAGTTTAGCATTGGGAATATCGAGTCCCTATTTTGGTGACAGGATTCCTAAATCCTTCATGTTATTCTAACCAGTTCCTAAGCATCGAGTCTACAAGAAGGAAAAAATTTATACCTCTTTCTCTTTCAACACTCTAAGTGTACTCTAACCCCTTGGTTTAGATTTTCCAATACAAATTTCCATTTTTTATGTATTTTCTAATATAAAGTTTAATTACATTTACCCATAGCATTGACAACGCTTGTTTTCTTTGGTAGGTCCTATCATATCCTTAGGAAGGAAAAGCACACAAAGATCACTCATATGATCTTTATCCTTCCCTCTCCTTATAATATCATAGTAATCAGATTACACTATTTCATTTGGCACGTTACAACACTCATTTGGAACACTATTAGGTATAATCTTCATTCGACTCTTCAAGGTACATTATTCTTTTATACTTTATGTTATCAGATCCTTATTCTCTAGAATAAAGAGGTGGAAATTTAGTCACTAAATCACGCACTTACTATGTACATCTATCCTATAAATACTTTATTTATATGCATTATTCCTAGGCAAGAGAACTAGTCATTAACACCTCTTTACTTTGCTTTGAAATTGCTTTTATCTTTTTCATATTTATTGTTTGTTGTTTCTAATTGAAAACTTATAGTTTTACACAATAGTTGACATCTAACTCAGCTTTTATTTCACTATCTAACATTTTTATTACCTTGTACATGACCATCCATTAGGAACAAGAGATCTTGGGCACTATTGTCCCCTCTAGGTTCCAGTGTCCTCTTTACCTCTATTTTGTTTGTTATTTTTTTCTTGTCTTATTTTATCCCTCTTGGTTAGCCTTTCACTTGTTAATGAAAAAAATTAAGAAAGGAAATAATATATATATACATGTCTTATTTAACCTCATTAGGAGGGGAAAGCATTCAAGAGGCACATACTATTACAAGGAGCCAATATTTTCTATCTAATACATTAAGGACTACATTTTGGAGTTCATAGTTCATTACATAAGAGAGTTTATTATGAATTCCATACCACACATTTATATTTAGGACAAAGTATTTTTATCCAACTACTCTCTATGTGACTAACACTAGGGCATAATAGCTCAAATGAAACTATTTCAATTGCACAGACATAAGAACTTCATAGAATCTAAAATATAGTGCAATACTTAGTCAAAATAACATTCGGGTGACCATTAAGGTCAATTTGAGTCAAGCATTTACATTTTTTTATTCATATAATGTGTGCTTGATTACTGTATAGGTCTCTAGGGTTTATTTTTTAGGTTATATGTGTGACATAACAAATCTAATGCAAAACACAACTAACAAGGAATGATACTGAGTGACATAGAAGAAACTTGATCTTCAACACTTCCATAGACACCAGCACCCAGAACAAACACAAGCACTAAGGAAACCCTATCCCATTCCAGGAATTCTTGTTCCAAGAATTATTGCAGTCCCATTCAAGAACTAGGCTTATATACTCCAGAATCTACCTTTCCAGGTCATTTATCAACCTAGAATCAGTCCAGACCTACGGTTACAATCTAATTTATTCTCTAAAACCTATCTATCACTCTTTCTTATGTTTTCTTTGCATGATATTTCTTGGTTGTTATTATATCTATCTAATCAGCATTGCCCTTATCTTATAATTCAATTTATTTAAATCACCTACACCAATCTAACATAATGACATAAAGATGATTTCTAATAGTCTAAATAGCTTCTCTAAAAACTCCAACCTATCTAGGTTTTTGACAGTGTACCTTTCCAAATAAATATTTAGGAGGTGCAATACACAATTACATCAACCCATTTTGGTGTTATAAACACTCTATATGTGTTTTAGTAATGTTTCTAATGGCCACACATGCACATAAACATGGAGTGCTACATAAACTACTGTATTCTCACTACGTCAAAAATCACACAAATTGGAAGATAAGAAGTATACTTCTGGTAGTTCCATATATACTATGGGAATCCATAAACATCTATTATAAGAATCATTTTCATACTAAAACGTTTCAGCACAAGCTTGTGTTTGTTGTAGTCGATCAATTTTTAAATATTTCCTTTATGATGTCTTTTGAGAAAACATCGACACACTTTGCAATATTTGTGTATTATTCATCCATGTTAGGGTTATGATTTAAAATAAATTGACTCTAATTTTAGAGTAACTGCTATAATGTATGATATACTAATGATAAAATACAGTAAATAGACAAGTAACAAGCATGTAATGATATGAAACCCTAAGAAATAGAGAGTGAGAGGGTGACTTTTCTTATCTTTGAGTTATCTAGAAGTGATCTAGGTAGGTGAATAGCTGAAATAGACTAGATGTAGCATTGTCAAGGCTCACTGGAAGTTTTGAGACCCATAAATTTACATGAAAAAAACACCCACTAGAGGACAAGAGTGTCTAGGCACTAGTGAATGGATATGAGCGCTAGTATCAACCCAAATGTTCAGATTCTGAACCTTTCTATACATGAGGATATTTTTTTATTAATCTCTATTTGTCACTCTAAATTTTTATTAGTTTCATTTTTTACATGTGTATCCTGTAAAATAGATACCTAGTTGTACATGTTCACAAACCACATAAAATCTAACAAAAGAAGATTTAGAATGTGGAGTCAGTTTGACCTTAACAGTTACCCAAAGAGTGAACTTAGTACCAAGTGTTGCACTACATTTCAGACTCCATGTAGTTCTGTGTGAAAGTGTGTGTAATGATGCCCTAGGTTTCCCTTGTGTAAGTTTCCCTATGATAGTGAGCTATATCTAGATTGATCCAAATGATGAAAATGTGTGTAATGGAATAAAATATACTTCCCCTCCTATGTTATGTATGTAGAGTGATGCATCCTTTGTCCCTTGTATGGATGTGCTAGATGAATGCTTTGTAATTCTCATGCACCTTTGGATGCAATCTTAGGTGATAATAGATAATGCTAGTGCTTGGTCATTTATTTGAGAGCTATAACTATGTATATATATGATTCCAACCCAAAAGAGTAAAATATTCCCAAAATATAAAATAGACCCAAAAGAGTGAGAAAAGGATAGAGAGGGTCAAGAGCGCCCAAGAGGGATAGGAGCGCCTAGGCGCTAGTGTCCTAATTGGGTGTTACTATGCAGTCTATAAAAGTAAAATCAGTTAAATACCAATTGGTTTTTAGTGTGTGTAAGGTCAAAAAAAGAAAGAGAAATAAAAAGACCCAAAAGACATTGTTAATAACTAGTTTTCTTTCTTAGGAATCATTTATCTATTAATATGCTCTAAGACCTAGAAATATACCTAAGTGCATATATTTTGTGTCTAAATTTTTTCCCCACTTTATGTTGTTGAGTGTATAATCAATATCATAAAGTAGATAGAATATGAATACCTTATGGTCTTGAAGAGAAGAGTGTAGTCAATAGCGTGCCGAGTGGACAAGTGAGGCGTGAAGTGATCGCACTGTGAAGAATAGAAACTAGGAAATGGAAGTAGACCCTAGGTGTGAAGTATATGCATAGTAGCATGTTGTTGGAGTTCATATTTGCTAATGGGAGCTACTTCTTGTTGTGTATTAAGGATAGACCTGTGAAATAAGAGTGAGAAAGTAGTCAAAGTTCTATATATGAAAAATTAGAGTAATGCATGTATAGGCAAGTAAAGATTATGTAAGAGAGTTTGAGATAGAAAAATGGTAACCTTCTTGACGATATTGATCAAAAAGTAAAAGTTTTGAGTGCAAGTCGGTCATGGTGACCTTCTTGACGATATTGATCAAAAAATGGTCCAAGAAGGCTTGAGCCACTTTGTTGAATGAGTAAATGAAATGCCTAGGTAAACCACTATACCAATCTAATGTTGGTCCTGTCAAGGAAATTAGGAATGTCCACAAGAGTAGAGTGTCATCATGAGTGATTAGATAACACCCATGCATTGAAAGACCGCAAGTGTTGCTTCAGATCCTATTTATTGTTGAACCAGTTGAATTTGGGCATTTCCCAATGCATAGGGTATGGATGAATGGGTATAGACGGATGAATGGGCTCATTAAAAATTTCGTCATAGGTCAAAGAGGTACGTGATCTGGAAACCGATGCTTCCAATGTCTACATATTTTCCATCATCATTTTTATAAGTTAGTTGGTAGGTTGTGATGATTGGGAACCCCCTTTAGTATAAGGGAATAGATGATGAGTGTATGATGAGGAATACATATTAGTATATGGTGGTTCTGAGTACGATAATTGGGAGGGGAGGATAGATGTAGATGACAAGTATCCTAAATATGCAACAGATGAAACAGGAGGTTGTTGGTGATAGGTATAGGTAGGTAGAGTCAATATGACAACTCTCATGGTAATTAGAGGGAGAGATTGTGGGATGGAAAGGATAATGTTTTGGAAGGGAGTCTGGGTTTCTGACATCATGGGTGGCTGATAAGAAATGGGTATATAAGAGGTGGTGGGCGTAAATGGTCCTACACTCAAGGGGGTTGATGAAGGAATGTTTGACACTATTGGAGAAAATGACATCAAAAAAGTGAAATATGTTGTAGATGCAGCTGATATTGATGATGTGGGGTCAATTTGGGACGCCACAGGTGGTAAGGTGGAAGAAGATAAGGTCGAGATAGTACTAACTAACGCAATAGTGGGTGTGAGGGAAAGAGGAATGCACACAGGCATGTCGTATACGAGCTTATCCTGATGAATATCAAGTGGATGAATGGGCGAGATAATATTGTAAGGCAGCGAGGTTTTAGTCAAGGACTTTTGAAAAATCCTCGTCACTGGTACTAATGATAATGTCTTGAGTGGGATCCATAGTTGATAGGATGGAAGGAGACAACGGGCTAGGAGGGAGTGGTTGAATGCTAACATGGAATATGAGGGTGTTGACTTGGCTACGAGTCAGAACCATGTGAGTTAACGTAGACCTGGTAATTTGACCCCTGTAAATGACATAGAAAAATAGAAGAAATGGAGAAAAACAATCCTGGAAGGTGAAAATTGGTGTTGTTTTAATTGAAAAATTAAAACACAGGAACCAATGGTAGTTTGGGAACTGATGATGGTGATAGAGGGTAACCGATGATGTTTAGGGTGACCAATATTGGTTACTGTGGAATAATCAAAAAAATTCAAATGACGCAATAACTGATGAAAATGAAGAAAATATGGATTTGACAGTAATTTCAAAGATCTAGAGATATGGTGAAGTATCTGAGAAACCTCCAAAGAAATAGAAAAGTGATGACTGCCGCTTTTTGGAAAAATAACCCAAAAGTAGTAAACTGACAATGATTAGGTAAACCGATTACGCTTAGATGAGTAAACTGATGACCTTCACTGGGCCAATGCATGTCACTCTAAAATTTGAAAATATGGAGAAAAGAAGATTTGTGACTTAGATCAGATATAATACCAACCCAGAAACCTGTGTATGGTAATGATGAACCCTGACACACTTAGAAACTTTTATAATACACTAACTATGATTGTTGAGTGTGAAAGGAAGAAAATAATGGAGAATATGACCTCACAACTCAAAACACAAATCAAGCAAAAACTAAGAAACAGAAAATCCTATTGGTGCATTTATGTTTTAACTTATGTTATTTAGGACTGACTTGTTAATAAAATAGAGTTTTTAGTTTGATAGAAGGTTCCCTATAAAAAGTGAAGATCTAAGGATGGTTTAAGGTAAATTTTTGGTGGGGCAGTCCTTTCTCTAAGATAATGACTAGACAGAGAAACTAGCTTGGTGCCCATTGTCAATCCTCTGATTGTGTGATCATTGAAAACTTCTTCCAGGTAGGATGATGTTTAAGAAGATGTGTAAATTTTTTAAGTGGTTTGGTATAGAGAATGTCCAAAGTGAACTAAAATTTAATTATTCAACCATCAGTTGAGCATGACTTCCATCGTATAGTTTTCCCTCAAATTAATGTGAGCTATAATGTGACATATAAAAATGAAATGAAAATGTTTTAATCCCAAATCCATAATTATGTTCAATGTAGAAAATAGAGAACATGAAGAGGAATGCTCTTTCACTAATGTAATGAAGTGGAAAGGAAGACATCTTCTTTTTAGAGCACCAAAAATACAATTTCTTGTAGATAATGGAAAGAAGGAGAATATTCCAGAAAGAAAAATTAATGTGAATACTTTTCAAAGGGAAAGAAACACACAATTTTTTACCTAGGAATGAACAAATGCAAAAGAACCCCCGATGGGTTCCACCGGGAGTGCCAAAATGTTTCACTGGATCGTTGTAGATAATGAAACATATAAGGGAAAAAGTTCAAGGAGAAATACTTTTTATGTTGGCTGAAAGTTGAGTGCGTGCGTTTCTTATTTCTGATCCAAAATTATTGTGTGAGCTTCCTTTTCGGTAGGAGGAACTACTTGTAATGGAAAAAAATACCACGAGATATAGTTAATAGAAAAGGTTAGTGGATTGTTTAGCATGAGCTAGATCTAGGAATTGTGATACTTCCTCGATGGTTATCAATCCAATGATATATAACTCAATATAAAATAACTAAACATGCAAATAAAGGAATTGAATGTTAGTGTTCTGATTTAGGTGTCTCAGATAACTGTCAGTGTCAATCCAATTAAGTTCTTAATAATTAAACTGGTGAAGGTCTCAAGTTAGGTTGTAGGCTGGGTAGGTCGACTAAGGGTCACAGATAGGGTCTGGGTAAGATCTGGTGTAGTTTGGGTTGATTTTGGATGATTAGGAAGCTTGGTGATTTAAGATAGTTTACCAAGCACAGAGACTGATGCCGATCAAGGTGTGACCGATGATGGTTCAAGATGACTGATATCGATTACTGTGAATAATGGCAGAATGTCAAAATTTGGTGTCTAGGCTCTCTTTGTGTCTGTACAAAGAGTTGGGAATGTCTATGGTGAGGTTATAGGTGGGGTATTAGGTTTGGGTGAGGTTTTGTGAGTTTTAGAGGCTGTTAGGGGAGGTTTAGTGAAACTTTATAGGAAACACAGTAACCGACATTGTTCTGGTGATCGATGGTGGTGACGAGGAGAAACAGATGACGATTAAGGTAACCAGAATCGATAGGGGTGATATGGTAGTAATTAAATAAACCTAGCTTAAGGACTTCTTTGTGATTGCACAGAGAATGGAGGGAGGATGGTTGGGTTCATAATAAAGTTAGGTTGACTTAGGGATGCCTAAAGATAAAGTACGGATAGCCAGAAGGTTGTGGGTGGTAGGTGGGGTAGATTGGTAAAACGTAGGAATGGAGGAATGCATGGAAGAAATAAGATCCAGTAATGAAAATATAAAGAACCTATAAAGTAAGTATAGAAATGATGTAAATAAAATACACTTACTTGTATTTTTAGGCTTGGTTGGTGAAGGATGAAAGTGGTTGATATGTGAAGAAATTCATGGTTAGCGTTGTGGAAATACTTCTCAGAGTGCTCCCGTGAATGCTAATGCCTCTGGACAAGTATCTGGTGCTTGCTTGAGCTTGTGATTGAGTGTATTCCATCGTTTTGATGCTAGGAAGTCTTTGATTCATGCTTGGGTGAAAAATATTTCTCAAAACGTAGAATGACCAACCTCAGCAAAAGGTTTCAAAATCGTATATAAGGTAAATGGTGATTGTCAAGGTGACCAGCGTCGGTTGAGGGATAACCAATGACGGTTAAGGTGGGAAATCCCAGGTTTGCTAAAAATAGGAAAATCCTTTCTATTTTTTATGTGCTTTGATTATCTTTCCGGGTCTCAAGTGAGGGTTAACATTTAGATAATCAGGATTATTATTGGAGAAGGAATAGGACTTTAATTTTAGGGTTAGACTAAGTCCCATTTGGTTAAGATAAGTGGAGACTCAGTCCTAGGTAATTAATAGACGAAGAATAATTATATGCTGAGGTGTCTAGGTGATGTGGCTAGGTGAGGTGTAACTTAATTTAATTAAAGTAATTAAATAAATTAATAGTGTGATGATGAGCATTAATTTTTAAGTAATTAAATTAATATGAATGCAGGGTAAGGGGTCATGGTTAGGTGAATACGTTATGTTAATTAATTAAAGGGGACCAAGGTGAGTGTGACCCAAATTTGGTGTCTACATTTATCCCTTTATTTCACCTAGCTTGTATTGGTAAGCGATGCTGATAAAAATAGGAAATGGTTACCCTAAATATAAGTGAGAGTGGGGTTGCCCCAAGTAGGGATGAAGATGACCCCCCTCCAATCAGGAGCTGATGAGGTGTTAGATAGAATTGAGGAGTGATTTGATAAATGGGTTAGTAATGAAAGTGAGAGTAGGCTAGTTATAGGTAAAGGTATGGTCAATTTGGGTAATGGGTAAGGGTCATATTAGGTAATGGGTAATGGCAATCAAACACACACACACACACACACACACACACACACACACACACACACACACACACAGAGAGATTTTGATACAATACAATGTGGAAGATCTTGCAAACTCTACATCATCTAAGGTTGTTAGGTTATCCAAATGAGGTTGAAGTGATTCAGGTATCTAGGGTATAGGATATGGTCTAGAAACACAACTTAGGTTAGGTACAAGAATGTTTAGGTATGATCAGGTACACCAAAGGTGTGGACAAGATAAACAACATGAAAATAGGCAAAGTAAGGTCACTAGGCTAAAAAACATGGGTAATAGAATTGTAAGGTATAGCAAACACAAAAATTCATGTTGACATGAGGGTCATGTATTTCAGGTCGTGGTATGTTAGGTTGGGCACAAGTAAGGCCGAGGTGTAGGTAAAGAACAAGTCCCTAAACATAGTTAAGGAAATGTACAGGTAGTGTAGGCTTGTGGGTATGGTGTAATAGGTGTCGGTACAGGTAAAAGGTATTTGGTCAATAATGTGTGTAGGCCAAAATGGGCATAATGTGGGTCAAATTTCTAGGATGTGTGACCGATGTTGGTTATGGGGTAACCGACATCGGTTCTCTAGGGAACGACATGACCAACATCGATTATGTCAATTTGATGTTAAAAAATGAAAAATCTGTGTTTTATGGCTTCATTTTGAATTTTCCACTTTTAGAAAATGACACAAGAGAAGAGGAAGATTGGAAAATGATAGTATGAGGCATTGAGTTGATTTGGGGAGCCACATAGTGGGTGATTGGTGTTTGATCAGCAGGTCTACGAGAGCGATTTAATTGATTTGATTCGTTTGGAGGTGAGGAGTTGATTTGGTCATGAAAGAGGTGGGAGAGGGAGCGGGTGGACCACCGGTGCAGTAACCAGATGTGCCATAATGGAGACAGTGTCGAGATGAGGTAGGAGGAAATTCGAACCCGTTATTTGATTGAAAATGGTATCATTGAAATTGTGCTGGTTAAAAATTTTGGTGGGAGCTTGAGTTTGAATTTATGGGTAGAATTAAAGGGAATGAGATGCGGGAAGGTCCTATGTAGGTTAAATAGGTGTGGGGAATGAAGCTAGGATAGGTTTGGGTGGATGGGAGTAGGGTGTAGGTTTTTTTGTGAATTTTTAGGAATGGGGGGACGAGTTTCAATTTTTGGGTACTGTAACAGAGACCGAGGTCGGTCTAGGTTTGGCTGACATTGGTTGGCTTTGGCTGAGATCGGTCAGGTCTTCAGTGACCGGCACAGGTTAAATGGAACCGATGATGGTCAAGAAAAAGTGGTGACGATCAAGGTGAATGGTGAGAATAAAGGTGGAGAGTAAATAGGGGTAAGAAAGGCTAGGTAGGAAAAGAAAATAGGTAAAGAAGGGGTAAGTGAAGATGAATGTAGTTAGAAGAGGGTAAAAATATGATTTTGGTGATATAGGACAGGTAAGTAGGTCAAATGAACAGAGAAAATGGGTAATAATTATAAGGGTTAGTAGGCTTGTAGGTGAATTAGGTAAAAGGGGGTAGTCACGATTGATGTGGTTGGGTATGGTTTATTGGGTAATATTTATTTGAGGTAGTCAGGTATTGACATGGTTGTGTTTGGTGGATTAAAGCTAGATATCAGAGTACCCCCTTTATTGGTACAAATGTGGCCCAACATGACTGCGGAGGAGTGGGTGCATATGACCGAGGTTAGACATATCGGGATCCGATGCTAAATGTGGATAGTTCGAGATCATAGTATGATGGTCACTCTTATTGACAGATGGGATTCCATGACCAATACCTTCCACGTACCAATGGGTGATATGAGCGTCACCCTAGAGGATATGTACAAGATCATGTGGCTTCCTATTTTTGAAGAGCCAATATATTTAATTTCTTCTAAGGAATCAGTGGGGACGATAATGGCAGGTTTTAGGGAGGTGATGTGCAAGCTGAGGTATCACAATGCAACCCTGAGCTATGGAGATATGTACACAGCTTACCCACAAGAGACGAGGTTGTATTTACTGATGATGGAGGTGGTAGGTTGTTTTGATCTGCCATATTCTAAGGGTAGAAGATTCCCATGAGCATTGATGGGAGTGCTTTAGGATATGATAGAGGAGTAAGTCTGCTTTATTTGGGCACCATCTTTCTTAGTCGGTTATATAGGGAGCTATGGGCTTTTGGGAGATTGCGGTGATTCAGGATGTGTTGCACTTTTCTACTACACTGTTGGGCATATGAGAACATCATGTGTGTGTGCCCAGTGGGTCTACTACAATAGGATTGGTTCAAGGGTGGATTTCTCATAGTTGGATATAGACATTGGGTACTAGTTGGTGGGAAGCCAAGGGCGGTGATGGCAACATATGATGTGATATACTACAGGCGGTTGCTAGAGGGTTTGTTGAGGGTTAATATTGTGTGGAGGCCATACATTGGTTATCCTTTGTGCAAAGGCATGGTAGACATGTTGGAGGGATTACAGTTGTTGAGGTGGATATAGGGGTGATGTGCTGGTGAGCAGGAGATAATACTTCTATATAGGGTTAGACGACAGTTTGGGCTGCCATAAGACATGCCTTCACCCTTCCCATAGTACCACAGAGATGAAGTGGAGAGACCCTTGTCTCCACAATGCTCGAGTGTTCCTACAGGATAGGAGGATCAGGCACGAGATCATTGCATTGATAATGTGGGAGTCACCATTGGGTATAGGCAGTGGTGGGTAGCACAACTATGAGAAGCACCACTGAGGCCAGGGCAGCTAGATCTAGCTATGATCATAGTACAGAGACATGCATTATAGGTTCAGGTGGTTTCCATGCATGCATAGATTACTATTTTACATGGGAAGTTCATAGGATCAGAGGCACAAGTAGCCACTTTACAGGCTCAAGTGATGGCTCTACATGCCCAAGTAGCACAGGGACAGATGTCTGTACAGGGTGGTGATGGGGATGGTGGACAGGTGGCCACCTTATAGGCGTAGGTTGCATCATAGGTACAGGTAGCCCCACATGCCCAAGGACAAGGTCCCATATTAGAGGCACCTACACAGGAAAGAGGACATGCATCAATATAGGGGTTGAGGCCATTATTAGTAGGAGAAGGCTAACAGGATGTATTTAGACGCATGGCACTACCTTAGAAGGTGTCGATGATGAGGTTCATGTATGCCCTGAATGAGGCTCGTTACTATCAAGGTCACCTGATGACTCTCGGGATAGATGTTCCCTCATATTTCGAGTACAGAGCCCAGTAGGTAGCTAGTGAGCGGACTATATCCATGACTCACAATTCAGGGAGTACAGGGGGGCATAGATCCCATAGACAAGGCCAGGGTGAGGTTTCAAGTTCACAGAGGCCTGGCCTGAGTGAGTACTAGGAAGTGACCAGACTGAGACCCATGGAGGGTGTAGAGATGTTGGCAGGGCAGCAGATAGGCAGGGAGGAGGAGACATGTGAGACTAACCCAAAGGATATCAGGTGGGGTAATGATTAGTCACTTGATATGGTCATTGTATTGATTTTTTATATATACACCCACCTATATGCCAAATATGTGAGATTGTATATGTGATATTTTGATACACTTGTATTTATTTTTATCTGTGTATATATGTATTGATACACAAACTCTCCCATTTATATAGTTTATGATGTTTATTGGATGAATGATGTACTTTGTTTGAATTTACATTGTTATTTTGTATTGATGGAAACTAGGTGAATTAGGCATGATTGATTTTAGGTCAGTTAGGCATGGTGGAGTTTAGGTCATTTAGGCATGGTGGAGTTTAGGTCATTTAGGCATGGTTGATTTTAGGTCATGTAAGCATGATGGAGTCAGGTATAGGCATGGTGGATTTTAGGTCATGTAGGCATGATGGAGTCAGGTATAGGCATGGTGGAGTCTAGGTGAGTTAGGCATGATAGAGTCAAGGTGAGTTAGGCATGATTTGGTCATGTTTTTGGGTTTGATTTAATTTCCAAGTGATAGGTAGTATGAAAAATAAATGATGATGTATAAGTATGTTGTGGTGTAAATTTCCAATTGTTTGATATAATAGAAATGTGGAATGTATGATATGATGATGTAATCAAATGATAGGTATGTATGTTTATATGTTTGTTTAATTTCCAAGTGTCGTGTAATGTTGAAACTAAGGTAGAATGTGAATATAAAAAGGGAGAAAATTAGTTAGGGTAAAGAGTGGCTGAGCTAACCTCCAAGGGCCCCATGCCCTCAGATTTTTTACTACATAGCCCCGACGAAAAGGGGCCTCAAGCCAATGTAGTTCTCCCATAAGCTAGGGAAGAATATGATGAGGTTGAAGAATGGGTTGGGTAATTTTAGGCATGATTGAGTCTAGCTTAGTTAGGCATGGTTGAGTTTACTCATATTTAAGAGAAGGCTAAAAAAGTGATAGTTAATCACGTGATTCTTGTTTAGTCATTGATCCTTAAAATAGGTAAATGGAAGGTGAATAGTGCTTAAGGGACGAGCATTGAAATAAACAGGAGGTGATATAGGACTTGATTCAATAATATAATGGTCGAAGATGCAAGGCATTGAGGGGCTCAGGTTTAGGTTTACCTTCAAGTGAAGAAAAATGATAAGAACTTGATCTATAGGTATAAATAATGATATAGGGTCAAAGATAATTAGGAGAAGGTTCAGGTTTACTTTTCTCCTCTTTTGTTACATGTTGATTTTCCTTTAGGATGAGGTCACCCACCTAGAAGGTGTGTTCATGGACATGTTTATCGTAGGCATGTTTGATAATTTTTTGGTATATTTGGAGGTGATCAAGATCATTGAGACGACGTTCATCTAATAACTTGAGTTGTGCCAAATGGTCTTAGAAAAATTCATCATCGTTCAACATCTCTTTGAGTGAGATACAAAGAGATTGAATTTGGACTTCGAGAGGCAGATCATCCTCTATACTGTAGACCAAAGAGAAAGGTGTGGCAGAAGTTCAGTTATGAATACTAGTGCAATAAGCCCATAAGGTAAAAGGAATGTGCGTATGAAAATCCTTTCCAGTATCGTCAACTACTTTCATAAGAATTTTGTTCAAGGTTTTTTCAGTTGATTTAGCTTGGCCATTGGTTTGAGGGTAGTAAGGTGAAGAAAATTTGAGTTGAATACTGAAGGCAACATTGAGTTTCCATAGGGTTTAGTTTTTGAACTGTTTTCCATTATTAGTGATGAGGTGGTGAGGAACACCAAAGAGAAAAATGATGTGATGGTTGATGAATTCACATATTTTCTCATCTTTCATAGAAATGAGAGGCATGGATTCTACCCATTTAGTGTAGTATTCAGTAGTGGTAATAATCCATTGATGACATTGGAAAGAATGAGGATTGATCTCTCCAACAAGATCTAAACCCCATTGAGAGTAAGGCCATAGATCTCATGTGACTTGTAAGGTGTGACTAGGGGTGTGATGGGTATTAGCATGTTGCCGACAGTTCACACAACATTTGACATAGTCACAATAATCATGGTTTAGGGTTGGCTAGTAATATCCTAAGTGGAGAATGCATTTAATGATAGTTAAACCACTGAAGTGACCCCCACAAATTCCGTCGCGAACTTCCTTTATGGTATAGGGAATTTCATAACTTGTAAGGCATCGTAAGAGGATACCATTAAAGCTATATTTTTAAATAATACCAGCCATGATGACATAGCAAGAGACACTTTTGAGAAAGGATTGTTGTCCATTATGAGTAAGATCTGGAGCCACAACGAAAAGGGAAAATTAATTAACAAATTACTTATACCAAAGGTCACGTGGGTCGGGTTCAATGGTTTCGACAAGGTTGACATCTCTAAATAGATAGGAAGGTGATTACAGCCTTTTTACAATGACAAATATTGTCAAGTTAGAGGACAAAGTAGGAATTTGAGAAGCAAGAAAGGCCATGGTGTCCACAAATTTATTAGTGTAACGTGAGGTGGTTTGAAGTTCATAATGGTCAAAGGTAGTCAAAAGTTTGTCAATATGATGCTTATACTTTTGAAGTATCTCGTTACGATACTGGTATATACCATTAACCTGGTTTACAACCAGTTAGGAATCACCAAAGATATTAATTGATTTAATGTCTAAGGCAGTGGTATTTTGAAGGCCTAATGAGTGTGTTTCATATTTGGCAATATTGTTAGTACAATCAAAATCTAGTTTAAAAGATAATGGCATAGGCTCACCATCAAGAGGAATGAGGATAACACTGACACCACCCCCACCCTGACATTTTGAACCATCAAAGAAAAAGGTCATCTGGTAAATGGTATCATCCAAATAGAGGGTAGCGATGGATTCATTTGGGAAATCAAAGTTAGAAGATTGGTTTCCGGAGAGAGGTGCATATGCGAGTTGGTCAGCGATGGTTTTTCCTTTGACATATTTTTATGGATGAATTCAAGTTCTAGGTCTACAAGAAGCATGAGCCAGTGTGCAACATGTTGATGTTGGTAGGGCTTAGCATACATGTAATGTAAGGTATCAGCAAAAGTGACAACAAAGGTCTTGTGGTTAAGTAGGTAATGGAGAATTTTAGTGGTGACAAAAACTAAGGCTAAGTAGAGTTTTTTGGCATGAGTGTATCTAGTTTCATAGTCCAAAAGAATGAAGATTATATAATAAACCGCTTGCTCCCTTCACGTCACGATGAGTGAGAATGATACCCAAGGAATGGTCAATGGCAGAGATGTAAAGGTTAAATGGTTGGTCATCCTTAGGGGGAATGAGCACAGGTGGTTAGAGGAGGTATTATTTTAAGGTGTCGAAGGCTTTATGACATTCATCATCCCATTTGAAGGAGACATCCTTTTTGAGTAGATGATGAAATGGGCGGCACCAGTCGAAAAGAAGTAAAATAAAGTGACGAATAGATTGCAGCTTTCCCTGCAAACTATGAAATTGACGAAGGCTAGTGGGTGGAGGCATTTAGAGAATAGCCTTGAATTTAGCGGGGGTAAACTTCTATGCCACATAAAGAAATGATAAAACCAAGGAGATTTCTAGAAAGGATAGCGAAGAAACACTTCTTGGGTTGAAGGTTGTTGTCCTCTCAAAATTTCCCCTCTTTTGAACGTCAAAAAATTGAAAATTTTGTATTGACACCCTTTAGTGATGTCCAAGTGAAGGGAAAAGTTGAGGAGATAGTAAAAATTCACGTTTTTTGGGGTTATTTTGGTGCTTTGCGGGTCTGTCAGAATTTTTTGTCCCAAGTTCTACTGGGCCTTCTGTTTCCCAATCGGTTACATTCCTTGAAATTATTTAACTTTTGGTTCTGTCGAAACTTTTTGGCCTGCTTGTCCTAAGTTCACCCGTGCTTTCTGTTCCCTGATTGCCCGCATTGGCCACATCGGGTCCTTCACGTACTTTTTTCCTGACTATCCCAAAAGCATCTGTGACTTCTATCCCTGCTTTTTCTGCATCACGTGCATCATCCAAATCACGTCTTCACGTCCCTCGCGTCCCTCGAATTTCCAATTTTTTGGACTGCCCGTACTCATTTGGCCCACATTACCCGCATCGGCTGGATCACGTCTTCACATCCCTCATGTCCCAAATGTACCAAAGACCATCTAGGCCAATTTTTTCTGCTCTTCCTGATTCTTATCTTTTTAAGACAGTGTAATATGAATTTAATGCACATTTAATGACATTCTCTCTCCTAAATGACTATTTAATGGGACTATTCTCTATGCATTTAACACATTTCTCACTCACCATCATTTTCTCAAATTCCTACAATTCAGATCATTTGCTCGTGCTCCTACCCCCTTTGCATTTTTCATTGCGTTTTCAATCCTTGAAAGTTTTTCCTCTATATATTGCAAACATGAAGATTAAATTCCAAGGCCAAGAACATGTATCACCCCTTGAGACCTCTATTCCTGATATCGGGGATAGCGAGGTTTGGCACCTAGATTTCGAGGATTTTTGGAACAGATTAACTACCCCTAATCCTTCCCCCATGGCACAAATGATCAATAAAAGTGGCCTTGCTTATGCAGAAAGTTTCCCTATTTCTGTACAATGTGCCAACACCATACTCACCTGTGGAGCTCATTCTAACTCAAACACCAAAGAATTTCCTGATGTGCATGGTGAACTGATTGCCACACTAGATGCTACTGCCATTTCTGCCACCATACACATTCCATAGACTGAAGACTCCATCGTTATTACTCAAGCTCAAGCTCAGACTCTATTCGAGTAGGACATTGATAAATATAAGGTGAGGATAGAAAAATCATGGTTGAAGAACCCTAAGAAGGGGGCATCTTGACTTTCCAACGCATTATTTAGGGCTGATTTCAATGAAGAGTTCTCTGATTTCATCATTTTGCTAGCTCGTGTCATGGGATTGCCTTCTACCAATGAATTACAATTTTGGATGCACCCTCTTATCAACATCGTCTGTGAAGGTAATCAGAACATACACTAGGCAGAAATTATTTGCATGAATTTGACTGAGTAATTGTTCAATGTGCAGCAGCCTAAGAAGTTCTACATGACTTTTTTTCTCATGTATTCCCTAGCAGCATCCCAGCAGTGGTTTGGATTCACATACATGGAGGGCCAGAAGGATGAGCCCATTTATGCATACTACCCTATATTCACCCTTGAAACTAGCAACCACAACTTCAGAAGGGTTAATGATGCCTTTACCATATATATTGTGAGGCTCTTAGAAGGTGATAATACCAGGATATTTTTTGATGAAGCCATGAACCTAATAGCTAAGTATGGGGCTTCCTTCATTCAGTTCAGGAGGTTTTCATATATAAAGTTGGTTGGTTATGAAAACACACCTCTCAAGCTCCCCATGTTTTGTAATGATAAGATGGCTCTAATTGAAGTGTGCAGGAAATTGGATAAATTGCATAGAACCTGCAGGGACAAGAAAATCTCTAGTCCGCACTTCCCTATTTCTTTGGGAAATTATATCTACAAAACACCCTTGGATGCCCAAAATATAAAAAGGGTCCTTGCTCCCATCATTGTCCACTTTTTCAGGCCTAGGACTTGTTTTGATTTGAATAAGTTCATTAAGCAGAACCTCAGAATAAATTATCATCATAGACCAGATACTGAGGACTATTGGGCCGATTATGTAGATTATTTTGAAGCAATGCAGAGGCACTATGGCATATTCTCTCTACAACTAATTAAAGAGATCAATCTCTATCAAATTCCTGAAGGGCTCTAGGATGATAATGCAGACTTGATGTCTTTTGAATATGAGACATTAATCAAACACACTCCTTTGGAAGATCTGGATTTGTACAAGAAGGAGAAGGATTACTTGGTTGAAAATTTAGCCCCTGTCCTTGTAAGAACCAAGGTTTGGTTTGATAGAAAGGTTCAAGAGCCTAGGAAGAATCAAAGTGGATCTTCTTCCAGAGATACTTCAACACCTAGGAAGGAAACACATACACCTAGCATAGAGGTACTTGTACAAACCGCTTCTTCTTCCTCAACTAAAGAACCTGAATCATCTACTCCCTCTTCTTCTACTCAAGTGTACCAAAACAAGAGAAAAGAGGTTAAATAAGAGCCAATTGAGGAAGAACCCCTTTTAGAGCATTCAAGATTACCTTTAGGTCTAGAGAACATTATTGTTCTCAGTGAATGTGATGATGGTGAAGTACCAAACCCTGCA
Source organism: Taxus chinensis (assembly GCA_019776745.2). Taxonomy (NCBI): domain Eukaryota; kingdom Viridiplantae; phylum Streptophyta; class Pinopsida; order Cupressales; family Taxaceae; genus Taxus; species Taxus chinensis. Next base: position 847,647,678 of record CM034148.1, on the reverse strand, counting down.
GGAACTTCAGAAGTTACAGTAGAAGATGAGGAGGTGCCTAGCTCTGAGCCTCCTAGTACCATAGATTCCTTTGCACAAGAAGCTCCAGATGCCTCACTCACCTCTTTGCTGGAAGTAAAAGTGGTGAATACCTTAAGTTCCATGGGTTCACTTGCTCTTGGACCTCTTATCCATTCTTCTTCTACTTTTGCATGGGTACAACCCTTGGTTCATAGCAGGAAGAGAAACCCTTCTTCCTATTTTGCAGGGCCCAATTTTGATGTTGTGGCAGCTTTTTTAGGCACTACTCCTCCTCCTCCAGCAAAGAGAACTAAAACAACTTCAAGGATAGTGAAAGATGCTCAAGGACAATAATTTCTAGAGGTTGCAAAGCATAAGGAGGATAAGGCAGAGCAGGATCTATTAGCCTCTGACCTGGAACTTTCTAGAATTTCCATGGGAGAATCTACTCCTGAGAGTGAGGTGCATAACCTACAAGAAACAATCACCAAAGTTATTGAGAGAGTGGAAAAGGGGAAATAAACTATAGAACAGTTGGAAGAACAAAATCAAGTTCTTTCCAACTTCATCAAGTCATTATTGGCTAAAGATAAGGTTTTGGATCCTACTCCACTGACTACCCTCCCACCTCTTATGATTCTTAATCAGGATGAGGTTCAGAGTATCAAGGATGTACACAGATATTTCACTTATGGAAGGGCTATGGAAGCCATGGTTGATGATATGACCATTGCAGGCTTGAACTTTAGTGAAGAGGCCTTCAAAGCCAATGAGAAGGTGGTTAACCTGTAACAAAAACTCTCCTCCTCTATTAAAACTATAGATAAAGAACTGAAGCTTTGGAGTAGTTGCATCATAGATCTTCACCTGATGGGAGTGGATGATGAAAATATATTGTTTGCCAGTAAATTTTTTATGATGCCAAGGAGAACTTGTCAGGGTCATGGGTGTTCAGTTTTAAATGAAAATAAAAGTTCTGGAAGAAGCCTTGCGAGAATTGAGAAACAATTGGTAGAAGGGAGAATCTTTCAAGACTTGTGTGGCATCTACCTTTAAGGATATTCATTTTCATCTTCATGATGAAACTTAAGGTGTTCCTTTCTCTCTTCAAGAGATTAAAACTCAATTCAAGACATTTGTCAAAGAAGGCTTGTTCAAAGAAGAATTGATTACCAAAGAGAAGATAAAGGATATTTTCTCTCTTTAATCTGTCGTTGAAGAAGCTAATAAAGAATACTTGGAACATACCGAGTTTGATAAGAACATGGAGAAATGTCTAGGCACTTGGTCTCACGCCACTGCCAACACATCAATCCCATGAGGCAGGGAGATAATTGAAGCATTGAAAAGATTCAGGTAACGGATTCTCAAGTCAGTGGGCCCTCCTCAACAATAAGCAAATGTTTTCTCTCCTATGTGTCTCTGTGTCTTCTTCTTTTCCTAGAATCAAGCTCATTGTAAATTAATTAAGGACATTGTGTTGAGAACTTAATTAATATTTTAGTTAAAAGAAACGGTTACCAAGTGTAACCAATTTGTAAACTATATAATGGGCTCTCTATGCCATTTTCAGGGGCTAGAACTCTGCTTATTTTTTGAAAGTGTAAAGGGGTAAAAGCTATCAATACAAGAATATCTCTCTTTCTATTTCCTTCTGTTATTGTTCTTTCATTTCTATCTGTTAAAAGTTATTGAATCATAAGTTTGTTTTACTTCAAGAAGCTTTGTATTCTTGTGGATGTCATCTCTGGAACTTTGTGTCTATGAAACATCATCCTATGGTTTCAATGCAAATGATTATGTTCTATATGAGTCCATTCTGGCATTCGTAAGGAATTATTTTGTTATCTATATTTCCTAAGAAGTGTTATTATTCCTCCTTCCTTTCCTTAATTCTTCTATCCTTTTGTATTGATGATATGTTGTATCAAACACTTTCATGATATCAGATTTCCTCATTAAAACTAAAAATTTTACATTTGTAAATAGGTTTTTGCCTTTAAATAAGGGAACCTCTCCCATCAAAGAGGAGGGAATTTCTTTCCCCTGATTGTTGTTTTCAATAAAGTCCTTATTTGACAATCAATAGTTTTTTGGTGACTCTACTGGGGATTCATTTTTGACAGATTCCATTTTTTGAACAATTTCTTGATCATTCTTTGATCTAGTGACTCTAAGATTTACTCGTAGTAGGAGAGCCCTTGGTATTGAATATTCTCAGTTTCATCTCCTAGAGCAGCAAGGTTTCCCTTTTCCTTCAACAAGAAGAAATAGAAGAGCTCGTTCCACAAGCACACCCCATGTTGAAGATAGAACTCTTGGAAGTAGTATCCCTCATGAGCAACTTAGCCCTAATCTTCGTGCTTTAATTCTTGTTGGTGTTTCAGTTCCCCTTCAAGCAGTGTTTCCAAGGATGGTAGTTCCATTACCTTGGGGCCACCATGTTGGGCCTCTTGCCCTTCCTCAGCCTTTGCACGAGTTACCTAGGGGTAACAGAAGAAATTTCCCAAGTTCAAAGGTGATAGTAAAGTGCACCCAGATGAACATATTGCAGCCTTCATAGTTGTATGTGGAGTCCTTGGTGTTGAGCATGGAGATGTCTCGGTGAGGCTTTTTGTAGAGACTTTGCAGGATAATGCAGTAGATTAGTTCTATCACCTTCCTGGTGGGGCCATTACTAATTAGACTACTATAAGGACAAGTTTTCATAACCGTTTTAAACCTGTAAAAGATGTACATGCTATACTAGCACATATTTCTCAAATCAAGAAAGAACCACAAGAGCATATGAGAGAGTTTGTGGCTAGGTTCAATAAGTTGATTAATAAGATCCCACTGGACACCTGGCTTGTGGACCAGATTCAAAAAAAATCCTAAATGCTCAATTGCCTGAGGTGAGTTATGCATTGAGGACAGCTAATCTTGCAACATTGGATTAGGATCAAAGATTAGTCGTTAGTGTTGAGGATGACCTGATCATCTCTGGCAAGCTGAAAAGAGATCCTTCCAAGTCTAAAGAATCTGTTTCTTCTTCTTCAAACTCCGGAGCTAACGTAGATCCCTTAGTACAAAAACTAGCCAATGACCTTATTGATATCAAGAAACAATTGGCTCAGCATGATCCTTATCAAGATGTCCCAAGAAGGAGATTTCAACCCAAGAACTATTTTCCTTCTTCTCAGAAAAAGGTTGGCAATTGAGGGACCACCCATCAAGGTCCCTATCAATGCAACTTGTGAAGTTGAGGAACCTGAGGAAGAAACTAAAGAAGAATTTGAATAATCTGGAGAAGAAGCTGAAGAGGAATTGGAGGAACTTGATGGATCTCAAGTCAATTTTCTCACTACTCAGGGTGTTGATGAAGAAGATGACTATGATGAAGTAGTAGCAGATATGAATAGTGATTAATATGTTGTTATGACATGAGAACAAACCAATAAGAAGGAAAAAGTGATGCAACCTGTCAAGAAAGCTAAAGAGTATTCCACAACTATCCCAGTTGTGGCAAGAAGAGGATCTCCTATTCCCACTGCATCCACACAAAAGGTCGGCATTGATAATCCTTATCCTATTTCTACTTCTAAAACTTCTTTTTCTCCAGCTCATAGACTTGATAAGCCTAAAATTCTTAGTGATGATTCCCCATCCATCTCCAGATCTTTTGATATCATTGACCATCTTAAGAAAACAAAATTTCAAATTTCAAAGGCTAAGTATTATCAAACCCAACCTAAAGCCTTTGTCAAAAATATCCACTTTGTCAATTCCCATTCCAAAACTACCTCTAAATTCCTTTTACCTACTCCATCCTCCGCACCCCAACAAAATCTTGTGGCTATAGTCACCACATCTAATGACAAAATCAAACCTTTTTATGTGACTCTTCTTATTGCAGGCCATAAACTTAGCAACTATGTCATAGATTCAGGAGCATTAGATAATGTAATGCCTACCAAAGTGGCTCATGCTTTGGGTCTCATGCTCACATGCACTATTGGTTCATGTTATTCTATGGAGAGTAGGGAGGTGCCTTTGGTGGGAAGGATTAAAGATGCACAGGTAGCTTTTGCTGCCTTACCTGAGAAAAAGGTTTTGGCTACTATTCTGGTAACAGATATCCCTCCATATGGTATGTTGTTAAGTATGAATTTTTGTAAAGATGTCGGAGGAGAGATTCAAATGGATTGGTCACACACCCTTATACTAGTCAATGGAAAAATTAAGAAGCTGTTGCCAGAGAAGCAATCCAAGTATATTGTATAAAAGACAGATGATCCCAAAGCACAAATACTCTATGAAGATATTGGACATGGTAACTATATGATTATGTCTCCAGAGGAAACTAAACTTTCCAAAGAAGTACTTCATGATCCTAATAGTGTTTGGAATCTAGAATTTGATGGAAGCTTCTCCTCAGCTGGTTCTAGAGCTGGCGTGCTGTTGATATCTCCTGAGGGAAAAATTCATCCTTTCTCATTCAAACTACAGTTTGAAAATACCAATAATACAGTAGATTATGAAGCCCTCATCCTTGGACTTAATATGGAAAAAGAAAAAGGTGTGAAGAATCTTTTGGCTCATGGAGATGCAGAACTAGTTGTTAAACAAGTCAGAAACCTTTTTCAAGTAAAGAACAAAAGGGTGAAGCATTATAGGAATCTGGTTTGGGATTTTATTGAATTTCTTGTTTCCTTTTCTATTGAGGCAGTCCCAAGGGAAAAGAACACTAGGGCTGATTCACTAGCTGTCTCAGGATCGTTGTTGATACCTCACACTGATTTCTCTCAAGATAAATTCACCATTAAAATGATCCATAGGCCAAGTGTGTGTGATAATGCAAGTAACTGGAAATTTTTCAATAATGATCAGCATCTACTTTCTTTCTTAGAGATCAGGGATAACTTTGAACAATTGTACTTCGAAGGAAGTGACAATTTGCCTCATGAGAGTGCATCTTCCCATGAGGAGGGTGTTAAAGAAGAGACAGGTCAAGATGGGTGCATCATACTCAAAGGTAACAAAATTCCTAAAGGGCTGGTGAGTTTGGAGGAATTATTTGATAAACATGACAGGTATGTTAAGTCCAAAGCTTCTACAGGAGTGCGACAATCTATTGAGTATGAAATAGATTAACATTGGGAGCCCTGCTGACTCCAAAATGGTGAATGTTGGAAAGTGTTGTACTAAATAAGAAAAGAAGAAGGTAGTAAATATTTTGGAAAGGTATAGTGATGTACTTGCCTATTCTTATGATGATATAAAATCTTTCTAGCCCAAAGAAATGTATAATTTCATTCCTCTCAAACCTAGATTAAACCTTTCAAGCAAAAGCAAAGGCCGTATAATCCAAAGATTGCTGACACCATTTTAGGAAATACAAAAATTATTGAAAGCCAAAATTATCTTCCCCATTCACCATTCGACATGGATTACCAACATTTTACCTGTCAGGAAGAAAAATGGTGAGATTCGTATTTGCGTTGACTTCAGGAATATGAATTAGGCTTCTTTGAAGGACAACTATCCTCTGCCCATGATGGATCAAGTTTTGCAAGCCATTACAAGGTCTAAAATGTTTTCCATGCTTGATGGCTTCTCAGGATATAATCAAGTGGAAGTTAATACCACAGATCAGCACAAGACTACCTTCACCACCCCCTGGGGTACTTTTTCCTACAAGAGGATGCCTTTTGGACTCATTAATGTCAGTGCCACTTTTCAAAGGGTTGTGGACTTGAATTTTGGAATCCTGAAAGGAAAATGTATTTTTGTATACCTAGATGACCTAACTGTGTTTTCCAAAACTAGAACAAATCATTTTCAACATTTGGAAACAGTTCTCTTGAAGTGTAGAGAACATGAGATTTCATTGAATCCCAAGAAATTTGTCTTTTGTGTCATGGAGGGTAAATTGTTGGGGCATGTTGTCTCTAAAGATGGAATCAAAATCGATCCTGAATAAGCTTAAGCTATTCATCAAATTCCTCTTTCCACAAGTAAGAAGGGAGTGCATTCTTTCTTTGGTAAGATCAACTTCCTGAGAAGATTCATTCCTAATTTTACAGAGCTAACTTTGAATATTTCCCAAATGATGAAAGGGAAACAAACTTTTGGCTGGTCCTCTGAAGGGAAGGAGGCATTTGAAGGTATTAAAAAGGCTATTGCTAGGACTCCTATCTTGGCATGTCTAGATTTTAGTAAAGTTGTTATTATTTATTGTTATGCCACAAAAAGCACCCTGGCTACTGTATTGACCTAGAAAGATTCTAATGATCATGAGATCCCAATTGTATTCATGAGCTACATTCTCAAAAATCACGAGTTGAAGTACACCATGATGGAGAAACATGATTTTGTAGTGGTTAAAGTTGTCAATCAGTTTCAATTTTATATTCTTAACTCCCACTCTGTGGTGCTTGTGTCAGATACAACCATCAAGTCTATCCTTACGCAGCAAGAATTTGGAACTAAGAGAGGGAACTAGGTAGAAATGGTTTAAGAATATGATATTTACATCATACCAACCAAACTGGTTCAGGGTAAAGGCTTGTGTGAACTCATTGCTGAAGGAGCTAGTCATGAATTACCTAAGGATGAGGTTGATGCTCCTATTGTTCTTTTTCTCATCTTGACAAATGAATGGTATGTTAATATCACTCATTTTCTCACCTATGGGGAGTGTCGCTCTCACTTGACTTCCAAAGAGAAGAGAGCTATCAAACTAAGATCAGCACAATACATGTTGTGGGAGAATGCTTTGTTCAAACGTGGAGTGGATGGAAGATTTCTGAAATGCGTTGACAAAGAACAATAGAAGAAGCTTCTCTCAGCTTTCCATGATCAAGCATGTGGAGGTCATTACTCATCTATTGTTACTGCTCACAAGATTCTTTGTGCTAGATACTATTGGCCTACTTTGTTTAAAGATGCATCAAAATGGGTTGATAAATGTGAAGCTTGTCAAACTTTTGTGGGAAGACCCAAGTTGGCCGCCTTGCCACTTAAACCAGTTGTAAAATTGAAGAGCCCTTTCAACAATGGGGTTTAGATTTCATAGGAACACTCAACCCATATTCAAGTGCTGGACATACTCATGTGTTAACTGCCACAGATTATTTCAGTAAATGGGTAGAATCCATTCCAATAAAGAGTACTACTTCTGAAGTGGTATGTAATTTTATCAAAGAAGACATCTTGGTAAGGTTTGGAGTGCCAAACAAGATTGTGACTGATAATGCTTCAAATTTTTCTTCTGCTGAGATGATGGATTTCTGTTATGGATATGGCATTTCCCTTGCTCACTCTTTAGATTACTATCCTCAAGGGAATGGATAGGCAGAATCAACAAACAAGAATCTTGGTGGCTATAGTAAGGAAACTTGGTTAATGAATCTCAGAGGAACTGGCACAAGAAACTCTATGATGCTCTTTGGGTAGATAGGATTACACCTAAAAGAGCTATTGGCATGTCCCCTTTTCAAGTGGTGTATGGTGTGGAAGCCCAATTACCAGTGACAGTGGAGCTACCAGCTTTGTACTTAATGAAGGCCATTAAAGACACTAGTTTCAATGATTATTTAGACAAAAGGATCATGTATCTTCATAAGTTGAATGAAGACAGGCTGCAGGTTGTTGAAAAATTATCTACCCACCAGCAGAAGGTAAAATATTTGTTTGATAAGAAGGCTAAGTCTAGACATTTTCAAGTTGGAGACATTGTTTTGTTGTATGGGATAAAAGACATGGGCCTCGAGGAAGCCATGGTAAGTTTGGTTCTCTTTGGCTTGGTCCTTTCAAAATCAGGCATTTTTCTGGTTAAAATTCTTTCTATCTTGATTACATGGATGATTCCTCTCTCCCACTTCCTTATAGTGGGCAATACCTGAAATTGTTCAAGTCTAGTTGAATAGAAAATCTCTTTGTATATTATGTATAGTGTGTGTTTGCTTCTCCCTGCTTCTGTTTGTGGTGTGTTGTTTCTTTTTTGGTGTCTGTTGTCTTCTGTATTGGTTTTCCCTTTGACTCTGTGGCTGAATGGATAAGGCACTGGTATTCTTCCCCTAGGATTTCTAGAGTTCTTGCCTTGACTCGTTCTTCTAATCTAGCCAAGTCATCCCCAGAAAGAGCCAGCTGTTGTCCTCTCAATATTTCCCCTCTTTTAAAAGGCAAAAAATTGAAAATTTTGTATTGACACCCTTTTATGATGTCCTAATGAAGGGAAAAGTTGAGGAGATAGTAAAAATTCACTTTTTTGGGGGTTATTTCGGTGCTTTGTGGGTCTGTCAGACATTTTTGTCTCTCATGTCCCAAGTTCTGTCAGGCCTTTTGTTCCCCGATCGGCCGCATTCCCCCAAATTCTTTAACTTTCAGTTCTATTAGAACATTTTGGCCCGCTTGTCCCAAGTTCACCCAGGCTTTCTATTCCCTAATCGCCCACATTGGGTCCTGTCGACATTAAAATTTTCCTCCGTAATTTCTATTTCATTAATATATGTATTAGGAATATGCTGTTGTTAAGTATAATTAGTAGTAGCGTCTAATAGAAGATAACAGCGCCATCAGTACGGTGCCGACAATAATGTGGAGCATGGTAACAGTCAAAATACAATAGGAATGTTGTAAAAAGTAAATATTTGTCGTAAGTGGTCTAGTAATGTTAAAATGTCAAAGTTTGGGTAATTAGAGAAGTAGGGTCTACATGATTAGGAATTAGAAATATTATATTGGTAATAAGGACAAAGAGTGAGGTCATAAATATTTTGTGTATTTTATTTGTAAAAAGTCTAAAAATGTGGAACCCATGTAAAATGATAAGGTTTATCTTATCTTAAAAGATAAGCTTACATGTACAGATAAGAGTTAAGGTATGGAATATGATTCGTCATAGTGGATTTCTTATCCTATCTTAGAGATAAGATGGATAAGCCTGGAAGTTCTATAAATAGAGAGGCCACCCCCCTCATTTAGCATAGAAGGAAGTAGTGAGAAATATTGTAGGAAGTGTGTGAAGGAAGCCATCAGTTTAAAGGTGTGTTGAAGAAGCCATTAAGAGGTGTAATTGTAAAGTTTCTCCCATAGTCCTGGTGAAAGTCAAGTGAAGTCAATAACACTTGAAGTACCTCATGGGTGAGATTGTAACAATTTCATGTTAATATTATAATTTACTTTGATATTTCAGATTTGTCATCATTCCGTCTTATCATAGTCGATGGTATTTTTGTGTTATGTTGTTGTTTCGTTTCCAGATTACATCCACCAAACTAAAGGCTGTGCATTAGTAAATAATCATAACACGAGGAATTCCCGGTGAAGAATTATCATAGTGCCGGATTGGTGATGACATTTTGGTTCCGTTGCCGGGACCATTCCTTGTTGGTGGATTTTCTGGAGAGATATTCCCACTTAGTCAAAAATCAATTGGAGGGTAACCTTGTTTTTACTGTGCATAGTAGTTACCATGATAAAGTCATTTTTGCTGTGAATAGTATTTATCACAGTAAAGTCACTTTTTACCGTGAATAGTATTTACCACAGTAACTTCACTTTTTACCATGAATAGTGTTTACCACAGTAAAGTCAGTTTTTACTATAGTAAGTCAAGTTTTACCATAGTTTACCGTGGTCATTTCTATTTTACTGTAGAAAAGGTGTAAAGTCACTTTCTAGTATAGTGATTCCAATTATTTGTGCACATAAGTCTTATTAATTGTACTTGTGGGTTGGTATTTCACGGTGGTTACTTTTGAAAATGGGAAAGATTCCTGTTTTTTCGGCTCAATCTAATGAAGATGCTTCTTCTTTCATTCAAGAGTTTAAACGATCTTGTATTTGTAATGGCCTTATAAGAAGGGAACAATGGACTGAATTTTTTCCTACCCTTTTGGATGGTTCAGCACTTAGGTGGTTTGAAACACTAGTTGATAATGTGAAAAATTCATGGGATTTATTAACTGAAAGTTTTCTTGAAGAATTTGGTGAACAACAGAAATATACAGATCTCATGATCGAGATGACAAAGCTATCTCAAGGAGAGAAGGAGAAGATAAGGGATTATCATGCTCGTGTTCTAGAGCTAAGGAGGAAGCTCGATGCCCAGATCCGGAAGGAAGGACTAGCAGATGGGTTGATGAATGGCGTGGATAATCTCCTCTGTAAGCACTTCATTCTTGGGATGAAGCTAGAGATCAGACAACGAGTGAAGTATGACCGCCCAGCTACCATTGAACAAGCAAAGGAGATTGCAAGAAGGCAAGAAGAAAGCATGGAAGAGGAGCCCAAAGAAATTATTGCTAAAGTAGAGCCTACACCAGCACCTTTGGTCCAGAATCCACAACCACTCCCAGTGATCACAAATATTTCTCCTAGTACATCTACTGAGTATGAAGATCTGCTCAAAAAGATGGGTCAGTTAACTATTAATCTTCTTCAAGGAAAGGAATTTAGTTCTCAGGGAGGAGATAGAGGTCCAAAAAGAAATATTTCTGAAGTTGTATGTTATGGTTGTTATAAAAAGGGTCATTATAAGTATAATTGTCCAGATAGAGCTTCTACATCTGGTAAAGGAGATAATGATAAAGGAAAAGCACCTGTGAATTCTTTTGATGTAGTAGATAAGAGCAGAAATAATGAAGTAGATGTGTTTGTAACAAAAAGAAAGAAAGAAAAAGATAATCAAGATGGAAATGATCCTAAGAAGATGAAAGAAGAAACTAGTAAGAAACATAGGAGAAGAAAGTTGGGTGTGCAGGATTTTCTAATTTCACAGGGGCAAGGACCATACTCCATCTTGGAAGATCTATCCAAAAGGCCTGCAAATATTACATATGGTCAACTCTTGGCTATGTCTTCTGAGAAGATGCGGGAGTTGCGGAGTGGACTCAATGCTCGACGAAGGAAGGAAGTTGAGGTCCCTGCTTTGGAGGCAGAGGCGGATCCCTATGCTCCACAAGCTGAGGTATTATGTAATGGTATTTCAATTCATGATGTCTTAGTTGATGGAGGTCCTGCAGTTAATGTAATGACCGAGTCTGTAATGAATATGTTGGGTTTAAAAATTGATTGTCCTTCAACACTTATGTTAAGGTCATTAAATAAAGGAAAAACTAAACCAGAAGGTGTAGTTTCAAATGTGGCAATATCTGTTATGGGTGTTGTATGTGTGGTAGACTTTCAGATGATGAAAAATGGTACTGTTGCGTACCCAATGCTACTGGGAAGACCATGGCTAAGGAGATTTCATGCAAGAAACTACTATAATGAAGGTTTCATGACACTTGGACGTGGTAGAGAGAGGGTGAAGATAAATGTGATCCCTCGACATCATAAGGCAGAACCTGTGGATTCAAGTGATGAAACTGATGATTGGACATCCTCTGATTACTCTAGTACCGGTGAAGTGGAAACTGAAGATGAAGAAAGCGAGGTGGATGTTTCAGTCATGGATATCCTTCCAGTCACACCAACTCATGACCCCATAAAATTATCTGAAGAAGAAGTTGATGATCGTCTCCAACAAATAAAGATTGGTGATGCTGTGATAGAGAGTGAGAAGGAATCCTACCTCCAGCTCTTTCGAAGGTACATACACCTATTCACTTTTCATTACAAGGATCTCCATCAAGTAAGTTGGGTAGAACATTGTATTGAGCTGGTAGATGGTGCTAAGCCCATAAAGAAAATGCCATATAGAATGAATCCTAATTTTTCCAAGACTATAAAAGAAGAAATAGATAAGTTGCTTGATGCAGGATTCATATTTGCTATGGAGAATTCAGAATGGGTTTCTCCTATTGTGATCTCAATAAAAAAGAATGGGAAGCTACGCATTTGTGTTGATTACAGGAAGCTCAATAAGGCAACAAAGAAGGATCATTACCCTCTTCCATTTTCAGATCAGATCTTGGATGAAGTAACTGGCCAAGATTGCTATAGTTTTGCTAATGGATGTAGCGGCTATAACCAAGTTCGTATAGCAGAGAAATATCAGCTGAAGACCATGTTCACCACTCCTTGGGGAACGTTTGCTTATAAAGTTATGCCTTTTTGGGTTATGTAATGCTCCGGCAACATTCCAGTGCTTGATGAATAAGGTGTTTGAACCCCTACATTAGAAGCTTCATCAGAGTATTTCTGGATGATTTTCACATCTATGGGAGTAAAATGGACCACCTGCACGAGATGGAGACAACATATCAAAGGTTAGATGAAGCACAAGCCTCACTAAACCCTACAAAGTGTGTCTTTCGATGTTCTAAAGGTGTTTTGTTAGGGCATGTTGTATCCAGAGATGGTATTGGTACTGATCCTGATAAAGTTTCAAAAATCAAAGATTTACCATTTCCTATTAATAGAAGTAAGTTGAGATCATTTTTAGGCCATGTGGGTTACTATAGAAGGTTCATCAAGAATTTCTCAAAGATTGCACAGCCACTAACCCAGTTCTTGAAGAAGGATGTTGCCTATGAACTAGGTAACAAGGCGCATGAAGCTTTTGGACAACTGAAGGAAGCCCTGGTGTTCTTCACCTGTTTTGAAGAATCCAGATTGGAGCAAGCCATTTCATTGTGTACACTGATGCCTCAGATGCAGCACTAGGAAGTACTTTGAGCCAAAATGATGAAAATGGGAATGAACATCCAATTTACTTTGGGAGCAGACAAATGAGCAGTGCTGAGGTAAATTATACTGTAACTGAAAAAGAGGCTCTGGCTATCATTTTTGCTATAAAAAAGTTTAGAAATTACTTGCTAGGGAAAAAAATTTCTAGTTGTAACAGACCATCAGGCTCTAAAATATATTGTAAATAAGCCTAACCCATCAGGGAAGATAGCAAGATGGATAATTTTGCTACAAGAATTTGAATTTGATATTATTGATAGGCTAGGAAAGAAGCATGTCAATGCAGATGCACTCTCTCGAGCCTATGATGGTTTAGGATCATCTTGTGATGATGATGATTTCCCCGATGCAGCATTGTTATCCCTTGACGCAATCCCTAGTGAATACATATATATTTGGAATTATCTGAATGAATTCAAGTTTCTTGATGGTGCCAATGCAAAGACTAAGTGAAAGATTACTCAAGCCAGTCATGTCCATATTCTATTCTGCATGGAGTATTATTTCGAATAGGACCTGATGGAAAGTACAAGAGAGCAGTTGGACGTGATCAAGGGAAGGACTTGCTAGAAGAATTCCACAATGGTACATGTGGAGGGCACTTCTCTGGACAAACTTACAACAAGAAGGATCTTGGATGCAGGTTATCACTCGCCCACTCTTTTTAAAGATTGTTATAATTATTGTAAGACATGTGATATTTGTCAAACACATGGTAACCGTAAGACTTCATCAGCTCCATTATGTCCTATTCTTCCCCTTGGTCCCCTTTGAAAAGTGGGGGAATAGACATTGTAGGTCCACTTCCAACTACATCACGCCAAAAATAAGTATATTGTAGTTGCCACAGAGTTATTTAACCAAGTGGGGTTGAAAGCTTACGCCATTGAAAACAACTTCTATTGATGAAGTGGCAAGGTTCATGTATGAACGCATTGTCACCAAATTTGGTTGCCCATTAGAAATTGTAACAGATCAAGGAAGGCCACTTCATTAATGAGGTGGTAGAAGCCCTAGTCAATAAGTTTTCTATTAGGCACAGTAAGGAAACAACATATAAGCCAAGCACAAATGGACAGGTGGAACGAACAAATTTTGTGTTGTGTCAAATTCTAGCAAAAGATGCAGCCTTGCAGGTACATAAATGGGATAAAAGGATTTATGCAGCATTGTGGGCATATAGGGCAACATCAAAGTTAGCAACAGGATACTCCCCATTTCAGTTGGCCTATGGCATTGATCCAGTTCTTCCTATTGAGTTTGATATTCCCACTGTGAGAGTTATGAAAAATGAAAGGATGGATGAAAATGATTCAGTAAAAGAAAGGTCGGTACATCTTCATTTGCTGGAGGAAATGAGAGAAATAGCAAAGGATACAAGCCATAAGAAGAAAATGAAAGTAGAAGGAATACTTTGATCAAAAGATCCAGTGGTCTCCATTTCATGTGAATGACTTGGTTCTAGTATATGATTCTAGATACAAAAGAAGAAGACAGAGAAAATTTCTTCCAAAATGGATGGGGCCCTACAAAATAGCAGCTGTGCATGAAAATGGTACGTACCGACTGGAGGAATTGGATGGCACTCCCATTACGAAATGGGTCAACCATGACAAGTTGAAGATTTTCCAAGCACCAGAATAGTCTACTCCAAGGACGGAGTAGAAGCTAGGAAGGGGGAAGATGTTGACACTAAAATTTTCCTCTGTAATTTCTATTTCATTAATATATGTATTAGGAATATGTTGTTGTTAAGTATAATTAGTAGTAGTGTCTAATAGAAGATAACGACACCATCAGTACGGTGTGCCGCCAATAATGTGGAGCACAGTAACAGTCAAAGTACAATAGGAATGTTGTAAAAAGTAAATATTTGTCGTAAGTGGTCCGGGTAATGTTAAAATGTCAAATTTTAGGTAATTAGAGAAGTAGGGTCTACATGATTAGGAATTAGAAATATTATATTGGTAATAAGGACAAGGAGTGAGGTCATAAATATTTTATGTATTTTATTTGTAAAAAGTCTAAAAATGTGGAACCCATGTAAAATGATAAGGTTTATCTTATCTTAAAAGATAAGCTTACATGTACAGATAAGAGTAAAGGTATGGAATATGATTCGTCATAGTGGATTTCTTATCCTATCTTAGAGATAAGATGGATAAGCCGAGTGGAAGTTCTATAAATAGAGAGGCCACCCCCCTCATTTATCATAGAAGGAAGTAGGGAGAAATATTGTAGGAAGTGTGCGAAGGAAGCCATCAGTTTAAAGGTGTGTTGAAGAAGCCATTAAGAGGTGTAATTGTAAAGTTTCTCCCATAGTCCTAGTGAAAGTCAAGTGAAGTCAATAACAATTAAAGTACCTCATGGGTGAGATTGTTACAATTTCATGTTAATATTATAATTTACTTTTATATTTCAGATTTGTCATCATTCCATCTTATCATAGTCGATGGTATTTTTGTTTTATGTTGTTGTTTTGTTTGCAGATTACATCCACCAAACTAAAGGCTGTGCATTAGTAAATAATCATAGCACGAGGAGTTCCCGGTGAAGAATTATCATAGTGTCGGATTGGTGATGACAGTCCTTCACGTACTTTTTCCCTGACTGTCCCAAAAGCATTTGTGACTTATGTCCCCGCTTTTCCCACATCATGCGCATCAGCAGAATCGTGTCTTCACGTCCCTCACATTTCCAATTTTTTGGACCACTTGTGCTCATTTGGCCTGCATTACCCACATTACCCATGTCGGTCGGATCACGTCTTCACGTCCTTCATGTCCCAAATGTACCAAAGACCCATCCAGGAAAAAAATTTCTACTCTTCCTGATTCTTATCTTTTAAGTCGGTTTAATATGAATTTTAATGCGCATTTAATGACCCTTCTCTCTCTTAAACAACTATTTAATGGGAATATTCTCTACGCATTTGACACATTTCTCACTCGCCGTCATTTATTCCGATTCCTGCAATTAAGAATCATTTGCTCATGCTCCTGCTCCCTTTGCATTTTTCATTGTGTATTCAATCCTTAAAAGTTTATCCTTCGTATATTGAAAACATGAAGATTAAATTCCAATGCGAAGAACATGTATCAGCCCTTGATACCTCTGTTCTCGATATCGGGGATAATGAGGTTCAGCACCTAGATTTTAAAGACCAAAGAATTTTTCTATTGTGCATGGGGACCTAATTGCCAAACTAGATGCTACTACCATTTTTGTTGTCCTACGCATTCCAGAGACTGAAGACTCCATCGTTATCACTCAGGCTCAAGCTCATACCCTGTTCGAGCAAGACAATGATAAATATAAGGCAAGGATAGCAAAATCATGGTTGAAAAACCCTAAGAAGGGGGCATCCCGACTTTCCAAGGTGTTATTTAGAGCTGTTTGCAATGAAGAGTTGTTTGATTTCATCATTTTGCTAGCTGGTGTCATGTAATTTCCCTCTACCAATGAATTTCACTTTTGGATGTGCCCTCTCATCAACATCATCTACGAAGGTAGTTAGAACATACATTAGATAGAAATCATTTGCATGAATTTGATCCGAGCAATTGTCCAATGTGCAGCAGGACTAAGAAGTTCTACATGACTTCTTATCTCATGTATTCCCTAGTAGCATCTCGGTAGTGGTTTGGATTCACATACATGGAGGGCCAGAAGGATGAGCCCATTTATGCATACTACCCTCAATTCGCCCTTGAAACTAGCAACCACAACTTCAGAAGGGTTAATGACGCCTTTACCATGTATATTGTGAGGCTCTTAGAAGGGTGATACTACCAGGAGATTTTCTGATGAAGCCATGAACCTAATAGCTAAGTATGGGGCTTTTCTTCATTCAGTTCAAGAGGTTTTCATATATCAGGCTGGCTGGTTATGAAAACACACCTCTCAAGCTCCCCGTGTTTTTTAATGACAAGATGGCTCTAATTGAAGTGTGCAAGTAATTGGATAAATTGCATAGAACCTGCAGGGATAAGAAAATATCTAGTCTGCACTTTCCTATTTCTTTGGGAAATTATACCTAAAAAACACCCTTGGATGCCCAAAATATAGAAAGGGGTCTTGCTCCCATCACTGTCCACTTTTTCAGGCCTAGGACTTGTTTTGATTTGAAGAAGTTCATTGATAAGAACCTCAGAATAAATTATCATCACAGACAAGATATTGAGGACTACTGGGCTGATTGTGTAGATGATTTTTGAAGCAATGCAGAGGCACTATGGCAGATTCTCTCTACAACTGATAAAAGAGACCAATCTCTATCAAATTCCTGAAGGGCTCCAAGATGATAATGTAGAATTGCTATCTTTTGAATACAAAGACATTAATCAAACACAGTCCTTTGGAAGATCTAGATTTGTACAAGAAGAAGAAGGATGACTTGGTTGAAATATTGGCCCCTGTCCTTGTAAGAACAAAGGTTTGGTTTGATAGAAAGGTTTGAGAGCTTAGGAAGAATCAAAGTGGATCTTCTTCCAGAGATACTTCAACACCTAGGAAGGAAACACATACACCCAACATAGAGGTACCTGTACAAACCCATCCTTCTTCCTCAACTAAAGAACCTAAATCATTTAATCCCTCTTCTTCTACTCAAGTATACTAAAAGAAGATAAAATAGGTTAAAAAAGAGCTAACTACGGAAGAACCCCTTCTAGAGCATTCAGGATTACCTTCAGGGCTAGAGAACATTATTTTTTATCAGCGAAAGTGATGATGGTGAAGTACCAAACCTTGCATGAACTTCAGAAGTTACAGTAGAAGATGAGAAGGAGGTGCCTAGCTCTGAGCCTCCTAGTACCATAGATTCCTTTGCACAAGAAGCTCCAGATGCCTCACTCACCTCTTTGCTGGAAGGAACAGTGGTTAATACCTTAAGTGTCATGTGTTCACTTGCCCTTGGACCTCTTATCCCTTCTTCTTCTTCTTCTTCTACTTTTACATGGGTACAACCCTTGGTTGATAGCAGGAAGAGAAACCCTTCCTCCCATTTGGCAGGGCCCCAATTTTGATGTTGTGGCAGCTTTGTTAGGCACTACTCCTCCTCCAGCAAAGAGAGCTAAAATAACTTCAAGGATAGTGGAAAATTCTCAAGGCCAACAATTTATGGATGTTGCAAAGCATAAGGAGGATAAGGCAGAGCAGGATCTATTTTCCTCTGACCTGGAACTTTCTAGAATTCCCATGGGAGAATCTACTCCTGAGAGTGAGGTGCATAACCTCCAAGAAATAGTCACCAAAGCTATTGAGAGAGTGGAAAAGGGGAAATAAACTATAGAATAGTTGGAAGAACAAAATCAAGTTCTTTCCAACTTCATCAAGTCATTATTGGCTAAAGATAAGGTTTTGGATCCTACTCCACTGGCTACCCTCCCACCTCCTATGATTCTTAGTCAGGATGAGGTTTAGAGTATCAAGGATATACATAGATATTCCACTTATGGAAGGGATATAGAAGCCATGGTTGATGATATGACCATTGCAGGCTTAAACTTCATTGAAGAGGCCTTCAAAGCCAATGAGAAGGTGGTTAACCTGCAAAAAAAACTCTCCTCCTCTATTAAAACTATGGACAAAGAACTGAAGCTTTGGAGTAGTTACTTCCATAGATCTTTGCCTGATGGGAGAGGCTGATGAAAAGATATTTGTTGGCTAGTAAATTTTTTGATGATGCTAAGGATAACTTGTCAGGGTCATGGGTGTTCAATGTTGAATGGAAAATAAAAGTTCTGGAAGAAACCTTGGGAGAATTGAGAAACAATTGGCAAAAGGGAGAATCTTTCGAGACTTGTGTGGCATCTGAATTTAAGGATATTCATTGTCATCTTCATGATGAAACTTAAGGTGTTCCTTTCTCTCTTCAAGAGATTAAAACTCAATTCAGGATGTTTGTCAAAGAAGGCCTGTTCAAAGAATAATTGATTACCAAAGAGAAGATAAAGGATATTTTCTCTCTTAAAACCTGCCATTGAAGAAGCTAATAAAGAATACCTGGAACATACCGAGTTTGATAAGATCATGGAGAAATGTCTAGGCACTTGGTTTGACACCACTACCAACACATCAGTCCCACGAGGAAGGGAGATAGCTGAAGCATTGAAAAGATTCAGGAAACGGATTCTCAAGTCAGTGGGCCCTCCTCAACAATAAGCGAATGTTTTCTCTCTTAAGTTTCTCCTTGTCTTCTTCCTTTCCTAGAATCAACCTCATTATAAATTAATTAAGGACATTGTGTTGAGCACTTATTTAATTAATATTTTTGTTTAAAAGAAACAGTTACCAAGTGTAACCAATTTGTAACCTATATAATGGGCTCTCTACGCCATTTTCAGGGGCTGGAACTCTGTTTATTTTTTGAAAGTGTAAAGGGGTAAAAGCTATCAATACAAGAAGATCTCTCTTTCTGTTTCCTTTTGTTCTTATTCTTTCATTTCTATCTGTTAAACGTTATTGAATCATTAGTTTGTTTTAATTCAAGAAGCTTTGTATTCTTGTGGAATTCATCTCTGGAACTTTGTGTCTGTGAAATAACATCATGTGGTTTCAATGCAAATGATTATGTTCTATATGAGTCCATTCTGACATGCATAAGGAATTATTTTGTTATCTATATTTCCTGAGAAGTGCTATTCTGCCTCCTCCCTTTGCTTAATTCTTATATCCTTTTGTATTGATGATTTGTTATATCAAACACTTTCATGATATCAGAGTTCCTCATTAAAACTAAACATTGTACATTTGTAAATAGGTTTTTGCCTTTAAATAAGGGAACCTCTCCCATCAAAGAGGAGGGAATTTCTATCCCCTGACTGTTGTTTTCAACAAAGTCCTTATTTGACAGCCAACAAAGCCAAAACACAATATTTGATGAGACGGTTGAAGATGACCTTAAGGACTGTAAGGTGTTCGGTCCTATGTTATGATTTGGCAAGAAGATTATCTATGTAATCTTCCAATATGTGATGCATATTTTCATGAAAGATATAAATCATAGCCTGCTGATATGTAGCACCATAATTTTTAAGGCCAAAAGGGATGACACGATAAGAAAAGGTCCCCCAAGGAGTAATTAAGGAGGTTTTGTGTTGATCTTTAGGGGAAAGTAATATTTGGGTATAGCCCGAGAAAACGTCTATGTGTGATGGCATATCATGGCCGGCTGTGAGATCAACTAGATGGTCAATATTAGGTAGAGGTAAGTCATCTCTGGAGAAAGCTAAATTAAAGTCTTGGAAATCCATGTGAATACAGAGCCCTACTGTCACTTTTGTCACAGGAATGATGTTAGAGATCCATTGAGGGTAATCAATGGGTATAATGAAGGAAACCGAAAGAAGGTGTTGGATTTCTTATTTGAAAAGAATGGAAACGTGAGAATGCATTTTCCTTAGCTTCTACTTCATGGGTTTGGCTTTAGGAATATTGATGATATTGTGGACCAAAATGTTTGGGTCAATACCAGGCATATCAGCGTACAACCAAGAAAAAGTGTTGTTATGACCCCGGAGGAAAGAAGTAAAAGCTTCTTGTTCAGAAGCATATAAAGATTGGCCTATCTTTCAAATGTACGGGTCATCCTGAGTGTTAATATTGATTTTGATGGTTGACTCATTTAACATGGTTTTTTGTCTTAAAAGTTAATGACTGGTAAATTTATGAATCTTTTGCACTAAGGTAGGTGAGAATAGACTCATCGTCCTGAAATTTAATGACATTAATAGAAGGTGTATCATCATCAATCATGTCAGGATACAAGAAGGGAAGGGAAAGAGGGAGCCTTGCCATCTCATTGATAAGTTAGAGGTCCCACGAAAATGGTGTTCATGAAAAAAAAGTTAGGAGGAATGGATTCTGGATCCAGACTTCGTAGGTGAAGGTGGTGAAGTTGGTGAACGGATGAAGAATTTTTATCATCCTCAATGAGTTCGACTCAGGCCTTCCTGGGAGATGCTTTGGCAAATCCAATACCACTACGGAATTTGTGTTTACGGGTGGTGCATGGGATTGAAAGTATGGCAGCCTTGTTCATAGAACCAAAGCTAAAGCCCTTCCATGCACAACAATGGAGGAAGGTGTGGGTGAAGTGGTGGTTTGTGAGAGATCGAAGGTCAAATGAAAATGGTCACATTTGGGAAGGTGGCTCAGGCGAGTAAGTAGAAGTTTCAAGTCCCCCATACATTAAGTTGGTGCGAAGGTGGAGAGGACCATAAGGGAAAACCTCATGTATGTAGTGATCATAGCGGGGATGTTGGAAAAGGTTACCATACTCTTGGGGATTAAGGAATGTGTCAATTTTGTATAGGTGGTACTCCCCCAGAGTGAGATGTTGAAAAACACCTTCTAAGGAATTGGTAGTCGATATGTGGGTAGTAGGAAAGGATGAATCACTGGAAGAAGAAACTTTGGTTTGTTGAGAAGTAGATGGATTAGTGGATGGGTTAGCTACAGAGGCTGTGGTGGTAGTGGGAATAGAGGAGTTAGGTGTGAGAGAGGTAGTGGAAATGTTCGTGGATGGGGTTGTGGGTGAAGGAGATATGGCAGCGATGGTGGATGCCTTAACTGGTATAAGGACATCATTAAGTCAACACAACATGTTATAGGTTTTGAATGGTGAAGGTTCAACTGGAATGGTATAGTTATGTCCTTCATGTTCAAATTTTAAGATTGAAGGAATACAACCCATAACATGGATCCAAGGTCGGCCAAACAAAAAGTTATACTGGAATTTCCCCTCTAAAATTTAAAATAATTAAGGAATGTTATGGGGGCCCACATGAATGTGGAGAATGATGGTGTCAAGGGTTGAAGTTATGGCATCATTGCATGAATGCAATATAACTAGGTTATTATTCATACAATTGGTAGGGATGCACATTTGGTTATATGCATGGGAGGAGATAATGTTGATGCTGGCACCACCATTGATCATGATGCATCTAACACATATATTATCAATGTAGAAGTAAATGAAAAGGGTGGGATCAAGATTATCTTATTAGAGAGGTAAAATCTCATCGTCAAAGAAACTGAGAGTGGCTACTTGATGAGTAGTAGCGGGTGTAGAGGAAGGGGATGAAGTCATGAGAGAGGCCACATGGTGAGGAGTGATTATGGAGGCCACAGGCATAGGGTTGTGAGGTAAAACCTCAATATATTATAGAACCTCCATAAGGGCCTATCGATGAGACTCAAAGGTTTGGACAAGGTCATACAATGACATTTTGAGTAGAGATTGGTGTAATTGTTTGATCATTTTACAATGGACAACCCCATTAGAAATAGGGTATGTGGGTCCCCAAATGGTGATTCCTTGTGTAGGTGCAGATGGTATATTGGGCATTAGATTAGCAGATGGGATATTTTTTTTCTCCTTTCCTTTATCTTTCTAGGTGCGAGTGATAATGTTAACACCGTTAATATGGGAGTAAGGGAGTAACTGAGTAATTGAGTCATGATAGGTGTAGTGGCAGGACGGGAAAAATTATGTTGAGGGCATATATTGGTGTTTTGTAAAAAGGGTAGTGCATTGACATTTGGATAGAGGTTTTGCTAGCTCTCTTATATGGAAATTATTGATCTCGAATGTTGGAGAAGGATAAAAGGGTTGTGGAGGTGGAGATGAAGGACATTGAATAGGTAAGGGGAAAGGATGTGTGGTGATGGGTGAAAGTGGAACAGGGTCTTTGTCTAAAAGATCATTGTTGTCAAATTTTTCTTTAGGAGGACATAATTAGAGAAGAATGGTCTTTATATCCTTACAGTTTTCTACATCATGCCCTGACACACAATGCTAGGTGTAAATTTTTATATCTTCAAATCCTACCAGTTTAGGTTTGAGTGGGTCATAAGGTCTAAGTGGTGGCAATGTGATGATAGAGGTATCTAAAATATTTGCTAATATGTAGGCATAAGACCCCACTAATGGATCACAATGTGAAGTAAGTGTGGGTCGAGATGGAGGTGTGAGTGATTTTTGTGGGAGATGCACCATAGGAGGTGGAATCAGAGGTGGGATAGGTTTGACCACTAATTTGGTAGGTAGTATTGTTTTAGCTTTGGATTGTACCTTCTTGGGTGAAGGTGTAGAAGATGAGCTAGCAATTGAAGGTATTATAGGTTTGACTACCTCTTTGGAGGGTAGTGGGCTCTTGGATTTTAGTTGCACCTTCCTGGGTAAAGGTGAAGAAGTGTGTGATGTAGAAGGGAAGGAAGATGATGGAAGAGGATGGGTTAGACAAGGTGATAAGGGAGGCACGATAAAGGTTGCTAGAGGAGGAAAGGTGGAAGTTATTGGTTGAAGAGTTAGAAATATCATGGGTAATGATGAGGCTACTAGAAGTGGCATGGGTAAAGGTGATAAAAAGGATGCTGGTGACTACAAAGGTCTATGATGTGCAGGTAAGTTAGGTGTAACAAAGGCTCGTGATGAGGAGGTGGGTTGTTGTGTTTTTAGTTTACCTTGGGTAGGAGGCCATTTGGCCAAGGTTGATGGGTGAGGTCTTTGGATAAATGGAAGTGGTGAAGGTGATAGTGGGGTCATGGGTGAAGCCAGTGTATGTGGCCTAGAAGGTTGGGTCTTCTTTTTAGGTAGGGGGATAGTCTTTGCACAGGTTTGTGAGGATGTGGTTAAATCCAATTTTTTAGGGGGATGGACTAGGCTTGATATCGACATGACTCCCAATTTGATAATGGGTCTAGGCATAGAGGAAGGTATAGTTACAGGTAAGGCATTAGGTATAGGAAAAAATTTGGTTGTTGGTAACGGTTTAGGTGTAGGCGAGGGTGATGAAGAAGAGGCCGCTCCAACTGGCATGCACATGGTTGGTTTGGTTTTTTTGAAATACCTTTGGATATATTATGGAGGTGTCAGCAGGAAACATTTGCATTTGAGTTAAAAATGGTAGCTGAAGGTGTCCCTAAAGCATGGAATTATCAACATAATCAAAGCGTTCAGCCAAATGTGAAAATGATACAGTTGTAGGAGGAGATGATTTTGATTTGGTAGTAATCCCTATAAAGAATGTCTTGGAGACAGAGAAACGGTTGGTTTTAGAATCTATGGGTAAAAGAGTTGAGAGTAAATCAACAAGATCCTTGCAGGCTAATGGAGAGTTGTCACCAATAAGAAGTGACGCCTCTAATGGATCTCCTATGGTTAGGGGAGATTATGAGTAGGAAGAGGTAGGTTCCTCTTTTAGTGAAGAGGAAGGTAAACATGACTCTACCATGGGTGGTAGAATTAATATTGTTGGTTTTTCATTAGGTTGAGAGGTATGAGGGGAAATTGCATCAACAGATATAACGGACCCCTCCGTGGGTAAATGGGAAGATGAAGGCGACTCCTCTGTGAGTAAAGGAGAAGATGAAATAGGTTCTTCCGTGGATGAAGAAGCTCATGTAAGAATCTCCTCGATAGAGGGAACATGAGAAAATTGAGGAAGGACTGGTATGATGTCAAACACAACATGAACCTCACAAACATTAGTGTCATTAGTTAAAATTTCACCACTCTGGTTAGATGACAGGGTGTCATTTGGGAATAACTTTTTTAAGATATGAAAGTTCTGATTAGCTGGTATGTTAGGGTTATCAAGACGAGATCTCCATTATCTAACATTTCTTGGACAATATTTTTGAATGTTATACAATTACCATCACTATGACTTTTAACACGATGATAGGTATAATAATCATGTTCCTTGTACCATGCCATCATAGGACAAGAGGGGTCAAAACTAGTATGTGGCTTGATAGGTGGAAGGGTAATGGCTCTAACTTTCAAGAGTTTTTCTAAAATAACAGAGAAAGGCTCTCTTATGGGGCCATACTTGTGTTTCTCTCTTCTAAATTGAAAGGTTTGGACAAAGGAAAGGTTAGACGAAGGGTTTTCTTGGTTGGATGGATGGGATGGGTCGTATTTTAAAATGACCATGTTGGCAGACAACTAAGTTTTAGAATAGGTATTTTGGGGTTTGGAAGAAGAAGTATCATTTTATTTGAAAATAACATTTTTGTTACACAGTTGTAGCTTCTTTGCTTCAAGGGCACGGATTTCCAGCTTCTGGACCATGGTAAATGCCTCATCAAAGGTGTGGAACCTAGAGATTTGGTGATACATGTATCGTACAAGCCCTAGTAAACAATTCTATTAACTCTACCTGAGGTAATTGGAATGCAATTTGGTTGATGATGCTTTGCCAATGAGTGATGAAATTTGCTATAGATTTGTCTTCATATTGTCATGTTGAGTACAATTCAGTCATGGTGACCTTCTTGATGGTATTGATCGAAAAATGGTCTAAGAAGTCTTGAGCTAGTTTGTTGAATGAGTAAATGGAATTCATAGGTAAACCATTATACCAATTAAATCTTGGTCCTATTAAGGACATTTGGAATGTCTCCAAGAGCAGAGCATCATCATGAGTGATTAGATAATACCCATGTTTGAAAGACCAAAAATGTTGTTGCAAGTCCTCTTTGTTGTTAAACCGGTTAAATTTGGGCATTTCCCAATGCATAGGGTATGGACGAAGGGGTATATACATATGAATGGGATCATTTCAAATTTCATCATAGGTTTAAGAGGTATGTGACATGGAAATGGATGCTTCCAATGTTCGCATATTTTCCATCATCATTTTTATAAATTCGTTGGTAGGTTGTGATGATTAGGCACCCCCTGCAGTATAATGGGGTAGATGATGAGTGTATGATGAGGACGACATACCAATATATAGTGGTGTCGATTAAGATAATTGGGAGGGGGGAATAGATGTAGCTGAAAAGTATCCCAAATATGCAACATATGAAACAAGAGGATGTTGGTGATAGGTATAGGTAGGTGGATTGGATGTGACAACTCGCGTGGTAATTAGAGGGAAAGACTGTGGGATAGAGAGGAAAATTTTTTGGAAGGGAGTGTGGGTTGCCGACATCATGGGTGGCTGAGAAGCAATGGGTATATAAAAAGTGGTGGGCACAGATGGTCCTACTCTCAAGGGGGATGATGAAGGAATGGTTGACACTATGGGAGCAACTGACGTCAAAATCATGACATATTCCATAGATATAACAGATATTTATGATGTGGAGTCAAGTTGGGATACCATGGGTAGTAAGGTGGAAGAAGGTAAGCCCGAGCTAGTACTAACCAATGCAGAAGTGGGTGTGAAGGATGGAGGAATGGACATAGGCATGTCATATACCAGTTGTCCTAATTAATCTCGAGTGGATGAATTAGCAAGATAATATTGTAAGGTAACGAGGTTTTGGTCAAGGAGTATTGTGAACTCCTTTTCATCGGTACTGATGATAATGGGTCGAGTGGGATCCATAGGTAATAGGATGGAAGGAGGCGGTGGGATAGGAAGGAGTGGTTGAAGGATAGTGTGGATTACGAGGGCATTGGCTTGGCTACAGGTCAAAACTATGTGATTTAACATAGACCTGGTAATATGATCTCTGTAAATGACACAGAAAAACATAAAAAATGGAGAAAAATAGTTCCGGAAGGTGAAAATTGGTGTTATTTTAATTGAAAAATTAAAACACAAGAATTGACGACGATTTGGTAACCGATGATAGTGATAGAGGGTAACCGATGACGGTTAGGGTGACCGATACTAGTTATTGTGGAATAATAAAAATTTTTGCAAATGAGGCAATAACTGATGAAAATGAAGCAAATCTGGATTTGACAGTAATTTCAAAGATCTAAAGATATGGTAAAGTTTCTGAGAAACCCCAGAAGAAATAGAAAAGTAATGAGTGTTGTTTTTTGTAAAATAACCCAAAAAAGTTAGAAATCGACAACGGTTAGGTAAACTGATGATGGTCACTGGGCTGATGCCAGTCATTATAAAATTTGAAAATATGGAGAAAAATGAGATTTGTGACTTAGATGAGATAGAATACCAACCTAGAAACCTGAGTATGGTAATGATGAACCTTTACGCTCTTAGAAATAGTCGAAATACACCAACTATGATTGTGGAGTTTGAAAGGAAGAAAATAATGGAGAATACGATCTCGCAACTCAAAACGCAAATCCAACAAAAACTAAGAAACATGAAATCCTATTGGTTAATTTTACGTTTTAGCTTATGCTATTTATGACTGACTTGTGGATAGAACAGAGTTTTTGGTTTCATATAAGGTTCCCTATAAAAATCAAAGATCTAAGGATGGTTTCAAGTAAATTGTTGGTGGGGGCGGTCCTTTCTCTGAGATAATGACTATACACAGAAACCAACTTGGTGCCCATTATCAATCCTCTAATCATGTGATCATTGACAACTTCTTCCGGGTAGGATGATGTTTAAGAAGATGTGTAGATATTTTAAGTGGTTTAGTATAGAGATTGTGCAAAGTGAACTATGATTGAATTATTCAACCATCAGCTGGGCATGACTTATAGCGTATAGGTTGCCCTTAAATTAATGTGAGGTATAATGTGATTTACCAAAATTAAATGCAAATGTTTTAAGCCCAAATCAACAATTATGTTTGATGTAAAAAATAGAGAACATGAAGAGGAATGATCTGTCACTAATGCAATGAAGTAGAAAGGAAGATGTGTTATTTTTAGAGAACCAAAAACACAATGTATTTTAAACAATAGAAAGAAGGAGAAGATTCCTGAGAAGATTAATTAATGTGAATAGTTTTCAAACTGAAATAAACACACAATTTTTTACCTAGGAATAAAAAAATGCAAAAGAACCCTTGATGGGTCCCATAGGGTGTGCCAAAATGTTTCACCAAATTATTGTAGATAATGAAATAGATAAGGGTAAAGGCCAAGGAGGAATACCTATTGTTATGTTGGTTGAAAGTTGAGTACAAACGTTTCTGATTTTCGATCAAAACTAATTATGTGAGCTTCCTTTTGGCTAAGAGGAATTGTTTGTAATGCAAAGCAAGACCACAAGATATAGTTAATAGCAAAGGTTAGTGGATTGCCTAGTATGAGCTAGATCCAGGAAGTGTGATAATTCCTTAATGGTTGTCAATCCACTGATATATAACTCAATATAAAATAGTTGAACATACAAATAAAATAATCTAATGCTAGTGTTCTAATTGAGGTATCTCATATTATTGTCAGTGTCAATCCAATTAAATGCCTAGTAATTAAACTAGTGAAGGTCTCGAGTCAGGTTACCGGTTGGGTAGGTTGTCTGAGGGTCATAGATAGGATCTAGGTAAGATCTGGTGTAGTTTGGATTGATTTTGGATGATTAGGAAGCTTGTTGGTTTAAGGCAGTTTACCAAGCATAGAGATCGACACTAGTCAGGGTGTGACCAATATCAGTTACTGTGGATAATGGAAGACTAACAAAAGTGGGTGTCTAGGCTCTCTTTGTTTCTACACAAAGTGTTGGGAATGCATGTGGTGTGGTTCTAGGTGGGGTATCAGGTTTGGGTGAGGTTTTGTGAGTTTTAGAGGATGTTAGGGGATGTTTAGTGAAAGTTGATAGGAGAAACAATAATCGACATTAGTCTAGTGACTGGTGCCGGTGAAGAGGAGAAACCAACAACGGCTAAGGTAATCAGTGTTAGTAGGGGCGAAATGGTAGTAATTAAATAAACTTAGTTTTTGGAATTCTCTATGATTGCACAAAGAATGGAGGGGAGATGGTTAGGTGTGTAATAAAGTCAGGAAGACTCAAGGATGCCTAAAGATCAAGTATAGAGAGCTAGAAGGCTATGGGTGGTAGGTTGGATAGAATTGTAAAAGTTGGGAATGGAGGAATGTAGGGAAGAAATAAGATCCAGTAAAAAAAGATAAAGAACCTATTAAGTACAGAAATGATGCAAATCAAATACACTTGTATTTTTAGGTTTGGTTGGTCAAGGATGGAAATGGTTAATCCGTGAAGAACTTCATGGGTAGTTTCATGGAAATACCTCCTGGAGTGCTCCCTTGAATGCTAATGCCTCTAGACAAGTATCTAGTGCTTTCTTGAGCCCGTGATTAAGTGTATTCTATCATTTTGACATTGAGAAGTCTTTAGTTCGTGCTTGGGTGCAAATGATCTCTCAAAACTCAGAATGACCAACCTCAGTAAAATTTTACAAAACTATATATAAGGTAACTAATGACAGTCAAGGTGATCAGCATCAATTAAGGGATACCCAATGTTAGTTGAGGCAGGAAATCCTAGGTTTTCCAAAAATAGGTAAATCCTTGCTATTTTTGGCGTGCTCTGATTGTTTTTCTGGGTCTCGAGTGAGGATTAGGATTTGGATAAGCGGGAGTATTGTTGGAGAAGGAATATGACTTTAATTTTAGGGTTAGACTAAGTCCTAGTTGGTTAAGATAAGTGGAGACTCAGTCTTAGTTAATTAATAGACTAAGAATAAGTCTATGATGAGGTGTCTAGGTGAGGTGTAAATTAATTTAATTAAACTAATTAAAATAATTAATAGTGTGAGGATGAGCATTAATTCAATTATAAGTAATTAAATTAATATGAATGTGAGGTAAGGGGTCATGGTTAGGTGAATACATTATGTTAATTAATTAAAGGGGACCAAGGGGAGTGTGACCCAAATTTGGTGTCTACAATCAATCAAGACATAGGGAATAGCCCATAAACAATAGAAAACAATAGGAAAGAAGAAGTGAAATATATACATGGTTGTATTGATCCTGAAAGAAAAATGCTACATGTGAAGCACCTGTTATCATGTTATAAAGATAAATAGTATGTCAAAACATGTATGTATCAGTGAAAAAAAAAGTAACAATAGAACTTGTAGTGTGTAGAGTAGAAGAGTAGCAAATCTATATGCCTTAAGAACCTAAGTGGGAATGGTAAATAACAATGGCAGGCACCATGCATCATGTAAGAAGATGTAATAGATGTGTATTAACCGCAAGATACCAAGTGAACACACATGTGTGTATATAAAAAATATTATGATAGTACTAAGAATCTGGCTAACATAGTAAGAAAAGTGCAGCACGTAAGTAGTATAAGTTATTAAGAGGAAATAAAACTAATATATGCAAATTTTATGTGAGTGTGATGGTGTGGTGTGATATGCAAGATGTGCATATGGTGGGAGAAATTTTTCCCCTCGGATGATGTGCGTGAGATAAGATTCATTTAGAATTGTTCCCTCAACAGTCAATAATGAACCAAAGAACAAGAGTGTATCATCAGGGAATGGGGAGAAAGTATGTGATCCAATGGTGTGATGATGCTCAAAGAGATAGTCATGAAGTGTGGAGAGAGAGAGAGAGAGTAGTAGTAGTTATGAAATTGAAGACACAAAATCATGCACTTGAGTACATTTCTAGGTCCTAAGATTATATTAGCATTTACATGAATCCTAAGCGAGAAAACTAGTAATTGATAGTTACCTTTGGCCTCTTTTCTTTGTTTCATTTTTTATTTGATCTTACACACCGTAAAAACCCCGTATAAACTTTACTTTCTTATCTTGTATGACTCAGACATTAGTGCCCAAACGCCCTCATACCCTCTAGGAGCCCCTGACCTCTGTCCATCTTACTCGCTCTTTTTTGACCTCTTTTATCTTTTGGTCATCTTATTTTCTTATGCATTGACCTTCCATTTGTCAATTATGAAATTCAACCAAGGGAATCATATAAATACATAGCTATGTGATCAACATAAATGACCAAGCTCTAAGCATTGCTACTATAACCTAAGCTTGCATCCGAAAGGAACCTAAAGCACTTCAACACATCCATCTAACATCCATTCAAGGGATAAAGGACTGTATTTTCTGCAAGCAATGTATAGGAAGGGGAAGTTAATTATTCTATCCACACATTCTATTTACATTAATACATCTAGTTATAAACCACTATCTAGTGTACTTGCACAAGGGCATCCTAAGGCACAATCCTCACACACACTCACAAGAGATACATGGATTATGGGATGTAGTGGAGTGCTTGGTCATAAGTTCACTCTATCGGGTGACAACAGGGGTCAGTCTAACTCCCCTTATTTCTTTATTTTTTGGATTGATGTGGTTTTATAGGTGAACATCTATTTTCTGGGTTACATGAACATTTGGTGATCAAAATATGAAACACAGGAAACCAACAGTGAATATCAGTGACACTGGTGTGACACAACAAAAATAAAGTTTTGAACATTTTCACAGTCACGGGGGCCCATCATAGGTATCTGTATCCTAGGCACCCTTGCCCCATTATAGGCTCCCTAGTCCATCCTTATCTGTGAGCTCTATAATTTACAGAGGCCTATTACGACACAATTCACATCCTATTTAATAGTTTTACCAGTCTGTACTAGTCCCGGATCAAGCGTAAATCAACTAGTTCCTTTTATCTCTCTTACACGTAGGGTTTCATATTTATGTTATTATTGTTTGCATCATATCATACTTAGCATTTGCACTTCATTGTTTCTATCAATTACTCTGTAATTAGCATTTTACAAAAAAAAAAATTGTTACATCATTTGGTGAACCCTATCACTCAAACCCTACCTTATGAGAATGCATGAAAATATTTCTCCTTCTTGTGAATTCATGCATCAATCTTCATATCCTTATTTCAACCCAACTAAGGTTTTATGCATGGTTACAACCTATACTAATTTTATGTAAGTTCATACTCAACATCCTTCTCGTTTCATTACTCATGTGGTAGATCCAACCATCGATGTAGTCACAACTCACCACACTCATCCCCCTACAACTTTACTAGCCTCTGTCCCACCACCCATTACCTCTACAGTTCCTACCACCACCTCTAAGGGTTATGGAATCATTGACCAGCTTAAGAACACACATGCAAAAATTTATCTTTATCATCTCTTACATAGTGCATTGATTGTCTTCATACATTAGAGGCTGCCCTTCATTATATCCACATTGAAAGTAATAATTCACTAGTGGCCTTCACACATCTTATCGAGTCTCTCAAAAATATGCCACATGTTATATCATTTAGTGACGAGGACATATCTCCATCTACTGTTGACAATCCATTTGTACCTTTTCTTATCACCATTATTATTAGTGCCATTTGTATCAAAAATGTACTCATTTAAAATGGATCTTCTATAAATCTATGTGCCCACTCCCTTCTCGGGAAAATTGGCATTACTGATAGTCTAATTGCTATAAACTATACTCCCATTCATGGTTATAACTCCACTACTTGTACATGCATGGGAATTATCATGTTACCTATACAAGTTAGGCCTAAAATTTTCCCTAATGTGTTCTTTTTTATTGACACCCCATTTTAGTTTAATCTCTGGCTGGGTAGACCATGGATTCACGCAATACAATTGTCCCGTCTACATTTCATCATTATATTAAATTCTTACACGATGCCTATGAATATACCATTACTGTTGAACATGATCCATTCATGTTTTTCCACATGGATCTTATTACAACTATGTATATTCCCCTTTCAAAGCCTATTACATATACTAATATTGTTACATATGATGTTGGTCAATCTATTGCTTCATAAATTTCTTCCACCCCTGTAAGCATACCATCCATTCCTAATCATACTATTGATATCATATCACCCACTTTGTTTACTTCCATAGCTACCACTATTCTACCTATCGTGGATCCTTTCGCTCCTGCATTTGGCTCCCTTCCTACCAATATCCTTGATACTTATATTTAACATGGTAATGTCAACACTAATGATTATGATGATGAGGTTGTTTCCGTAGAGCTTAATGATGGCACATTACACAATATTAATTTTAATCCTATTGAAATATATGATTCCTACTTCAATGATAATTTTGTCACTATTGGTTCTGATGAATATCAAAAGAAACCCCCTCCTTATACTAATGCTATGATATTATTTCAAGGGTATGTCTATACATTTGATGTCATATTACCAACCTCATGTCACTTTGCATCAATATTTTCTCCTTTCATGTGCAATATTTTTATACATAACTCTTATTAGTCTCATATTCCATTCGATCCCACTTGCTCTGACACTGTTTACACGCATGATGGCTTAGCCCAGCTTGGATACACACTTGATGATCTCCACCCACTGCCTCATTCCCCTGACCTTTATCATGGATGTGTATTTATTAATTCTACTTATGGCCTCCGTGTCTTCTATATCAGTATTTCTTACACATACTTCTCGTTCTACTCCACTCACACTTAGGTAGTCTTGGCTTGAATACATTAGTGGCACTTTGGATCCTAATCACACTAGCATCACATTTCCCATGACTTTTGGCCACATTTGTATTTCAAGGGATTCATTTATAGTCTATACTTAAGATCCTACAAGCTAGTATACACACAATTTTCGGTAACAACCTTTCACTGATGAATAATGTGCAATGGGCATGTATAATTTATGTCGCAGTGGTTCTTTATATGATCAATCCCACACTATTACTTATCACGTTGCCAACCCAACTCCAATAGGCTAATATCCTAACAATAATGATATTTTAGATGATTTTACTTGATTCTTATACACATTATACACTTGGGGGCATCATGCTTATTTCTCCCTCCTAATATTGCCAGGTGTATATCATTTCTACTATTACACTCTGTATTTCATGCTTCTTATTTCTAAGAATCATTACACAACTTGATACACATCTTACATCGTCATC
Organism: Taxus chinensis; assembly: GCA_019776745.2. Classification (NCBI taxonomy): domain Eukaryota; kingdom Viridiplantae; phylum Streptophyta; class Pinopsida; order Cupressales; family Taxaceae; genus Taxus; species Taxus chinensis. Next base: position 847,614,409 of record CM034148.1, on the reverse strand, counting down.
AGCCTATGATGCAATCTAGTTCCATTGTTCATACTCGACTGTTGAGGGTCTAAATCTTAAATTAGCCTTACCTCATTCAATCTACACACTCTACACTTCATGATCTATCTTTTTAGCATGTATCCTCAAACCATTTCCCGATGACGCACTCTTGTTCTATGGTTTATTCTTGAATGCTGAGGGGTAATTTATAAATTAACCTCATCTCATATGTATCCGTTATGGGGAACATTGCTTTTATCACATTCAAACATTGCATATCATTTCATCTCACTTATACACAACATATTGAATATCTTGGTTGCATTTATTCTTGCTTGCTTATACTCACATGTACACTTTATTTTTGATCTTAGATGGATACTTAGTATGTCACTATATTTTTCTCTATACACATGCACATTCACTTGGTATTTTTGAGTGAATGTAAATATTATTTTTATCTCTACATGCAACAATAATTCTTGGCACAATACCTTTTACTAGTCCCACCGAGGCTCCTAGGGGCATATACAATTACTACTCTTACACACTACATTTGCTATTATTTCATTATCTGCTACTACTTCTTTCTAGCACATTACTTATCCATCAGTACATACATGCTTCGACATACTCTTTATCTTTATAACATGCTAACTGGTGCTTCATGTGTAGCATTTGAATTGCAGGAATATATGCCACCATGGTTTTCTATTACACTTTTTCCTGTCATTATTTTCCATTGTATATTGTTATTTACAAGCTATGCCCTTTTTCTTTTATGCACACTGTATGCTTTTGTCCACTTCGGCCCTGATTGTCTTGTGACATTTTGAGAAATATCCCATGTTTAAAACCCACTTTTCACGGTATATCTTGTTGTATTTCTTGATTGCACATTGTATTCTACTTTAATACTAGATTTGATTATGCTAACACATGTTACTAGCCATTTTCTTTGCATGTTCCTTGGTTTTTACCATGCACATCCCCTCCCTTTGTAGGTTATCCACTTTAGATCAGTTTTTGGTCCTCTCCTTCAGACTGCATGCTCTTATCAACGTCGCATGCATCACAAATGAGATGGGCATAAATTAGGTGAATTATTAACCCCATATTGTAGCTCATAGATACAATACATGACTACATAGTATAGGAACAGATTAGTCACACAATCACAAAATGACCTAGAAAATGACTTGGGTCCATAACCCAACACACACACACACCAGCACCCAACATCAAACAACAATGTCTAGGTGCTCACATTCTCCCCTAGGATCCTATTTCCTAGGGGAACACACAATCAATTTATCATATCAACACAATTTACATAAGTCTTTAGAACAGTCTTTACAGTACATGCACAATCCTCTAGTAGCATAATGCATTCTATCTCCATTTCAATCAGAACAATCAATACATTTGGAACTTCGGAAAAATTAGGACAACATGAATAAAACAAGGATGTACCATATGTTGCAGTGCTTATTTGGGAAACAGTCATGGATGGAGAGTAAAACTAGGCCTCTCTCCCCAACACTTCTTCTTCCATAGTGTGAGATCACCTGAAAAAACTTGTTCTTGGAATGAGATCACCTAAAAAATCTCCATTGGCGTGATATCACCCAAAAAATTTGCTCTTTGCATGAGATCACCCAAAAAAAATCACTCTACACAAAAGTTTAGGACATCTTTCTATCATTAACACTCTTTCACATCAGTTGCCACTTTCCTTTTACTACTTTTACACACTTTTACATACTTTTATAGAGTTCTCATAATACATGACTTTGGATACTCTTTTTATTTCCTTTTGCAGGTATGTCCTTAATACACAACAAGAAGCAATTTTACATCAACTACTCAATCAAAACAACAGTTACAAATCAGCGCATATGATTCACCCCTAGGGTCACTTTCCCTTCTTAGCTTCCACGCTTCATTTTTTCCTGATTCCATGCCTCACTTGTCTCTTCAGCACACTATTTCCATCACACTCTACAAGAACAAAATGTACACATCTTCTAACTACTTTATGTTATCGAGTATTCACTAAACAATATAAAATGGGGGAAAATGTAGACATAAAATCATACTAGCATTTACATGATTCCTACGTGAGAAAACTAGTAATTGATAGCTATATTTGGCCTCTTTTATGTGTTTCTTGTTTTATATTTGGTATTACACACCCTACAACCCAATTAGAAATTTACTTACTTATCTTTTATGACTTCAGATACTAAATCCCAGCCAACACACCAGTGCCCAAGTGCCCTCATCCCCTTTGAGCACCCCTAAGATCTTTCCACCATACTTACTCTTTGTTGGCCTCTTTCATCTTTTGGGCATCTAATTTTCTTATGGGTCAGTCTTCCAGTTGTCAATTACAAAATTCAACCAATGGAATCATCTAAATACATAGTTATGTGATCAAAATAAAGGACCAAAATCTAAGCATTACTACTATCACCTAAGCTTTCATCCAAAAGGAACCTAAATCACTTTAAGGCATCCATCTAGCATCCATTCAAAGGACAATAGATTGTATTTTCTTCATAAACTACATAGGAAGGGAACGTTCATTATTGCATCCACACATTCTATTTACATTGTTACATCTAGCTATAACCACTATCAAGTGTACTTGCATAAGGGCATCCTAGGGAACAATCCCCATACACATTCAAAAGGAATACATTGATTCTAATATTTAGTGCAGCAATCGGTCATAAGTTCACTCTTTCATGTGACCATCGGGGTCAGTCTGAATCCCCATACTACATCTTTAATTTCTTAGATGTGATGTGGTTTTGTGGGTTTTATAAGTGAACATGTATTTTATAGGTTACAAGAACATTCGGCGATCAAAGTGTGACAAACAAGTGACAAACAAAAAATCTCATCGACACTGGTGTGACTGTAGACACAAAATCATGCACTTGCTACTACATTACTATGTCAGCAAGTATGATGTGTTATATAAGGATCTTGAGTGAGAAAAGTATTCACTAGTAACACATCCCCCTGTCTTCCCCCTTACTTTTCATTTTATTATTTTGTATTTCTATTTTATATATGTCACTTCTTCTACATCTATCAGTACCACACTTCAGATCACAAGGATCCCTATCTGTCATTCTTTTCCCATTTGTCATCATTTTCTCAAGGACACTAGCATCCAGAAGCTTGTGTTTGGATCTTGGTGCTCCTGTCCTACTTATTTATTCTGTTTATCTTGACATTTGTGGGGGGTCTTTTTAGTTATCTTACTCTTATCTTGAGTTCCTAGTCAGCATGTCAAGTTACTAGTGTTGAAATTTAAACAATATATCCCTATAAATACACATCATACATACCATTATTAGAGACTGATAACTATTCAAGGGCTATCTACATATAAAGGGAATGCATTATTTGGTCTTCTTATATCTACATACACTACACAAGAGGGGTTTCTTTTGTTCCATCCACACATTTTTATTTTATCAAGTTACAAGTTGCTAGTTTGGCATCATTGGCGCAAGAGCAACCTAAGGAAAATATTGTCCACACAATCACATAGAACTACATGGAGTATGAGATGTAGTACAATGCCCAGTCGTAAGTTCACTCTATTGGGTGACCACTAAGGTATGCCCAACTCCCCATTTGCGTTATTTATTTTTTAAGATTTGATGTGTTTTAGGGTTTTGGAAGTTTATATTGTCTTACAGGTTACATGCAACATTATTTGGAGTTATGCAACATGCTAGCGATAGGAAATGAAATATTAACAAAAACCTTGTGACCCTGTGAAAATCAATTCATGGGGTTTTTAGAAGACTCTAGCTGCTGGATAAGGATCTTAGTGCCCAGGCACCACATTAGTAGCTCAGGTGCCTTGGTCCAGTCACATCTGAAATCTCTATAATTTTCTGTGTGGCATTGCGATAGTATTCTATCTCTGTTTACAATTTTTCCAGCATCAGACACTTTGGCATTTAGTAAATATCAACAAATTCATTCTTCCTTCTTTATTTCACTTAGGGTTTCTATTTTACTAGATTATATACCTATATTGTAGCATTTCTTAATCATTTGCGATACTGCAATTTAAATTTAATATGTCACATTTTGTTAAACTATTGGTGAACCGGTCTATAGTCAAACTCATGACCCTAGGGTCCCAATGGCTAAGAATCAATATTCTTCTTCTAATTAGTAGCCCGGGTGCCTTGGTCCAGTCACATCTGAAATCTCTATAATTTTCTGTGTGGCATTGCGATAGTATTCTATCTCTGTTTACAATTTTTCCAGCATCAGACACTTTGGCATTTAGTAAATATCAACAAATTCATTCTTCCTTCTTTATTTCACTTAGGTTTCTATTTTACTAGATTATATACCTATATTGTAGCATTTCTTAATCATTTGCGATACTGCAATTTAAATTTAATATGTCACATTTTGTTAAACTATTGGTGAACCGGTCTATAGTCAAACTCATGACCCTAGGGTCCCAATGGCTAAGAATCAATATTCTTCTTCTAATTAAGCTATGTCTCATGAAAGTGTGAACACTATCCTTGATGATGAGGTTGTTTTGGCTGAGCTTATTGCTCTTTATCACTTTTCTCAAACTGATAACAAAGTTCAAAGTGATCTCTTCGCTCATCAAGATCAAATTCCCACAATTACTCATAATGAATATGGTGTTCGCATAGTTACACCTGAAAAAAATTTCACGCAATTCTCTCATTATTATTTCATAGGATCTCATGTTTTAGATTGTTCCCCTGTTGTTTACATACAAGCTAATGTTATAGATTCTATTCTCATTATTATGTTTTCTCCTATAGATATGAAAAAACTCTATTTCTGAAAATGTAAATGCACATGTACATGATATTGTTTCTTCTCATAGTCAAGATGAATTTAATGCTTTATCTCGTAATGTTTCTAGTGATATCAATGATGTATCTCATGCTAGCTCTTCTACTTATTTATATGATGATGATAGTTTAGAAGAATTTATTTCTTACAAAAATTTGGTTGAAAGTGACATAGATTGCATTTTTGATCATGAGCATTTTAGTCAAGATATTCCTTCTTTCCATACAGTTGAATGTGAATTTTCTACATTGCTTTCTTTTACTTTTGAGATTGTTTCCAATGTCATGCATGATGATTTTCCTCCTCTCATTTTCACTCCCGAGTCAGCATTTACTATTGATATAAAGTATCCATTCTCTTCACCTCTTATTTTTATTCCTTCTATCAGTGCACCTCTAATAGTCTCACCAAATGTTACTACTTGCACTCCTCTTGAGTCTCCATTTTTTTCACCTCCTTCCACATCACCTATTACTTCCCAAGTTCCAATCATAACTCATAATGACAAGGTTCATCCACTCAATGTTCTTATTATTTCACCTACCATTCCATCACATGATATCTTATCACTCATGCATGTTGTTGGCCAATTGCAATCTCGGGTCCAATCTTTCACTCAAGAAATTAAATCCTACTATGTGTCTATTAATAACAACTCTCTTCATGGGAATCCTATTCCTAAGAAAATTCATAATTCATCTTTTCCTAAGGATTTTTTCATGCCTACTTTCACTTGTTTTGATGGAATAGTAAATCCTTACTTATATCTCAAGAATTATCATCTATCTATGGCTCTCTATTCTAATGATCGATTGATACTCAAATCCTTTCCCCATAGCCTTATCGATGATGCTCTCTAATGGTATACACATTTAACATTTGGGTCTATTAGCACATATTATGACATGGAATACACTTTTCTTCGGAGATTCCTGCTTAACAATGGTCCCACAATTACTCATGATCACTTGCTTAGCTTACATAAAGAAAAGACTAAACCTATATTAGACTATTCACCAATTCTTACATGGATCAATTATTATTTTAACCAGTTGATTTAGAAAAATAATTTATCTTTTATCAAGGCTTGATTCGTGCATTTAAAGAAAAATTGCAATATGATACATCTGAATCATTTACACATTTATGCTATAGATTTATCGATCTATAACAATAATTGATTGTTCCATGTGTTATATATCATCCCTCTATTGCTTCTAATTTTTATTCTAATGCTTCTTCTCCTCTTCCATCGGTCGAGTGTCCTCCTAGGTATCCATCCCCTCCACTTCACAAGAGTTCTCCATATTTTCCACCACGTCAACATCCTCCATCTCCTCCACCACGTAGGTCTCCACAAAAGACTCATCCATTTCCCACTTGAGAACCATTACAATTTTACAAGTATTCCAAACCTCATGATGTGTTGTGTACTTTATTAGATAAGTGTTTAATTCATTTTTCAGTGGTTTTTCATCTAATCAACATCATCCTCCTCATCACTTACATCTCCAATGAGATCATCCATATTGTAACATTAATCACATTAATGGCTATAGAGATAATGATTGTTGTCCTCTACATGATAAATTACAAAAACTTAAAAATCAATGTTTCATTTCCTTTGGCCCTCACTCTCGTGAGTGGTATTTGTCTCCTATTCTACATAAGTTTGATTCCACTTCAGTTCACTTGATTCCATCACATACTTCTAAGTTCATTTCTCGTCCACCACCTAAGGTCATTATTCATTCATATCCTTTGCCTAGCTCTTACACTACTACACCATCTCATTCATCGTATGATGTTACTTCTTCCCATTGGCTTCATAAATGGTTGGCACCTCCATTGCTTTCTTCCACATCATCATTCATTGTTGTTACTTTTCTAAACATTCAGTTTGGTTATCATGCTAAAGTTGTTACCATTTCACATGCTTTCACCATGCCTCATTGACCTCTCCATATTTGGTAGGTGATCTTTATGTGATCACCTCATTTCCTGAAGATGCACTCATGTTTTTAAGGTTCTTTCATGATTGTTGAAGGATATATATGATAAGAACCTCACATCACTCACTATCTATGCATTACACTTCATGTTCTATGCTTCTTGCATGCACTGTAAAACCATTTCCCAATGATGCACTCATGTACTATGGTTCATTATTGATTGTTGAGGGGTCTTACATAAATTAACCTCATCCTCATTTTTCTACACACACGTAGGGGGAATCGCTCTTCTTTCACCCTCTCTTCATCACATATTCACATGCTTACATATTTATATATCTCTTTCAATCTACTATACATCTTTATGATATTTTCTAATATCATTCTACTATGATTCATTCATTTTATCTATATGACATACATCTATCTATCACATTCTATAAATCATCATTCATTTTTATATCATCATCTATTACACAATACAAATCAAATATTACAAATCAACACCTAGAATCACACATGACAAATCAATATAGGAACAACCATCATCACATTACACATCAATAATACCAAAACATCCATATCTATATATCTATCCCAAAATAATCATTTAAAAAAATAATTTTTGGAGGGTAAGCCCCCATAACTTGATATATCATATATAACAAGTATACAATATGTCATTCATCATCATCATTTTCACTATACGATATCGTTGGAGCTCTAGAACTAGATTATTCACTGCTAACTTGTCCTCTCTCATCTTATTCTCTATGCCTCTCTTCCTACCTTTGTACTATCCCTATCTCATCTGACTTCTCTAGGAATCGGCACTACAAATCCAAAAAGTTAGAAAATATATCTTGAGCCAAATCTCCACCTCCTACGGTGTTTCTCACTCGCTTCATCTCTACTCGTGCCTCATCACACTCACATAAAAAGACATTATAGGAGGTCGTTGCTATTGCCATTGGATCAAACAAATGGGCATACTCACCTGCAATCACATCCACTCACTCCAATAACCCGCCTCCTAGGAGCACCTCAGGAGGCACATTCCATGTCAACATGTGGATTGAGGTATCAACAATCAATTTCCAATATGTGTCACCTACAACAACACAATAACTCATTCATTACTATGCATACCATGACACAAAACCAAACACAAACTCGTAAATAATAACAAATCATACTCATGTTCAGCTTGTGTCGCTACTAAAACATCTCCATCATGGGCAAGAGCCTCTCCTCCTCCTGTTGGCAACCTACCCACCACATCTACCATCACAGGGAATAATAACACCCACCTATGAGTCACCCACCAATAAGTATATGCTTGAATACAACCCACATCATCCACGTATATTAGCTCAATGCTTGAATTTACCCCCTATGAACCTGGATGCACTATTTGTGCTCCTTTCAGGCCTGGCCTCATATTTGTCTACCTTGTTTCTCTAATGGCCATCACCCACACATATGGCTCTGGGGGTACAACCTGAGCCATACCAAACTGCCTCAATACTTTCTCTGTCTTAAATAGCTCAGCCACCCTAGGAAAATGATCCTCCAACCACATAGTACGATGAATATATCTCAACTAAATTGCATCCTTGTCTCATCCACCATACTCTTTATGTGGCCTCTATATCACAACCTCTGGCCCCATCCGATCTAGCATAGCTCTATAGGTTGTAGTGTCCATCTACCTACTCTGGATGCTTACCCATCTTGCAATAAATATATTTGGTCTAGCCCACTTTACGTGTGGCCTAGTAAGTGGCCTCAATATAGCAATATGCTCATAAGATCATACATGTAGTAATGTGGTGGCCCCAAGGACACCCCTATGATCCTCATGTGTAAACCTACATAAATCCCTGTTCAAGTGGTCTAATACACATCTCACCTAAGAAAACCTCACACTGTGATCTTCGATATTCAGACATATATAATGCATCTTATACAAGATGACTACACCACCACCCTCGACTGCCACTGACAAAGTAATCATGACTGCGATGAACTTTTGCAATCATGGAACACTTGATCTTAAAATGTAATCTACGATAATATGGGTCTCAATCTATAATCATATCCCTATGAAATGCCTTTTGGATGCCCACATCTACCTCGTAGAATCATCCACTGCCATAACCTGTAACCTTTCCCCCACTACTGTAAATCTTAATACACGATAAACATCCTCTAAGGTCACGGTCATCTCTCCTATACGCAACCAAAATGTGCATGTATCTACACACCATATCCCTTATAATTCTATAATCATTGATATATTATGGGAACCTCCCCCAATCTCGTTATGTTTCACATTGGTGTCACTCAGATTTCACCCTAAAATCTGCGACTACCCTATCCGAAATTTTTTTGTACTTTTAAAATAATGGGTCGTTTGTTGTTTTCATTGCCTGAAAGTTCTTGTATTGCGTCAAGATAATCCCAAAGAGCCATAATAGCCTTTTTTGCCAAATACCTAGATGCTCAAAATTGTTTTATTCTGTCGTCGGGATTTGTCTGCGGGAAATTTGTATTTAATTATTTTGAGCCTCGTATGAGGCTATTTGCACTCTGTTTTAACTCTATTATGAGCGAACATGTTATTATTCCTATGTGCCAGAAGGATTTTAACTTATTTTAAGTTTTGGGCTTTATTTGTAACTTTTGGCAATTTTTCATGTTTTTGTGGTGTCCCGTTTTGTTTTCTGTGAAATTTCTCTGGAGCAATTCCCTCGTCGGGTAAGCCTGATTTTTGGCTTGGAGCAGCTGGAAAACATACACGCACATTATGCCCGGAGGAAGTTGTCATCGGAGGTCTGGATCACTGGGAAAAAGTGAAGTCGTGCACAAAAAAGCCCCTGCGGGGATGGGCGCATTTTTGGAAAACAAATATTTAATCTGCGATGGGAAAAATATAAGCCGCAGCCAGGGTGGGAATTGTATACCTGCTTGGCAGGGTACTTTTTCCCATGATATAAAATTCACTTAAGTTGCAGTGGGAAAAATAGAAGCAGCAGGCAGGTGGGAATTTTGTACCTGCTTAGCAGGGTACTTTTTCCCATGATATAAAATCCACTTAAGCTGCAGTGGGAAAGTTAGATGCTGCAGGCAGGGGGGAATTTATTACCTGCCTTGCAGGGTAAAAATTCCCATGGTGAAATAAAAGAAAAGTGACTTAAGTGAAATCACGGGATTTTATTGCCTGCCTTGCAGGGTAAATAATCCCATTGTCAAAGTCAAATCACTTAAGTGGATCATGGGATTTCCGGGGCTGCCTTGCAAGGTAAAAAATCCCATTGTCATAAATTCTTAAAAATAGAATTCTATTATGCAAAAAAGTGCGACCCACCTTGGGCGAATAATAATGCATTAAATAAATATTTGTTAATATTTATTCACCCAATTTTGGCACCCAAGCTTGTGGAAAAGTCAACAAAAGCAAAGGGGAATAAATCAATTGGAAATAGAATTCCAAAATTAAATAAATTTAATTTATTTAATGTAGCCCCTTTTGAGAAGGAATTAATACTTTTTAAAGTATTAAATGATTATATTAATTCCTATTGTCAGTGGCTATGGTCAAAGCACACTGCGAAGCTTAAGTGAAGTGATGTGTGAAGGATTAAATTGGATTAATTTAATTTATTGGATGGCTGTCCTTAAACATGTTATTTTTAAAAGAGAAGAGCATGATTTTTAATTAATTAATTGCCTTTAATTGTTAGGGCAATTATTAATTATAGAATTGTGAAGGTTATATAAGCATGGGCAGCCATATGGGTGAATTATTTAATTCACAGGTAAAGAATTGCAGCCAAGAGGAAAAGTGCACCCCCATTTGAAGAAGGATTTTGCTCAAGCAAGGTGGAAACAAGGCTAAAAGCTTCCAAATTTGGCACATGCTTTGAAGGAGGTTGATCTTTGTCTGCATAATTGTTTGCACAGGTGTTACAAGAGCTCAGGTGTTGTTAAAATGATTCATGCTCTCTTTATGTGTAAATTAAACACCATATTTTGGGGCAGCAGGCTTGAAAAGTGCAGATTTTTACAATTAAAATTCACTATTCATGCTTCGGTGGCCATTTTTGTCTGAATAAATTGCAGGAATTCATTACAGGTGCTTTACAAAGGAAAAGGAGTTTTTATCAATGTCCAATACATTGCATATATCCTCTGAATCTTAAGAATTGTCCAGATCTGCACTAGTATTAAAGAAATCCGGCCAAATAAGAAGAAAAAGAATTATTCAGACAAAGATAGACAAAGTTATGGCGAAGAAAGATGAAAAAGAAAGCACAACGGAGTCATGCATCACTTCTAAATTTACAGATACTGGAGACACAGATCTAGGCTCAAACCTCTTGCTGAATTGATAGACAAATCCAGAGCAGTAAAGACTTCACTCATGCATGCAGGAGAAAATTCACTCATGCGTGCAGATTAAAAGCAGTGGAATTATTTGAGTTGCATCTTTTCCATCCATAGCCCAGTTGCCAAAGTTTGTTATGCATGTGCAGATCCATATCCAGATGCAGATGCAGATGCAGATGCAAATCCATATGCAGATCCAGATCCAGATCTCATAGTTGCAAAAGCTTCCGGCACAAAGGCTTCATCCTCTTGTTTCGAATGTAGCCTGTGAAGAAGACAGTGCATGGAAAATTCCTTCCAAGATCTTGTGCATGTGCTCTCATCTTCCAGTTGAAGCTTTCATTGAATTTTCATTCACCCTGAGTGCTTTCCAGAATTTTTAATTGCTCATATGCAATTAAAAATAAGGATGATGAGTTATCTACGGCCAACCTTGCATTGATGCATATACAAAAGAAGAACTGCAAAAGCTTCAAGGATAAAAGAGAAGACAATGCGAAGGCAAAATTCCAGATTGCTTCCAATTCCAACTGCTTGCAATTTCAGCTTGTTTCCAGATCTAGCTGCTTCTAGATCCAGTTTTGAATCAGCTGCATGCAGACATGAAAAAGGACAAAGTCAGCTTTCCTCTTCCTTCTTTCCTCCGACAAATTCAGCTTTCCTCTTCCTTCTTCTTTCCTCCGACAAAGTAATTGAGCGATCAATTAAATTATACAACTTAAGTGATTGGTTTAAAAGCCATTACTTGAAGAAGTCAACTACTTGGAGATAGGTGGCAGGACGTGCAAAATAGAAGCTTCTATTTTCAGTTGCAAATCATACATGTCATGCAAAGAGGAATTCCAGGAGGGAGATTGCCAGTTGTTTCTTCTCCGACTTCCACATGTGCCAGTTCAACTAAAAGCTTCCAACTTGTAATTGCCCCTCTACATTCTATAAGTAGAGGAAGAACCTTCGGGTTAATCGATCAGAATTTGTAAGCAGCAATCTTGTGTTCTAGACTTTGTGCTGAACCCTTGAGAGCCACTTGGAGCAAAGGAATACAAAGGAGCAGGTTTCCGGAGAACTTTGTGTCATGGTGTACTGTGTTTCTTGCTTTTAATCTTAGATCTCTTACTAAACTTTGTGTTATTTTTAGATCTGGATCTAGAGCTGCCTTTGTTTTATAATTATGTGTTCATATCTATTGAGTTTCTTCTATGTGCATGCAATTAGCTCTGTTATCTACTAATTGGGATGCACATCTTCCCCATTTCTTCTCTGTATTTCCTTTACTTCCTTCTTCTATAACTTTCCTTTCTTAAACAGCTGCTTACTTGCTGCAGAACTTCTTAGTTATGGTTCATGAACTAAGTGGTTAAAGTAAAACCCCTGATAGATAATAACACATTTTTATTGACAAATCTGACACAGGAGCCTCACTGGTTAAATGAGGGATATTTATCTCATGACTGCCTAGGTTTGATGCTATGCAGAAAATCTAGCCAACACACATCCCTACACATTCTAGAACATACCACTCACCATCTGACAGCCCAAAAGTTAGCAGTGTACTCAAGTGGTGACCTCCACGGAACTCCCTTGAGTGGATATCTCACTACACAAAATAAATACAACCAAAATATCAACATTATCACCTCATATCTATCTAAAACCAATATCAAACACCACATATATGCATCAAAAAATCAAATTTTCAAAATACATAGGAAATCAACTCTCATGGGACTACAATGCCCAGGAGTAGGACTTTTGCACCTGGGGGCACGACCTTAGCACCTATAATTGGGAAATAATGTCCTGAAGATGTTTGCACCCTCACCACTACCACCCAAGCCTGAAATGCGAAGAAATTCAAAAACCCAAATTTTACAAAAAAAATTTGAAAAACAAGACATATTTTTATCAAAATTTCAAAAAATACTCATACACACCAGCTCATCAGTTGTCTGCACTGTCATGACCTCTTTCACCCTCTCGAACCTATTAATCCTCACTACTCTAATCTACAGTATGTTTATAAGTATAGATATTGATTTCCAACTCAATTGCAATTAAAATAAAGGTACCTATTTAGTTTTTACTCCTATTATATATAGTAACTTTCAATTTTTTTGTTATACTATAGTTACTATTTGTGCTCACCTCTTGAACTAATACACGACATGCATTTTCCTTAATATCTTGATATTTTTACTCCATTTTCATCCCCGTTCATGGAACTCGGTTCAAAATGTATCATACAATCGCATTGAACACATTTCATAACACTATATTCTACTCTCACACAAGTTTCACCAACATTTGCACTATTTTACAACCATCTTCTATATTATCGATGAATCACTTTTTCTTCCTTACATATCTACTTTCGTCTCAATTCTCGTTATCAAGAAATTACCCTTTTCAATAGAAGGGGGAAATACAATCAAGACCAGTTTATGATCCCTCTCTGGTTTCTTCACAATCAATCAACAATTTTAGCATATCACCACAACAATTCATTCTTTCATCTGATTTGAGAAAATGAACAATTCAATCAACCCATCATTCAAGATTACTATATCATGTCAAAATCATTCCCCTAATGACCTAATTTTGGGGTAATAAGCACAAATTTATCTAAATATTCTATTAATCACATCAAATGCATTCCCCTAATGACCTAATTTGGGGGTAATAAGAGAAAAATATCTCTATGTGTATTATACTTCCATAAAATCAATCAATCAATGAATTTCCTCAATTAATACAATAAACATAATCCATAACTCCTCTCAGATGACATAACATGGGAGATATAATTTTATCACTTCCAGATGACCAAACTCTGAAGCTATTCAAGCACACAACTATAGATGTATTAAACTGGATCGAAGTGGAAATAAATTTTGTCTTTATACCGTCTTCAGTGGCTGGACTTCTCAAGGATGTACTCATAGTTGGAGAGTAAAACTAGACTTCTCTCCATAACACTCTTCTTCTAGCGGAAAGGACACCCAAATCCTTTAGTTACTCAAAATACATACAAAATTAGGTTGGGAACTAATCACTCCCTCCCCCCTTCAAAATATTTGCTTCACAACAAAATTGAAATCTTCAAATTCTCCAAAAATTGAATCGTCAATTCTCTCCATAGTGCTCCTTATCACGGCTCACTATCTATATTTACATCACATGGAGCAGAGCATCGATCCATGGTTCACCATGCTACATATTATTCTACATGTACTTCTACAATAGGGCTTCTCCAGCTTTCTCACAGGAATGTTCCTTACTTCCTTTACACTACTTGAATTTCATTCAAATATCATTGAGGGGGGACAATGTATACATAAAATCACACAATTACTACTACAATAATATTTCAACAAGTATGATGTTATATATATGAATCTTGAGTGAGAAATGCATTCATTGGTAACATATCCCCCTATTCATCCCCTTTGTTTTCATTGTCTTATTTTTTATTGCTCTTTTATATATGTCACTTATTTTGTATCTATCACTCCTGCACTTCTTTCTAGTCAGGTCATAGGGATCCTTGTTTGTAAATATTTTCACATTTTTCCTCATTTTCTCTAGGACACTAGTTCCTGACCTGGACACTAGCACCCAAACGCTTGTGTCTTTATATGGGCACTCCAGTCTTGTTTATTTCCTATTTTTATCTTGAAATTTGTGGTTGGTCCTTTTTATTATCTTACTCTTATCCCGAGATTCTATTCGGCATGTCGTGTTACTAGTGTTTAAATTTAAACAAAATATTCCTATAAATACACATCTTACATACCATTAGTAAGGGTTATTAACTATTCGAGGGATATATGCATACAAAGGGATTACATTCTTTGGGATTTTTATATCTCCATACACTGCATAAGAGGGGTTTCTTTTGTTCCATCCACACATTTTACATTCTATCTAGTCATACCCCATTATCTTGGCATCATTAGTGTGAGGGAAACCTAAGGACACTATTGCAAACACAATCACATAAAACTACATGGAGTCTAAGATGTAGTACAATTCTCAGTTGTAATTTCAATCTATTGAGAGACCACCAAGGTTAGCCCAACTCCCCATTTGCATTATTTATTTTTTAGGATTTGATTTGTTTTGGGATTTTACATGTGTATATTTTCTTGTAGGTTATAGGAGACATATTCAGGAGTTGTGTGATATACTAGTAGTAGGAAGCGAAAGATCAATGAAAACCTTACGACCTTGCAGCTAGATAAGGATCCTAATTCCCAGGCACCACAGTACCAGCCAAGGCACCCTATTCTAGCTACATCTGACATCTCTATAATTTTCTATGGCATTATGTCAGTCTTCTATCTCTGTTTACCATTTTTCCAACATTAAACACTTCAAGATTTACTGAATATCAATGAATTCATTCTTCCTTCATTATTGCACTTAGGGTTTTTATTTTACTAGCTTATATACTTTTATTGTAGCATTTGTAATCATTTTTGACACTGTAATTTAACTTTAACATATAATATTTTATTAAATTAGTGACACAATAAAAATCAATTTTTGAGAATTTTCACAGTCTCGGGACCTAGTAGAGGTCTCTGGCTATAGGATCCCTCACCCTAATCCAGGTGCCCTAGTCTATCCTTATCTGTGAGCTCCATAATTTGTAGAGGATTGTTACGACACAGTTCACTTCATGTTTAGTAGTTTTCCCATTATACACCAGTCTTGGATCAAGTGCAAATAAACTAAGTTCTTCTCTCTCTCTTACACTTAGGGTTTCATATTTACTTTCTTATTGCTTACATCATATCATAATTTGTAGTTGTAATTAATTTTTTGTATTAGTTACTCTGTAACTTGGGTTTTAAAAAAAAAATATTTAAATATGAATCACAAAATATTGAGCTCGAAGTGTAGTAGATGATGTGTGGTTCATTGATTAAGTGGACTCTCAACATTCGAGTATGAACTGTGGAACTAGATTGCATCATCCAGTAGTGAAGTATGTGTTACATGTGTTCGATATTGTAAGCTAGGAAATATTATATTGTGAAAAGTATAGCATGAACTGTAGCATATGAGGTAAGAGCAGTTAATATATACATCTCATGACAATGCAGAGGAGGGGATAGTGTGATGCCCCTCAAGTGTGTCTATCAGGAGCTACTGGAAAAAATAAATGTGATCATTTTGAGCAAGAAGATCCAGAGTATGTACAGTGCATGAAAGGATGTATACCATATCTAGAAAGTTGTATGTGTACCATGAGTAGAATAATTCATAAGTAAGCATGATGACTAAAGTGTGTATAGATTGGTATAGGAGCATAAAATAAATCCATAGTCATAGATAGAGATAACAAGGTTTTCTCATTGTGTAGGTAGGAGAAAGTTATTCGATAAATTTTGAATTGAAGTGCAAAGCAATCATAATGAATAGGTTTGCATGGGATTAGGATGGATAGAAAATTTTTTGATTACAACATGTGACAATGGGATGGGGAAAACTCGATGCCCCCAAAATATGTGAGTGATGGATATTTATGAGATGAAGTAAAAGGGAACACACCATGGTGATGGGGTTTGAAATGTATCATAATAATATATATTGTCATCACAACAAGAGTAGGACCAAGGTTGGATTTTGGGTCAAAAGGAGGAAGTTTAAAGAGGTTAGATATCACGAGGTGAATTGGCTAGTCTTGCTTAGTTGGTGGTTTCTTATTGGGAATCGGTAATGCTGCAGAGGAATTGATAAGAGGAGGTGATGGGGTACGTATTTGTAAAGGTGGTTTCTTAATTAGAATTGGTAATGTTGTAGAGGACTTGATAGGAGGAGACTATGGTGTACATATTGTTAAAGGTGGTATGACACATGGTTGGATAGGTGGATCTTGGATTACTGAAGAAGGAACATTAGTAATTATGGCATGATGCCCATTAGACATAGATGGATCATATTTTGGGGTCCAATGGGGTTTAATAATTGGAGATGAGAATGTAGCATAATGTTGTGTAGAAAATGAAATAAAGCCCTGATACTCAAGGTGCCTAATTCCTCAATTTAAATCATAGAAATCATTTTCATGATGTCCATTAATTATGTGATAGTTATAAAATGGTTAACCTTTGTATTTTGCAATCCGATAAGGATGGTTGTAATGATCAAATGGCAAGGTGATCAACTGGTGGTTGAGGATCTCAGGAAGAATATCATGTTTCTTAGAATTTAGATAAAACTTAAGAGGTGTTGGTAGCGGTAAAGACTTGGGGTTCACTTATATGAGCACATGTAGTAGACATGGGATGAGGATGGGGTTATGAAGAATAATTAACATTTTCCTACGAAGTAGCCTTGAGATGTTATATTTTAGCTTTGATGGATGTAATTGTGGTTTCCATTGCTTGAAATTTATCTTGACTGATAGGGTCATCCGAGATACGATCGAATATGACACTTACTTATGCAAGTGGTTTATTTCAAGGGAGATATATAACACTTCTTGGGATTTTTGGAAATCATCTTTGCAAGGTGGGTGCATTTGAAGCAATTGATACAAGGAAACTTGAGGATCCATGAAATACTATCTGATGGAATAGGAAAAATAAGGATCCAAGTGTTTGATCA
The DNA here is from genome assembly GCA_019776745.2 of Taxus chinensis. Taxonomy (NCBI): domain Eukaryota; kingdom Viridiplantae; phylum Streptophyta; class Pinopsida; order Cupressales; family Taxaceae; genus Taxus; species Taxus chinensis. The sequence goes on along the minus strand of CM034148.1, from coordinate 847,596,590 downwards.
CGAGTGGGGTTCATCAAATAATTTAATATAAATTGAATTAAATATAATTTTATATCAACTACTATAATGCATGATAAAATAAAATAAATGGACAAGAAAAAAACATGCAATGATATGAAATCCTAAGAAATAGAGAGAGAGTGACTTAGCTGATTTTCGAGTGATCTCGAAGTGATCCGAGAAGGTGAATAGCTGAAATAAACTTGATGTAGTATTGTCAAGGCTCACTAGCATTTATGAGACCCAAAAATGTGTAGGACAAAAAACTCCCATGGGAGGACAAGAGTGCACAAGCACTAGTGACTGGATTTGGGTACTAGTTTCCACCCAAATGCTCAGGTTCTGACCCTTTTGTGTAGGAGGAGCTTCTCTATTGATTTTTATTTTTTACTCTATATTTGTCTCAATTTCGTTGTTTGCACCTCTAACCTAAAAAATATGTACCTAGTTACACATGTCCACAAACTACATCAAATATACCTCAACAGGAATTTTAAGAATTTAGAGTTCGTTACTGATTAAGATACGGTAACCTGAAGAGGTTAACTTGGAAACTAGTGAGCCACTAGATTTCAGACTCAAAGTAGTTTTGTATGACCAACCATGTGTAATGGTGCCCTAGGTTTCCCTTGTGAAAATTAAATTATGATAGCGTAGATGGATCTAGAATGCTCCAAATTAGGTGTGGATGTGTGCAATGATAAAATGCAGATATACTTCCCCTCCTAGGAAACTAGAATGTATGCAGAGTGATGCAGCCCTAGTCCTAATACACAAAGAATAGAGTATCCTAAACTTCCCCTCCTAAGTTGTTCGATCAAAAGCTAGATGTCATGCTTTGTAATGATCTTAACATTTTGGATTAAATTTTAGGTCATATTAGAAAATGTTAGTGTTTAGGCCCTATATTTTAGAGTTGATCAAAAATATAGAATATATATGATACAATACACATGTCTGAATTTCGTAATTGACAACTCAGAAGGCAAACCTAAAAGTGTAATAATTTGCTTACACCAATATAAAAGAGACACAAAATATTGATGTAAATGATAGAGATCGTTTAGGAGCACCAGTGAGGTATAGAAGACACCTAGGCACTAGATTCTTGATGGTTTAAAAGGTAGAGATCTAAGACTCTAAATATAGAGAAACATGAAGAGTATGTAACCTGAGTAACCCTCACAACATAGACTGGAATTGTACAAAACATGTGTGTCAAAAGACATTGTACTATATGGTACTAGCCCTTATTGTTTACGGAATCTTAGTACATGCTCTAGTATGCTTTATGGACCTATCCCCCCTGTACCTAGATTATATAGATTTTGTATCTGTCAGGTTCACTAATTGGACTCACAACATGCAAGTGTATATGCTCTCCGAGTGGAATGAACATATCCTCTAACCCTATCCAGTAAATGAAGATGGTAACTGATAAAGATAAACATTAGACAGGGTTGTGGGCACCCCTGTGCATCCGTCAGATATATGGCGCTACATCCAAATATGTACCTCATAATCACACATCTTTCTCCAACTATCATGTGATATCTAGATATGATCAATCAGCTTTAGAAATTGGGATTTGACCATGTTTGTTTTGACTTAGCTCTTGTTAAAATGACTATAGTAGAATAGGGTGTTTGCACATGCTTGTAGATGAGAGAGCATGGATGCCATTCAAGACCCAGTTTGTAGCTTCATCACCTGATGTGGGTGCAATACCTATACATGATTTCATACTATGCACCAACACCGATGCATATTTATGGAGCTTTGGAATTGAACTTTTATAAGGGTATGAAATGATTTCTCTAGTAACACAGAATTTAGGTCAGTTCCAAAGTTAGCAACATGAGGTAGTGTTTAGCCCTCACTTATATAATGTTCCAAGAGAACCATTTTTTCTAAGAAAGGCATGGCCTCAAATGAAGTATAAGATGGTAATAAAACAATGGTTACATCTTGATAATTGAATGGTTGGAATACATGTTGGTCCACATTGAATGTATCAAAGAGCTCAAGATGGTATGGTACGTGTTGTCTATTTTTGCATCCCTTGCAAAAATAGAACAACTTGGTTTGCCACGGACTTGGATTGATTGGCTGTCACAGAAGTGTTTGAGCATGTCACAAAGATTGAAAGGCAATGTCACGGCTAAGGAGTGAAACTACAGAATACATGATGTGCTCTGACGAAGCCGCGGGAAAAGTAGAAGGACCGCCAAGGTCTAAGTTATGTCGTGAAAGGTTAAAAGAGGTTGTGGATGGCTTAGCAAACTACGATACACTAAGGTAGAAAACTACGGGTAAAAGCATAATCAAGAAGTCTGTGAGTTGTTGATATAAAACGTGCAACAAGTGGATAGACAATGGATCAAGCAAAGGGGAAAATAGATCCGTAGATTTTAACAAAATACCGTGCTACATCAAGTGTCGTGGGATGTAAGCAAAAAGGATGGTAAAACTGCAGAATGATAGGATGATAATATGCCACGGAGGTCAAAATCCACACAGAACTAAAATAGAAGAAGATTCGTGTATTGAAGGGGAAAGCAATAGCTTCCTGTCTGGCAGATTACCAAACATGGACATGAATTTCAAATCTAATTTGATCAAATCTCTGCATAAATCTTGATTTTATTGGAAGAAATCTTAGCCTCCTCCACACAATATAAAATCAGATTTCGTGATTTTATTGGAAACAGATGCGTGGAGCGAAGAAGAAGGTGTCTCATGCACATGAAAAAAGTCTACTTCTAGAATGGTGTCAACCACCAGAATTTAATGCCGTATGGGTGCTGCTCCTTCTTCAACAAGGAAAATGGCGTGGGAAAATGGGTTTTCAAAGGCATGATCAGATATTTTCAGAAAATTTATGGAGGTGGTCGGTTGGTGAAAAGGAGAATTCGAAATTCCTCTCTTTTCTTTCTTCTTCTCTCCTTTTTCCAATTTTCTATATATTGTAAAGTGATGCCTAGTTTTAATGTTGGATACTTTGCGAATATGAGGGCATCATTTTATGTTGCACAAGCGTTCTAAGGGTCGCATGCCTTGGAATTCAATTTTTTAAATGTGTTACATCTTCCTCATGTATTGCACTAATCTGTGTATATATTTAAACAACAAAATCTCTAGTTTTATGGCTTTTTTTGCCTTAGCTATTGTTCTATTACACTTCCTTTCCTTTAATTCATTTGTAGGTGTGTTGTATGTATTCTTTCAAAATCTGGGTCTATTTTGCATTGTGAAAGTGGAATTCTGGATGTGATTTTGATATGTGGATTTCATTTTCTCCCTCTTCATCATCATTTTCACCCATTTTCTATCTTACTGAAGTACTCATCCCCTTGTTTTTGGTGTTATCTCCTTCTCTATTTTAGGATTTCTATTTTATGCATCTCCTTCTCACCCTGGTCCCTTTTAAAGTTGGAGTAGAGTTAGATAGTTGCATTTCAAATCCTAGGAGTAGTATAACATTAGGAGTAATTAGAGTAAGTCACCCTTCTCCTGAGGTCTATCTCAATTCGAGTCCCATAACTTGGAGACAGTCACATGTTTCCTCAAAGCCCCAGATTCTTGTGGTTTGGGATGGGTGCAAATTTGAGATTCAATCGTTTCGGCATGCTCGGTAGGACCTTATAAATTAATATTTTTAGTTTTGCCATGTTTGGGTGTGTATCTTGGAGAAACTTTAGCCTTTGGAGGCTATGTAGTAACACATCTAACATCTCCATTCAGAAAATCTACTAGTTTTAGCAGTATCAGTGGTTAAAATTCATGAGAAGGATCCAAACATAGTGTAGAACAAGACAAGAAGGCGTATCTAAATATTTGTAGTTATCTCTAGGTAGAGGAAGAAGAGGAAGATAGATTCAGAGATCTCCATCTCCTCCAAATAGAACTCTTTCAACACCTCCACTTGGTAGGCCCTTCTTGCAATCAACAAGAGTTCTTATACCTATCAGAACATCTCATCAACCATTAAATCCATTTGAAAATTTAATAAGCATCATTTCACTTACCTTGAATGCTTAGAATCTCATCCCAGTGGTAGCCTTAGGGAATATCCAATTCTTCATAAGATAAAATCATACTACCCCATCTAATCATATCTAAGATATTACAAATATATGTGTAATTCATGAAATTACTGAGATGGATGTGGCAGTTAAAATTTTGGATTCATCATTTAAAGGAAAATCTTTATAATGGTTTGGAATCCTAACAGCAAGATCATTTCAAAATTGGAATGATTTATGTATGGCTTTGTGTAATTAATTTGGAGAAAGAGTGGACAACTTATCTCTTTTGGAGTATATGACTACATTCGAGAGAGCACCTAATGGACAAATGTTAGATTTCAATTTCAGTTTCAAGAGAACCTAGGACAAAATTCCATCTCTTGTGAAACCTAAAGCAGAAGGTTCCTTTATTTACTTTTTAAAATCTCTTAACTTTGATATATATGTTATGTTAAAATATATAGGAGGGACAACTCTACCAGCATCCTATACAATTGCAACTAGAGCTGAAAATAGTTTGATAGAAATGGGAAATTAATTACTAGGTCACCCATGCCTTTGTATCCTAAATTACCGCAAGCTTCCCATCCCTTTATTGCTCCTATGTCTGAGCCAAGATCAAAACCTATTACTTCCACATCACAAACCCCTACCCAGTAAAATGAGGATGAATAAATGAAGGATTTGATTAGAAATTTGACCAACAAAGTTATGTCCCTAGAAAAATAGCAAGCCTAATCCTATAGAAATTATCAAAACTAAGGGAAATCTTTAAGTCAGGGGTATCAACCATATAGAAACCAACAGTCTAATCAAATATATGTGTAGAATCAAAAAAACAATATATGGAAAGGTCAAAGTGTTCCTCTTTCATTGGCAACAATTCCTCCTCCACAAGCGCTTCCTACTCCTAGTTCAAGTCAGGATTTGGTTTCTGTATAGAACACCATGGCACAAGAAACAGAGTGGTGTTTTCCATGCAATATATTGTATAATCAACTTGGTTGTGAAAGGTAAATGCATCTTCAAGCATACATGGTTCAAGGCTCTTCTAGTTAGAAAGTACTACTTCTGCAAGCACCCATTCTAAATGTAGATGCAGTTCAGGAAATCAAAAATGACACCAACCTCATGATATTTGGAGATAAATATTTTTGTGTGGTTAATCAAGTGTTGGGTAGCTCTAATAGACATCCAATCAACATTGCTGATAATACATGGCACAAGAAAAAGATGCTAGAATCACAATCTGCACCTTTCGTGGGTTAGGAAAATGTCACGGCTAAGGAGAAAGAAGCCAAATTAGACAAAACAAGCCACCTAAGATTTTTGGTAAAAATACCATGGAAAAGAAGGTTTCTGCTCAACCAAAGCCACCAATTCAGATCCTGTCACAACATAGGAAGGAAAATAACATACCGCAGATGTAGAAATATGTGGGTTTTCCATTTAATATTATAGAAAATTTGAAGAATACTAATGTTAATGTGATAAATGTGGGATGTGCTGGCTATTCCATCAAAAAGAGATCTCATGTGTGAAGCCCTCAAGCAACTGCCTCCAGTGGACCTAGTAAAGCAAAAAAATCACGTCATGGTCAATGTATGTCAAATAAAATAATACCAAGTAAGTAAAATTAACAAAACCACACCCTTCTACATGTCATTAATTATGGGTAAACACTTGGTCCATAACTGTATGATTGATTCAGGGGGTTAGTACCTTTGAAATGCCCAAGAAAATTGTTGATATCCTGGGTCTCAAGTATAGTCCTGTGTGTAAGGGAGTTTTACAGCTTGATGGGTTGAATGTAGGTGTGTTAGGTGTAATAAGAAACCTTGAGTTAACACTTCAAGCTTGCCCAAGCCTCGCCATAACTCATGATATTTCGGTCATTGACTTGCCTCCCATGTTTTCCATTTGCATTTCTAGAGACTTCACTGCTAAGGTTGGTAGCTATTTGTCTTCTGATTGGAATTGCATGCTTCTAAGAACTAGATACGATAAAATATTCACAATACAAGATGAGCCCATATTTTCTTACCATATTGAGTCATACAACCCTTATTCCATCCAATGAAATTGCTTAATCCAAGAATAACATGAGAAAGGTTTAGTTCCAGATGAGTAGCCTATTTCCCCCTCAATTCTAGATTTATTGCCACATAAATGGGTAGAGAGATCACAAATTTTATCCTTATGCTAAAGAGATTAAAAAAATTGAGACTGGTCTCGATACCTATTGCATTCTCCAATAAGAATATGTGATAACCGTGACATTCAAAAAAGAAAAGGAAAATGCTTTTGGACTATGGCAGATGTTCATTGACAGTTCTAGAAGTAGAAATGGATTTGGGGTGGATGTTGTCCTCATCTCTCCTAGAAATGAGAAGTTCTTATTTTCTCATAGGTTTTAGTTTGCATACTCTAACAATGTGGCAGAGTATGAAGCATTAGTGCATGGCTTATTGATTATAGAAAAGAGGAAAATAGGGAAATTGCAGGTATTTGGAGATATTAAAATGGCCATTCATAAATTCCATGGTAGATATGCCACTAACAATGAGCTGTTGAAGGATTACAAACATAGAGACTAGGATCTACTGGAAATATTTGATGTCATTAACCTGCAAGTTATGCTTAGGAAGTTGAACAACGATGATGATCAAATGACAGATCTAGATTCTCAATTTTCATTAGCAGAATATCTTGTTAAGGGTAATTTACAACATATCAAAATGGTGGTAAGGCCATCTATTCTAGATAATCAGACCAGCTGGAAAGTATTTTATAATGATGAACAATTTGTGCAATTTCTCCAGCACGAGACCGAATTCTCCTAAAAAATGTAACTTGATTTGTAATAAATCTTATAGTGATTAGATAATTCAATTGAAAACAAAAATATTACTAAAGGGATTGGTCACTCTAGAACAGATCTTCAGTCCAGATGATGAGTTTAAAAGTGAGGAAAATAATATGGTAGAAAAGCAGAGAAGATTGTCAACCGGTCATAATTTCTCTAAACAAAGAGATTCTACTTGGGAAGGTATGTGATGAAAGTGAGAAGAAAACCTTTATTTCCTTGTGTCAGAAGTTCAGTGATGTATTTTCATGGGATTATCAAGGTTTAAGAGAATTTAATCCAGATATAGTTTAGCATTCTATTGATCTTGATCCCAATGTCAAGCCAACTAGGCAGAAACAAAGACCAGTTAACCCCAAAATTGAGCCCCTGATGAGGAAGGAATTATCCAAACTCATTGATGCCAAGATAATTTTTCCTATTAATTACTTTACTTGGGTGAAAAATTTGGCTATGCATGGATATCAAGAATTTAAATAAGGTCTCTCTCAAGGATCACTATCCTTTACCTTCCCTGGAGCAAATTCTACAAACACTAGCAAGAGTTGAAATATTTTCAATACTTGATGGCCATTCTAGCTTCAAGCAAATTAAATTGAAGGAAGAAGATCAATATAAAACTACATTCACCACTAAATGGGGAATATTTTTTTACTAGAATATGCCTTTTAGTCTATCCAACACAGGTACCACCTTCAAAAGAGCGATGGATAATGCATTCAAAGGGTATATCAATCAATTAATCTTGCTTTACCTAGATAATATCACTTGTTTTCTCAAAGTAGATCGCAGACCATATGAAGCACCTAGAGAAATTATTTGAGAGATGCAAGGAATTTGGTGTGTCCCTCAATCCTAAGATGTATAACTTTGTACTCCCTAGGGGAAATATTTCAAGGCATATTGTTTCAAAAGAAGGCATTGCCATTAATCTAGAAAATACTTCAACCATCGCGGCTCTTTCCATGTCAGCTCACAAGAAGGGTTTGCAGTCATTCCTTGGAAAGGTCTTCTCTGTTAGGTGATTCATCCCTAAGGTATAAAACCTATTGCAATCTAATGGAAGGTTTGAAACTCCATGAATTTTTTTGCCAGAGGAAAATGGGAGCTTGCAAAACAGAAGAATGTCCAACCCTTTACAATGAGTCCCGACCCTGCTTTTATAGATTCAACAATGAGGGAAGAAAGAGAGACAAGCGGGAAAATAGTTTGAATTTCAACCATTGCTATCAATGCCTCTTCCAAAATCCACCCCCGAATCTATATTAATTGCATCAATTACTGGTTCGGCGCCTCAAAGGAGGAGGAAACAGCGGATCAGATCGAATCCAATCCGGTTGTTGGGACAAAATAGATCCTGCATTAATGTCTTGAAGACATCTCTCCATTTTTCTCCCACCTAACCTCCCCAAACTTAATGTTTAAAATCTTTATGGCATAGATGAGGCCAAGATATTTCCAACAATGCCAGATTTGCTAGATTTTGAGCCACGAGTCAAAAGATATGCCCCTTTGAAATTTGTATCGGGTCCATACAAAAACGTGGGAAAACTAGTTTGAAAATGGGCCCCTTTTTAAAATGGGACACATGGAGGGTTGGTACATGTTTGAGGGTGACCTCTGTATTTTACTTTTAGAGTGGCGCGGGGCTGATACATGGCTTCTTCTACGTATTTCTCAATTTCCTTATGTTTTTGGCTAAGTCCTTTGTTCGGTGGGGTCATATATCTAAATGGGGGCATGCAGCGGACTAGCACTTGCTTGGAAACCTCCCTTCAATTCTACTCTCGAATAGCGTCATTTGGACACTTGGACTACGTGGCGAGCTGGGCGCTTGTTTGAGTCTTCACTTTTGGATTTACCCCTGTGGACGAGCTGAGCTGATGTGTAGCAACCTCCGCTTGCATTTCTATACTTAGCTTTTTCTTTTAGGCCCACCATGTCCGCCATTTGACTTTTAGATTTGAGTTTACCTCTGTTTTGGGCCTGGGACACGTGGGGGCCTTGTGCTTTTTCAAGCCTCCCTTTTTGGATTCAAATTTAGAGATGCGTCATTTGGACACTTGGTAGCATCTACTGTCTCCTCCCATACTTAGTCGATTTTGGACTCGTTCTAAACCGTTTGAAATCCTGAAGACCTCGAACCTTCACCGTTTCATCTCTTTGAACCTCTGGCCTCTTTGACATTGTCTCCTCCTGCCTCGACCCTGTTATTCTATTTTCAATCCTGCCTATAATTTGTTTAATGGATTTAAGGCATGGATTCACTCAACAGATCCATTTTTGAAATTCTCCTACGCATGGTCGTTTGATCTTTTGCAGGCCCCGCCACTTCCATTCTAGAGTCTCCCTAAAACCTGTTTGTAGGATTCAAACGTGATTTCTCTGGTTCTTTCTGTGAGGGGTCGTGGCTGATCCAATATTTTTCTGGGGGGAAAAATATGGATAACAGGTAATTCATTCTATTACATCAAACACATTTTACATACTCAGAACAAGTTCAGATTTAGTCTGTTATCATCATGCAACTTGCACAAGGTCATTATAGGGCATGGATACACACACACAGAGAACTAATTAGAATCTTAGATGTAGAGCAATGCTCGGTCATAAGTTCACTCTTCAGGTGACCGTCGAGGTCATTCCCAATCCCCATTTTGCATCTATTTTTATTAGATTTGATGTGGTTTGTGGGAATATAAAAGTAGTCATATATTTTACATGTTACATGTACGACTGACGATTCAATAGTAAAATCAAAGTGACAAAGAGAGACTAATATTGAAGCACCTCTGAACTAGAAATAGACACGGGTTCTCAGTTTATTCACTTGTGCTTAGGACACTCCTTTCCTCCTGCACGTTCTTATGTCCTTTACATTCCTATGATTTTGAACTTTTATCAAGCCATTACAACATTTTTTCTAGCCTTTTCCAGTAGACACTCAGTCTCGATCACTCCTAGGTTGCACAGAATCAACTAAGTCATTTTCCTCTCCCATTACCTTAGGGTTTTACATATTTGAATTCTTATTGCTTCTGCACTACAGTATATAATTACCTAAATATTCATTTACTATAGTGAGTTACTCTGAATTAAGATTTAATTCAAATTAGATTAAATCATTTATTGAACCTTATGCTTCCTCGAACATTCTTCTGATCTTCTTCCATGGTTGAGAATTATGAACCCTTTATCGAAGTATATCTTCATGATACCCAGTCTCATATTATCGAAAACCCTTCAAGACCTATATCTCATCGCTACCAATGAAGAGGCCATGTCATTAGTTGATCTCAACCTTCTGGTCTCCAATGATACTTTTTTCCCTATTGTGACACTTCCTCCTCATTCTGCCACCACTCTTCCACATACATATATTGTCCCTATTTCTATGCCTACTTCTACAACTCACTTTACCCTCATTATTACTTCTCACACATGACATGCCTCCTCTTCAGTAACTCATGACATAGATTCATTATACCATGTTTTTCAAACCCAAATTCGTAAAATATAACAAGCATCTTCATCCTTCTCTCCATCTCTATATTCTTCACTCCTCCTTCATATCCCTTTTACATCCACCATATCCTCTCATATGTTGCCTCCTAACTTCATCCCAATTAATTTCCCTATCTTCAATGGCCATGGTGACCCTCAAGAACGCATTCACTCCTTTTACATTGCATGTGTTAACTATGTTGATGACCTTACATTATTGGCTAAATTATTTTCTCAAAGCTTACATGACTATGTTATATGATGGTTATATGATCTACCATTCGGTAACATATTTTGAATCTTTATCTGATGAATTCATTGCTCATTTTGCTATGAAATTCAAAACTAAGGTATCATATGCGCAACTAGTTAAAATCAAACAAGGATCTAATGAACATCTTGCAGACTATGTCTTGCGGTATAAGAACGACCTTGCTAAAATGACCAATGTTCTAGCTGATTTAGAATTGCAAGACCTATTCATCCAAATCTTTTTGCCTCCACTCCAAGAGAGTGTCATTTTCGAGACTCCTTATTTTAATCAATTGTGTCACACACTCAAATTGTATGAAAGAAAACTGCTATCTATGGTAAAATTGAAGTATTATGATACTTCCTCCACATCATCTTATAGAAAGTTTCAAGCCAAATCTGCATTCAAACCATCCACTAAGCCTACCAACTCTAAATATTTTGTCAACATTGTTTCTCTGCCAGCCAAGATTCAATTGCAATCTATGAGGTCTAATTTTACTAAGATACCTTATGCACCTCAGTTCCTATTATCGTAGCTCATTGGGATCCATATGATTACTCTCTCTCCACCGCTAAATCTATATCCTTCTTGACCACGTGGCTGTAATTACGATAAAAATGCATAATTTGATTACTACCAATGTAATGGGAACTCTATTGATCATTGTTTTAAGCTCAAACATGTCATTCAAGATCTCATCGATAAAAATGCAATCAAGATTCCAATCCCGTCTACTTCTAAACCAATCAATGATAATAAAAAGCTTAAAATATTTAACGATCTATTACCTAAGCACTATAAGCCAACTATTGATTCCTCTACAAAACATTCATTTCATGTTGTGCCTCCTCCTTCATCGATGCCGCTTGACTTTCAAATTTCTGCTACTAAAGTGCCACCACCAGTTATTGCATTCTCGTCTCATGACTACCATGCTACATTTTCCTTTGATTCAATGTATATTGATGCTTCTATTGGTACTCATATAGTCAATAATACTATGATCCATCCCTCATGCCATTTGAATGCATACTCTATGACACTCTTATTGAGTATCAACTTTATAATCTCTCAAATTACATTTCCAGTCTCTAATTCTTATAGATGTGTCATCCTTCCCATTACTGTTGGGTCCATTACCACACCAACATTATTCCTTGCTACATCTGAAATCAAGGGTTGTGATATGGTCTTAGGTCTGCTTTGTCTCCAAGCTACCCTTTCCATATTCCATATATGCCTTAAATTCATTCATAAAAAGAAATTTATCACCACTAAATGGATTCCACCACGCATGCCTTTACCTTGGCCTAGTCTTACATCTGTTTCAACCCCAATCATGGTATCTAGGCCTACTTCACCTATCAATTCTAAATCTATCTCCATACCTACCTATCCCATTTGTACACATCCTACATCATGACCCCATCATCCTCACTGATCCGTTAGTCCACCTCTTCGGCCTAAGTCCCCTACCTGGACAACCCATTTCTATAGGTGTTCTCTACCTCCTTTACCACATTGGTCCCCCTCACATATACATATGTCCTCTCCTACACAACCGGTTCTAGACCATGGTCACATACCTTCTCCTCCTTATATACCAAATAAGGGGCTCTCTCTCTCTTTTCCATCATTGGATAACTTTCCATCAATCGCACACTTGGGGGAATCACACTTTCTCTCCCCCCTCCATCACTATTTGTTCTCTTTATTGTCTACTCATAGCTTATCTACTACACTTCATGATCTATGTTTCATGATAAATATTTCCTAGCATCATATCTCAAACACATACAATACCTTTGTTACCTGATGACGCACTCTTGTTCTATGGTTCATACTTTACTGCTGAGTGCACAATTCCTAAATGAACCTCACGTCACACACATCCACTGGCGGGAAATGTAGTATATTATCAACACATATTACACATTGTAGCACACCATCACCTTCACATAGCATTTGTACATCTTTTTTTTCTTTACTCTTGTTAGCGTATACTATTTACATGTTGCACTTTGTTTCCTATGCTGCTTGGATACTTAATATATTATTTTATTTTTATATACACACATACGCATTCACGTGGTATCTTGAGGTGAATGTAGGACCTTTTACTGATTCTTACATGATACATGATGCTTGACACTGCTCTTTACCAGTCCCCCCGAGGCTCTTGGGAGCATCTACCTTTGCTACTCTCATACTCCACACTCATAGGTCCTATCATTACAATATTTACTACTTCTTGTCACTATCACTTACTTTTATTTGATTTATACATGCTTTGACATAATATTTATCTTTCCAACATGCTAATGATTGCTTCATGTGTAGCATTTTCCCTACATAATTCTATGCAACCATGGTTATCTGTTACTTCTTGTTTACTTTTTTTTGCCATTGTTTACAAGTTATGCACTGTCTTTCTTGTTCATTATTTTTTTATGGCCGCTTCGGCTCTAATTGTCTTGTGACATTGTGATTTATCTCCAATGTATGCAACCCAATTTTTGCGGTCCCTCTTATCTTCACAATTATCCGTTACATAGTATTCTATTATATGCTAGATCTTTTACACTAACACTTGTTTCTAGTCTATCTTGTTCACATGTGCCTTGGTTTCTACTATGCACATCCCGTACCCCCTATAGGTATCCAATTTATGAAATACATATCAATTTCATGTCATCTCATTTGGGCCACCTCCTCCTGCATTTATCACATGCACTCCAAACGTGGGGGGAAATATTGGGTGAACAAATCACCCTTTTAATAGTGTAAAATTCTAGAAGAGAACAACACAATATATAATTAGAAAAGTAAATCAGTTACAGAGTGGCCCAGAAACATACTTGGATCATAAAAAAGGAGTAGAAACTAGTCCCTGATATCAGATAGGAATGGTGGGTGCTTGTGTCCCACCTAGGCACTTGTGTCTTGGGGGAAAAATTAAACAGTTTCTTAGTTCAACACAATTTCCAGTAGTTTACAATATGGATCTAAAACATCAGACACATGGCTTCAGATATAGAAATGATTCAATCGGTTACAATTTGGTTACAATTCGATTACAAATCATGACTTGCTAATCTGCAATGACACTTATCATTTGATAAGTGTCGTGGAAGGAGATAAAAATAGATCTCTCTCCCTAACACTCTTCTCTTGGTGTGAGATCTCTGAAAAAACTCATCCTTGGTGTGAGATCACCCAAAAAACTCATCCTTAGCATGAGATCACCTAAAAACCTTGCTTTTGGCATGAAATCACCCAAAAACATCACCCTTAACAGAAGGATGCTCAAATATGACAAAATCTCCAAGACAAATAGGAACAATTTCTATCTTATACTCTCTTTATACATCAAGTGCACTCTTTCCTTAACTATTGCTTTCTACACACTTTTACTTATACATACATTAAGTGTGGTTTTTCACATATGGGAATTTGAATACTCTTTTTCTCTCTTCTTCTTTTTTTAACTCTCTTTTGACAAAATCTCCAAGACAAATAGGACAACTTTCCAATTTTGCAGATTTTTATTTTGAACTTGCTCCAGAATGTCTTGAACTTGAAGTAACTTCCACAACTTTCGACGATGACTGTCCGAGAAGTTTGTTTTTGACTTGTGGGAGTACCTCGTGATTGGATGATCATGCCTCTATTTATCTAGAACTAATCCCTCATTCTCCTGACCACCTTCTCAATTCCTTCCTTTATATCCCTTGATTCACGAACGTGCCAATTGATTTGATGCGATGGGGGAAACCTTGACCACTGCATACTTAGGATCATACATTTCTACCCCCATCATCTTGCAAAATATCTTCATACTAAGAGAATTGGAATTTCTTCATCTCATCAACTGTCATCCTCATATGATACTTCTCTCGTACTTCAGATTCATCAACACAATTGGTCCAATAGTCCTTGACTTGAGGATCATGGCACAAGTATGGGATATGGAAAGATTCAAGATCATCTCGAATGTCGAAATTGGGCCTGGAAGTGTAGGAATGTAGAGTCAAATGTGCGAAGGAGGCCTCCAGATGAGATGCATCATTCAAATTCTTACATATGAACACCCTAAGGGAGATGGGGAATGAGATCAGTTTCTTTTTCTTGTTCCTGAGTCTATTTTTTACTTATATGAACTACCTGCAAAGCTCAAATAATATAATTTTGATCGCTAAGGTATTTGGGAAACATTAGGGGAGCTTGGTCGAATCTGGAGAATCAAAATTAGGATAATTTTCAGAACTATATGAAATAGGAGCCATATTTTTGTTATTAAGGACACTGCTTGTGGTGACATCCTTTCCTCCAGATCACCCTCTAAATTTCAGACCACTTACATCATGAATGCATCATTCACGTGTGGTGAATTTCCTATGACTTTCCTCTATTACTAATTGTGGGAGCTTCTCGAATGCGGGGCACCTTGGTAGTAATGTTTTTTGTGAGATCCAATCCCATAAAACAATTTCAAGTCAGTGAGCAAATAGAAAAAGTAAGAATTCATGTGGAACTTATTTTTCATGGGCACCTGAAGAAGTTGCAGATGAAAATTTTCACTAATTATCTGTCCCCAGTTAATTATTTTCTTTGCTTCAATCACTGTCAAGATGAAAAGGGCCATCCAATATTGGAAGTCCCTCGTGTTTGCCTCTTCCATCACCCTATTGAGGAGAGTAATTGCATCTGAATAACCTTCTCGAAACTCGCATCTCAAATGTTTTTTCAGCATTGTTGGCTAGATTTTCTGCATAGCTGAAAACCTAGGCAGTCATGAGATAAATCTCCCTCATTTACTGGTGAGGCTCCCATGTCAGATTTGTTAATAAAAATATGCTAGTATCTATATGGGAGTTTTACTTTAACTATTCAGCTCATGAACCATAGCAGTATAACTCTGCAGCAAGTAAGTAGGTGTTTAAGAAAGGAAATATTTATAGAAGAAGGAAATAATAACACACAGGGAAGAAATAGGGAAGATGTGCAACCCAATCAATAGATAATAGAGTTGATTGCATACACATAGAAGAAACCAATAGTTATCAACACACATAATTATAAGCAAAGGTAACTCCATATCTAAATCTAAAATAACACAAAGTTTATTAGAAGATCTGAGATAAAAAGATAGAACCAAAATGCACCGTGACACAAATTTCTCTAGAAATTTGCTCCTTTGTATTCCTTTGCTTCAAATAGCTATCAGGGGTTTCAGCACAAAGTTTGGAACACAAGAATGCTGCATACAAATTTTGATATCTTAACCCGAAGGTTCTTCCTCTACTTATAGAATGTAGAGGGGTAATTACAAGTTGGAAGCTTTTAGTTGAATTGGCACATGTGGAAGTGGGAAAGGAAACAACTAGAAATCTCCCTCTTGGAATTCCTCTTTGTATGACATGCATGATTTGCAACTGAAGATAGAACCTTCTATTTTGCATGTCTACCACCTATCTCCAAGTAGTTGACTTCTTCAAGTAATGGCTTTTAAACCAATCACTTAAGTTTTATAATTTAATTGATCATTCAATTACTTTGTCGGAGGAAATAAGAGAAAGAAGAAGAAAGAGGAAAGATGCAGTCTTGTCCTTTTTCATATTCTACATGTAGCTGATTCTCTTGCCTTTGATTCTCACCAAAATGGATCTAGGAGCAGTTGGATCTGGAATTTTTCTTATGAGTGTTGCCTTTGCCTTGTCTTCCCTTTTATCCTTGAAGCTTTTGCAGTTCTTCTCCTGTACATGCATCAGTGTAACATTTTTCATAAATAACTCATCATTTTTATTTTTAATTGCATATGAGCAATTAAAAATTATGGAAAGCACTCTAGGTGAATGCAACTTCAATGAAGGCTTCAACTGGAAGATTGGGAGAACATGCACAAGATCCTGGAAGGAATTTTCCATGCACTGACTTCTACACGGGCTACATTAGAAACAAGAGGATGAAGCCTTTGCATCTATGGATCTGGATCTAGATCTAGATCTGAATCTGGATCTGGATATGAATCTGAATCTGGAAACTATGCATGATTCTGTTGATCCTTTTCTTTCATCATGCTTCACCATGGCTGGAGCAATCTTTATTTGAGCAACTTTTTTTTCTCTTTATTCGGTCAGAATTCTTCACAATCGGTGCAGATCTGGAGATTTCTTTAGATTCAGAGGATATGTTTAATGTATTGGAAATTGATTTAAGCTCCCTTTCTCTTATAAAAGCACCTGTAATTAATTCTTACAATTAATTCAGACAAAGACGGCAACCGGAACATGAACACTTGATTTTAATTATAAAAATCTACATATATCAAGCCTGCTGCCCCAAAATTTGATGTTTTGTTTGCATGCAAAGAAAGCATGAATTTTATCAACTTCACCTGAGCACATGTACCACTATGCAGACAATTATTCAAACACAAATAAGGCTCCTTCAAACCTAGGCACCAAATTTTGAAGCTTCCAGCAATAAACACACCTTCTTCTGAGCAAAATTCCTCTTCAAATGGGGCGCCAAAATTGCCTGGGCTGCACTTTCTTACTAAAGAATTAATTAACTCATCCTTATGGCAGCCCATGCTTATATAACCCTCATCATTCTATAATTAATTATTGCCCCTCCTATTCCTAGCAATTAGTTAATTAATTAACAAGCTTTTGTCTTCAAATGGGGCACCTATTTTGTGCATGCTCACGGCTGCCATTAAATAAATTAAATTTATTTAATTTTAGCTCTCTACTTCCAGTTCACTTAAGCTTCACAGTGTGCTTTGACCTCATCCAATAAAAATAGGAATTAATTACATCATTTAATACTTAAAAATTATTATGTCTCTTCCATATGGGGCACACTTTTTGATATGAAAGGGCTGCATTAAATAAATAATATTTATTTAATTTTAGAATTCTAATTCTAATTTCCCTTTATCCACTTTCCCTTTGTTGACTTTTCCTCATGCTTGAGCACCAAAATTGGGTGAATAAATATTATTAAATGCATTATTATTCACCCAAGGTGGGTCACACTTTTTGGCAAGGGTGAATTCTATTTTTAAAAGTTAATTTCTAATGGGATTATTCACCCTGCACCGCAGCTCCAAAAATTTCATGATCCACTTAAGCTATTTGACTTTCATAATAAGATTATTTACCATGCAAGGTAGGTAATAAAATCCCATCAATGCCTTAAGTGATTTTCTTTTATTTCACAATGGGAATTTTCACCTTGCAAGGCAGGTAAGAAATTCCCGCCTACCTGCTGCCTCTAATTTTCCCATTGTGACTTAAGTGGCATTGCTTCCATGGGAAAAAGTACCCTGCTAGGCAGGTACAAAATTCCCACCTCCCTGCTGCTACCAAAAATCCCATTGTAGCTTAAAACCTTCTTTTTCCAAAAATGCGGCCTGCCCAAAAGAAGCTTTTTCATGTATGACTTCGTCTTTTCAGAGAGAACCAAACCTCCTGTGACAAATTCCTTCTAGCATGACATCCGTAGATGATCTCCAGATACTCCAGGAAAGAAAATAGATTGAACCGGTAAAGGAATTGACCTAGAGAAATTTCACAGAAAACAAAACGGGAAAACACCAAAAACGCAAAATGTTGCCAAAAGTCACGGACAAAGCCTAGTATTCATTCCTAGTTAAAACCCTACTGGTATATGGGAATATTGACATGTAAGACCACAATAGGGTTAAACCGGAGCACAATTTGCCTCAAACAGGGCTCAGATTAATTAAATAAAAATTTCCCGCAGGTAAACCCCAGCGACAGAATATAACAAGTTTGGGCATCTGGGTATTTATCAAAATTGGCTTATATAACTCTCTGCGAATATCTTGATGTAATACTAACATTTTTTTGGCAATAAAAACACAAAACGACCCGTTATTTTAAAAGAACAAAAAAAATTAACATGGGGTAGTCTCAGATTTCAGGGTGAAATCTAGGGACACCAAGCATCCTTGAGGGTTTTCTTCCTTTCTTCATCCATGATCCTAGTACAATGCCTTGCACGTGTGCATCCATCTTTTCCCACTCGTGTATGGCCTTCTCCTTTGTGATGAAGACCATGTTAGGAGATGTTGGAATCTGCAGAGAGAGTGAGATGGTTCTAAGATTTATGATTGTCATTTTCATGCCATTTTCGGTTCGAATTATCTGTGTTTCAAGTTCATAGTGGTGCTAACAGGCCAAGACCAACTCAGTGCTTTGTACAGACACAAGGTGTCTAATAGTTGTAAACAAACCACTTGTGAATACTTGATCTTCGATCTTCCATATATCCTTGGTATTCATGCGAGCCTTCATATCATTGAATTCCATATATGAGACATCACTATCTTCTATCTCATACTCAGAAGTGAAAGGTTGTGTCGGCTTCTATTCTGTCCATTTGTACTTCATGGTTCCTCAACACTTACTATTTCTAGAAAAAGCAACTTACTATTTTTAGTAAGTGTGAAAATTCTTCTCCGAACTCCAACTATGGCTGTTAATTTGAATGCTCAACTCTCATAATGCTCTTTTGGTGAAATTCACCCTCTTGAATGACTTACTATTTTTAGTAAGTGTGAAAATTCTTTTCCGAACTCCAACTGTGGCTGCTAATTTGAATGTTCAACTCTTAAAATGCTCTTTTAGTGAAATTCACCCTCTGGGATGACTTACTATTTTTAGTAAGTGTCTATGAGACAACGTACTAATTTTAGTAAGTTTGCAAATTTTACTCTTTTGGACCTTGACTAGATGTGATAACTCGAATTCTTCTTTCTCCCCATGTTCACCTTTCCTTTTCAATCAGTTTGCTATTTTTAGCAAGTACTCATGAGACCACTTAATATTTTTAATAAGTGTCGATTTTGGACCGAGACGACCCTTTCGAAGATTTTTTCCTGTGACACCTCTTATGTGTTCATCGTCTCCTACGTAGCTTCTTCAGTTGGTGACTTACCTAAAATAACAATCTCCCATGTAAAAGGCCTGTTATTTTTTAGTAAGTATGCTTCTAGTGACTGGATCACACTAGAACGACTTTTCTGATATGGGTTTTTTCCCAATATCACCCCTATGAAATTTTAGGCTTACTTGGTCACTGGTTCATGAGATTTTAAAATTTCCAAATTTTCACCTTGCGGTAGCTATGGACCAGGAAACCATTAATGGAGCTTGGAAATTGCAGGTATGCTTTTCTCCTCCAATTGCGACAAAATGATAATTTTTATATGGGTTTTTGTTTCTTGTTCCACCAGTGAATTTTCTCTTCAAACCGATTGTCAGTTTAACGGGAAATCTGACTTTTGTCTTTACTTTATTTGCTGCTAAAAATCTATGTTGTGGAAGGGAAATATGTTGCTGAGATTTTTTTGGCCTCTAAAAATGAAGAATTTAGAAGAAAATGGTTATTTTATTCGTGCACTGGTTTGCAAGATATATCAAATTCTTCATCTCATGGAAACAAGGGTTTTCAGATGAATATCTTCGTTCCTCTTCTCCATTCTTCATTTCTTCAACTCTTTTGATCACCTCTTCCTCTTAAATATGTGTATTTTCATGGAGTGAAGATTTTGTGGCCATGGAAGAGTTGGATCGGAGGAGCAATGGTGGTTTTGATGTCTGCAGAAAAATGGAGAGACTGTCGGTGGGGTGCAGAGCTGTGGGGAGATGAAATGGAGGGAAATAAAGCTAAGTGCCATCTTTAAAGAAATTTAAAAATACATACCAAGAGTGGGGTGTATTTTTATATCCTTAATGTCCCTTAATCTTAAGGGATGAAAGGTTCATCAAATTTCACATCACGCCTCCATGTAACACTTGTCAAAAATCCAATGGTTGAGCATTTGGGCTAAAAAAGCTTGCGGGAGACACCTAGGGGCCGAAAATCAGTCGTATAAAGGACAAGGAGGCATACTTGGGGCTGGATGAATTTTCATGTCCCCTATGTCCCTTAATCTTAAGGGACGAAAGGTTCATCAGTTTTCACATCGCGCCTCCATGTGACACTTGGCAGGCATCTGACGGTTGTGCATTTGGCTCCAACTAGCTCCTAGGAGCTTGAAATTTGCATTGTAGAGGGTCACATTGATGACCTGAGGGCCACACGGGGTTGGGTGAATTTTCATTTCCCTCATGTCCCTTTACCAAAGGGACAAAAGGATCATCAGTTTGCACATCGTGCCAGGTTGTGCCACTTGTCATGATCTAAACGACTAAGTGGATAGGCTTCAGCAAGCACCTGGGGTTGAACTGGCGATGTAGAAGGTTTCATGGGTGACCAGCTGGGAAAATAGGGTTGGACACATTTTACTATCCCATATTTCCCTTTTATCAAGGGATGAAAGGGACATCAAAATGCGTCAGGCTCCTGGAGTTGACACATATCCTCTTCGAAAATTGACTAACTCCTAAACTCTTGAAACAATAATAACTTGAGCTCCCAATGAAATTGTTTGGAAACTTTTTATATGATTGTGACTAAAAAATTCCTTATGAATCCAAAGGTGGGGATCTCAGATATTGATTCCTCCATTTGTGCCCTGAAATAAAAATTTTGTTTTAGATCCCTTGCTGAGCATGGGAAAAATTAGATATAAACCTATTTCTCCAAAAAAATTGTGAAAATGTTATTTCACCATCATATATATATATATATATATATATATATATATATATATATTCTCTTTCCGAAGATGTCTTGTTTAGCTTCTAACTCCATACATAGATCCTGGAATCACTTCCCGAAGCTCAGTAGCTCTTTTGGCCCTATACACTGCCTAGGCCTGTGAACCCTATTCTTGATGAATCTTCCCCACTTCCTCCAAATCTTTCATGAATATTCCAAAATCAATTCCCTGATGTTATTAGACCTTAAATTCATCTCCATGTTGGATTTGGCTCTTTGTTTCTCTTCAAGGGATTGCATCTGTCCAGGGAATTTCAGTAGTAGCCCTTCCCAACACTGCCCAAAATTTGCATTCTTCAAGAACTCCTAAAATCACCTAGGGGGATTGACTTGGATTTCCTAATTAACCTAGGGTACTAATTTAACATCCACTAGGAGGTCATTGGACTGACTGGGTAAGGCAAGTGCTAAAGATGGGTGGACCTAGGGTGACTTGGAAAGGTAACACTTGAAAATTTTGACACAGGGGTATCGTTGTCATGCTCAAAAATTATAAATTTCCTATTGCACATTTGCATCACAACACGACTAAACCTCCATTTTTTGCTACAATGTGTAATTATCTGTGAAGTCAACTACTGAAACAATAGTACCAAGTGGGAATGTGTCCTTTCTTAACTTGAATTGTTCATCCAACCATCGAACTCTATGTGTGTGTTTTGCATACTCATAATTCCTCCCTGAATTTGACCATATATTCTGATACATATAGTTGTTTTGTAACAAGATCACACCTCATGGATTCTTTTCCATCTTTTAATTGATATGCCACTTATTTATATTTGTTGAAACCAACTAATTCTTGTCCTATTGAATTTGTACTCTCCTCATGGATACAACTTTTCAATTTTGGCAAGCCGTTGCATACGTTGCATGTTCCATCCAAACATGCTTTGTTATAAAAAAATTGTCCAATTAATTTTTCACAAAATATCTTAGGAATAAATTCCCTTGCAAATTTTGGTGGGATATTTAATCCACACTCCTACAACATGATGTCAGTATGAAAAACATAAAGTATTTGACAAAAAACATCATAATGCATTGAAAACTCAACATGATGCCTGCAGGAACAAGTGGTATGTGAGTGATTTATTTTCACATAAAAGAGTTTGTTCCTTTCAAAAACTCTTTGGCTAATGTTAATTTTTGTATTTTCATTCTTAAACTTAAAGAACAATTATGTTTTAGTCACATTCAAGAAATTTTTTGCACATGATTTACTATTACGAGAAATTCTTCTTCTTTTTACTGTATCTCTTCTATTTGGTGAGACCCTTGTGTTCTCATTCCAAAACTTTAGAATTAGTTCTTTTATAATATCAGATGTATTTTTTCTTTCCTTTGGAGTTTACTAGAGAATGTCCAATAGTCAGTGTTATTGACTGACTCAAGACTATTGCGTCTCTCTGCTGCTTTCGTTAGTGTGTTTTGTTTAGCTTCAAATCTCTTCTTGTTTTTCTAATCAAGTGTTTATTAATTGTTTTATCACTTACTATACAATTAGTAAGTGCACTCCGTGTAGCATTGCTATCATTGGTGCATCTATTGACACCTACAATTTGGTATGCTTTACGTATATTTTCAACAATTGATGCATTTTGATCAACAACATTAGATGTTCTTAACCTCAAGGTCTTCATTGTAGGTCTCATCTTAACTAATTTTATCAATGTAAAAAATAATTGGCATCTTTGTGTATCATTTAAATTCTCAAAGTAATTATCCCAAATTCCCCTATCTTTTCTTCTCACATTTCTTTCAGAAATTTTGTTAGGCATTGGTTTTATAATGTTTTCATCAATTTCAATTAATTGAATTGGTTTTCTTCACAAAATGGAAGAAGGTGTTCTTAGAGATGAAGATTCGTTACCAATGTTACTTTCTTCATTCAGTGTTTTCATACAAATTTCAAGATAAATATTTGGATTCTCAAGTAAAGGTTCAACATTTGGATTCTTAGGTAAAGGTTCAACATTTGGATTCATATTGATTTCTTCATCCATACCAACATTATCATTCAATTCATTATCAATATTCATCGAAAAATCATTATTCTCTACATTTTAATTATGTATTTCATCCTCATTTTCTAAAACATTATGTGCATTTGATATAGTAAATGTACCTTGACCTACATGAAGTTTTTGCATCCGCTTCACTTTCTTTATTCTCATCTCTTCCAATTGATTCAATGTTTTATTCTTGACTTTATTCTTGTCCTTACGTCATCTTTTAATTCCCATGATTGCAAAAACATAAATAGTGGGGTAGGGGACAAGTTGAACTACTCAAAATTCATGCAAGAATGTACATGAATCTGCAGACCAGACAGAAAGGGGACATAAATTCCGTGAAAGAGATGAAAAGGACGTTGGATGGCTATAAAATATGTAAAGAGCATAACATGTACATGTTATGTTTTTCCCCTATTCCAAGGCATGCCTCTAGGCTTGGATCCCCAAGCCTGAGGCATGGACTTGCACAAACACAAAAAACAACATGTTTTTGTAGAAAAATGTTAAAATGCCTATTCCACCATGATGAATAAAATGAAAATGATCGATTCATTTAATAAAAATATGCCTACAACATAGAAAAAACTTTCTTCTTTTTAAAAATGTAATTTTTCAAATTTTCTAACTAATATAAGGTTCCATATTATTTATTTTCTAACTATGCCTTTTTGTAGCTATTTTTTAAGTTTAAACACGCCTATCTTTCATCATGTATTTTTTTTTTGGCTCAAGGAAATTGAAAAAAAAATATACAATCCCAAACTAGGCCTAATTCTATACATATTCAAAAAAAAATCTAATTTTCAGTATTTTTTGAGGTAGTTAGGGGGGGCACAGTCGGAGCTCCATTATTTTTCAAAATTTAAAAATTTTGTACTAGAAAAATCATAAAAAAAAATTACTCACTAAAAAATATAAAAAAAAATCTGCCCAAACAAGGTGCTCTTAGCGATCTTTCTACCAAATGGTTTTCAAAAATACTAAATAGTGATAAAAAATGGTGGGGGGCATGAAAGACTGTCTACTATGTTTTTTTAACAAACACATGAGCACTTGTTGGTATTTTAGTTATTTGACCCACTTAAACTTAACCGTTTTCAAAAAAATTATTAGCTTAGAAACTAGACTCAAAATACTATGATTCATGTTCTTACAACATCTTCTAATTTTGAGTGTAACTATTTCAAATAACTCATACAAGTTGAATATTTTTTATTTTTCACAAAAAAACATCCACTTAAGACCTCCTTTTGGCCCCCCACATTACCCACATACTTAATAATGTCTAATCATATTTTTAATAATAATTGAAATTAATAATAAAATCAATTATTTATATAGTTAAATGCTTTTTGGCTCCATTTCTGAGTGGCTCTCTTTAAATAAATTGAATTGTGACCATTCTTAAAGTAATTTATTTTTATAGAAATGTCGATGCTTAATATGTCACATGCATAATGTGAATGATCATATAGGCATTCAAATACTGAAGCTTGACAATGGTAACATGAATAAACAGAGGAAAACGCACCACTCCGCAAAAAGATTTTGTCGACCATAGTTGAGTGCCCCCAACTAGCAAATAGCAGAGCCCACCCATCTGATAACGAGTGTCGAAGACTGGAGGTGCAAAACACATTTTTTCCCAATACCACATTACCACTTTTCATCATTCGATTGGTCCACATGGTGAGTGTGCATGTGTCCATGTCATCTCAAACCTGCACGCAGACCCATATTTTTTCTAGATTGACTGAAATTTCAGTGTGCAATAAATTCTACATATGACCTCTATTTTCAATGTTCAGTATACTGTAAAAATATCTCGATCAACTCTACACAGTAAAATTTATTGAATAGATTTAGGGAAACTATGTCCATTACATTGATCTTTGGATCAACTACAGAACATAATGTAATTATCAATACAACTAGTGAGAACACCTTTATTCTTGGTCTTCCTTATATTTCTAGACATGTTTCTAGTATTTAACGTGGAGCTTCTTAAACCTTACTTTATTCCACTTCTTGATCCAATAGTGATACAATATCCTTCTTATTTGGATCCCAAATACTTGCATCTGCATATAAGGATCACCTTATCAGAGTGACAAAAATGCACACCTATCATGACACATATCATTTTTGTATAGTATTCAAGGAATGAAAGTATGTTGATCAAGCTAAGTAGTCTAGAGCCATCAGAAATTTCAACTTCAGTTTCCACAACTACATTAAGACAAAATGAAAATGATTTCTCTTTAATAAATAGTGAATGATTCGTGCTTAGTTATGTACACTTATCATTTGTGTGTCTATGCACCTATAAACTTGGAGATTTTCCTTTTTTTCACATGTACATGCACAAGTATCACAATACTTTTGTGCACTATCACATGATTGTGTAACCTCTCTTATGCAGAATCATTGTGGCATCTTGCACCCCATTAGATATTTTATCACTTAACAATCATTCATATGTTTTTGCACATTCAGTCTAAGAAAACAAGAGGAAGTGCTTCCCCTTTTAATCAAAGGATTTGGATTGTTAGCCTTTCCACAACATTGTTCTTTAATATTTAATATAATTTATAGTTCTTGTAAAGAAAACATTCATTCATTGAATTTATGTTTTGGTTTACTTTTACAAGTTAACTAGAAGTTAACTAGTAAACACTTTGCACAACCTTCACAATTTATCTCTAAGCACGGGGTTTTATTTTGCATAAGTTCTTGGGCCCCATAGTGCAAATCAACCAAGACAGAAACAAAGGGAGAACAAACTAAGAGATAAAAACCTAGGCAAATAGGAAAATAAAGTAGAGAACACAGAGATAAAAAAGATCAAAGAAGTCAAAAGGTGTAAGGGAAACAAATTCAAAATCAAATGACATTAATAAAATACACCAACAAAAATCTAACTTTTACCAAAAATCAATAAACGTTTAAATAGACTAACACTGTAGTAAAACATGTATCTCTAAAACAATGTTTAAATAACATTACATACTAAATAATGTGTAATCTTTTTTTCAATGATAATTTAAATTAATATTAATTCAATTTCCTTTTGAGATTTTGTAGTGAAAAATAAAACATAAAATTTTGATGATTTGTAGTGAAAAATACATCATAAACTCTTTTAGGGTCTCGAGTTTTTGAAAAACAGTGAAGGGCTTGGAATCTTATTTATATAGTTAAACGCTTTTTAGGCTGCATTTCCAAGAAGCTCTATTTAGACTAACCATTCTTACAGTAATTTATGTTGATGGAAATGCCAATTTAATATTCTACACAAATTTCTCCAATATTTGATCATTATGTAAGAAATTTCAAACTTCAACCTTGTAAATATAACAGAAGACACAATCTGCATCCGAAATTAATTAGGAAGTAAAAACTAGCAATCACACGAGAGGTGTGCGATGTTAATGCCGAAAGTGAAATGTTGAGGAGGCTCATGTAGAAAACCCCCAACTGATGAAATCAGGAAAATAATTCTCTAACAAGTACATGTGAAAAAATTATTTATTTTTTATTTCGGAAAAGAATTAATTGTCGAACCACTGGTTTGCTCCAAAACCACCAACCAATGAACTTAGGAAAAATATTCTTTAGTAGGTACATGCGAAAAATAATTTATTTCTTATTTTGGATAATATTTAACTCTCAAACCACTGACAACCATGTGAAGGGCATATGTGAGTTCGTGCTTCGTCGACCAAATCATCTCTCGCATCCATGCCTTAGCAGTTGTTAGAAGTGGTGGAGCATTCCGCATGTGCAATTGCCTCTCGACATAATGAAATTTTACAATTTTCAAGTTATATAAATATTTTAGATTTATCCGCAATTGGTTATTTTTTGTCTTTTCATCTATTAAAGAAACTTTATAATTTAAAGTATTTTGTTCAAATTCAAAATAGTTTTCATATTTACAATACACAAGACAATCCAGAAGGAACCAATCATCTACGAAAAAAAACATTGACAGATCTGGTAATGCTTTATCTTACACCTGCCATATGATTCATATCATATCTTGAAACAACATGACACTTGTCCCTTTACCAACAAGCTTCATGCAAAGGTGGTGTCAGCCATTTTCAAAGAATCTAGAAACTCTCAAGACATCTTTTTATCACAGCTTCTTTCAATCTCTGAAAAAAAAAGAACAGCCACACCCAATAGATATGTACTTCTTGTTATCTTAAGGTACCATCATGCAAAACTTCATATCCTTTTACTGGTTTCTTATATGCAAAGTTTTCTTCAAATTCTAGAAAATTTAGATAGATTTATTGAGCCCCAAAATAGAATTGGGTTGATTTTGTAACACAATTGAAAAGATGTTAAGGAAATCAGTGTTAGAGATCTAATTAAAATTTCTAGAAAAGCTAGCAAGATTTGTGAAACCCAAAACATAATACATTCTTTTAATTGAATATTTAGTAGCAAAAAACTAATAGAACCCTATTTCTATGGTGTGAAGGAGTGTATGGGTTCTAGTCAAGTTATTTTATTTACTTATATTTTTGGGTCTTTCTCATCTTATTATCTAATCTTGTTCAATACCATCTATTTGTTATGCCTATCTCAGAAATTTTGACAAACCATATATTTTTCCATACTTCCTTCTTAATGGTCATAATGATTTAATGGTAAGTCCCGGATTGAAATGAATTGTAGCCCATAAAAAATTTAGGTGTTGTTATCACATCAAGGTTCCAAAGAAATGGGTCGAATGTATTTAGTAGTTGATGGGGTAAGTGAAATATCTGCAAGTCTATTTGAAGAAATAGCTCTTTCAATTCATTGCATTTTTCTTATTTCAGGGCATTCTTGTTTGTTTGGTTTCTAATTCTATTTTTTGTATTTCCATAACTTTGTTTAGTTTTCACTTTTTTGTTTCTGGTTCACTTCTTCATGATGTATGAGTGCATCTTCACACTTATCTTTCTGCTACAACAAGTATGTACTTGATTTTTGCATGTGAATGATAAGGAGACTTTGATCTTCTTGGCAATGAATTCCTCTCACTGTAATTCCAATTCTAAACTACTCTCACACTACTAAGGGAACTTTGAGTTTGCCTTACTTGTGGACTATTTTTCTTTCCATTGCGTTCTCTTGGGCTATAAGAAAATAAAACATCCAGGAAAATGCAACTGCAATGATTGTTCCTTTTTGCCATATTGTAACTTGGAATCATTATAAAAGTACATAGATTAGATCTAGAATAAAGCAACAAGTAAGCAAGGACTGTTATCATTACTGTAGATCATCAAATTTGATGATCTCTAGACACTTCAAAGGTCACTCTATCTGCCATGGAACTGTTAGAAGCTTATAAATATTTTGCCATCAAACAACAAACAAAAAATAAATTTAATTGCAAGTAGAGCTTATCAATTATGATCTTATCTCTCCGGCAGTATTATGCCTTGATTTTGAAGGGAAGGATTTCTCTGAACTTCAAAGCAGAGAATAAACCCCCTGATAAATTCCCCAATGCATACTCTACTTGAATACCCTTCTTTACAATACCACTTATTCTGTAGCAATGTTTTCTAAATCAAACATTTTCTGAAATAAGGAAAATAAGGGCATAGATACCGAGATTTACAGGTCACGTCACATGAATATAAGTTTTCCTAATTTGTAAACAAATTGGCACATCAACGACCTTTTAAAATAACATTTAGCATGTGTACCCTAAAGACATCCTTATAAGTAAAGTTGGTTTAGAAAACACCTGTGATAGATGAAAGAAATACAAATAGGTTGCAAGATATTGGCATGTCATAGTAAGGCTCTTAAGGTGCATGGGCTTCTTGGATTTCTAGATGTCATTTTCTAGTGTTTGAGATCCAGATATAAAAGATTTGGGTTGATTTTTTCATTGTACTTTAGAATGTCAAAAGGCATGGAAGTGATTGGCTTCACTCGGACCTCTCTTTTATGTTGATTCTTACATGAGGAAGGACTTCTATATCAAATAAGACCTAGGAAGCAGCCATCGCTATGCAATGAAAAAACAAAGAATCAAGTCAAAGCATATGGCCGAAAACTCTGAATTGACCTTCAATTTGCTCCATTTCTGTCTTTGTATTTAGTTGCCCTGTATTATGAGCAGAAAGTGAAGATTTATAATCTATGGGAATTTCAACCATTGCACCATCCTCTAGGAAAGTGTCACAGTCATTGCCCATATCAAACAACAAACAACAATATCAAAGATTTAGATTGACTAAATTCAAATTAATGAACAACCAGAAATAATCCACCCAAAACAACGTTTAAAATTTAAAAATATAATAGATTGTAGAGATGAGAAAGTCTCAAAATAGCTATAGAGATAAGATATTGATTAGAATTTGAACAAAGAAATTTGAAACGATGGACCACTCCCCCGAATTGTACCCTAACCCTACTAGCTATGGCAAGAGGACTTCTGGCTTGAGCGATGGCCGAGTGAGTGGCGGCGGGTCTGGCGGCATGGAGCAGCCGAGATTTTCCTCAACCCTACCTTGCGTTCTGTAGAGGAGTCTCTTGCTCTGGACAATACGGTGAAAGGAAGTGAGTGTGGCACCTTCACATAGCTCGTGAGTGGTCTGTGGAATCATGGTTCTGTGATGGGTGATGATCTTGCTGGAGTGGGGGGGGCGATGGGGGAGGGGGGAAAATCAATTTCCATGTAAACGGAAATCCACACCAAATAGTCAAATTCCAAAAATAAATTGTATTGAAAAAACGTCCAAACGGATGTCAAATTTAAGATAGTTGGAGAAACGTCCGTAAGGGCCTTTCCCATAGGGGGAACACCTTCGGCGTAACTATGGGATATCCTTATATAAGGCTATAATTAAATTTTATGAACAAACCTAACTACAATGCAATGTGAGCGCCGAACGGTATATGTTATTTGATTTAGAGGGATAGTAAATTGTTTTTGTAGTTGTTGGAACCATAAAACTTGTCACTATGGGTTATGAACTATAGCTTGACTCATTTCATGATATCAGAGACCTTAGAAAGTAATTGATGAATATGCAAGAACATCAAGGCTTAGTGAGAAAACTAATGTAGCTAAAACAATAAATAAATAAAATTGTAACATTCAATCAAATAACTATGTGTTAAGGTAAGATTATGAAATCCCTATAAAAGTGAGAAGCTGAGAGAGGAAGAGTTTGAAATTGATCCTTGCATGTATAAAAACGAAGTCTATATGGTAATGTGATCAGGGTAGGATGACACTGCAAAGAATTTGTAATTGACCATTGACTGTGTGATCAAAAACTATAGGTGTGTGTCTTGGAATCATCAAGGCTTAATGAGAAAACTGATATAGCTAAAACAATAAATAAATAAAACTGTAACATTCAATCAAATAATTGTGTTAAGGTAAGATTATGAAATCCTTATAAAAGTGAGAACTAAGAGAGGAAGAGTTTGAAATTGATCCTTGCATGTATAAAAACAAAGCTATATGGTAATGTGATCAGGGTAGCATGACACTGCAAAGAATTTGTAATTGATCATTGACTATGAGATCAAAAACTATAGGTGTGTGTCTTGGAAGGGATTAAGAAGTAGTGATCCTTGTCTATGCATGAAGTGTTGCAGAAGGTTTTTTGATGATCCTATCATCATTAAGAAAACTCAATATTATGTCAATATTGTTACTTCATGAATAATTCCTTCACATACTATGTATACCCTATTTCAGAGTTTGGCTGACTAGAAATATGTGTTTTACTTGCTAAGGAGGAACCATAAAACTTGTCACTATGGGTTATGAACTATACCTTGACTCATTTCATGATATCAGAGACATTAGAAAGTAATCGATTCACTTAAAACAAGCTTTCCAAGTTCAAAAACCCGATCTCTCAGTTATGACTGTATAATACCAGTGTGAGGGTTTAAGTGGAAGAGAGAAACAGTGAAGATTCACTTAATGTTTAGAATATATACATGATTAATTGACCCCATAATTTTGATTGAAAAGTATTTAATATATAAGTACACTTAAAAAGTTAAAGCTATATTATGATGATACAAACTTACTTCAAACAATGATGGAAAAATGGTTTGAACAACGAGGAGAGCCATGCCAATTAGACCTGTAACTGCATGGGGATTACAAGATCAAAATATTGTTAAGCCTCTACAACAATTGATGGTAAAACTCATCTTGGGTCTGAAACTTATATCTGTAGTGTTTTCTACTAAATCAATTAAAGATGGATTTAGAATAGGAGTTCATTTATTTGAGAACAAGTTGCAGTAAGTACCTCTCAAGTATGGGCTTATCTGAAGTGAGAAGAGAAATGATTCCACCAGTGGGTCCAAGAGTGAAGAAGAAAAACATACCTACTAGGAGCTTAGGATGTAAATCCTTTGCCTTGACTTTAACTTCCTGTAAAATGAATGTTTGTTTGGAATTAGTTTCTATACCTCCCTCGTTAACCACTACATCTTGAGGATGGATTGATTTCAGGGCCTACCACATCATCTGACAGGTGGATTTTCCAACCCAAATAAGATCCATAACCACCCATAGCAAACAACACTACATCATGGGAAATGTCAAAGTAGTTTTGATTAATTGGAGCTTCCATGTCAAACATTTTATTAGATATTATCTCCCAAACAAGATTTGGGGAGAAAATTCTAAGATTTCCTTGTGATTATTATCCTTGCACATGAGATAGAGGTCATATAAGTAATGGTTCCAAGAGTGAAGAAGAAAAACATACCTACTAGAAGCTTAGGATGTAAATCCTTTACCTTGACTTTATTCCTGTAAAATGAATGTTTGTTTGGAATTAGTTTCTACCTCCCTCACTAACCACTACATCTTGAGGATAGATTGATTTAAGGCCTACCACATCATCTGACAGGCGGATTTTCCAACCCAAATAAGATCCATAACCACCCATAGCAAACAGCACTACATCCTAGGCAACGTCAAAGCAGTTTTGATTAATTGGAGCTTCCATGTCAAACATTTTATTAGATATTATCTCCCAAACAAGATTTGGGGAGAAAATCCTAAGATTTCCTTGTGATTATTAGCCTTTGAGATAGAGGTCATATAAGTAATGAAACCCATGAAAATTTGGCTATCAAAGTGTTGACTTACAACAAAAGGTTTAAACGCCTACAAAATAAAAATTTGTAACATTGGTCGTTCCTTGTTGCCCAATTTTTTTAAAAAATAGAGAGAACTAACACTATCAAATTGAGATATAAACTCAAATAAAATTGAGTAGTACTAAAATAAAAATATCAGAGTTTCTTAGACTCGGACTGTGCAGAAATTGCCGACAACAATTACTACTAATCTAATCAAAATGAAAACCCTTAAGACGACATTGATTTAATCAACCTCCTCAATCTTAGGACCAGTACCTACCAGCAGAGGGACCATCATCAGATTCATCAGCTTCTGCAAGATGATTGTTATCCAACTACTGAATAGTTTGTTCAAATGCATCCTCAATCTTTTTCTTATCAGCGGCATCAAGCTTGGATGTAATTTTGTCGTCTCTATAGTGTTTCTCTGCTATGCCCTCAATCATATATCTTATATTGGATGTATATAGCCTGACTTGTGGCTATAATAACTTCTTATCATTATGTATCTCTTTCATATATGTTATATTTTCATTAGTGGGTCGGCCTTGGTGTTGGCCATAGCATAGGAATAGTATATATAGGGGTTAGTAGGTAGTAGTTGAGTATGATCATTGGAGCATTTGAGTCTTATTGTTTAGTTTGGAGGTTGCCCCCTTGAAGTGGCTAAGCTATTATACTTACACATTGAGATAATTATATCTAAAATATTGTGTTCATTTGGTGTTATATTTTTGCTAATAATCTATATTTATACAATTAATTTCATTACAAGTGGTATCAGAGCTTAAACTCGACCAACACTGAGTCAAACCCTAATTGTGAAGGTTCGTCAATATCTCAACACTAGGTAGCGAATTTTTCTACAAATTTTTCTATGGTGTGGAGAAATCAGTCAAGTAAGCTTCCCTCAAAATTTTAATAATTTTTGACTTGTTTTACAAAAGTTATAGTGGTTTTATGTTTTTTCATAATTTGGCTACGTACGGTGCAATTTGTGGAATTCTTCAAATTTATTTACATTTCCAGAAAGAAGATTAAAAATTAGTTTGAGTTCATTCTTTCAGTTTTATAACATTTGGCCGAATTCCTATTGAAATTTGAAATCCTAAATTTTGACCTTGATCCTTAAATCTTACCGTTTTGGGGCATCATGGCTGGGCCTTCGACAAGAGGCAAAAAGAATCCCATCACTCCAGGTAAAACCCCTAATAAGGATGAGATAATAGTTGAGGAGTTAGAGTCAGAAGGGGTATCTACAGAGTCCTCGAGGTTAGGGTTTACTTCAACTGACCATAAGGTCAGCTATCTTGAGTTAGAGTTACGAAACCTCGAAGGTAGAGTGGCCAGCAAAGAAGATGTAGAAAAGATTGGACAACGATTGGAGGATTTCATTCAAAAATTTAGCTACAATATCATGGGTCATCATATCATTCCTAATGAGCCACAACTCAATCATACTCATATTAACCATGGTGGATCTTTAGGTCAAAGTAATAAACAAACTAGCCAGGGTGGATCTACAAACCTGACCAATCCAAATACAAACACTCTACAAGCCCGTAACATGCTTCCAAAAGTGGAAATGCGTAAGTTTGATGGAAAGGATCCACTCAATTGGATTAACCAGATGGAGAATTTCTTTGATCTTCATCAGATTCCATTGGGACAAAAGGTTACCATAGCATCGTTGTATCTTGAACCTGACCAATTCATTTGGTATCGATGGTTATTTGCTCAAAGGAAAAAGAGTGGCCTCAATGTTACATGGACAATATTCACCAAAGATTTGTAATTGCACTATAGTTCTAGTGTGTCAGAGAATTATTTCAGCCAATTAGCAAAGCTCAGACAAACAGGAACAGTCAAAGAATACATCCATCAATTCCAAAACCTTTCCTTACGGGTGGAAAATATTCCTGAAGATAATTTGAATGACTTATTTCTTGGGGGTATTAAAGAACAAATTGAGACTGAGGTGCATATGTTTAATCCTCATAAGGTTTCAGACTTTATGATCATGGCACGTAGGGCAGAGGAAAAATTTCTTTCAAGTCGGAAACAAACTGTTAGTACTATCAGAGATCGTAGCACCCTTCCACCGTCATTCCCTCAGCCAGTGAGACTGACACCTCAACAAATTGAAGAAAAGAGAGCCAATGGGTTATGTTTTAATTGTGACAACAAATTTGGACTAGGACATATGTGTGCGAAAAAGAAGTTGTTCTACATTGAGGGACCTACTGAAGAAGAAGAAAATGAAGAAGATGAAGAGGTAGAGCCAGAGGAGGAATTAGGAGATCCCCAACCAACAATATCATGCAATGCAATTTCTGGTGTTAGCACTCCCCAAAATCTCAAAGTAGTTGGATTCTTAAAAAAATAGAGAGTAACAGTGTTGATTGATTCGGGAAGTACTCACAATTTCATCAATCATAAGTTAGCGGTACGCTTGAACTGCTTTGTTTATCCAGCTCCAGAATGTCAAGTCATGATCGCTGATGGGAAAACTGTTAGTTGTTCAGGGAAATGCCATAACATTAATCTCGCCATGGGAGATTACTTGCTAACTAGCAATATGTATGCCATTGCCATGGGAGGAGCAAACATTGTGTTAGGAGTTCAATGGCTTACTACCTTGGGAACCATTGAAATGAATTTCCAAGAGTTGTTCATGCAATTTCAGTCAGAAGGGAGGAATTTTAAACTAAAAGGACTAAGAGAAAAGTTCCCACAGATGGTAAGTTCTCATCAGATGCAAAAAATTACTTAGAAAGGGTGCAGAAGGGTTTGTAGCACAACTATTTTCATTGGAAGCACATCATTCCAATACATTTATACCCGCAGATATGCAAGCAGTTATAGATGAGCACTCAAGGGTTTTTGGAGAAATGCCCAAGGGGTTTACCTCTGAAAAGAGACCATGACCATGCCATCCAACTAGTACCAGGGAGTCAACCACCCAACATCAGACCTTATAGGTACCCCCTATATGCAAAAGAGTGAGATTGAGAAGATAGTTCAAGAGATGTTAGAAGCGGGACTTATTTGTCATAGTCAAATTGCTTACTCTTCTCTTGTAGTGATGGTATGGAAAAAATATGACAATTAGCGCATGTGTCCAGATTACAGGGAACTCAATAAGTACACAATTAAAAATAAGTTTCCTATTCCTATAATTGATGATTTGCTAGATGAGTTACATGGTGTTATTTACTTTACAAAACTTGATCTTCGTTCTGGATATCATCAGATTAGAATCAAGGATGAATATATTCATAAAACAACCTTCAGGACACATGAAGGACACTATAAGTTCTTGGTAATGCCTTTTGGACTAACAAATGCACCCTCTACATTTCAAAGCTTGATGAATTCCATATTTAAGCCATTTCTTCGAAAGTTTGTTTTACTGTTCTTTGATGATATATTAATCTATAGTAAAACATGGGAGGAACACCTGCATCATGTAAATAAGGTGTTGGAAACTCTTGAACAACATCAACTTTATGCAAAGCTTTATAAGTGTTCTTTTGGTGTCAAGGAGGTTGAATATCTGGGTCATATTGTCTCTTATGAAGGTGTTAAAGTGGATCCTAACAAGATAAAATCCATGCTTGAATGGAAGGTTCCCAAAACCCTAAAAAATATATGAGGATTTTTGGGGCCTACAGGTTATTATCGTAGATTTGTAAGGAATTATGGCAACATCGCAACACCACTCACAGCTTTATTGAAGAAGGACTCTTTCCATTGGAACGAGCAAGCTACTATGGCCTTTGAGAAGTTGAAGGAGGCCATGTGCACCACTCCAGTTCTAGCCACCCCAGATTTTTCAAAAACATTCATTGTTGAATGTGATGCTTCAAGGTATGGTATGGGGGGCAGTACTCATGCAAGAAGGGTGACCCATTGCCTTCGAGAGCCGCCAATTCAAAGGTAAGAATATCTCTAAACCAGTTTATGAGAAAGAAATGTTAGCAATACTTCATGCAGTGAAACAATGGAGACCATATCTAATGGGATGACATTTCAAAGTAAAGACAGACCATGATAGTTTGAAATACTTCTTAGAGAAAAGTTTATCATCAGAAGAACAACAGAAATGGGTCTCAAAAATGTTGGGGTATGATTTTGAGATAATATACAAGAAAGGGAAAGAGAATGTAGTTGTTGATGCTTTATCTCGGAAGGATGAATCTGCCCAGGCATTGTTGTGTGCCACATCTGTATTATAGGAGGATTGGATAGAGGATGCAAGGTCTGAATGGAAAAATGACCCAGGTACACAAAATCTCATTCAGAAATCTCCAACAAGATCCAAACATGTCAGAAATTTTTTTATGGAAAGGAGATGTTTTATGGTATAAAGATAGATTATATCTATGTAAGAATTCAATCCTTAAAAATAGGGTTCTATCTGAGCTCCATGCTTCTCCATTAGGGGGTCATTCTGGCTTCTTAAAGACTTATCATCGAATCAAGCATGATTTTTTCTGGGAAGGGCTAAAAGGAGATGTCCAAAAGTTTGTGGCAGAATGCATGGTTTGTTAACAAAATAAGGGCAAAACAATTAAGTCCCCAGGTCTTTTACAACCTCTATCTATTCCTAGCCAGAGGTGGGAAGATGTGTCTATGGACTTCATCACAAGATTGCCTAAATCAAAAGGTAAAAATGTAATCATGGTGGTGGTGGATAGACTCACCAAATATGCCCATTTTTGTGCTTTATCACATCCATTTGTTGTAAGTACAGTAGCAACGGCCTTAAGGGATACAATTCATAAGCTACATGGGACACCAAATATTATAGTAAGTGATCGAGACCCTATCTTTACTAGTAATTTTTGGACTGACTTGTTCTCATGCTTGGACACACAACTAGCTCCTAGTTCCTCTTATCATCCCTAGTCTGATGGGCAAACAGAGGTGGTAAACAAGTGCTTGGAGGGATATCTTCGTTGTTTTACATCAGATAAGCAAGCGAGATGGACCCAATGGTTACCGCTGGCAGAATGGTGGTATAACACCTCCTTTCATACTTCATCTAAAATGTCTCCTTTCTTGGCATTATATGGGTACCATCCACAATCTATCACTTCATCTTTGAGAGTCTAGCCAAAGGTTTGAGCAGTTGAAGAACATATTCAACACCAACAAGAGACACTTTCTAGTCTCAGGGAGAATTTGGCCATGTCACAAAACCGCATGAAGCAGCAGGCAGACCAACATCGCAGTGAAAGACATTTTGAAGTCGGTGATTGGGTTTTTGTGTGTTTACAACCATATAAGAAAATGTCCTTAAAACAACACAAAAAGGATAACAAGCTTTCACCTAAGTATTATGGTCCTTATCAAGTGTTACAGAAGATTGGCAATGTAGCATACAAACTGGAACTTCCTCCGGCTACTCGAATTCATCCAGTCTTCCATGTATCTTGCCTAAAGAAGGTAATTGGACAGACAATATCAACCCAGACAGTGTTACCTGAGCTTGATGAAGAGGGAAAAATCATCCTGGAACCAGAATGCATCCTTTAGACACGCACTAAGCGGTTGAGGAAAAGGGTCATCACTGAGTATTTGATCAAGTGGAAAAATCTAGACAATGAAGACACAACTTGGGAGGATGCAAAATTTCCTGCAGCAGCATCCAGATCTTCTCAACATTGGGGACAATGTTGCTTCGAAGGGGAGGGGCATGCTACACCCTTAATCATATATCTTATATTGGATGTATATAGCTGACTTGTGGCTATCATTATGTATCTCTTGCATATATGTTATATTTTCATTAGTGGGTCGGCCTTGGTGTTGGCCATAGCATAGGAATAGTATATATAGAGGTTAGTAGGTAGTAGTTTATCATCATTGGAGCATTTGAGTATTATTGTATGGTTTGGAGGTTGCCCCCTCGAAGTGGTGAAGCTATTCTAAGTGCATATTGAGATCATTATTCTGGAATATTGTGTTATTTGGTGTTATATTTCTGCTCATGATCTAAATTATACAATTAATTTCATTACATTCTCATGTTGTAAGCATAGTTCTCTAAGGCATTCTTGGACTCCACCTTCTTCTTATGTTGTTCATCTTCAGACTTGTATTTCTCAGTATCTTAAACCATCTTTTCAATCTCTTTCATGCTCAACTTGACCCTATCATTGGTGATTCTGATCTTATTCTTTTGACCAGTAGTCTTGTCTTCATTAGAAACATTTAGAATACCATTGGCATCTATATCAAAGCAAACAGTGATTTGAGGAACCCCTTTGGGAGCAGGGGGGATGCCAGAGGGCTCAAATTTGCCCAACAAGTTGTTATCTTTTATTCTTGTTCTCTCACCTTCATATACTTGGATCAACACACCAAGTTGCTTGTCTGAGTATGTAGAAAACACCTACTCTTTTTTTGTGGGTATGGTAGTGTTTCTCATAATCAAAACTGTCATAACACCACCAGAAGTTTTAAGACCAAGAGACAGAGGAGTAACATATAGAAGTAGGAGATCTTATACCTTCTCATTGCCTTCTCCACTCAAAATAGCAGCCTAGACTGTAGCTCCATAGGCAACAACCTCATCAGGGTTTATGCTATAGCATAATTCCTTCCCATTGAAGAAGTCCTGCAACAAAGACTGTACCTTCAAAATTCTAGTTGACCCCCCCAACAAGAACAACAACATGGACTGAACTCTTGTCTATCTTGGCATCTCGCAGACATTTCTCAACCGTCTCCATACGTTTCTTGAAGAGATCCATGTTCAATATTCAAATCTGGCTTGAGTAATGGTGGTGTAAAAGTCAATACCTTCATACAAGGAATCAATCTCAATGGTGGCCTGAGCAGTGGACAAGAGGGTCCTCTTTGCCCTCTCACAAGCCCTTCTCAGTCTCCTCAAGGATCTTGCATTGTCTGTTATATCTTTCTTGTACTTCTTCCTGAACTCCTGAACAAAATGATTCACAATGCGATTGCCAAAATCCTCACCTCCCAAGTGGGTATCTCCTGCAGTAGCCTTGACCTCAAAAATACCCTCTTCAATCGTTAAAAGAGAAACATATGGTGCAAGTCCAAATATGGAATAAGTGGTCTGATGTGTAGCCACAATATCCACATGTTTTGCGCCAGTATATGTAGCATACTTCCTATCAGTTACATCTGTTCCTCCGTGTGGTTTGGAATGAATAGCTACAATTTTCACAGAGATGTCCCCTAACCAATGACCAAAAGTGTCTCATCTTGATTCATGAAACCTGTCAGGATACAGGCAAAGTAGCTATAAATATTTATAAGCAAATTACATCATCCCTTTCTCACTGATTTGCCAAATAGGATGAGATTGTAAAATCTCTGCACATGGACTATCATCCGGTCATTCAATATATGTAATCCGTTGATTACTCACAGTGTCATATACTTCCACACCAACATCAATTTCCCAAACTAAAAGATTACTCCTCCACTTAACTGCATGGATAGGACCTTCCCCAGAAAGGAAAACTTGGGTAAGAAACATTACTATTGTTATTTACTAAGAAGATTATCCTAGTTTTATTGATGAATATTGAATCCTTTTAGGCAATACTCATTAACTACATTTTGTTGAACATTTAAGGTGATAAAAACTTGAACATTTAGATCTATGTGATGAATTCCTGAATTAAAGTCTCAAGTTTTTTTATTAAACTAACCTGATCACGATACCCTAGCCATTTGGATTGGGCAGCTCCCAATGTACCCGCCGTCTAAATCAAAACTGAGATCGTTTACTGTAGCATTATGAGCTGCAAATTCCTTAACCCGGGTAATAATTACAGGTATCAACAGGCTAAAACACCATATGTATATGCTGCTTATAGTTGCATCATACAATCAACATTACTGTAAGATCAATGGAAAGAGCATTTCACAAAGTGAAAATCCACCCAATCAAGGTGCCTGCCCAAAGTTTCCAAATGTTGACCTCGAACATCTTAAAAAAAGCCAAATTTTCGCAAAGTTGACTTAAAATAACCACACAAAGCAAAAAACCCTCCAATGAAGATGCTACATGACCAAATTTTACTGGAATACTGACCTCCAGCAGTCAGAGAGAAGCCATATTTTCACAAATTTTAATTACAATACATAATGCAAATTTCGCTAGAGATACTGTAACAATAACGAACTAAAAATGTGATTGGTTTCCTTTGTAGCCTATCTCTGGGAATCATTAAAAATTGTTTCATCGTCATCATCACTGTAAGAAGAGGAGGAAGATAAACTCAAACCCTGATACAAGATTCAAGGCATAGACAACATCCATGGCGGTGATAGTCTTCCGGCGGTCATGTTCGGTGTAAGTGACAGCGTCTCTGATGACATTCTCTAGAAATATTTTGAGGACACCTCTGGTCTCTTCGTAGATGAGGATGTTGATACGCTTGACAGCTCCCCTCCTGGCAAGACGGCGAACGGCAGGCTTGGTGATGCCCTGGATATTATCACCTAGCACCCTCCTGTGCCTCCCTTCCCCAAACCCTTCCCGCGACGCGACATTTCTGCACCCTTCCCTCCGCCAATTTAGTAAAGCCCTCGAAATTGAAGTGCTCGCAATACAATCTGAATTTTATGGCTAAAAAAACAAACAAAAAATGTGTCCGTCAAAACGAACGTCAAATTTAGCATAGTTGCAGAAACGTCTGGAAGGACATTTCCTATAGGGGGGACGCCTTCCGCGTAATTAAACATACTAATCAAATGTTATCTCTAACAGAAGCATTTTAAAGTTACCCAACTCTTTTCTTTTGGATACTTTGAAAAGCGCTGTTCTGGTGCCATCTGCACCGCCATATCTCATCGGCAATGTCTTCTTCCAACAGTTACCTATGCCATTGAGATTGGCGTAGATAGCTACCGCGCAATCGCAATCGTTGAGGCATGCCTGTTTGCATGAATTTTTATTCATGTCTGTCAAATGGTAATAATCATTTCCCGGCCAGTCTACGCCATCTATCTCTTCCATTTCTGCATCGATTCCATTGCAGCCCAGCTGTGTGGGCTCATAACGGTAACATCCCTGGGAGGGGTTGGTGATGTCACTGAAGTCGAATCCCGGAGGACAACTGCATCTGGTGGAATTCTCAGCGCCCACTTTAGTTATAGTACAAAGTCCATTGAGACCACACGTGCCACCGCCAGATAAGTTCAGATTGCAAACATCTTCTTGGGCCTGCAACACTATGATCAGGAGGAGCAGATAAAGAGCAGATGATGTCAGACAGAGCAGGTTACCAGTAGAAACCATAGTTTATGCAAACCCAAGATATCGCTGAAGAAATCAGGAAAAAAAGAGCCTTTTTAGAGAAATGGAAGGGAGACACAGAAACGTATGGTGGAGGAAAGAGTTCGTGAACAACTATAATTCAATCGGCGCTTTTCATGAGTCGTCGATTGGTGGAGGCTTGTGATTTGACGGTCAAAGTCACCGGTCACAAAGATTTTTAATGGCGGCTTGCCTTTATAAACAGCTGTTACTAATGGCGGTGGAGCAAACCGATTTTTTAATTGTCACAACTACCAGCCTTCAAAAAATTGGCGGTTTACACAGATATGAGCTTGTCGGTATGTGACAGGTAAGCATTATGCAAAAAAATAAAATACATGTAAAACCTTCAAAAACGTCCAGAACGGACGTCAAATCTCAACACTAAGTGGAGGCACGAATATTGTGGTGGTCTCGGGAGCGTTGTCCACATGTGTATTCAAATTCCAACACATGAAATTTGAATAAACAGATCTGCGACCAAAGTTTGATGCTTTCACTCAATGTGATACATGAGTGAACCCCATAAATTGATTCAACTACGCCTGGAAATTCACAGGCCGTGCACCGTTTTTCTGATTTTAACTGTATATTATTGCTAAAAAAAAAATAGGAAACCATAGGTAATGACAACCTGAAAATTTAGAAAAACGTATATTTTTTAATATAATTCTTAATAAATATATAAAAATATAAAACTTCTTTATATGTATGTGAATAAATCAGATTAAAAAATATTAGAATTTAGAATTTACAACAACGGGTAAAGAGGTAAGCGAATTTTGATTTGACAGGCACTGGTAAATTGAAATCTCATACCTGTATTCAAGATTGGAAACTTGGTATCATGTCAAATTTTCATGGCACTTGTGCCTCCGTATATTTTACAGGGGACTGCCATTTGCAGTCACATCAGATCAACTACCTGCATTGCTGCTATACCCTGACCGCAGATCGATCTTAAAGTAAACCAATACACCATGCATCTGGTCAAATAGATCATCAATCCCTGGAAGAGGGTACTTATTCTTAATTATGGATTTGTGATCTGGAGGACATTCTGGGATGTTGGGAGTTCTCTATATCTCCCTAAACCACAACAAAGTGGTAGAGAATTTCGTGAGCTTTCCGTCGATACCTGGAACGCGGAAACTGAACTATGTATGCTCAAATTAGAGCCAATCAAAGTTTGGTCAACATACAGGCCCAACATGGTCAACTTACCAACGTGGCAATGACATGCCGTAGAAGCAGAGCGAGAACACAAAGGAGAAAAAATATAGTACATCCACCAACCACTGCGCCACGCATTGTTTTAGCAATTTTTTGGAAAATAAATATTTAACGTCAGTTACTAACGTGCATGAGCTGATCAATTTGGAACTAGATAGATGTTGTCCAGACAAGTAGAAATCAACGCGGTCATGGATCATGGCAATAAGGCTACTTCCTGCTTATGTTCAGGTGTGACAAGGATGAAGTTGGATCTTCAAAGTCGGCTCAACTATGACTGGAAAAGTGGATTTGGTTACAAAGCTCTAGAATATGGATTTTAACCTGATTAAGTATACACTACGAGCTTTTCCAATACGTAAGCCAATTCAGAATTCATCTTATTTTTTCCTTCCATTTCGATGAATTGAAGCTACCACTTTGTGCTTCATATTACTGAGTCTGTGAAGAAATTCCATTAATCTATGGTGAAACTAAACTTTGATAAATTACCTAATATCTCTGCTCTTTTTACTGTAGCCCGTATCTAGGCTAATGGATTTAGCAGCTGGTTGAAAGAGTAATCAAATCGAATTATGTACGGCAATTTGTAGATAATTACAGCTGATATGTAAAGCCCAAAGCAATTTCTTAATTAATCTACCTGTTTGAGACGACCGAGCCTATCTCTCACGTATGTTCATGAGAGAGGCTGCCAAAATCAAACCTATGTGCCCCGTGAAACAAGG
Organism: Taxus chinensis; assembly: GCA_019776745.2. NCBI lineage: Eukaryota > Viridiplantae > Streptophyta > Pinopsida > Cupressales > Taxaceae > Taxus > Taxus chinensis. Next base: position 847,552,808 of record CM034148.1, on the reverse strand, counting down.
ACAAGCCCCACCAATGCGCTGCAATTGGTTTTGAAATAATTTTAGACCCCCGCCAGCTAAATTTACCCCATGCAAACATGTGTGAGGGTTAGGTAAAACGGTTTGAAACATTGTAAATAAATCAATGCAATGTCTTATTAAAGCCTGGGAATTCGATTTAGTATTTAATTGTTCGGAATCATTTTGCTAAGATCAGGTATGTAGGATGAACGAAATAAAAACTTGTTGAGTTATGATAAAGAGAAAAACTTGGAATGGTGGCTCTTTAACACGAAATTAAACTCCCTTGGAAAAACTTAGAATCGGTATTGAATGTGCCATTTTAAGTGATTTGATTCTCGACAATGGAAATATCCAAAGTTGGCTTTAACTCTAGCAACATTGATATCTCATAAATCACTTCATTGTTAACTTTCTACAAGAAATCTACTATTGTGTTGTAAGTTGAAACATTATCTCTCATCTCTGAAATATTGTTCAGAACGTCTTTCCTGATTCCATAGTTTTCATTGGAGCTATGGATGTCTTCGCCCTAGATACGGGATTCCTGTGTGTAGGAGAGCTTTGAGCAGAGGTGTCTCCTCGGTTGGCTCACCAACATTCCCAATGGAAATCATAACCTAGAACCCAGCTGCTAGAAGGCAAGAGACATAACTAATGATATCATGGAATGGTTTTTGATTTCAACTTTCAAAACATTATCTCTACCCTCTGTCACATTTCACCACTCACCACCTAGGGATTGGTCTCATGGAGGTATGACAAGGATAATCCAATATGTGTCAACAAGTCTTAAGTCCTCATATAGATATGTGACAACTTCTTTGCACATTCACATTCAACCTATAAACACAAGTGTTGTCTACAAGTCCCACAGATTATGAGGATGCGTGGATTTCATCTCATTTTTACAAGGGAAACTTGAATTTCCTTCATTTCTTTGATCGAATTTTAAACACATCTAACTTGTCCTCTATCCATCCCCGTGCACTGCCTTCGGCTTATCCATTGCAGCATCCTTCTGTTGCAATTGCTAGAATATTATATGATAAGAAACAATGCCCTTTATAAATAAAAGACTCTAACACGTGTATGATAATTTTTAACTAGTTTTCACCACATGCATTAGATTATGATTCAACTTTGGTTCAAAATATATATTTCATAATCTGATGCATATGGTAAAAACTATTTAAAAATAATCATCTATGAATTTGTTGATTTAAGATAAATATTTGATTTCCCATTCTTGAATCCATTTTTCCTTTCAAAAAAGTTTAATGCTCATCATTTCACAATGTTAGCAGAGATTCCTAGATCATGGCATCAGAATATACAACATGTTGTAGTTTAGACTATTAATTCATTGTGAACTCAAGATATGGTCTCTCCGTCAATTCTCACTTAATGTGGTGGTCACTGATTATTAACTTCCACAATGTGCCTCTTAAAGAGGTTCCATGGGTGCACACCCTCAAGATTTTTAGACAAGGGATTCGCATGGTGCATGACATCTATAGTTGACATCTTAGAAGGCTTTTTCTTTGGCCAAAAGCTAAGCTTCAATTCTCCCTAGCCATTAGTGACCAAGAATCCTATTAGGCAATTATTGAACCTATTCCGGATGACATGCCCCACAAGATTGGGGTTATTTCCTCTCTACCATGGTAAAAGGACTGCAAATGGTTTCCACATACTCCTTTTCATGAACACCAATTTGGAGAACTTATACATTTTACTGGGACATTCACGCAAGAAGAAGAAACTCTTTTAAAAGAAGCTATTCAAGAAAATATCGAATGTTTTCTACTTCCAGAACAAAAATAAAACTAACAGGGTGGAAGATCTCATCCTAATTAATAAATAACTTTGCTACATTTCCAAGCACAATATTAAATCTTGAACAATTGAATGAATATTATTACGTCCAATAGGATTTTGAACCTATACCTAAGGTTAGAAGACCTCTATCCTATCCATTAGACAATGGACATTATTTTTTTAATTATTCATTCGTTGAAATACTTTATAGTTAATAAAAAGTTAACAAAAAAATGACTTTTTTATCCATCCACAATTATGTTCGGGAAAGAAAGAGAAAGAGTAGATGTGTCATTTAGGGCATCAAAAATTCATTTCGAATGAAATGTTGCCCATGACAAATTGCTTTGAATAAGAAATATGAGCGGGTAGCGGGAATCAAACCCGCATTGTTATCTTGGAAGGTTGGGGTATAGTCGGCGTCGATTAACGCCTCTAATTCAAAACTACACATGAGAATTTCATTTCATTTGGCTTACTCGCCCAATAATGGCTATGAATTGTTGTCTCCCAAGATTTCCATGGTGGATAAACTCAACTCCTATTGGTCATTACACTCTTATGGTTTTTGTTTGCAGCACAAATTCTCTATTATCTGGTCAGCGATTCTTGATCCCAAGCTTGCTCACTTGGTGTTTTATGTACTATGGTTTACCTAGTTGCCCCAAGTTTATTCAAGTAGATGTTCTAGATCCCTATTTCCCATTATGTGGGTGAATTGAAAACTATTATGCACCTATTTTGGTTTTGTCTCAAAGCTCAAATCGTATGGGCTTGGATTCATGAATTCTTTCGACCACTTTGACCTGAACCATTTTTCTAGTAGCATATTCTATTGGGGGATTAGTCGGGCATACCCATGGCCTTCACCCAAGTATGTCATGCTTTTAGAGTGGAAATCCTTTCTTTCTTTGGAAAGAGAAATTCAACTATTTTTTCTCATTCTATTGTTGATAGCAATCTTTCAGTGGTTAACAAAGTGATGAGTATGTCTAATGTTTTTCTGCAAATTCAAGTGCATGTGCGGAAGGTGGCTCTGGAAGTGGCCCGCCTCTAGACCCTATTGAACCAATGGGGCAATGTCTCTTGCACTATAGCTTGTGTTTCATATTCCTTGCCGCTCAAGATCCCTTATCGAGGGAAAAGGCCGTCGGCATAGTCACTCTCGCCACCACTCTCACAGTCATTTTGAATGGGGCTCACCACCTCTTCTCCACTCTCTTCCACAACCTCAACATGGGGGTGGGGTTCATTGTTGCCTCGCCATCACAGCTCGGTGCCACCTCTTGTGGACATCCCCCGGTTGGCCTTGGTCATTTCACCGCCTCAGGAAAAAAAAGAATATGAAGAAAAGAATGAAGGCATAGAATCCATTGCCACTAGCTAGGAGCCCATTCCTGATAGGCAGGGCCTTCCAAATGGAGGGTAGGACAAGCCTAATGACAAAGATCCTTTAGCTTCATCTCTTCGAGGTTCTTGCCCAATTCATTTTGCTCTTGTTTTAAAATGGGATCCTGTAATTGGTTGGTTTCCTACAGGCTTGTTTGTTTTGGTCTCTCGTTCCTTCAGGTTGGTTTGAACTTGAGGTGTGTTTCCATATTGTCTGCATTTGTACTATTTTATTTTTAGTAATATAACCACTATTTTAAATCAAAAAAATTTACTCTACACAATGAAAGTTCAAACCTCTATAAGAGCATTTTCAAATCATTAATTTTCTTCAATGGCTCATACTGGTCAGCAGGCCCTATTGATAAACGTAGGCATGTGAAATTAAAAATTAGCAACTGCTTTTGTGATTGCTGCAAGCACAGAAAATATCCTAGGCCTAAATGTTACAAACCAGTTACATTTCATTAGAAAGCAAGTTAGAAGCCTATAATTCACTATTATTAGCAAATTTCAAGAGGGGACACTTTGCTGTACTTTACATACACGGGGAGAATTTTTTACCATCTAAATTGTCATATTGGGTAGAATTATTATCATTGCAATTTCGTGGCGTCTATTTTCTTTGCTAAAACACCTCAGAGATTTACATGTCATAAGGTTAATTAACCTAAACCTGTACATAAGATAATGTGTCTCTCATGTTTTTCTTGAATATATATAAATATAACTTTCTATATTCTATTTTAAACAGTGTTGGGATTAATTTGTGTGCAGCTGCAATGTTTGTTATATAGTTTGGATAGTTTCCACGTATTGTTTACTATTAATGGTAAAAAAATTGTTCATGGCATGGTTGCACTCAAATAAAATACAATCCAATGTGACTAGTGCAAGAAACTATGGGCATTATGACAACGAATTTAGAAAAAAATAGCTTGACCTAAATACTTTTGTTGAGTCCCAGGTCAATTGTAACTACTGGAAAAAATAAGGGCATTAAGGAAAAAAAGAGTTTCGTCTGAATACAAAAAAATGCAAACTTCTCAAGAGAAAATCAGCCTAAGAGAAGTCATCAAGGTTCAATGTTCATAATGTGTCATGTAGCATAGGAAAGTTACAAGGATATATGGTTTTTGGATAGTGGTTGTAGCAACCACATGACGGGTTCACTAGAAATGTTTGCAAGCATGGACCAGTTTGTTAGATCTAATGTAAAATTGGATAATGACAACATAGTTGCAGTCACAGGCAAGGGACCTATAAACATAAGAAGCAAAAAACATGAGACTAAGCACATAGATGATGTGTGCTACATTCCAAGTTTGAAACACAACCTCATGAATGTCAGACAACTTGTTCATAAGGGTTACAGGGTCTATTTTGAACATAATGTCTACCTGATTCTGGATGGAAGTTCTAGTGACAAAATAATTGCCAATGTAAAAATTAATAAAAGTAGAAATTTTCTGCTAAGGATCCAAAGTGATTGTATTGATAATGAATCGACCCTCTCAAATCCCTCATATGTCCAAAAAATTCAAAATTCTCGCATGGCCCAAATCTTGCCATAGCGAGTACTCAAAATCCATAATTGTCAAAAAATTATGTCCAAGGTCTTGCTACAGCAAGTACTCGAATTCAAAAAAATCAAACATTCCGACCAAAAATTATGCATGCTCACGGCCAGAATTTGACCCTCAGACCTTACGTATTCCACCGCGCCTAACTAGCAACTCCACCTGCGTACATTTCATGCATACTTTTTGACCTCGATTGTTTTAAACAACATAAGTCAATAACTGCCTGGATGATTTTTTCGTTAATGTCTAGGAAACATGCGCAGCAGTTGCTACATGTTGGATAAAGCTCGCAGTATCTTTGTTGGCCACTATGAAGATGTGAAGGCATATGTCTTGTTCCAAGTGTTCCAAGAACCACTAAAATATTTTATCAACAAGATGTATTATTTGATGAACATTCTCAAGCTTATGAGCCATCATCTACGTCGCCTACACTGGGCCAGACACTACTAATATTTGTTATGAAGAACAAGACGGTTTAGATGCCTTCCATTCTAAGAGTTATTACAATTCAGACGCTGAGTCACAAGGAGGGATTCAAAAACTCTACCATCTGTGCCAGAAGACATTCATAATACACATGCATAACCTCTACCAAAATGGGTTCGCATAGTTCGCACTAAGGTTGGTGAAATGGCAAAGGATCCAGAAGATCAAAGTAAGACAAAATCGCCTCATCCATATGGTGTTGCACGTTTAGCAAAGTTGGTAGTAACACATGCTCTACAGACTTATCATCAAGCTTCTAACCCTACAATCTACACTACACTAAGTCCCTCTAACCCTACAATCTACATCAAAGAATTAAATATGTAACTTTTGATTTTCGTTATTTATGTGGACAACTTAATCATCACAAGAGCTGCTCCACAACATGATCATGATTTGAAAATGTCAATAATGAAGTCTTTTGAGATTATTGACATGGGTTTGTTACATTTTTTTCATAGTCTTTGGATTTATTAATCTAAGAAAGGGATTTTTGTCCATCAATCCAAATATGCTCAAGATATTCTAAAATGTTTCAAAATAGAGGGTTGTAAATTTGCAACGACTCTGTTTCAATATGGAGTCAATTTTTCTACCAAATGTTATCCTCCTTCAATTGATGTTACATTTTAGAAACAATTGGTGGGAAGTCTACCATCCTTGACTCATACACACCATGGTCTTTCTTTTATTTGAATCTTGTATCATGTTATTGTCAGGAACCCTGTGTAAACCATTTGCAAGTTGTTAAACGCATTCTACAGTATATAAGTGGTACCACTATTTATCGGATTGAGAACAAATTAGGTGGCAAAACCTCAATTTTTTATTGCACCTCTAGGGGAGAAATAGCTAAGAATCTTGCACCTTCTTATGGGAAAACAACAGTCTTAAGCTACTCAAACAATGTTTGGGTAGGAGATTCAGACAATCACAAATCAACTACAAAATACATCTATAATTTTGGTATAGGTTTCGTGATTTGATCTTGTAAAAAAAACCTACTAATATTGTTGTCTACCATGGAGGTTGAATATCATAGAGTAGTTGTTGAAAGTGAGTCATTATGGATTCAACATACTTTCTGAGTTCGGATATCCGTAAACCCAACCTACAATGCTTACATGTAATAATCAGATTGTCATCCACATCTCTCGCAACCCAATGGACCAACACTCAAAGCACACTGAGATTCATATGTATTATATTTTGCAACTAATACAAAACAAGGTCGTTGATCTTAAGTTTTGTCGAATAAATGATCAAGCTACACATCTTCACAAAACCTTTGCTTGCGGCCCAATTTCTTCAAAGTTATAGTGCCCACTCCTATATTATAGAGTAGTTGTTGAAAGTGAGTCATTATGGATTCAACATACTTTCTGAGTTCGGATATCCGTAAACCCAACCTACAATGCTTACATGTAATAATCAGATTGTCATCCACATCTCTCGCAACCCAATGGACCAACACTCAAAGCACACTGAGATTCATATGTATTATATTTTGCAACTAATACAAAACAAGGTCGTTGATCTTAAGTTTTGTCGAATAAATGATCAAGCTACACATCTTCACAAAACCTTTGCTTGCAGCCCAATTTCTTCAAAGTTATAGTGCCCACTCCTATTTGACACCTATTTATGCTTTGTTGATGCTCTTTAGCTACCTAGAGATATGGCTATTGACATAGTATTTTGGATAGTAAATATTTAGACTATATGGACTTTGATTATTATTGTGATTTGACTCTCATCATGGATTATATGGATGCCTAGTTGATTTTGGTGGATATTGCCGCACATGTGATTTAGCATTACTTTACTATATACTGACATCCTGGATTCGTAGCAGTTGTGATAATGTTTTGATGCATGATCTACCCATGTGTACATTGATATTATGATTTATTGATTTCATGATGATATTAGGTGATCAGTATGTGAATTGTGCGATTGTCGTAAAATGTGAATTGTGATTTTGGATAATTGTAAAAGTTTGATTTAGAGTAGAATCGCGTACTATGATGTATGATTATAAGTGTATGATGGATGGTTATACATGTTTTGATTCCTTGACGTATTGATGTGGCCTTGAGGCCAAAGGTGGTATTATTTTGTGGTTGCAGGAAATGAAATTACATAAACAAGGAGGAATTAGGAAAGCCAACCATGAAGGAATGTCACATGTTCACAACACGATCATCTTGGCAGCTGACGCGTTTGTGTTTGTGTCGTCTTCTTGTTTTTCGTCCTTTTGAAGATCTCCATGGGGGAGCACCTTACATGTTACCATGGGTAGGTATGTGTTTGTTTTATTTTAATTGTCTTGTGGTTATGTTATTTATTTTATTGTGGCTGTTGTGACTTTATTTAAGTTCTAATGTACCTTGTAACCCTATGTTTATGTGTTATCAATGTATCCATTAATTGATTATGTGATTGTTTGAGTCAAATAATGTTTCACCCTATGTTTATTATGTTGGTTATGTATCTTGGCTTAATCAAGTTAATTGTGGGGGATTAATGTTAATGTGATGATGTGGCTTTTGGGAGGTAGAGATTCCTTGGAATATACTTTATTCTTTTCACCTCTTTTAATTGAATTTTAAATGTGGCATTGGTATGTGTGTCATTTCTAAACTCAACCTCGGATTTGGGATTTGAGCCTAATTTTAAGAGCTTGTGGGACAAGTTTTACACACTCTTTAGACTTCCCTCCTAACCTAACATATGACCCAAGGGATCAATTTAGGCCCTTAATCATGAAATTTTGAGAGGAAAGAGACAATTATTGCCCTCATATTTTGATCCTCTAAAATTATCTTTGAAATGTGCAAAAGTGAGCTTGTGTGCAAATTTGGTTAAGGTATCGCCTCACCTACCTCTTTATGATGCTTTGGTTTGTGTGGGGGAATGGGTGATGTGGATTTGAAGGAGATGAAGTGGCATCCTACATAGAGCCACATCACCTCTCCCTCCTTGTCTATTTATGTGCATCTTTTTTTTATGGTTTTGGAGTTACTCATTTTTGGTTACTTGCTTAGTTATCTTGCTTCTTATTTTGGGTTGAGACTTGGGAGAGAAATTTGCTTGGATATTGGCTTGGGATTGGAAAGAATTGTTTGGAATTGCTTGAGGAGAAAGTGCCACATTATGGCAAGGTAGGGTCTCAATCCTTGTTGTTTTCTTGTTTTTAATTGTGTATGAAATGGTGAATTGTATGTATGTTTGTGTGTGTTATGGGCTTGGGTAGTTTTGCCTTAAGAAAGGTGTGGGGAGTGGGAATATGGAACCCTTCGGGAGATAAAAAGGAGTTTTGTGAGGTTGTTTTGAGGAGGGAGTGTGGGTAAGGTGTTCCACCTATGGGGAGAGAAGGTTCAAAATTGTTGCATTTGCATATTTGCATCACGGAGAGATAAGGGATTATGAGTGTGTTTGTGATGTGCACTTTGGAAGTTCTTGGGTGGACCCTTAACCCACATGGGAGGTATAAGTAGGTGGTCTCCATTATTCCCTCTTCAATGGCTCTAAATTGAGCCATTGTGATGAATTAAAGTCGCAAGTTTTAAATGTTGTTCATGTCTTGAAGTAAATTGCTTGTGTGTGAATGTGTAAATGTGGAAGCATTTGTTCTTAGCTCTCATGGTTGTGAATGTGTTGCATTGTTTCAGGGTTGGAGCTCAGGGGCCAATGAGGGGGTTGGTTTCACCCCTTCATTGGAGTTTGGTTGGGATGAGAGTGTTGCCTAACTCTCTCCCTTGTTTGTGTGCTGAAGGTAATGTTGGATGAAAAAAGGAGTTGCAGATTTTTATGTCATTGATGGAATTAAGTGTGAATTTGGGCAAGTTGTCTCCACCCCTTTTGGGTGGAGGGTTGTCATGCTTGTATTTTAAATTGTGAATTTTGAATTGTAATATACTTTAAATAACATCTGTTATAATTGGGATTTTGAATGTTGAAAGAATTTTTGAAAGGTTATATTTTATGCCATTATAATGGCAAATTTCTGTGTGGACCTATATCTCTTGAAAGTTGTAAATATTTTGTAATTTTGCCTATTGTATTCCACCTGTAAATTGATTGAGAAATTCGCACTTTATTCTTTTTGGTAATGTATGGAAAATGTTGTAAATTGGTAACATATGAATGTCTGCAAGTAAAATGAAACTCTGAGTTGAATTTGAGCCTATATATGTTTAATTTTCCTTTTGCCTCATTGATAAGGATGTACAAATTTCGGTTGAGGGCACTATTATGGAATTTATTTTATAGTGAATCTGGAGTTAATTTTTTATTAAGAATAAGGAAATATAATGTGTTGTTTTATTTTACTATTGCATATCTTTCTTTGTGAGGAGGTATTAATCTGTTCAATTCAATAAATGTGTTTTCCTTCTTCCTGTATTTGTTACTGGCATTAATCCAACTTCTAGGAATTTACAAACTTAGGTTATAAACCAGTTTATACCTACAATCCATCATGAAAATGTTTAAATCAGATTCTCTTATATCTACAAATATATTGCTCCTGAAAACCCTTGTGAAAAGTTAAGCTAGAAAATGTCTATGTTTACCTTCATATCAAAGCATGGGTTTCTCAGTAGGATTTAAATTGAAAAACAAACTTGTATTTATATCCCCGCATACTGAAATAATCTTCATTTTGAACAAAATAAAAATATTACCGAAAAATAATGAGCATATATAGATATAGAACTTTATAAAGGCGAGGGAATTAGCTTGCAAAGAATGGCTCATTGTTTTTCTTGAATGGAAATGTCTATATATTAAAAAAAAATAGTGGGAGGGGGTTGCGCAACCCCCCCATTCCCCATTGTTTTGCAGAGGGGTGGGTCGGCCATGCCGCCCACCCACATTTTTAAAACAAAAATAAACTATGGGGGGCGGCCAAGCTGACCCCTTCCCGCCCCGCCCCTTCCTTCAACAAGACTTTAACATCAATCATGTCGCCTGATAAAATGGCCACACATTGCCTATTTTTGGGTCTTTAGAACCCTGTAAAACGCTCAATAACACACACACACACACACACACACACACACACACACACACACACTTGGTGTGTGTGTGTGCGCGCGCGCCTCCACCTCTTGATCTGATAAAGAAATACACACATCCTTAGGGAAGAAACAATACCCAGCAAAATAAAAGTGCAAATTTATAAAACTATGGAAAATAACAAAAAAAGATGATGGATGTTTGATATGGGAGAGAAAATCATCCCAATGCAATCTCAGATCTGTCTTAACCAACATAGGTTCTTGTCATGCCCTCTTGCCTCCATTCTTGCCCTCCCTATAACTTCACTTGTGCAAATGGAGGCACAGTTAGGGTTAGAAAAAAAGATATAGAACTCATAAGGAAAGTTAGGACAAATAAGGAACCCTAAGATCTTAGGGAGATGATTAAATGAATCCTACGGCTGGAATTTAATCCTCGTCCCTTAATGATGGGTGTATAAATTTAATAATGTATGGATAAATTAATCAAATAAAGCCCTTGGGGTATGTTGTCCCGCATGGAGGAAATTAAATGGGTAAGATATTTTATTTAAGTGTTATTTTTAAATGATGTGCATGGGATGTTGTATGGGTAATTTATTAAAGGGGGATTTATGTGATTGAAAGCGTAAGTGTTAATAAGTAAGTGTGCACTTGGGTAATTAAAGGGGAGCATAGGATTAATGTTATACTAAAATTTGTATTAAAGTTAACTCAGGAAATAAATTAAAGTTAGTTTTAGCTTATAGTGTTAATATTACGAGGTAAATCTTATATGGGTAAGATTTAATTGATTAAAGTTAAGGATAATTTTAATAAGATTGGATTAAAATTATTTTAACCTAAGTGGGTAATTAAATGAAATTAATTAAGGATAAATTAACCAACTAAATAAAATTAATTTGGGATTAATTAATGGCTTGAGCAAAATTAATAAATTAATAGTAACGGATTAAATAGTTTGAAATAATCCAAAAGGAGATGCATGAATATATATGTAAGTTGTTATTTTCGTAATTAATGTAATTAAGATGGGATTAATGTCTTGAATGTAATTAAAAAAAAAAAAAATCGGTCATAATTTTCTAGTTCAATGTTGTCGTTTTGACATGTTTTCACATGGTGATTTTCGGGCATCACAAAAGCAAACAACCTCTGAAAGTGAAGGTGTGTGTCATCAAGAGGAGATAGTTTAGTGATTCATTCATCCTTCCCTTCATCGAAATACATCTTAAGGAGGAATATTAGTGTATTTAATTAATTGTACACTATTATATGTGATTAAAATACACTTTATAATATAATTTATAAATAATATATTAATTGGAACACAGTTCTCTACATGTTACTTATTTAAAAAAACATCAAACAAGTTATTGACTTGATTGATTTCCATTATTAATAAGATTTATTCTACAAATTAACTACGCTCCGAACCTTAACCCTAGCCTCTATGTATCTTTATAAGAGCATAAAGAGATAATATTCATATATCTTGGAGGAAGAGAATTATACTCGTGAATTTATGAAAGAGCTTTTAATCTAATGAGGAAGTCATGCTATTTGTGTTCTAAAATTGTGTAATGTCTTTATTTTAAACTTTCATTTATTTATAGTATATGTATGTTGATATGAGTGTATGTCTTAAAGATGTTTACATCTATTCTCAAAAATACCCAATAACTTTAATAATCTTGAGTTAAAAAACGAGATTAAAATAATAGGCAATGTTTTCCAAAGGCTTTGACATTATCACTTCTCAAACGATTGGCTTTTGCAAAACATCTACAATGGAATGCATGATAAATAGATTTATAAATTTATATATACATTTAAGGTGGTCCATGTGCTCCACATTACTCAAACATTGGTAATTGCATGAATAAATCATGGAGAACCATTTATTCCAAAATAGATTAAAACAATAGGCAGTGTTTTCCATAAGCTTTGATCTTGAATCATTCCTCAAACCATTGATTTTTGCAGATCATCTATAGTGGGATGTACGCTAAATAGATTTATAAAATCTTATATATACATTTAAGAAAGTCACTAGGTTCCATATTCCTCAAATATTGGTAAATTGCATGAATAAAACATGGAAAAACATTTATTCCCCAATGCATTTAAGAAAATCTAAAGAAAGATGATCACTTGAATCTTACAAGAAGAGAGACATCTCCCTTGAAGCAATGAACGTGAGCATGCCTTCACCAACACATCAAGAAGAGAGGCTAATAGCAGCCCTGCATCAGCATCACTGCGTTCCATATTCCTCAAATATTGATAAATTGCATGAATAAACCATAGAAAAAGATTTATTCCCCAATGCATTTAGGAAAATCTAAAGAATTACAAGAAGAGAGACATCTCCCTCGAAGCAATGAACATGAGCATGCCTTCACCAAACACCTCGACAAGAGAAGCTAATAGCAGCCCTGCATCAGCATCTTCCTTCCATGCTTGAGCAAGAACACTACCAGTCCTTTCACTCTTGTTTAGCAATCCCTTCTCCCTGCTGCTGCTCTCTGTTATGTTTTCATCAGAATTTTGTCCAGTGGCCTTAACCAGAGCAGATTCTCCTAATTTGACAGTAGCCTGACATTCAGATGCTGCTCCCACAGAATCAGCCAACGATTCAGATGAGAGGCTAGGAACCGAGCCATCATTAGCTGGTCTCTTTAAGGACTGTTGTGAAGAAAAATACACACCATCTTTGCGCTTTCTTAATGTGCTTGACAGATTTCCAGGAGAAACAATGCCTTTTGTTGCATCTGGAGGAAATCATAATCCATCAACAAGAATGAATAACAAAAATAGAGAGGAGGTGGCAAGAAGATGAGAAAACAAGATCAATCTATATTTACCAGGATTTAACGTTGTGACAACTTTTGTAGTACTTTGAAAAGTAAGCCGGGTAGGTAAAGATAGAAGACCTGGAAACAGTTTTACTCTTTCGAATATGCATCGACCTGCAGCTTGCTGTCAGAAGGCAATAACATTTTTAAAAGATAAAATCTAAAATTAAAATGAGGCATAGAAGTTCAAGAAAACTTTCCTTTAACCCTCTCACATAATGCTGATGGATTTTTCAAAATTAAATACACAGAGAAGAAAACACATTGCACACCATTAGACATAATGTCAATTCCTTTCTGCATCCTTTCTTGAAAACCCATAATATTTTAACATACAGGTCTCTGTTCTCTATTTTCTGTCATTTTGGGGAAGTGTAATGCAGTAGAATCATTACCAATAAAGCACCGTATACACGCCAAGCTTCGTGACGCTTGATTTCATTTTTCTGACTCTCAAGTACCATCTCGGGTTCAAGTAATCTTAGGTAAGGCTCCAAATTTGGTAAAATCAACAAGCGCGCCTGACATTTTAAATACAAATCAAGTAATTCTTCCCAAGAAACACGAACAATAATATGCAATTTACATGTGATAGAGACTCAATTGCATTTCAACCTATAAAATTTTGAACAGTTTGTTAAAATAATATATCCAATTAATTGTTCGCAAACACTTTTACCATGCCACAAGAAGAAACACAATGTTTCAAACAGCAGATGTCAAACCAATGCTTCAAGGCAGTCCAAACAAATTAAAGAAATAAAATGAAAAATAGTAGTACTGGACAGGGAACTGATCAAATACCACACTAGGTCCCATAGCTGCAAGGCCTTGAATAGCACCATAGTGTTGGGTCAATGCCTTCTTGGGATCTAGGAATGCATGAAGAAGAGTCTTTGTTACTCGCGGTTGAAGATTGTGGTATACATGTCCAAATCTGCCACCAAAACTACACCTTAGAATTTATTTTGATTTATAAAAAAAGCATTTTAACAAGCTTTCGATGATGTTTACAACAATATACCATGCGAAGTAATTTTGGCTAAGTTGCCAATACATTTTGGATACAGGTATGAGTATGGAGTATCTGATATGCAGATACAGCCAAAAAAAAGTGGCTCTGGATACAGCCGTACAAAAAATATATAGAAATTAAAATATATATAAATTCCAGCCTACTAAATAGGAATTAACCATGTATTATGCATATGAAAGACAAAATAAGCTAAATAACCACAAAAAAACAACTCCTAATTTGTTAAGGCTTAAATTAAACACAATGTCATGGTATATTGAATTCAATTTATTACATCAATGATCAAAGTTCAAACTTAGTATTCAATAGTCATCATATTCCTCTTCATTGAGAGCATAGTTCAAAAAAAATCGATAATTAATCGGCAGGGCAAATTTTGACTCGGAAATAGGGAATCGATAAATTCTCGGCAATTTATAGGCATTAATCAGCGACTTTATTGCTACTTTAAAAAACCCAGGCCACTGTAATTTCTTTTGCATTGCAGAATCGCAGGGTCCAAATTTCTAAATCTGAAACAGAATAAAAATAAGTGTATAACGAAACTACTGCTGGAAAATGATCAAATCAATTTTTTCGTCACTGTATTTGTAGCTGCTTTCAGATTAGGAAAACTCATAGATTATGGGTTTAATGCCCCCATTAATCGGCAACTTTATTGCTACTTTAAAAAACCCAGGCCACTGTAATTTCTTTTGCATTGCAGAATCGCAGGGTCCAAATTTCTAAATCTGAAACAGAATAAAAATAAGTGTATAACGAAACTACTGCTGGAAAATGATCAAATCAATTTTTTCTTGACTGTATTTGTAGCTGCTTTCAGATCAGGAAAACTCATAGATTATGGGTTTAATGCCCCCCCATACTCACGTTTTAACGGTTACATTTTTGACCTAGAACGGTCCATGTAGGACAGTTGACATTAAAATGAGACGTAATTTATTTTATTTTTTTCAGTTGTCAACAAAGGGGTTTGAACTTTGGAAGATAACTTCCAATCACTGTGCTTGTTCACTGTTTGACTGATTGCCTGAAATAAATCTCGTCAATGATTGTGGAATATGTAAAATATCAGTTTATTCAAAAGGTCTCAACAGTCACGACTCACAACCTTTCAAGCAAATGCAATTCGCAAGTGTACAACAGCAGCTGTTTGCACTTTACAGTCACGAAAACAAACAGGGAACGACAAACCTGAAACTTGAAACGCAATAGTTGAAAACATGAAATGCAAACCTGTTAATCGTGTTTGAAACCTGTTCATCCCGGTCGAAACCCTAGCAAAACCGGAATGATGAATTCGCGCAATAGAAAACCACCTCAAAATGCATCGAAATGGCACACGATTTTCCATGATTTTTTGGACAATTTTCAATGGTTTTAATCGCTGATAAATCGGCAGAACAAAATCTTGATTTTTGAAAAAATAATTGTTTTCATGGCTGTATATGATAAATCGTGATTTATCGGTGATTTATCGCGATTTCTGTATCAGAGATTGAGAGCATCAATGATTGCAATGTTGCTTGATGTAATGTCCCCAACGGGATAATTTCTAACCCCAAGAGGAATTCCTGTAAATCTGATTTATAACAGCAATTTGATAGAAAAATATTTGATAGAATTGCAGATCTGAATTTTATTCTAGAAAATGCAACTTGATCTAGAGATGATTGATACTCAAAACTGATTTAAAATCACTCCAATCTTCGCCAAAACTGATCGGAATTTATTATACAGGCATGAACACTAAAAATATAATTTTTTTCACCCAAGTCGAAGAGCTAGAAATTTTATTGAAGTCTGCAGAAAATCAGTTTACAGACATGGCTGGAAAAAGGGTTTTATGTTTTGGAGATCAATTCCTATTTTTGGAGATCAATTCCAGCTTGTTTTTATGTTTTGTTTTTGTTTTATTCATTCTAGTTCACTTCTGGATATCTTCATTATCCTATTTTGGAGATCAATTCCAGCTTGTTTTTATGTGTTTCTTTTCTTTTATTCATTCTAGTTCACTTCTGGTTTTCAAATTATAAAATATTATGTATATTTTTTACTTTATGTATTACAATTAGTGAGAGGAAAAAAAAATGTCGTTTAAACCGGAAACATGCCCAGGAGCTGCCAGAGTACGTCTCAGACGTACCCAGCCATACCCTGGCTGCTCTCATACCGGGTACGTACCTGCCAGTACCAAAGGGGTTACAAGGCCGTATCAGCTACTTTGAATTTTGGTCATCAACTTTCTCCCAGAGAACTAACTTTTCTATCAATTAGCATTCCAAGCGTTTCTTGAAATATGCAATATACTATCAAAAATTAGCTTTTTTGTTATCACCAAAAGGTAAGACAATTCTATTACTATAGAGGAATACAGATTTACATAGGCCTACATAAGAACTGTCTGCTGAAGATAGGATGTACCAAGAAAACTGCTGCGAAGAACTGAAATTCTGCATTCTGAGAAAAGCTTTATAGTTCCTAATGGAGTAAAATTCCAAATATTGAGGGAAAAATTGTAGAGATGGACCAAACTCCAAAAGGATAAAACCATAACAGGTTAACTATAAAGACATGCAAAAGAAACTGCATGAAGGAGCCAAATTTAGAAACAAACATGTAAAACCTCAAATAGTAGCAGCTTAGCTATAAAGACTTGCAAAAGAACAACAGAAAGGAGCCAAATTTAGAAGAAAACGTGTAAAACCTCAAATCATAGCAGCTTATCTATAAAGACTTACATGTTAGCCAAATCTCTAGAAAAAGTAGAAAGGTTGAAATGATAATTCATTGGATTGCATCACAAAATTTTGACAAATGTTCAACCAATATAACAAGAATTAGAATATACAGTTAAATTTCAACAGATGGAATAAACCAAACTTTTGGGAATGCATTAGCTAACCTAGTATTATGACCAAAAATATGATGGTAGAACGCTTAACTTCACACCCTGTGCTCATGATGAAAGTCCTTTAGCTTCAAAGTTTACGGAAAGAAGACAGAAGAAAGCAAAGCAGCTGAAATCGGTTTGGATGAAGGTTAAAAAATATGCAGCAGAATATAGTGAGCTGGCTAAGATTTACATATCCAAATTGTGAAGCTGCAAGTGGAAATGATCTACAGATAAGGTACAAGTGACCAAGAAGAGTCTTAGACAAGATGGCCAACAAGATATCTAATGAGTACGTTGCAGATGAATAAATGTTGAAAAAGTAGAAGAGGGGAAAGGGTGTTCTTGTTACTTATTTCAAAGAAACCAGAAAGAAATATCTTCTTGCAGGCGCTAGTTTAAATCTCACAAAAAAAATGTCCCACAAAAAAAATTCAACGGAGGAGAATTTGACAGTCCCACAAAAAAAAAAATGTCAGGACATTGAAATGAAGGCTTTTTCAGACAAAGGGAAATCGCCTCTAATAAGACAACTAACTCCTCGAACTGTATAGTAAAATAAATCAGTGAAGATTGACAAGGGACAATGAGGATTATTCATATGTCTCGAAGAGAAACCAATTAATAAGGAGTTTTCGGCCTTAGATTTTGGTTTGAACAATCAATAATCTTAAGGAATATCATTCCTATTATTAAGGAACAGTTGCAGAAATTCAACATTTATAGCATTTGTCCTTCTGCTCAGCTTATTAAAACGCAAACCAGAATTTTTTATTTGATTAGATACACTTGCAAATAGAGTTCAACTAAAAAAAATATTCAAACAGTGAATCTCCCGGGCTACTGCATTTTCTTGTAACAAGGAACGCATGACTGCATTTTCTTGGTTGAAGCTAGTCTTTACAAAGGAAGACGTAGAATTAAATTGTTCTCGTGGTGTCTGTGAATATGTTTCCTGCAACATACATTTAAGCCATTTTTATAGGTTGCATGTAAACTATTTGCATGCACAAAATGTTAAGTTCTTGCTGCATACAAGAAAGAGTATCAAATAGACATGATAAGCTCCTTCCACCACAGATGAAATTTAGGAGCATTTATGAAACCAAAACTAAGCTTGTGTCAAATGGTTACAGCACTTTTTCAGAGACCCAGGATACAATACTGCATGGATACGTACCTGTGCATGTATATTAAGAAAAATATACAATTATAAACAAATAAGCATATTTCATGTAAATAATGACACCTTTTTTGCTATATATCGTATCTTAAATTATCTATATGGTGGTCGAGACAATATGTATAGTGGATGTGGGAGTGGGGCTCAAGGTAGGTGTAGCACTCTATATAGTAATGTGCCACACGCCACCCCTATTTATCGATATCATTGTAGAGCTTAATCCACAATCCCAAACCCACATTGTGTTCAGGTCCCATAGATATAGAGGGGTCCGCCGCATATATACATAGAAGGCCTTGCCTGCCTTGCCTGTATAGACTTGCTAGTTTTATCCCTGAGCAAAGCACCTACTTCTCCGAGGGTAGATTGCAGTGCAAATCTGACTGTACACAAAAAACATCACACACAATGGCAGCTATCTCTTGCACTAAGTTCGATATTGTAAAAAAGATGATACATTCTTTCGAGTTTTTCCTATTTTTGTCCTACTGCTCAACCTGTTAAAACGCAAACCAGAATTTTTTATTTCATTAGATACAGTTGCGAATGGAGTTTAACTAAAACTAACTAAAAAAAATCATCGAAAAGTGAATCTCCCAAGGGTACTACATTTTCTTGTAACAAGAAACACTCGACTGCATTTTCTTCGTTGAAGATAGTCTTTATGAAGGAAGGGTGTTGAATTAAATTGTTCTCATAGTGTCTGTGAATATGTATCCTGCAACATACATTTAAGCCATTTTTGTAGGTTGCATGTAATCTATTTGCATCCACAAATGTAAAGTTCTTGCTGCATACAAGAACGAGTATCAAATAGATATGATAAGCTCCTTCCACTAGGGAAGAAATTTAGGAGCATTTATGAAACCCAAACTAAGCTTGAGTCAAATGGTTACGGCACTTTTTCTGAGACCCAGGATGCAATACTGCATGGATACATACCTGTGCATGTATATTATGAAAAATATACAAATATAAACAAATAAGCATATTTCATGTAAATAATGACACCTTTTTGCTATATATCGTATCTTATATCATCTATATGGCAGTCAAGACAATATGTATGGTGGATGTGGGAGTGGAGCTCGAGGTAGGTGTAGCACTCTATATAGTTGTGTGCCACTGCCCACCCTATATAGAGATATCGTTGTAGAGCTTAATCCCCAATCACACACCCTCATTGTGTTCAGGCCCCAGATATATAAAAGGCTCCACCGCATATATAGATAGGGGGCCTTGCCTGCCTTGCCTATATAGGCTTGCTAGTTTCATCCTTGAGCAAAGCACCTACTTCTCCAAGGGTAGATTGCGCCTGCAAATCCGACTGTAACAAAAAAAAGTCACACACAATGGCAGCTATCTCTTGCATTAAGTTTGATATTGTAAAAAAGATGATACATTCTTTCAAGTCTTTCCTATTTTTGTCCTACTGCTCAGCATGTTAAAATACAAACCAAATTTTTTTATTTGATTAGATACAGTTGCAAATGGAATTTAACTAAAACTGACTAAAAAATTCTTCAAACAGTGAATATCCCAGGGTACTGCATTTTCTTGTAACAAGGAATGCATGACTGCATTTTCTTGGTTGAAGCTAGTCTTTACGAAGGAAGACAGATTTAAATTGTTCTCATGGTGTCTGTGAATATGTTTCCTGCAACATACATTTAAGTCATTTTTGTAGGTAGCATGTAAACTATTTGCATGCACAAATGTAAAGTTCTTGCTGGAAACAAGAAAGAGTATCAATTCGAGATGATAAGCTCCTTCCACCAGGGAAGAAATTTAGGAGCATTTAAGAAACCCAGACTATGTTTGTTTCAAATGGTTACAGCACTTTTTCAGAGAACCAGGATACAATACTGCATGGATACATCCCTGTGCATGTATATTAAGACAAATATACAAATATAAACAAATAAACATATTTTGTGTAAATAATGACACCCTTTTTGCTATATATCTTATCTTATATCATTTATATGGCGGTGGACACAATATGTATAATGGATGTGAGAGTGGGCCTCGATGTAGGTGTAGCACTCTATCTAGCTGTGTGCCACCCCTTGTAATGTCCCCTTTTCCCACCTAAGAGCTGGAAATTGGTCTTCTTGTCATCCCTTCTCCATGGCAAAGAAGAAGAAATGAAGGAGAAGACCCTTGGGCACTTTATAATATATTTTATCTAATATTATAATGTTTTCTTTAGTGTTCTTTTGTTCTATACAAGTCTTCCTTTGCCTAAATGAGTTTTGGAGCCAAATGAATGTTATAAAAGGAGAAAAGAGAGATCATTTGCACCCTAGCTTGGCGTGTTTTCTCTATACCTTGGCGAAGTGAGCTTGTTGCTCCTTAGTCTTCCACTTGGGAACGAAAACCCTCATGTGAGGTCTCTTGAAGGACGGAAACCCTTCATTGGACTTGGGTGAAGGACGAAAACCCTTCATCACCTCTTTGCATTGAAGAAGGAAGCTAATTTGAGGTTCCTTTTGGCATTCCCAGCAACGATACTATTTTTCTACGGTGGAGCGACCTACCTAGGGTAGGGTTTGAGCATATTGGCAAGGATTTGGACAAATCTGGTTTTGTAGTCTTATTTGTCATAAATTTGAAGGCCGGAATCTTGAATTGCAAGATTTTTGGAGACTCCTATATCTATATTTCATAATTAATTCGTGACTGCCATTTCCAGTGTTTATTTCATTTCTAGCAGTGTATTTTTAGTTTGTGTAGATGGTATTTTTTTCTAAAAATCATAAAAAGCATATAAAATATTGGCGAGCTGTTTGGGTGTGTTTCATAGTATTTTTGGCATCATTTTGAGCTAGTATAAGTTGCTGGTTTTTATCTATTGACTATTGCGATTTCGAGTTTCAGATATGCATTTATAAAATTTGATAAAACCCTCAAAAGGGTTATTACACCCCCCACCTTGTATATTGATATAATTGTAGAGCTTAATCCCCAATCCCAAACTTGTATTGTGTTCAGGCCCCATATGTAAAGATGGTTTCGCCGCATATATAGATAGGGGACATTTCCTGCCTTTCCTATATAGATTTGCTAATTTCATCCCCGAGCAAAGCACCTACTTCTCCAAGGGTAATTTGCACTTGCAAATCCAACTGTAAAAAAAAAGGTCACACACAATGGCAACTATCTCTTGCATTAGGTTCAATATTATAAAAAAGATGATACATTCTTTCGAGTTTTTCCTATTGTGTGCTACTGCTCACCCTGTTAAAACACAAAGAATTCTTTATTTGATTAGATACAGTTGAGAATGGAGTTTAACTAAAACCAACTAAAAGAAATCTTCAAACAATGAATCTCTCAGGTGCTGCATTTGCTTGGTTGAAGCTAGTCTTTATGAAGGAAGATATAGAATTAAATTGTTCTCATGGTGTCTGTGAATAAGTTTCCTGCAACATACATTTAAGCCATTTCTGTGGGTTGCATGTAAACTATTTGCATGCACAAATGTAAGTGTAGCATCCCTTTCCAAATGTCCGGAGGCCTAGTTGGCCTATTCCGCCCTTTATCCTTGTTTATTCCCTTGGGAACTTGGGCATGGGCATAGTTACCTAAGTCACGGGGACGGGGGGACGGGGGTACGAAGTGATAGGGTTTCCAGGACGGCAAAAAAAAACCCAAATTTTGGGTATGACAGGGGAACATTTTTTAAAATAATACATAAAAATTAATATTTTAACAGGAATGTCTTTTTTCCCACTTGAGAGCTATTATTTGATCTTGTCATTCCTTCTCCGTTGCAAAGAAGAGAAGAAGATGGAGAAGAACATTGAGCTTCCATTTGATTTGTTTTTACTAATTTTTAATATGTTCTTTTAGTGTTTTCTTTCTTATAACAGGTCGGATGGGTTTTAATTAATTAATGGAAGCTAATAAAAGAAAAAAACATCCTTAAGAGGTAGGTTTTGCTATTCTAAGCCTAGACACCAAAAGGAGGATAAAAAAATTAGAGGGCTCATTTGAGATCTAGACTTGGCGCATTTTATCTTATTGGAGCAAAGTAAGCTTGGAGCCGTTTGTTCTTGCCTAGAAGGACGAAAACCCTCATATGTGACTTGCCTAGAAGGACGAAAACCCTTCTAGAGGTTAAGGGAAGGACGAAAACCCTTATCCTTGGCTTGGGATAGATTCTAGGGGCTAATTTGAAGAGATATTTGTAATTTCCAGTTGGTATTTGATTTATTAAGGGTGAAGCGACCTACCTTGGGAAGGATTTAGAACTTTTGGGGAAGTATTTGAGAAATCTGGTTTGATAATCTGATTTGTAATATTTTAAAAGGCCGGAATCTGAAGTTTGGTTAATTTTGAGGGTTTCTATGCCCTAGTTTCATAATTTTCTTGTGGCTGCAATTCCAATTCATAATTAATTTCCAGTAGTGAAATCTTCAGCATTTTTTTGTGTTTTTGGCTCTTAATATTCCATAAAATATATACATAATTGTGGTGAGTTGATTCATGGTGTTTTGTGGTGATTTTTGGCATATTTGGTGATAGATAAAGTCACTGATTTTATATTTACAATCTGCCGCAATTTAAAATTCAGATCTGCATTTTGTGTGTTTAGTTAAAACCCTTCAAAGGGTCATTACAATGGTATTAGAGCTTGGATCTTCAAAGGCCTAGGGTTTTGGTGAAAGAAGACAATATGGCGGGTCAAAAACTCTAAAGAGCCATAGTTGACAAATTGATTGCCAGCCAAAAGAGACTTGCGGACTCCATGGATTTTCTTGCCCTATCTCTCTAGAGGATGATTGAATCTAGAGTTCAAAAAATTAAAGGTAGCTTGAATAGAGCCAATAATGCCAAGCGACCTGTTGGATCAGCTCGAGGATCAAGTTTGAAGCCCACTTTCCTTCCTAGAGAAGAGGCCATTCTAGAAGAAGCAAGACCTATGGGTGGAAGGAATATTGTAGCAAGTTATGAGGAATACATGGGCTTACCAAGAGAGATTCGGAAGGCTATTTCTCTTGTTGGGTTCATAGGAGTGAGCAAAGGAAGAGCTAGGCATGGGCTTAGGTTTCAAACACCGCAAAGGGACTTTCAACATGTCAGAAGAGAGGAAGAGGAGAAGAGCTTCCAGATTGCAATGGCGGAGCAAGAAGAACTCAAAGAACAAGAACAAGGAAAGACCAATATTCAACATGAAAGTAAAGATTCTTTGAAAATAAATGATGTTTTTGTGATTTCTAATGATTGCATGTGGCGGAAAGTTGGTGAAAGAAAATCAAATCTACAAGAAGTTCTTGAGGCTACAAATCAAGATGTCTCGATTAAGAGGCATGCCCTTCAAAAGGAGGTCTCACTTGATACTCATGAGGGTTTTCAGTCCACTAGAATTTACAAATCAGCGGTAAATGTTAAGCAATTTAATTTATTGCATCACCCTCACAATATGTGTTTGCAAGGGTTTGATCATCATAAGCATTATTCTTACAAAGATGAGAGGATGAAGGGTACTAACATGAAAAATAATCTTTACCAGGAAACCCCATCCATCTTCAGAACATTCCAAGTTGGGATCAAGGAAGGAAGAATTTTATTTGCATAATTATGGTAATAAAGAGCTTGCTGGAATTTTCAGAACAGCAGTCAACAAAGGGCCATTTATTGGTGTACATGACTCTAGCAAGCACCATGAAGGTGTTCCATGCAAGTATCAGCGAAATAGTGTTGAAGACAAAGCGGAAAGAGATTAATTTGTTGAATTTGAGGTGAAAAAGAAGGCTGATTCCAACTCAGAAATTCCTTGTCACAAATTTGGGAGTATAGAGGATGTTTCGATCACTCCTCATTTGGCATGGGAAGGTGGATATGTGGCGAACAACCCAAGGTATGATGGAAATCACATTTTTTCTTCTTTTATATCGTTGTCGTATTTATGTCATGATGGGAAAGTTGTTAAAGATCACATGCTAAGTTTTGGTGATGTGAAGAGCTTGTCAGTTGACACATGTCATTTAGATATTTCCTTACAAGGATGCATGGTTCCAGTTGACTTCTTGCATGGTAGAAAGGAAGTCTTTGATATTCTTACCCTATGCACATGGTTAGAGGAAATTTTGATGAAGGATAATTTTGAAATCGTTATGTATGCAAACAAGGTTATGAAGAATTCTACCCTCCAAGAACAAGGAGTTATGGGTTTGATTAATGGTGGAGTCACTCATGATTTCATTAGTGAGTGCTTGGAATTGATTCGATACACGGTGGAGATAATGGATGGTTACTCTATGCCATGCTCAAAAGAGTATTTCCAACTCCATGATACATTAGAAAATTATGAGGTATGTGTTGATTTCCATTTCGTTAACATAGCTGATATGAATAACATATTTGGGGTACAATGGTTGCATCCTAAGTAGCCGATACATTTTGGATACGGGAGCGGGTACGGAGTGTCTGAAACGCGGGAGAACGGCAAAAAAAATTTGGGCCCGGATATGGTGTATGATACGGAAGTAAAAAAAAATATTAAAATTAAAAAATATATAAATTTTAGCCTTCTAAATAGGAATTAAGTTATTAACCACATATTATGCATATGAAAGACAAGATGAAAAACAAAAGATAAAAGACAAGTTATAAGCTAAATAAGTAAATAACCACAACAAACAAGCTAGGATACCGATAAAACTTAGAAACTTAAAAGATTAAAAGCTAAATTAAAATACTTAAATCGAACACAATGTGAATGTCATGCTATATTAAATTCAATCATAGATCAATATTCAAAGACTAAAGTTCAAACTATCTTTCAATATTCATCATATTCTTCTTCATCAAGAGGATCAACATTAACTACATCATCATCATTACGTGGTTCATTAGAACCACATGGACTCGAACCACTCCCACTAGGGCCACTACCAGTTGCACCCCCTTGTGCATGTAGGTCTCGCGGTGCCACAGAACTCTCCTCATCATCTAATGCTCTATGGTGAGAAATAGAAGCATCCAAGTCAACTATCTCTGGATCAATATCCCAATGTTTTGTTGTCCCTTCCTTGTACTCCTGCTTGTGGGATACAAAGTGCAAGTTGGAATGTATGTATACCAAATCTTCAGCGTTTTAGCCCCCAATTTGTTGCGCTTCTATGAGTGGATGAAACTATATGTACTCCAGTTGCACTCAGAGGAAGATGAACTTGCAATCTATTGAGGCAACGCAAAGTCAATGCAAAATTCAAACTTAAACACTCAAACTTAAATTTTAAAAAACTAAAAGTTAAAACAAAAAAAGGAAAGAGAATAAAAAAACTTCCCTGTGCCAAGACCTTGAATACAAGTGGTTGCAAGTAAATCGATGCATGACCATGAAGGTACCACCACATATGAGCATCCATCTCGTATTTGCTCAGAAGAGCGAGAACGTTATGACCCATTTCTAGCTATGAAATTGTCAAACTCTACCATAACAATGGTCTTGGGCCTCAGGATCAGGGAAGAGCCTAGCCAATGCTGACCATAAATTCCTCACTGACTTCCGCATCCTTGTATGATGCCACCCTTCTTGGCAAGGAAATGATCTTCGTGTTATAAAATCTAGGAGTCAATGCAAAAGCCAATAAGATGTAATGGGGAATGGTCATTTTGTTCCATCGCTCAATGAGAATTGTATTGCACTTGTTTGAAAAATATTTCCTTCGGGATCTTGTTCTTTTGCATTTATGATGACTTTTATCTTCTCAATCATTGAGTCGATGTCGTCATATTTCTCTCCTAGACATGGTTGATCTATGTCAGTAAACCAGATCATGCTTATAATGGGCTCTGTAAAAACTCAACTGATAAGCCACTCATATCCTACCAAGATGTCTTCTAAGATTATGCTCTTCACTTTTTGAGCCCGTTGAGTGTTTGATTGCCTCCATACAGACCAAAGATTGGAGGTTAGCCATCCTCATGAGTGCCTCTCGCACTTTCACAAGTCGTCTTAAGATGATTGTGTATGATGCAAATTGAGTCTCAGCAACCTAATATAATAAGAATGAGAAACAAAAATTAAAAATAAAAATTGAAAACTAAAAGAACACTAATTAAAATTATACTATATTTTAAAATTAAAAAAACTAATATATAAATTATAAATTAAAAGAAGAATAGAAAGCTAGCATTCCTTACCTTCAGTAGCTCCAACTACGAGAATGATTTAAAAATACCTCTGTGACATGGTGGTGGTTTGTGACAAACATTTGGATCTCTTCAACTTCTGCATACATTTGCTGGATCCACTCTATTTTGTTTATCCATCTTCTTTAGCATTAAATTTAATGAATGCACGACACATTGTGTCCAAAAAATATTCCCATACCTTGCACCTCAACTAGCATCCCTGCAACTTTGCAATTTTTGGCGTTGTCCGTTATGACTTGGACAACATTTTGAGGCCCCCACTACCTCAATGGACTCAAAGAGGATGTTGGCTATGAATTGAGCATCTTTCACTTGCCTCTCACAATTAACCGCTTTTAAAAAACATTGCCCCCTTAGGGCATACTACAATTACATTGATTAAAGGGCGGTTTCTTCCATCTTTCCATCCATCAGAAACGATGGACACATTTGTTTTGGCCTATGAGTCCCTAATTGGTTATAAGGAGGTTTTTACATATAAAAAAATTGTTTATCCAAAAGGGTGGTGTGGATCTTCTCATATTCTGGTGATTTATACACTTTTGGTGCCTCATTGATGACTTTCACCATCTCATGCCAATAAGATGATCTCACAACATTAAAAGAAAAACCCATTAGCATATACACACACCTTGCAATGTGTTCATTTGCAATTTTCCTGCTCTCATTCTGAAAGGCCTTTTCTAATGTCCCTCTGTATCTTACTTTTCTTTTGTGCAAGGTAAGCATCCTCATCATCCGTGGAGGTAGGAGCCACAAATGGATGTGACATGGCCACGAACTGAGGATCCACTAGGTGATGGGGCAACAGGGGGCATCACTGAACGAGATGAACCTCCTCTTTTGGCCAGTGGATGACCCACTCTTAAAGTCACATTTGCCTCTGCATCTTCATGCTCTTTGATATATGCCAAAACTTTTGCTTTTGACACCCCAATATTATTCCTCCCCTTGCATATTTTTATACCATTACCCGGTATGGCACACAAGTGGCTTTTCACCATACTGTAAGAGCCTTTGAATACTCCATCACAATTATTGCATTTCCATTCAAAACAACCACCACCTGCAAGTTGTTGAACTATTGTTGCATGCCTCTATAATGGTGAATTTGGGTCAAAATTTCCTTGGACCAAAGATTTGCCTAGAAGAAGCATAACTTGTTGTTGCCATTGTAGAAGTATCTACAAGGTTTAAAACAAACAAAATAAGCAAATAAAACAATGACATGCATGGAAAATTAAAAAAATTAAATCAGAAAGAACAAAAAAATGATGAACATAAGCAAAAAAATGAAATGTGTGAAAGATTAAATAACAAAAAAAAAAAAAAAAACAAACTTAGAAATTTAAAAAAAAAAACTTCACTTATTTAACCAAAAATCCTTCACAAATCTTCCTCCTTTGCAGCTCCTCACACTCCTACAAGCTTAGCAATAGTTCCTCAAACCCTAGACAAACACAATGCAATTTTTGAGAGCCACAATGTAAGTTTGTTTGCTTTATGTTTTGTTTTTGTGTGTTCTTTTGTTTTATTGTTTAGAGTTATCTTTTAGGGTTTAAATTAAAAGATTATTATAATTTTTTAATGTTGAGGTGCTTTTAAAAAACATGAAAAAAAAACTTGTATTTAGCCACAAATACGACTTGGGAGCGATCAGGGTACGTCGTGTACCCTGTGTTATGCCCGGGTATAGCCTTCCCTGGCCATATCCACAGAGTACACGGTGTACCCTGACCACTCTCGTCGCCGCTCTCGTACCCGAAACGTTTCGTATCCGCTCCAGGGTGGGTAAGGGGTGTTGTATCGGTATTTTAGGTTGCATCTATTGGGAAAGCTCACTTTCAAATGTCAAAGCACGGAGATAAGTTTTACAAACCGAGACAAAAAGATGACTTTGCAAGGTATGCTTCAACAAAGGAAACACTCCAAATTAATTATTTGGTGGGAGAAGACATTTCATGTGAATCATATTTCTGTTCGTTATCTAAAATTACAGTGCATTGGAAATCATTACTTTCAGCTGAGTATGCAAAAAATAAGTTTTCTAATGATGCCTTTGAAGGAAAAATAAGTGATGATAGGTACAAGGTGGTGGGATAGGCTTATCCTACACAAAAATTGGGTCTACTTGGTGCCTGAATCTAAGGTAAAGAGTAAAGTTTGGTGGGTTGTTCACGACACTCTGTGGGCTGATCATCCGGGCCACTTCATGGGACATAACGTGGGTGAAGGTAAAAAATTTCAGTTTTTCCCCTTGCTTATGGAATTTGATGAAAGACGATGCTAACATGACATGTTCAAGGAAGCATAAGTTTGAAGGGAATTCCGAATTTTCCCTCTATGGATTCTTAACCCATGGTTCCATGAGAGAACCAATGGAAGTAAGGGCAAAGGGAAACAATTATGATAAACTTGCGGCTGTTCACTTATGGTCCAAAGAGGAGTATGATGGTTCTATCTTTCAATTTCATGATCCATGATGAGGTATGGATTTTGCTTAGACTACCTTGTTTTCATTTCAGCTGAGTCACACAATGTTTGGGGGTATCTAGAGATCCAAAATTTGGAGTTTGCCCTCAAAAGTCACATGGAGTATGAGCTCCACTTGAAAAATGATCAAATCAAAATTTATGGGTATGCTAGGGAAGTTAATTTTCTCACATTCAAGGGTAAGATGACTGCTGATTTTATTTGTAGGCCTGTTGTTCCTAAGTTTTCGGCATATGTAAATCAAATTTCAGTCCTTGCCTTATTTATGGAATTGTCTTTCCTTGTGAAAATTCAGTTTGGTAGTTATTATACCATGATTACAGGATTGAATTTGCAAGAATCAAATTTGGGGTTGCCACTAACAGTCATGAACAGCTATGTATTTTCATTTTTTGAGTGCATTCCCTCATGGCATAATGACGAAGGAAGATTCCAGTTGAATGGAGGAATAAAATCCTATGTTCCACGGGGACGTGTCCCCTGTGTTTTTTAGCCTATCCCCATACCAGGGATGTTTCGGAAACTCGGGGACAGGTAGGAAACGTGATCCCTTCCCGTCCCCAAACTTTGCAAATTTTAGGAAATGTCAAACTTGAGGTCGGATACGCAAAAAAAAAAATAAGGGACGGTTGGACATCCCCAGTACGTTTAGGGGGCAGCTAGAAGTCCCCTAAACGTACCGGGGATGTCCAATCGATCCCCTGTAGTCCCCTAAAATATTAAACAGTTTCCCTTAAAAAAACACATTTTTTTTTAAAAACACTCTTTTAATCCCCTAAAAGTAAAGCAATGTGGGGGCCCACAAGGACCCCCCACTTTCATTTCTAAGCGACCTAAACCTAAAACAAGCATCAAAATCAAATAAGAAGCTCATTTTGTGAATAACAAATTTATTATCATAAGGTAGTGTTCAAACTTCAATACAATTTGTACTTGGTACAGGGAGGAACTGTCACATCAGTGCCCTTCCCCCGAAATGAATCATAGTCTATTTATATGACAAAAGAATCAAAGAATGAAATGGTTTTTGGTTAAAACACAATAGTCAACTACAACTAAACATAACAAAAGAGTCGATAAGACACTACTAGAAGCCAACAAGAGATAAACATTTTACAGAAGATAGTTGGTTACCAAAACAATGTTTATATTTAAGATCAATAATGGTCTGCATTGACTTAGATAATTGAGGAGACTGAAGATGACAATGGGCTGGTATTGTTCCGCTATTATAATTGAGAACAAGAAATACTTTATATGCTATCTAAATGTCACCCTTTGTTCTTGGATATCTTCAATCAAATCTGCATATTACCATTTCGTTCAAATGGTCATTACAACAGAGCTTTAAGAAGTCATGCAATGGTTAGTCTTAGTTATCATACCATTGGTATAATCTATAAGTTGTGAGAGAAATGAATCAAATAGTTCTATTATAAAGTATGGAGCTTATACTTGTAGTCTCTTTAGATTACATGACAATTGATAGGATTTTTATCGTGTAATTTCAATTTTGAATTTTGAAGCCTGCATGTTGTTTATCATCCATCCTTAAATGAAATTTATATGCCACCACACATATTCACACAATGGCTGGAAATGCAACATTTACTTTATGGATGTCTACAAGAAAATATATTGTAGCGCTTTTCTTTCCATAGAAATATGCCACAAAATGCCAGACCTTTTGGTCTTTAATCTTGGTATATCATATTCTTGTTACAAACCAATTTTTTCCTACACGAATGGGGAGTTTTCATGCAAGAAGACAGTGAGGAATGCTTTAAGTTTAAGTTTATCAATGTGTTATACTTATCATATGAATATTTGAAATTTCCTATATTTTTAAGGTTAAATGATAAATCTTATGTGAAATCTCAATTCAACTCTAATTTTATGTATTAAGGTTTGCTTTAGCAATGTTTATCATATGAATATTTGGAATTTCCTATATTTTTTAAATTTTCCCTTATTTTTTAATAATCGTCCCCTGCCGTCCCCGTCCCAGAAACTTGGTGGAACATAGATAAAATCAGATCATGATATGATATTTTCAGATTTGAACATCCTGATTTTTAAAGGAATAATGCATGATTACAGCTCTTATTGGGGCAGCACTATTGAAATTAAGGGAAAACCTAGTGTGGTTGCGGATGCTTTATCAAGGATGCCACTTCCTACTTCATTAGAGGATGTGGAACTTCAAAGTGAGGGGGATAAAGAGTTCAGATCCGCAGATACATTGGGGTTGCAATTTCTTGGGGACAAGAAATTTTGGGAAGGGAGGACTATAATGTCCCTTTTTCCCACTTGAGAGCTATTATTTGGTCTTCTTGTCATTCCTTCTCTGTGGCAAAGAAGAGAAGAAGATGGAGGAGAACATTGAGCTCCCATTTGATTTGTTTTTATTAATTTTTAATATGTTCTTTTAGTGTTTTTTTCTTATAACAGGTCGGCTGGGTTTTAATTAATTAATGGAAGCTAATAAAGGAAAAAAACATCCTTAAGAGGTCGGTCTTGCTAGTCCAAGCCTTGGCGCCAAAAGGAGGATAATAAAAAAGATTAGAGGGTTCATTCGAGATCTAAACTTGGCGCATTTTATCTTATTGGAGCAAAGTAAGTTTGGAGTTGTTTGTTCTTGCATTTGGGGACGAAAACCTCCTTATACGACTTGCCTATAAGGACGAAAACCCTTCTAGAGGTTAAGGGAAGGACGAAAACCCTTCTCCTTGGCTTGGGATAGATTTTAGAGGCTGATTTGAAGAGATATTTGTAATTTCTAGTGAGTGTTTGATTTATTAAGGGTGGAGTGACCTACCTTGGGTAGGATTAGGAGCTTTTGGAGAAGTATTTGAAAAATCTGGTTTAATAATCTGATTTGTAATATTTTATAAAGCCAGAATCTGAAGTTTGGTGAATTTTGAGGGTTTCTATGCCCTAGTTTCATAATTTTCTTGTGGCTGCAATTTCCAGTTCATAATTAATTTCCAGCAGCGAGCTCTTCAACATTTTTTTGTGTTTTTTGGCTCTTAATATTCCATAAAATATATACATAATTGTGGCAAGTTAAATCATGGTGTTTTGTGGTGATTTTTAGCATATTTGGTGATAGATAAAGTCGCTGATTTTATATTTACAGTCTGCTGCAATTTAAAATTCAGATCTGCATTTTGTGTGTTTAGTTGAAACCCTTAAAAGGGTTATTACATTAACTTTTTCCAATGACATTTAGGGATTTAAACTGTATTTAATGTATTTTAAGTAGTTTCAAGATTATAATTTGATGTTCTTAGTAAAAATAACATCTTTTTAAAAGTAAAAACTTTTGAAAGAATAAAAAAAATTGGGTACGTCCCCTCTAAGTCCTCAAGTCCCCAAAATGTTCAAGACGTCCGAGACGTCACCAAAATCTAGGGGACTCGTCCCCGCATAACACTAGGCGTGGGAGATGTCAAGAGAATATTTGGACCCTTATATGCGTTAACTTTATAATTTTCAATTGAGCTGTTTTTTTAATGCACTTTAGAATATAATTTCACATTGAGGTGCTTTAAGTCGTGGCTTATGACTAAAGTGAAATATTAATTATTGTTTTATAAAGTGGCATTGGAAAAAGTGGAGGATTAGGGTTTCAAAGGAGTTATACGAATGATTTGAGGATTAAAATAAAGGTTGTGTTCATTTGTTATTTTCTCTAGAAAAAGTTTGGTGAGCCTGCATGTTCATTTCTCTTGCTCAAGGAGTGAAATCCTTTGGGATCCCTTGTTTCGATGCAGAGGAGACTTTGGACCCTAGCTGAAAGGGTTATTTCAGTGAGAGGATTCATCATCAATCCCTAGCAGTTGTATTTACAGGTGTTGAAGACCATTCCCTGCATACTGGAGTTTATTTGTGAAGGCAACGTGGGCATTTCAGGAAAAATCGTGGTTGTCTAATATCCATCTATTGTTAGGCGTTGCTACTTTAGAAGTATTAATGCAGTTTTAAATAGGAAATCAGATTGTTATTGCTCTTGTACAAGCAGCCATTCTCAGTTGTTGCAAGTATAATATTTTCTAAATTTTAGATATGTCATATGGAGTTGTTCTAAGTATTTATATTCGATAATTCATTGCAAAGGACTGATTTTTCTGCTGTACAACTCAGCCATACACAGTTGTTCAAAAGAATAATAATTTCCAAATTTAATATCGAATGCATGCTAGCACCATGGATCACTACACTCAGAAATATATTAACAGCAGCATATGTATCATTTAAGAGGTGTGAAATTATTAATTTGAATACTATATAATCGAATGTTTGCTTCAGCTAGATGTATGGTAAATGTTTGTTAAAATGTCTTGCCTTATTCCTTGTTTTTCTAACTACTTACGAGAGTGTAAATGACATTTCCAATTCAATAGAATGATTGGCAACGGTTTGACAGAATGACACTATGCAATCTTTGAATATTTTATGTTAAAATATAGAGCATTATATAGCCTATAATGCAGTTATGTACTTGTGATTCAGTTGGTAATTGTTCAACCAAATGTAACTATTCCTATAATAAATTGAATCTGCATGGGTCATTTGAGCAATGCAATTTGCCTTTTCTGAATTATTTCTTCTCTTTGCACATGTTAACATTGGTATCAGAGCATCCAAGGTTGCAGTTCAAGGAAGTCTCCAAGAGGCACGAACTAGAAATTCAAGGACGCCCTAACAGGGCACAAATTTGATAAAACGTGGGGTATTTGGAGAAAAATACTAGACGCGCGGGGCAGAGCAAAGTAAAACGAGGGCACACATCCAGTAAGAAGGCAGAGTCGTGAACACCCAGTCGTGTGAAAGCAAAGTCGTGTGGGAAGACAGTTTTGCCATTAAAATCGTGGACGAAGGGCAGAGAGGACTGTGCTATCATGGGAGAAGTCGATACAATCGTGTGGAATAGTGTTGTTACCAAGAAAAATGTAATCAATTTGACGCAGGGGCAGAATAATATCCCAGTTGACAGCGGTAAAGTCGTGGTCAAGGAACACTGTGGCCCAGTTCGTGGTAGATACAGTCGTAAGGAGACACGAGAATTCTGTCGCGAATAGCACAACCGTGTGGAGTAGTCGAAAAACACAGTCATCAGGAGGAAATCGTGAGGTTTTATTAAAGTCATTGGAGCAGAAGTCGTGTGAAGAAAGGAGTTGAATATTCTTGAAGGGTTCAAGGGCATCATTTGTTTTCTTTCATCAATAAAGGTATTCATCCATGCTTGATAATATTTATTAATGCAAATATAGTTCGAGGGCTATTCGAAGGTGCTTTACATGTGAGTAATTAATTTAATATTACTTGCTGGAATAAGTAATATTTTATTGGTGTGGGCAAGATATTATTTTATTATTTTCATTATTTTGGAATAATTAAAAGGCAAATGTTTCACACTTGACTTTACCGGAGACACGAAAATTAACAGGCACTAATTTCAATGTATGGAGCCATAAGATTTTAGCGCTTGCGGCGTTTTGTCATTGTGATAAAATAATCACGAGTAGTGAAAGTCGACCAACGACGAATTTCGGGAATTATGACAAATGTCATAAGGAAGCATTATTGCTTCTCAAGTTGTCGGTGTTGGATGATATGATACCGGAAGTGCGGAATGCTATTGTGGCAAGCAGGTTGTGGGCCAGTCTGAGGGATAAATATCAGACATCAGAAAAGATTGGGGTGTTATACCTGTAGAATATGCTCTTTTCTGTAAAGTTACTAGAAGGTGGATCATTGTCTGAGCACCTACTTCGGATGAAAGACCTTCAGGACCAGTGATCTTCCATCAACAAAAAGGTAGATGATGATGATATGGTGGCTCTAGTTTTGAACAACTTACCTTCTTCGTATGAGTCAGTTGTGGAGGCACTCCATTTAATGGCTGAAAGTCAAGCACTCACGTTTGACAAGGTGAGTTCCTACCTGTTGCAAAAGGAATGAAAACAGACACAGGCACAAGGGTCCAATTTTGGACAATCAGAGAGTGCTCTTGTCACTCAGTCAAAGGGAAAGTGGAGACGTCAATCTGGTGAGTCTTCCACTTGGTATCAGGTGACATGTTATTACTGTCACAAGGTTGGGCACCTTAAGAAGGATTGTCAGAAGCAGAAGTATGATCTTTCGCAACAGAACAAGAAGCCATGTGATGAGGAACATGTGGCAACAGTTGGAAAAGAACGGGATTTGGATGATGGGCATGCTCTTTATTGTCTTACGACATCATGCTCACATGACAATGGTACTAGTTGTTGGATCATTGATTCTAGTGCGTCCACACACTTTTCATGTCGCAGGCACTAGTATGTTTCATTTACTGCAAATATCTGTTTTGAATCAATAGTACTAGATGATGGAGAATCACTTGCAGTAGAAGGGATAGTAGATATATGCATTATATTGAATAATGCTCATAAACTGTTGGTACGGAATGTTAGATATGTACCTTCTTTACAAAAGAATCTTTTATCTATTCGTCAATTAACATAAAATCTCAATATTTATGTGGGAAGAAGTGTGTTGTCTCTGATGTGAAATAGAGATGGATGATTGCCCTTGGTCTTGGGGAAGATGGTCAGTATCGGCCTGTTGATCCTGATATGATCAACATGAGTGCACGTGTGGAGGAAAGCTCCACCATACAGGATGTGTAGGAGGCTGCAATGCCTTAGGAGGAAGCCATTCCTCACAAATTTGTTGACTTGGATACAATCAACCTACATGCACTTATTATGGAGGGAGTATCCACTACCAAATGTACGAGAGGCGGACATGCCTTGGGAGGATGGATTTCCTCATTTTGAAGAACAATTTGTTGTGGATGGAGACTCCACTATTCCAGATGCACCAATGGTGCATGGTGAGATGGCATGCCCAGCAACTCGCTCAAAGGTGCTTGCTCAAAGGATAATAGAGCATGAATAGTTTGCTCATTGTGTTATGAACGATCTTTCCCAACAGAGGGGATAAATGAGCAAATAAATGAAAAGGAGTTGGTTTTCACTCCTACTGTGGAGACGGTTATTTCTCCATTGCTGAGACGGATGAGACAGAGATAGTTATTTCTCCTACTATTATGGAGTTGGTTCTAACTCTTATTGCACATATGGTCACATTTTTCTTATTAAGAAAGTTGGATGAGCACTACATGGTGTTCTAAGGACATGATCAAGGTGACTTCAATTGTAGGATAATTGAGTCTCTGTACAGACTCCAGCAGGCTACACAAGCCTGGAATAGATTTTTCAATCCACCTCTCCGAGGTTCTGATTTTAGTACTCTAGAGATGGCGCTGACACTCTCAGCCACTGGTGATTCATCATTGGTCAATGAATCACGTAATAAAGAACCAGTGGACCACTTGCCATATCCTTTGTTCACACGACCAGATTTTTGTTTTGCAATTCTTCTCCATTCGACAACTGCAACACAATCATGGACTGTTGATTTTGAAGTACAACCTATGGCACAATCTGTAGATGTAATGACTAAACATATGGGCTTTAGGAACTTTGTAAAATTTCAGGACAAACCTGGTATTGTTTCCAATTTACTCATTGTGAGGGGGTGTTAAAATATAGAGCATTATGTAGCCTATAATGCAGTTATGTAGTTGTGATTTGGTTGGTAACTATTCAACCAAATATAACTGCTCCTACAATAAATTGAATCTGCCTAGGTCATTTGAGCGGTGCAGTTTGTCTTTTCTAAATTCTTTCTTCTCTTTGCACATGCTAACAATTTCATGATTATGTAATAGATTTATGATCATCGTCATAGCTGTTATGAACATTGCATGCAAACTGTTTGACAAAATGCCTACAAGTTAAAAGTCAAGCATTTTTGCAAGTTTGGAACAAGATCTCCTAGTTGGGGATATTTCAGTAAGGTTTTTGTTGCATATAAGAAAGTGTATCAAATAGAGAGGATAAGCTCCTTCCACCAGAGAAGAAATTTA
The DNA here is from genome assembly GCA_019776745.2 of Taxus chinensis. Lineage (NCBI taxonomy): Eukaryota > Viridiplantae > Streptophyta > Pinopsida > Cupressales > Taxaceae > Taxus > Taxus chinensis. The sequence goes on along the minus strand of CM034148.1, from coordinate 847,515,889 downwards.
GGGGCATTTAAGAAACCCAACCAAGTTTGTGTCAAATGATTACAACACTTTTTCATAGACTCGAGATACAATGGATACATTCACGTGCATGTATGTAAAGAAAAATATACAAATATAAACAAATAACCATATTTAGTGCAAATAATGACAAGATTTTTTGCTATATATCTTATCTCTTATCATCTATATGGTGATCGAGACAATATATATAGGGATGTGGGAGTGGGGCTCAAGGTGGGTGTCGCACTCTATATAGTAGTGTGCCACCCACCATCCTATATATCGATATCATTGTAGAGTTTAATCCTCAATCCCAAACCTGTATTGTGTCGGGCCCCATATATATACAGGGTTCTACCGCTTATATAAATAGGAAGCCTTGCATGCCTTGCCTATATAGACTTGCTAGTTTCATCCCCGAGTAAAGCACCTACTTCTACAAGGGTAGATTGCACCTACAAATCCGACTATAACAAAAAAGGTTACATACAATGGCAGCTATCACTTGCATTAAGTTTAATATTGTAAAAAAGATGATACATTCTTTCGAATTTTTCCTACTTTTGTATTCAACCCCTAGAAAACCATAATTAACCCGTGGCTAACTCAAGGCTTTATCCTTCACTAACTCTAGGCTATTAGACTATAAGGCTTTACTTAATTAGTTATGAGTTACACATTAACTAATATTTGGTTGTAACCATCAACTGCATTGTAGCCATCTTTCACATAATAAAATGACGGACACACAATGATAATGTGTGCATTCTGATTTCTCTTCATCCATTCTGTGTGCATTCTAATCTTCTTTATTCTTCCTTGTTCACGTATTCCAACATTGGTATCAGAGCAAGGTTCAAGGAGGTTTTTCAGAAAAGGAGAGACGAAGACTACAAAATTGTGAGTTTCATAAAATCGCACATTTTATTCATCTAAAGTATTATTAGGGCATGAAGTTTGAAGGACATCAAAGGAAATCAAAAGACGTTTTGAAGCCATTGCAGTCCCAGTCGAAATCCAGAAATTAAGGGCATGTTTTCACATTTCCCTACAGCATTTTCAAGACATTTCCATTGCATTCGTGAGCGAAAGGGGTCGAAGGGCATTTTCGAGTAAATATACAGATATAGCCTCAATTATATACAAAACCCGAGGGCCACATAAATACAAGTTGTGGAGGAATACACATGCCACAAATCAAGGGATTCAAGCATTCAAAATAGCCACAAATTTTGTCATAAATGTTGTACAAATATACAAGGTCGCGAAAGAGATTGTAGTCACAAATAGACAGACGTGAATACAGTTTTTACAATCTATACCCAATGAGTTTTTTATAGGAGGCATTCGCGAATATACATGAGTGTTTACAACCACAACTAATCATGTTTTTACAGCCACAAATAGTCATAAAATCCACCAACAGGAATGTAGCAAAAGAAGCCCATTCTACGGCATAACTGTACTATCCCCTTTTAATACAAGTTAGGAATTAACACAAATCTGGTCACACACAGCTATAAATAATTAATTTCCAAACCCCAACTGCTACAAACTTCAAAAATTAATTCCCGCTTAACCGTTCATGCAAAAATCTTCAAACTTTGGATTTTGGGTCACAAAAATATGAAGAACAATATGCAAAAATCAGATTTCGCACAGCCAACCCGAAACCCTAATTTTGACCTAAAAAGTAGGTCGCCCAACACTTTTAGGGCACAAAAACTCCCCCAAAAATTATGAAATCAATTTATCCTTATTCCTCCTAATTTATATAATCAAATGCAATACTAAATCAACCCCAAACTACAGATCTGAAATAAATCTTAATTTACCGTACCCAGAAAAGCCTGCAAACAGTTGAAATATTCTAAAATTGATATCTCACTCAAAACTCAATATTTCTTCACCAAATAAAATGCAGATTGTTCTATAAATTAAGATCTTTCTAAAGAACTAAAGATCTGAATTTTGTGACAGCCGAAAACCCTCCAAAACAGCCCCGAAAATCTTCACCCCAGTCGCTAGGATTAGAATAAGTTTACTGCATTAAAAATCAGATCATAAAACACCCAACAATTATCAATAACATCCAAATATCCTCTTCAAATAAATGGACCACTTATCCAAACTAGTCGTCAGTGCTTGCAAGCATAAATCATACAAAGAACATACTTCAACACAAGATAACTCAACAAATGGAACAAGAGAGAATACTTCAATTGATCAAACCAGCTTACTAACTTCCCACGCAAGAGAGAGAGAGAGAGAGAAAGCTTTAATGGGCATGCATCCCAACTCCAAGCATGGAACATAAAACAAATATTATCATAACATGAGTCTAACAATGATCCTAGCACTCCTTTTATAAGCAAGGAGGCACAAAATTCAAAATCCCTAGGAGAGGGAAATTATTAAATAAAAGCGGTTTATTATCCCTAGGTGTGGCGTCCCCTTTTAAAAAGGATGATTTTAATATTTAAAAGCCACCTAAATATTATTTAATTAATTCTCCTTTTTAATTTGCATTTTGCGAATTTAATTAAATAATTACTTGCTCCATAAATATTAAATAATTAAATAAATATTGCTTTATAATGTCAAATGATTAAAATCACTCTCCAGGCAATATTATAAAATTATTTAATATAATTTTCCCCTTGCAACATCCCTAAAGCCCACGGGGAATGATAGGCTAAGGGTCTTCAAAAATGGGGACATTACAGTCCTCCCTTCCCAAGATTGCTTGCCCTCAAGCAATAACAAGCTCATGTGTCCATGTCCAAAAATGTGGTACTCCAAAAGTTGTGCTCCCATGCCACTCAAGTGAAGTAGCCTTTGCAATATCTTGGACTACTTCATTCTCCTAAAAGTTAGGAGTGTAGTCTGTTGTAATTTCCTCTTCAAACCTACGCATGAAGCAAACAAATTAGAAAAATAAGTGTTGAAGAACACTTTTCCAATGTGTCTCCATGGCATGTACAACTCCTCCATGTATGGCCTGCCCCCAAACTCTGTTATGTGGCCCCAAGTGCTGCTGTAATCTCCAAAAATCAGAATTGGAGTGGCTGATTTCCACCTCGAAATAATCACCCATGAGTCAACATCAAGTACCATCACCCATGTCATCGAATACATGTGAAAAATCTGAATTATGGAGGTGATATCATCCATAGAAATTAGAGGACAGCAGCTATCATGTTTCCAAATTATTTTTCCCACATCAATGAGCAACCATCTAGTAAAAGCAATAGGCCCCCATGCAACTGAAATTTCACTCCCTATAATAAAAATCTGAAAATCATCCATATGCACAGCTGAAAATGAGACTCTTACCATGCCATGTGAAGCCCATGTGATCCATTCTTCATCATCACAACCCTCAATACATTGTTCCCAAGAAAACAAATGCTGAAACTCAATCATATGCATGATATAGAGCTGATTCAAAGTGAATCTCATGACAAATGTGGTACTTCTCACTATCATGGCTGAAAATACAACATGCTTACCCTTTTTTCTCCGAACATAATATGACAACTCAACACCAAACCTTCCTTTTCGCTGCTCCCAATGTAAAATAAGTGCTAAATGGTGAAAAGAAGAACCTGTAACATGTACCAATGATGCTCCAAACTGAAAATCAGCGTACCATGTGACTAAATCCTTTTGTAAGCATGTTAACATGTCCTCAAACAAACCAAAAATGTACATTACAGCAATGTGAATGTTATGTATGCACATATTCCTCTTGGATGCAAACTCAAACATGAATAGATGATGCTCGTACCTTCCTCTTATGACCTCAACAATCAAAAACTGAATTTTATCAAGGTATGAGAACAATAGAATGTCCATCTTAATCATCTTATGAGCACTAGTAAATACAAACAACTTGTTATTTACTTCTCCATGCCATGTAGAGGGATGACATCTCACTATTTTTGTTGCACCATGCATATAAAAAGAGAAACCATAATTCATGCATCCATAAACCATATCACCGTAAACCCAAGGAACTTCAAACCTTTGATTGTGCCCATGTACCTTCTTTATGGATAAAGAAAATAAATCTAAAATATCATGCTTGGGGCTGCTCATTACATTTTCGCACCATAAAACATCACTTCTCACCTTGTAATTATGTACCTTTACTTGACATGTGCATGGAGCTTCCTTGGAACTTGATTCTAGAAGAGAAAACACGCTTATTTGCTCCCTAATGACTGCTGTTATACACAGGCCAGCAAGCTTACTGTCATGATTTTCATTTGTAGGAGTCTTAGGCATCCCTTTCCTTTTGCCATGTTGACACTTATGCACCCAAGTGTTAGGAGCAAAAACATCAACAATAGTATGACCAAAATACCTCTTATCCATCCATCTAACATGCTCATACCCATATTCATCAAAGCTCAATATATAAGGAGGAAATAGACATGAATAATCATACCTTGGGCTGCCCCCAACATCTACAAAACTCAGAATTTCTGAGTTTAGGACAGTGCTCTTTCCCTCATCATTTTCTCCATCTAAATCCCTTTTTTCTCCTTCACCAATGCTCATGTCATGTAGGAAATGACTTGGAGTAACCATGAGACTCATACTCCCTTCTTGTCCTTCAAATGGCTCATGATGGAGGTGAATGCTTTCCTTCAAATCTGATTTTTCCTTTTTATCATGCACATGCTCATCAACAACTTCATCATTAGTACTAGCCAAATCAAACTTGGAATAATTTATTACCTCAATGTAGTTGTTAAGTGGTTGCCTTTTATGTGGAGGGAGATATGGTGAAATAGACCCCTTTAGGGCCATATTGAGGTCTACCCTTGGCTGCCCCTTTGAAGCTTGTGTTTGATCACTCAATAGTGACCTTGGCTGCTCCTCCTTCACTATTTTTCGCTGCATATGTACAGCAGTACCATACGGACCAGCAAGTTGAGAATGGTCTAGAGTGCTCGGAAATGTCTCTTCTTCTTTCCTATCATTCATCCCCTCATCCTTGCATTCATTGTCAATCAATCCAAGTAGCATTAGTAACAACAAAAGAATGACCATGGATTACCTCTTGGCTACCTTCATTTTGCTTGTCCATGCAAGCTTGCAAATCAGATTTCTTTCTTTCCTTGGACTCCTCTCCCATAACCATTTTATCAACATGCATGTGATCAAATGAAAGCAAAGAAACCTCTCTCATCAACAATAAATTTTTACCCCCATCTAATGGCTCTTCTTCCTTCACTTCCTCTTGAGTTAAATCTGATTTCTTCTGGCACATATTCAAACCCATGTAATCATTAGATGCCAATAATGTATCATTAAAAACAAGAGAGCTCATACCTTGGAGAATCATAGTTTTTACTTTGCTTGAACATTGCTCTAGAACACCCTTGGCAAGTGTATGAGCAGCATGTGATGCCTCTTGACTCAATCCTTCCCCAAGTAGTGATAGCAACTGTGGTGGGGGGTTCTCATATTCATTTAACACCAAAGACATAATGGTTTGCATGGGAACCAATACCTTTTGAGTGTGATCATCATGTACAACATCAAGGAACACTTCAAACATGTGAGAAACAAGATCATTACATTCTAGGTCCATCATTATCACACAAGATCTCACCTTTGCCATAGTGTTTAAAATACTAACCCTCTTACCAAAGCAAGGGCTTGCAAGGTCCCAAAGGCCTTGGAAACTTCCCACCATGACCTCGAAGATGTCTTCCATGATGGCATCACTATACGGCAAGTTTGGGGCTGCAATCCGCATAACTTCACTAATGCAAGTGATGACCATAATTCTTATTTCCCCATCTTCATGATCCAACAATTCATGCCTAGCCAACTGCATCACCAAGGAGTCTAAAATTGGAGACATAGAACCATAATCTGATTGCTCTATCAAGCATAAACAACTCACTATCTCTTCAAGAGTGTTGAGCAATACACTCTTCAAAAATGAAGGCCTTTTGAGCCTTTTCCCAAACTTATATAGTTTAGCCCTCAAACCTCCGTCACTAGCAAACTCCATGATGTACCCTACAAACAAACCCACAAAGATGGAAGAAGGTTGCTCTGATACCACTGTAATATCCCCTTTTAATACAAGTTAGGAATTAACACAAATCTGATCACACACAGCTGTAAATAATTAATTTCCAAACCCCAACTGCTACAAACTTCAAAAATTAATTCCCGCTTAACCGTTCATGCAAAAATCTTCAAACTTTGGATTTTGGGTCACAAAAATATGAAGAACAATATGCAAAAATCAGATTTCGCACAGCCAACTTGAAACCCTAATTTTGACCTAAAAAGTAGGTCGCCCAGCACTTTTAGTTTTAGGGCACAAAAACTCCTCCAAAAATTATGAAATCAATTTATCCTTATTCCTCCTAATTTATATAATCAAATGCAATACTAAATCAACCCCAAACTACAGATCTGAAATAAATATTAATTTACCGTACCCAGAAAAGCCTGCAGACAGCTGAAATATTCTAAAATTGATAGCTCACTCAAAACTCAATATTTATTCACCAAATAAAATGCAGATTGTTCTATAAATTAAGATCTTTCTAAAGAACTAAAGATCTGAATTTTGTGACAGCCGAAAACCCTCCAAAACAGCCCCCGAAAATCTTCACCCCAGTTGCTAGGATTAGAATAAGTTTACTGCATTAAAAATCAGATCATAAAACACCCAACAATCATCAATAACATCCAAATATCCTCTTCAAATAAATGCACCACTTATCCAAACAAGTCGTCAGTGCTTGCAAACATAAATCATACAAAGAACATACTTCAACACAAGATAACTCAACAAATGGAACAAGAGAGAATACTTCAATTGATCAAACCAGCTTACTAACTTCCCACGCAAGAGAGAGAGAAAGCTTTAATGGGCATGCATTCCAACTCCAACATGGAGCATAAAACAAATATTATCATAACATGAGTCTAACAATGATCCTAGCACTCCTTTTGTGAGGCACAAAATTTGAAATCCCTAGGAGAGGAAAATTATTAAATAAAAGCGGTTTATTATCCCTAGGTGTGGCGTCCCCTTTTAAAAAGGATGATTTTAATACTTAAAAGCCACCTAAATATTATCTAATTAATTCCCCTTTTTAATTTGCATTTTGGGAATTTAATTAAATAATTACTTGCTCCATAAATATTAAATAATTAAATAAATATTGTTTTATAATGCAAATGATTAAAATCACTCTCCAGGCAATATTATAAAATTATTTAATATAATTTTCCCCTTGCAACATCCCTAAAGCCCACGGGGAATGATAGGCCAAGGGTCTTCAAAAATGGGGACATTACAATGACACACGTCAAGCATATATCAGTTGTGTGTATGTAAATACAGCCACCATAACAGTTAGGTTTTCAACAAATTTCTAGAGTTTCACTGCATTTTCAAAGATTTCCTGGTACTCTGCTCTTTATTTTCTAAGTACGCAATCGTATTTATTTTATTTTATCTTCAGCATGGAAATTCCAATAGAAAATTATTTTAGTCTAAATTTTCATACATGGAAAGTAAAAATACAAATGCAACTTATGAATAAATATGTGTGGAGTATAGTAAATGGGAAAGAGAAAGCACCCATATCTCTAGATGATAATATTTTGGTCTAAATTTTCATACATGAAAAGTGAAAATACAAATGCAACTTATGAGTAAAAAATTGTGGGGCATAGGAAATGGGAAAGAGAAAGCACCCGTATCTCTAGATGATATAATTGCATCTCTTCTAGATAAAGAAAAGCGGACAATTGCAAAAGATGCAGAAGGTGATCCTGAACAAGAAACTGCATTTTCTTCTAGGCCCAAAAACTGTCATATAAGGTTAGCTAAAGATAAATGGGAGATCGAACGTCATTATTGCAAGAAAAGAGGTCACGCAGCATGGGATTGTTGTGTTCGAGCCAATGATGTGCTCAAGGGTAAAAGCAAATCAAATGCAGCCAATATAGCCATGGTTGAAGACCCACCAGATGTTGAAGGTGGTGCAGACAATGACGACTATGTATTATAAAGATGCTCCAAAATTTGAAGGCACGAAAGGATACAGGGTAGATGGAGCTCGGTATGGATGGTTGCTCGGATAGTTTAGGAGACTGTGGATCTTGGGAATTATACCCTCATGAGGGTCATGAGACGACTCGATGGAGATTGTGGATGGCTCAACAAGGATGGTTGTCCAATAATTTGGGAGATTTGTGATTCAGGAGTTTGGGGAGGTGGAATCCGAGAACTCGGGAATTCAGCTTGAGAGCTACACCTTTACGAAGGTCACAAAGCAGCTTGATGTAGCCCTACCTAGTCAAAGCACTACTTTCAAAGTGAAAGCCTCTGAAGATTACATAGTTCTGTTTGGTTCTAGCTTTGTTAGAATGTTTGTTTTTGTTTTTTGTAGGGTAAGCCTTAAGAGGGGCTATTAGAATATAAGGCTTTAGTTATGAGTTACACGTTAACTAATATTTGGTTGTAGCCATCAACCACATTGTAACCATCTTTCACATAATGAAATGACGGTCATACAATGATAATGTGTGCATTCTGGTTTCTCTTCATCCGTTCTTTGTAAATTCTAATCTTCTATATTCTTCCTTGTTCACGTATTCCAACATAGGCACCCAAAATATAACACTACAAATAATGTTATGAAATGTATGCTTCCAAATACATTTCCAAGCTATCCCTTCAAAATGCATCTATTCAACAAAGCATAAAACCACTGTCATGTATGGATCAAAGGTTTGGAGCCCCATTTTAGGGCAGCTCGGTTATGCATGTGTTGAGAAAGTGCAAATTATCATGCTCCAATGGATAATCTGTTTTAAACGAGTAATTTTTCGAAGCATTATCAAAGCTATGTTTGGTACCCCAAATTACTATCTTGAGAGTGTCTTCATGCAGCTTTTCTAACTTCACAGACTCTAGTCCTTTGGTTATTAACCGTTCGGTCTGGAGAGATTGTTGTATTTAGCACTATGTTATTCAAAGCGAGTTAGCCCTTTGGTGTTAGAAAAATAACTTGTGCAGAGAAAAACAATCACAGTGAAAGCAATAAGAAATAAAAAAGATCTAACACACATACATAGATGTTACCTGGAAAACCTAGTAATGTACCAAGAAAAAACCGCGGGCAAAGGTCTCTCAGTATTTTTAATACTCAGGAATAAATCCATTGTTACAGCAATGGCATTCACCACACACTAGCTCTAATGATTACAATCATACAAATTTAGAATCCACGGGTTCTTTTTATAGAAAGAACTCGTAGTACAAACCACATGTAGTAAAACCTGTCAACCTGCCAACTTCACTGCTACACCGCTAACTCAATGTTGACTTCACATACCAAGATTTGGGTCTCTCTAGTAGACATCAATGTTGGAATTTCAAGACCAACTTACTTCTTCAGCATATCTTTGTGCTTCTTTTCTAATTTCATAGACTCTGGTTCCTTTGTGATTTTCCTTCACATCAAGAGAGATACATGTATTTAGCAGTATTTTCTTCACATAGAGTTAGCCCCTTGAGTCTCCTAGGTCAAACAACAATGTTCACTACCTTGTTCTATTATTGAGACCAAAGGTGTTTGGCCCATTACCTTCATGAAGCAATTATTCCAGAGTTTGAGCCTTACAAAGAGCTTTTAGGACCATCAAATCAATTACCTCCTTCATTGATCCTCTTTCAGCTATTGGGCGTGTCAAACTCTTGTTGGTTACGACAATCTATAGATCATACGGTTATGATCAATGAGAAGACTGCCCCAGCTAAGAATGGCTACCCAGGGAACCTCAGACCTCATTTTCTCACACTTGGAGTAGAGGATCAACTAAGCTTCATCGCCTATACTCCAAAGCACAAGGATTGCCAATTCTCTCTCCAGGTCAGGAACTTAATCGATGTTGTTTTCTTGAATCTATTGGAATCCTCTTTTTCGCATGGGATCCTTCTTTGATAGGATACAAGGATTGACAATTCACTCTCAACATCAGGACATTAATCATTGCCCTTTTCTTGAATCTATTGGCAATCCTCTTTTTAGCATGGGATTGTTCATTTGTAGTTTAGTTTTATATTAGATAGCTTTGTATATTCTTATTTGTCTAGGATTTACCCCCTTCTTATTAGCTTGTATTCCTAGACTTTGATCTTGATTTTATCTCTTAGTGATGGAGTCCTAAAACTTTTGATGAACTATTATGACTTGGTGTACATTTAAGACCCATTGAAATAGAATTCACATAAAGGGCATCTTCAATGTAAACATCATATTAGAGGTTCTCATTATCTCTATAGAAATGATTTGAATGTGGCACGATACATCCAAGTTAAGACCATGTTAATTCATAACAAGGAAACACTAGTTTTGAATTTGGGTGTGTTGGAACTTATCTCCATTCATTTTGTATTAGTTTAGACATGATATAGTTTATCATTATATATGTCTTTGTACAAATGCTTCAAACATACAAGACAAGTGAAATTAGAATAATGTTTACTTACAATGATGAGAAACGTGTGTAGAAACTCTTACAAATTATTATCACTAGTTGAGATTCCTATAGCTACACATATTTGGAAGTACAATTGAATGATTAATCGTTCATCCTAAAAGCCGCTCTTTAATCATTACTAAGAGATATTTAAGCATTGGTACTTTTTGTTCAATTACTACAATATCCTTTCAAATATGTGCCTTTTTAATAACATTATCAAACCCAAGATACTATAGGGCTCTAATGTTTGATGACCTATTCTTTAAACAGTTCAATAAGCATATATTGAACAAGCTCAAACTATTATACTAGAACATGTGACGCACACTATCCATTTACATCCACACATAATTTTGATATACAACCACCCTGTATGGATAATATTACTATTTTTCAGCTTAATATATAACTCGAAAGATTAAGCCTTTGGTTGAATAGTTATAGCCCCAAGAGAGGACACTCTTTCCCCAGGTCCCCATCTCTTTAGAGAAGCTTGCTCTCCCACATCTCAAATGAGGAGGTTGATTTTGTCCAAGGGGGCCTACAACTTGTACAGTCTATGAATATTTAACGTCAACCATCTCCTCATTATAGATGGTAGTGATTATTTTGTAGCCTCTAGGATGAATGTTGTAGCTTGGATTATCTTATGTTGTAATTTTTTAGTTCCCAGCTTTTAAGATTTTCGCATTTACCGTATTTTTTGGTAAACCTCTTGTTTATTTTTTGTACTGCAACTCTCTTTTCATTTTTTTATAGAAATTATTTCTGTAGACACGCCCTTTTTTGAATGTATCTTGATTAGTGTTAATTTTAGTCCCACTGAGAGCCTTTGGTCATTCATGGACATTCACATTATTTCTTCTTTAATGTTCCTTTTATTTCTTTTCTTTATAAGGGAAAAAATCTAGCGGATAAGGTCTTCATACTTCTCCTCCATATACAACAAATAAATGAGCATCGGGCAATTCTCATTAAGTTCGCCAGCTTCATTAGATAAAAGTGAGACAAATGATCTCATCCAACATGAGCATGTTCAAGCTTTAAAACAATATTCAGATTTATTTACATACAAAACATTGTTTTGAAACTAAGTTGTGGGAAACTGATAAAATGTTACAGTTTCGTAGAGCAAGAAGGCATGTAAGTCTACTATAGAAAGGGATGGTTTTTGTGAAATATCCCTTTTTGGGACTTAGACAAAAAAAAATCAGAGTTCTGGTATAAAAATTGCAGCAGAGTTATTTCATGAGAAAATGTGCCCAAATTCTCCAACAATGATTATTAAACAATTATTAATAAATATCAAATACTATGCAATTGATTTCACAGACCAAATTGAAGTGATTTTAGCCCAAATCGTACTGCTGTTTATAAACTGGAATTTCTGGGGAAACACAGCCTTGGGAAATGAGTTCGATTTGCATGAAAATGTCTCCGGTTTGCTTGCAAAATGTAAAATAAACCTTCTAATGTCACAGCGGACCTATTTACGAGCAGATTTATGTTATTATTTGCCACATACAATTAATTATTCCAATTCTAATGCAAGTCGTACCACTGGAATTCATAGAATGAATCTGAATATATATAATATTTGGAATTCAAATAATATGTAATGATTACAATGTTTAAAGTCAGATTCAATGGGGTTTTCATCCCAAGAATAAGACCTCTAAAGGGTTTTGCGTCCCAATAGGAATTGATGAGAAGCACTCACAATTTGCAAATTTCCATACTCATAATGACATGCTAAAATGATCCCCCCAAAAACCCTTATTTATAATATCCCATGCTTGGCACCAAAGGTCAAAAGACATGACTCTTCATTAATCGACCCCCCTTCATTATCATTTGTCTTTACATTAATTGTTGTTTGTATTTTGCTTGGTCGACCCCTTATTATTTAATAATTATTAAAATATGATTGCTAAATCGCTGCCTTCTTCTTTTAATTATTTTCTTTCCTTATTCTTCTTTCTAACCATGGAGAAGGTCTGCCCAGAAATCTCAATTGTCTTCACTTTTGGAGGAAAAGTGACATTACATTTTGACATATTTTATTGTTAGATATATGGTTTAGCAGCATAGGTGGTACGGTTCACATGGGATTAAGAAGATAGAAGGAAAAACAAAGTATGTAAAATATCCCTAGATTAGAGAAATCAACATTAATTAAAAAAAAATCATTAACCACGAAAAGATAAAAGTTGGCACCTTTCCAAAATAGCTTTAAATAGACCTTTAGCTCTTTGCTCTTTGCTCTATGTTTTCATATGCTCCCTCATTTCCCCTTCAGGGTTTTTGCCCCTCACATGGCTATTTATATTTGTATTTGCATATCATGGTTTAGGGTAATAACTACTTTGGGTTTAGCTCCTCTAGTTAATTCTTTCAATGTTTTGGTGTTTTAAACACTCAATTTTTAAGCGCCTAGGGTTCTTGTTTATCCTAGACCTTTTTAATTGTAACTGAATATACTTTTCTTCCCATTGACCTAGTTTGGCACATAGTTGGAAAACTCAGTGAGCTCTTGCGGGGTTGTCGAGTACTCACTACAAATTTTTGAAACCAAGTATTTTTATGAAAGAACTCGTGAGTATGAAACAACGAGTCATGAGGAGTATTAGGACAATACTCACCGCGTGGGTGTTTTAAAGAATGAGAACTCCTAGATATATATTGTTGTAGGCAAATATTTTTTTAATTGAAAATTAGGAAACATATGCATGATAGGCTATGTCACCTGACACAAGGATACGAGACATGCAAATATGAGTATCTGACACAAGACACTTCGACCCAAAAAAACAAGACATGGCAGACATATATATATATATATATATATATATTATATATATATATATATATAAGAATTGCAAATTACAAATACAAAAATGAAATATAGACATAAACGAAATTAGAATGATAAAAAAGATTGATACAACTTACAACTAATTACTACATCAATGAGGAATCATGATCAAACACACAAGAAATTAGAATGTTGAACAATGAATACATAGAAAATAGAGGTTTAGAAATTAGAACCATAAACTACAGTTTTCTCATAGAGTCATTTGATGTCATCAAAATACAAATGTATTAAATAAATAGTAGATACTCATTCAGTGAATTAAAATAACTGATTTAAGAATGTGAATAGACTCATTAACAATGTTGCTAATGGTCCAACTCGGAGCGGATTTTAGGAGAAGGAAATTAATGATGTTGAGGGAGTCCCCTTCCAACCAAAGACATCTGAGGACCTAATTGATGATCCAATTCAATCCCCCATACTACAGCCATGGCTTCAACATAATGATTTGTTTGAGTTCCCAAGTTACCTACATAGGAAGCAATGATTTTCCCATTATTGTCCCTGATGACTCCACACCCCCTGCCTTTCTAGGATTTCCTTTGGAGGCGCCATTGAAGTTAAGTTTAGCCCACCCATTATGAGGGTGAATCCATTTGGTCTCATTCCTAGGATGTCTGAGGTCACTAGAAGCGTTTGTTCTTATCAAACTGAATGTTCCCATCTTGCAAGAATTCTGATCTCATTCTCCATTAAGTTCTCTTTGCTTGAAAGTATGGTTATACTAAATTTCTCTTTAATCATCAAATTCAGTCTTCTGAAAACAGTGCTGCCAGAAGAGTTGTGGCCATAAAAAAATTCTTTTGTTTCTTCTTTCCAAATGACCTAGAGAGCATGCGGGAGAATGCTATTCCAAAACATTCTCAAACATTTGCGTTTATAACGAAAGTTCCATTGAGTCCAGAGGTCCTCCAGAGAGAAAGGGAAGACCCACTTAATCTCAAGTTTTTCAAAAATGAGACCCCACAGGCTATTGGCAAATTGGTAGTGAATAAAGGAGGTGATTAACATTTTCTTCCCCGACTTTGCACATAATACATCTGTTAGGAGTCATTTGACCTCTTTTTTATGATATTATCCACCGTGAGAATTTTATTTTGAATGGCCAGCCACCAAAATAAGTTAATTTTTGGAGCGAGCTCTTTGATCCATATTTTATTCCACTGAATCAAAGGATTCTGGGTCTGAGTCAAACTGTTGTAACAAGAATTAACGTTGTAGTTGTCATCATAAGAAGCCTCTCAGAGTATTTCATCAACTTTACTCTTGTTAGTGATAAAGATATTGGACATCATGTTTTGAAGAACTCTCAAATTGTCTTTGTCGCTGTCATTGGATCCTTCAATAGAGAGCCTTTTCCAATCTCTTTCTTCCTCCCCATAACAAGATGTAATCACACACTTATCTCCCCATATTTTTTGTCTGATCTGAGCAATTTGAATTTGAAGATTATCTTTTTTTTGTTGATTAATATCTAAATTCCACTTGTCATCGCAAAAATAAAGTCTCGTGAACCACCACAATGCCATCCCTCAATGTCATTCAGGTCCTTATTTGTGTCTATATTAGCCATAAGCAAGTCTTCCGATTGAGTTTGTGGAACTATTTCTCCCTCTTCAGAAATATTTTTGGATATCAAATACAGTCTCAGTGTTACTATTCAAGGCAGTAATGTCCTAAGGATTGTAGTCCCTTTTTTCCTCCTCTGTAGTTTTTCTCATTTTCTATAGCCTTCTCCTTCCATTTCATCATGTTCTTATTCTCTTTTGTTCCCAAAAGTGCATTGTTTTTAGGACAATATTTTGTGTTATGTCCCAGTGTACTACATTTTCTACTTCTCAAAATATTTGTTTCATACTCCAGATGTTGTTTCCAGGCACCCCACTTTAGAATGTAGAAGAATAAAATCTGGGAAATCCCTTTCAATGTCTACATTTGCACAAAATCTAGCATGTTAGTCTGGATCTGGTTTTAGTGGCCCCATCAAAAGCAACCACGGTTCCAAAAGATTTAGCTATTCCGATCATCACATCCTCATCCCAAAATTCTAAAGGCAATATAGGCATTCTTATCTATAATGGCATGACATTCATATTCTCCTTATCTGGATCAAAAACAGGGGACCATCATTTAAGGAAAAGCCCCCATGGTCCCTAGAAACCAAGGGCCCCCCAACTAACGCATGGGTACAATCATCCAAATTGTTGAACTGAATGAGAAAAAATCCTTTTTTCATATAGATATATCCATATTTCCTTTCGGATTCCATTTTCAGGTCGCCCATCTTCTAATAACATCAATGTTGGGTATGGGGCCAAGAAACATACCTATCAACGCAATGTTATTTCTCTGTATGGCTTTGTTGATCACAACATCAGGGATGGAGAAATGTTGATTGTTTTCATTGATATGATGCTTTATTTCTACCTATATGAGAGGGTCCCCCGGATCAGCTTTCTGCTTGGAAACAATACCAGCTGACATGGTTTTGGGTCCCCCAGCTTGTCCAACACCTATCGGGTCAGAATCTGAAGCATGAGACTCTCCCCCATCTCGATCGCCCTTTTTCTTATCAGACGTTGTAATATACCCTTTTGGAATATTAATTAAATTTTGTTAATCTACTTGCAATATAAGTAAACTTAGAAGAGAAACCCTTCTAGGTTCACCTCAACTAACCCAATGTCGGCTTCAATACAACCCAAATGGGGTTGGAGTGAGCCAAGATAAGTGTTCAAATGGGCTATCTAGTTGGAATTAGCACTTTAACCAATAAAATTGCAGAAGTAGAAAAATAAATTTACAATGCTGGAAAATAGCTGAAAACTTCAAAAAATGATATCTTCCTTAATATGAACTCATTTTGTATGAAACAAATTGTAGATGGAAGATTAAATTAAGAGCTTTCAAAAGAACCAACAATCAAAATTTTCCACCCACTGAAACCCACTCAAAACAGCCCCCGAATCCGCAGAACAAATCGCTAGGGTTAGGAAAAATAATTAAATTTATTTTCAGCTCTTTTCCCTTCACTTCTCAGCGCAATAAATGTTGTTTCGGATCTGCAATAAGGAAGTTATAACAGCAGATTGAAAGCCCTTCAAACCCTTCCAAAACATTGTTAATAAATGCCCAGGTAAGGCGACTTGCATTAAATAAATTCCAGCAGTGTTAGCAAGCTCCAAATATCATAAAATAAGAGTATTTATCATAGAATAATGAGCAAGAATAGTTTAGATTTTATTCTTGTAAAAATAACATTCAAAACACCATAAATCTCCTTCAACAAGTCAATTTATATCATGACAAAACCAGCAGCAATTTTCACAATTTATTGATCAAAAGATAGCTCGAAAACTCTCCAAATAACCTCACAAACCCTCTCAATAATGGCAAATTCACTTATATTGAATAGAAATGCAAATAACTTATCATTTCAAGCTCTCAAGGGCACACACACTTCACAATGGGTGGTGTTGAGAAACACCTTTTATTTTTTTATCACAAGTGGGCATACATCCTTCTTCAAGCATGAAGATAAGTTACAATAACCGTTAACATGCGAAAAGGAGTGCCCATCATCTTCTTTTATATATTTTCCTTGCTCAATCTCTAAAGTTCCTTCTCCATTTTTGGGGCCAAAATCTAGGAGAGAATCTTTGTTTAAAAATTGCCTAAAAATCACACTCAACAAATATTAAATGCATGGGGAAATTAAATCAAATGATGCCCATATGAATCGACCCATGCTTAGAATAAATCAATTTATTCCAAATATTAATTATTAAATAATCCCAAAAAAATGCAACTTGATTGGTTACTTAATTTTACCCCCAAAAATAAATAATTATTATCCAAAGATAATCGATTTTCTCTCTTATTTTTGATTTGCACATAAAAATATATTTTGATTTTTAAACTCACATGTGCAAATCGATTTTCTTTTATTTTAATTTTTTAATCTGAAATAGGGGACATTACAGACGCCTAATTCAAAATCCCACTCAAAATCTAAAGCATAAACTTAAAATGACCCAATTCAAACTAACATAATAACCTTGACATTTCATTAGAATAATCATTCTCCCATACTAATATCTCCAACACTTTTAGAGAAGGTAGTAAAATTGCAAACAATTTCGCTAGTCTTGGGGTTAAATTTACCAAGTTGTATAGGTGCATAGGGATTGATGATATCCCTTTGGATATTATGACTATGGTTAATATTAAAAGTACAAAGCTCGCATAGCTTTCCAAGTTTGTGTCACTTTTAGGATATGATTTTATTTTGGCACACTTGGCACATCCTGATCTTACACCATTCTCACGGGAAATTTTCCATCGATAATCATTTTTCTATGCCTGTGGCGACGGCCTTTTCATTCTCTCTTGTGCGCTCCATCTCTGCCTTTGCTCAAAGATTTAAAAAACCCTTGTTTCTACTTGTTTTTCTGCAACAAGTATTTGGGTAAAGATATGGGGGGAGATTTGTCTCGTGTTGAACTGCCTTTTAGCCGAAAATGGAGGGAAGATGAGGTTCTCTAGAGCATTCTGGGTGTTGGTAACTTCACCTCTTTATTGGAACGAATTAGGGGCCATGACCCTCATATTTCCACTAATTTCGTTGCAGCTTGGAAAGATAGGAATGTGATGATGAAAGGGCAAAGATGGACTATCACCGAGGAGTTAATTGCTTTCAATACTAGGTTGAACATGAATGGCACCAAATTCTACAAGAGTAAATGCAATAGAGATGAATAGGAAGCTAAATTCTTGGAAGAGGGAGAGCAAATAGAGGTCATTCATGGAGGTTTTCTTCGTCCCTCTGTCCCCAGACCTTATGACAAGGTGGCCAAAATCCTCATTATGTGACTCTTGAAGGTCGTTTCCACCTTATCAACACGTCATCTGGTGTTCTTGAACCATTTTCGTAGACAAAATTTGCTAAGCTTCCCTTTTTACATTCTTGTGTCTTCAAAAATTTCTATTAAAGAGGTCCAATGGGTAAAGAGAATATATCCCCTGCACCAAGTTGTCATTCTCCTTATCCATTCCCACTTCATGAACCTAAATCCCAAACGTAACCCTGCCCCCAATGCACTGTCCCTTAGCAACCCTAGAATCAATAAAAGGCCGGAGGAGGAGATCCACACTACTAGGGTTCTTAGAAGTCATGCAAACAAAGGAAAAAGCATTGAAGGAACTAGCAATGTCGTGGACAACATTCAGCAAGGCTCAGATGGTGATATGGTTGCACATTGTCTTCTTTCTTTAGGAAAGAATATTGATAAGAAAATATAAGGATTTTGTTCACAATGAGCTTGAGCTTCAAAAGGATATGATTAAATGGCTTAGGAAAGATATTAGGATGATTCAGGAGAATTTCAAAGATCTCAAAGCTAACAAGGTTGACAAGGTCACTCAGAACTGGCAAAATGTGGAAACAAGATTGGAGATTGTGGAAAACAACAACAATCTCCTTGTTGATGGATTTAGCATGCAAAACGCCCTTATTAACTCCATCAAGGAGCTCAATGTCAAAGGCAACAACAAAGGGGAGGTGAATAGAAAGGAAGCTGAGAACAGGGAAACTCTCCTTAAAAACCTTTTCAAGATTACCAAAAACTGAGCTAGGCCATTGCCTTTGTTCTTTTGTTTGGCAGCCTTCTTTTCTAGCTATTGTTAGGCTGTGTTTTGGCTGCTTTTGGGTTGCTTTGGTGCTACAATCCCTCTTTTTTGTTTTATTTCTTGTGTTCGTCATTGTAATATCGGGGTTTCAGATCTTTCTTTTGTAACAGGGTAGGCCCCTGTCAAAACCCTCCTTTACCCTTATCTAAAAAAAAATTAAATAACTGATATTATAGGTGGGAATGCCAATGGCAAATACAAAATAGGATAGATACTAGAAGTAGAACCATAGATGAAAGAGTCTCATAGCTCGTCAGTAGTTTTCCATGTCAAAATCATCAAGATCACCATCACTCCCACTTCTATATTCTCCATCCTCCTCTTTCTCTAATATCCAATCCAGGATCTACATCTGCTCGTGTGGAGGATGACCCTTCAAGAGGATCACCATCATCAAAAGTGATTGGCTCTAGCACTAGTTCATTAAGATCCAAGTTGGCTAATGCCAACTCAACATTGTTGTCCAAACCCGTATCATCATCAGGAAATACACCCCACATCTGTCTTTCCCTTCAACCACTCATTCCTTTGCCTGTAAATAAGAAAGAGGTTGGAGCACATCGACACCATCGTCTCTGCTCTAGACCATTCAAGCCTACTATTCTTCAAAGTGTGCAAATTCCCGTATGTGCTCCAATTCCTCTCGCAACAAGAGGATGAAGTAACATGAGAGAGGAGCCTTGTTTCTAACTATTGTAAAATAGGGAACACTGTCCCATGGGTTCCCCTCCAAACATAGGACTTCTTAAGCCCCTGTCTCTAAGCACATCATAGCCTCCAAATTTCCCAATATCAATCGAAAACTCACAAAGCTCTACTCCACCTCATCAAAGGATACTTTGTCCTGATATATCCTTTTAATTGCTATATTCCTCCCCTCTGAAATATCTTTCCCCGTGTGAGGAGGGAATTTGCGTGAAGACCCATATTCAGCCACTCGGAACTATAATACTTAGGAATTAACAAGAGAGCTGAGCAATGCAAAAGTGTGAATTCTTCTCCCACCTGGAAATAAAAATATCTCGTATGGTGGTGAAAAAATCTTTGTTGACATCCCATACTCAGGGCACTCATTTTGTACAATAACATTCTTCACGGACTCAATCATGGAGTCTCACCCATCATAAACCTCTCCTAAGTTGGGTTGGTCTATGTCTTCAATACACAACACGTGTGAATTCTTCTCTCACCTGGCAATAAGAATATCTCGTATGGTGATGAAAAAGATCTTTGTTGACATCACATACACAAGGCACTCATTTTGTACAATAACATTCTTCACAGACTCCATCATGGAGTCCCACCCCTCATAAACCTCTCCTAAGTTGGGTTGGTCTATGTCTTCAATTCGCAACAAAGAAATAGGTCCATGATCTTAATGGTATGATCTACCCTATCCCACCAACCATCATCTAGCATTCTATCCTTGACGTTTTTTGAAGCATTTTGATCTGTCTTTCTCCAAAAAGACCAAAACTCTAAAATAACCATGGCCCCAAGAGAGCTCTTGACCTCCCTCAACCTCTTAAGCATGATGAACGAGGAGGCCAATTGGGTATATGCAATCTTCAACAATGATATATTTGTGTACTTTTTATAGATTGTGAGGGCATTGATATGGTTTTAAAAAAATTGTGGATATGGCGTGCATCATCAATGAGAGTTCACATCCATGCCATATACAAAGCAATAGATTTAAGTGCTAAATTCAAAGAATGAACAATGCAAGGTGTCCAAAATACCTATGGATATTTAGTTTCCACAATCATGCCAGGAGACTTGCAAACAGGTGCATTATCTGTGATAATTTGCGCACAAGAATCAACATCTACATCTTCAATGAATTTAACGAACTCACCCATATATTGCACATCCTTGTATTTTCCAAGAGCATCCACCACTTTCTAGAAGACTACTCCATTTTTGGATGCCAATATGAAATTGATAAGTGGATGGTGTGTTGCATCTATCCATTCATCAGAAACAATACTAACACCAAATGAGGGCCATGATGTTTTAATAGGTGCTAGGATTTTATCCACCATCTTTGCCTTAACCAATAATGTGGTTCTAAGCTTCTCTGATCAACAAGGCGCATACCCTGTTGGAGCCAGTTCAAGTAGAGCTCGACACATCTCCAAAAACCAAGGATACCACGCAAACATTAAACAAAATGAAGTTGAGATAGAAAAAGAACCCAATGGTAAGATCAAGGTCATCTTGTTGTTCTTGTTGAAAGATCCTATCCATTGGACCACCACTGGGAGTCGACCTCTTTCTTGCTGACTAAAGTGCAGTCCCACTCCTAAACTTGATGGATAGCTTCATCAAAAATGGAAGAGGATCCTTATTTTTGTGTCTCCTACTTGTCAGCACCACCTTCCCCAAGCCATTATTATCCTCTTTTGGCATCACATTCCGTTGGGCACTGTGCACTAATTCACATGCTCCAATTCCAAACTTAAGGCCCAACAAATGGCCCTTAACTCAATAGTAGGTGCTCTTGTATTTGACATGGCACTAATTACATGTCCAAACAATTTCTCTTCCCCCAACAACCTTAGCCCCAAGCCCTTTTTTTGTTACATACTTCCACAGTGGATATTTTTTATCTTGAGCTTGTTGTCTTGCTATAGCAAGGTCATATGTAACACTCTTAGCTGCACTTACGACACGTGGACTACTAACGGAGATGAATAAACTTGGAGGGGGGCAGTACCAACTTTGATCTTCTTGCCTTTCCTTTGGCCTTTATCACTTGCCTTCGATGATTAAACAATGCTTTTTGTGGTGTGAATGAAGAAAAACGTTGCTGTTGGAGAAATGAAAAATCTGGTTTGCCATAATGCCTCTAATCTCCAAATCTAGTTTTTATCCTTCACATGCACAATGGTAGACAATAAGAGCTTTTTTTATCGCTAAAAAGTCACAAAAATGACGGGAAAACTAGCTTTTAACCTGTCCCCAATCTGTAAAACTGCATTTTCATTTTTCTTTCACTTGTTAACCCCATGATTCATACACTATGTATCCAGATTTGCAAACACAAACCCCACAAGAGTAGAGGAAAGTTGCTCTTATACCACTGTGATGTCCCCTTTTTGGACAAATAGAAAATTACAACTTCAACCCAAATCGAACCAAGAAGGATTAGATCCTTTTGAATCAACCTAAAATAGCCCAATGTCAACCGATTACAACCCAAATGGGGTTGGAAGTGGTCAAGGTGGTGAGCTAGATTGGTGGAGACAATCAGAATTTTATTCTTCTTAACTCTGATTTTTTATTACAGCAATGAATTAATTTCAATCCGTTGCCAACAGCTGAAAACTTCAAAAATTCATAACTCGATCACTACTCCATATTTTTGCATGAAACCAAGTGCATAATAAACTAGAATTTTAGAGCTTTCCAATGAACTAAAGATCGGGTTTTTCTAAGCACTTAAACCCCTTCAAAATAGCATCTAAACTTCCAACTTTGGGCGCTAGGGTTAGCAGAAATTAATAAATTAATAACCAGCACTTCCCTCAACTATTTTCACCCTCCAAAAGCTTGTTTTAATGCACAAAAATGCCAAGAACAGATCTGAACTGAAACTACAATATTTAAGCATCAAAAGTGTCACAAACAATTAATAATGCAACTGCAAACTACTGCAACTTCTAAAATTATTTTTCGTTTAACCAATCAAGCAAAACCTTTAAACTTTGGATTTTGGGCCACAAAAATATGAAGAATAATATTCCAAAATTATTTTTCGCACAACAGACACGAAACCCTAATTTTGCCCAAAAAAGTAGGTCACCCAGCACATTTAAGGCATCAAATCATCTCCAAAACTTATGAAATTAATTGAAAAATATAGCAGATCTGAAAACCAACAAATATGCTCCAAATCATGCAATAATAATCAGATTTGCACCATAAACAAATTCCCTAGGGCAAAGAATTCTTTTCCAAGCAATTCGCCACACACTAGATGCAACATACACAAATGGATCCTTACCAAAATCAAATTTGCTTCAATTCCAAGTCGAATGAGAGAGAGAGCACAATGAGAGCTAGGGCATACATCCCATTTCTCCAAGCATGGAGAGACATAAATGATCAAATCAACATGCCCAAAAATGGCCATGTAACCTCCTTTTATAACAGAAGGGGTGCAACATTTAAATGGCTAACCTTTTCCCTTTTGGAGGGAAAACAAATAAAACTTAATTAAAATATTAAAAGACTCACTTAATGTGCACTTTATTATTTTATAATTAAATAATAAAGAGTAACTAACATATGTGCGCATTTAAAGACTAAATAAGACTCCCACTTGTAGCGTCAGGCATGTCAAGGGGTTATGATGCAAATGAAAGAGATGAACCGATATATTAGTAATGCCCCGAAAAAGGGGACATTACAAACAAGGAGATGCAACAAGAAGCAAATAAGGCGTGTGCAAATTGTTGGTATTACAACAACCTTCCCTGCAAAGTAGTGAAGATCCTACATTGGAAGTATTTAGTGACATCGTTGACAGTTGCAAAGAAAGGGTACAAGGTGCCCTCTCCAAAAGACTTAGGTGGGAGGTTTCTCCATAATGCAATTAGAGATAAAATTAATTCTAGAAAAATAAAAAAACAATGACAAAAGTTTGGATGCGCATTTTTTCAGATGGGTGGACAAACGGAAGGAACTACACGTTCATCTTTTTTAGCGGTGTCAAATTGAAGTCAATTGATGGTTCTAACACAATAAAGAATGCAGAAATTCTGAGCCTTATGTTAGAAGAGGTGGTCTCAAAGACGGGCAAGAAAATGTTATGCAATTCGTCACTGACAAATCAACAATATATGTGGCAGTTGGGGGACTACTTAAGGACAAGCATCCATCACTTTTTTGGACCCCTTGCGCTGCCCATTTCCTCGACCTTTTGGAGAACATACAAAGTCGATTGGGTGAGGCCAATTGTAGAAAATGCTAGAAATATTACAAAATCTCAACTTGATGAGAGATTGCACTAAGGGGAAAAATCTTGTGCAAGTGAATGTCACAAGGTTTGCATAACATTGCAAAGTATTTGTAGCTTGTTAACACCGTTAAAGCAAATGTTTGTGATTCATGTATGGCTAAACTCAACATATTCAAAGAAAGTTGATAGAGAGAGGACAACAAAGGCAGTATTTGATAATGCATTTGTGAAAAGAATTATAGAGATCATCAAGGTAACTTCAAACTTCAATTTAAATTTCAAGTTGATTCCTTCATTTTCAATTTTCAAAATTAGATGTATTATTATTTATTTTAATTGTAAGATTGTAACTTTAATTTGTTTGTAGGTGTCGAAGCTTTTGCAAATGGGGAGAAA
Source organism: Taxus chinensis (assembly GCA_019776745.2). Lineage (NCBI taxonomy): Eukaryota > Viridiplantae > Streptophyta > Pinopsida > Cupressales > Taxaceae > Taxus > Taxus chinensis. The sequence continues at coordinate 847,491,422 of CM034148.1, read as the reverse complement.
AATCCTATGGGATACATTTATGAGGCCGTGGATAGGGCTAAAGAAGCCATCCAAAACTATTACAAGCGGGATATAGACAAATTTGGTCTCATTTGGGAGTTAATTGATTGGAGGTGGAACAATTAACTCCACCAACCCATTCATATAGCGGGATACTACCTCAACCCCAATTTTTTTTCTTTAATAGCTTCACAGATGTTAATGGAGAGGTTATGGGGGGACTCTCGACATGCATCCAGAGGATGACACTTGAGGTTTTAGTGAGGGATCTCATTATTTTTGAGTTGCAAAATTACAAGCAAATTAGGGAGAGGCTTTTTTCTTTGCCACTAGCGATCAAGGGAGATCCACCCAGACACCAGGTAACAAAAATTAGAGTGTTTACTTATATCTTACAAGTTACAAATTTACAATTATTAATTACTTACAAACTTTTGAATATCTTGTTTGTAAGTTCTTGGTGAAAGATTGAGGTGGAAATATCCTAGATATTCAAAAGTTGGACCTCTAAATTTCATCTCAACCTTGTAGGGCTTCTAAGGAGTTAATTTGAGGTCATTCACATGAAGGAGCGCAATACATTGACTCAATGACACCTCAATGACCTAGTTCTTATGCAATACAATCTTCGGTTTCACACAAAAATTGAGGACACATCACAAAAGCCAATTGTTTTGGATGAGATTGATCCATACAATGACTTGATTGCACAAGAAGAGGAGATCCAAATGTTCACATAGGATGAGATCGTTGCGTTCAAGAGGGAAATTATAGAGGGCAAAGCAAATGTTGTAGAGATTGGATTGGATGGCATCATTGTACATGATGTCGAACATGTAGCAGGGAAGGAGTCACTGCAATCTACTACCAAGGTGGAGCCATAATCACAGCATTCTAGCAGGAGCAAGGAGCCACAGCCGAGTGCAAGGACTAGAGTCACTAGACCCTCTCCCCACTTTTTCAATATAATGGGGAAGAGGAAATTGTAAATTCTTGTAATTTGTAACTTGCATGGATATGCAATTTATGTAATATCCCTGAAAATAATTTCTAACAAAACTGGATATTTTTGTTAAATCCTAGGGCAGCAGTATTAAAAATCTAACTTTTATAATAGAAGCGATGATCTGATTTTCTAAACAAAGAGAGGGAACCATAAAGCGTAAAAATCAGTCTTTTATTTAATTATTTCCAACCAGCTACAATAAAAAATACCAGTGATTGAATAAAATTGTCTGGAGCTGAATTGGTGGAACACTTGCACCCTAAATGACTACTAAAACCCCTTAATGAAATTGCCCACCTGAGAAGTGAGGGATTTCATCCTCAAGTTCATATGCAAATGAGGGATTTTGGCCTCTATTGTTGTTGCAGAAGCAGAAGCTACTTGCAGACAAAGAAAATAACACATAAATTTCTAAGACGTTTGTATAATGAACCCCAAATCTGCCTTTATAACTTCCAAACACTCTGCAAAGTGGGCATCCCCCTTTTAGACTTACAAGCACGATCTTTGAACAGTTAAAAATAATAAATTCCTCCTCCGTGTTGGCACACCATCCTAAGAATAGGATTAAACACGTTTAAAAATACTTTATCCACCTCCTATACTAAAACTAAAATGTTAGTATTCATGCGGCCCTCTCTAACTTTGGCGCTCCCTTTATTTATTTATTTATTAATTCTAACTTTGGCACCCAATAATTGAAGTAAACATTTTATTATTATTTTATTCTATTAATGTTTTTTCGATTAAAATATAATTTAAAAGTCCTTTTCCAATTAAAATATTAGAATATCCTTAGACCACTTAAATTAATTTATTTTCCTCTTTTAATTTCCCCTTAGCCCTACGGAAAACAATAAAAATAGGCTTCAAAAGTGTTGAGCGTCAACTCAAGGCTTTGTCTTGTTTACTTTTTCTAACCTCCAAATCATCTTAGGATTTGGACAAATATGTGTGGCTTGATCCCTCTTTGAAGTATTGGTATGTAGTGCAATGATCATCACATCAGGGGGATGCGGTGAGGTTAGCCCAGTGCAAATGATGACTAGCTTCTTTTTAGGTCCTACTATGTCATTTCAGATGTGTTGTCATCATGGGCAACATGTTGAAATGATCTTATGTCAAGTTTGATGCCTCATGAAATATCACGACAAATTTATGGTCATCATGGACAACCATTGTGAAAATGATGATAGAGTGAAGAACCCTTTTAGGGGCAAAGGGCACATAGATACTTTCATACAAGTTCCAAATTGCTTGTACATGAAAGTTTGGTATCCAAGTGATCTTTGGAGATTCAAGAAGGATGAGACTTGGGTAAAATGGGATCTTTTGGTTGTGTTATCAACTTAACATAGTGGGTATGGATATGGGAGTTGTCTCAAATTTTTGGATTGGTGTCCACCACATTTCCGGTTTCTCCCATATATATATTTTGGTGAGATAGAAGAAGATTTTTTCACAAGAAAGATGCATATTCCACCTAAAGTCATTGACAAGGTCTTCGCAACTGTTAAAAGATGGTTTGCGGCCAGCATAAGCCCAAGGTTGAGTAAAAAGTACCATGTTACAGTCAAGTTATGATGCTCTGTCTATGTTCATGTGTTGGAATGAAAGTACTTTCCTTGGATAGAGGTAGAATTGGCAAGTTGGATGAAGTTCTCTTGGTCTAACATGATGTATGAAAGGAGTCACTTGATGAGATCAATGAGTGCAAATATTCCAACACCCGTATGGTTGTTTGAGAAGGAATTAAGAGCAAGGGTGGATGATATACTACCTCCTAAGGAAAAGGACAACATAACGGGGACAACCATGCCCCAAAATTTCAGTTTGAAGCCTAAAATCATCACTACTTCTAACTGCTACATTGCATCATTTGCAACCATACAAATGCTTTCGATCATAAAATTGAATGATTTTCTGTTTGTTGCTGCTAATTAAGCATTTCTTGTCATTGTATGGTTATTTCTAACCCCTATGTTGCTAACATTACTGATTTTTGCAAGGTATTTTCAGTATGGCAGTGCTGTACCATTTCATTTATCCGCTGCCAACAATAGTTCCAGCCCCCTTTACACATTTATGACAGTCATAAAAGAGTTTCTGGTCACATGGCGGAAGGAACTTCAGCCTACCACCAACGTTAAAACATCTGCAGCTGTCATAAGGTGGATGCCAACCACTATCATTTTGATTTTGAGAAAGGAAATGCAAGGCTACAGCCTGTGCTTGGGGCAGCATGAATGGACCTTTGAGAGTCCATGATATGAGTGGGAATTTTGAGGATAATGCAAGCAAGGGAAGAGAGCTAGTTCACATATCTATGAGACATGAAGAAGTGATGTTGAGAGCTCTTGTTTCTTTTAATGTGTTTTCTCTATGTAGGTCCACTGAATGGAGAAGAAAGAGAAGAAAAAACATAAATGTGATTCAGACCAGCATATTCACATATATGAGAAGCAAGGCAACAAGGTGAAACAAGATGATAGCATTACAATAACAAAGGTAATACAAAGGAGTTTACAAGTTCCTTCACACATGAAGGAGTTCTATACGATTGGTGATGGCTAGTATGGTATTTTCAGTACTTGTATGGCTGTTTCCAGCCCCTACATTGCCCAAATTGTTGATTTTTGCAAGGAAATTCCACTTTGGTGCTTGCTGTATTTTTTTTATGTTGTTGGTCATGAAAATAACAGGTATAGGACTGTTGTTACCAGCTAAGGACAATTGTAAGTTTGCGACAAATTAAGGAAAAATCCTTGATGAAAAAGGATGGAAAGAAGTTTCAGCTGAAGACATTTTTTATGACAGCCGCCAAGGCAGCTATGAGCCAAATTGCCACCATTTATGCTGATTGTCATCATCATTAGCAGCCACCACATTATTTCAGTTGCATTCATATTGGTGAATATAGGATGTTCTCCCGCCATGGTTGACAAGATTGGAATGAAGAGTAAGGATGCCACATTGGAGTTTGTGTTAGCTTGTCAAGCTGCTGATTATTCATCATTTTTTGCTCTAAAACTGAGATTACAGAAGATTGGAGGGCTTTAAGCACAACTAACATGCTTCGCTATTGTTGCTTTTAGAAAAAGTGAAGATGACAAGTTTGAAGTGATAGCTAATCTCTTCCAGGAAAGTTTTTAAACTTCACAGGCTGCCTAAGAACATTAATAGGAAGAGGGACAACAGGTGTAGGAGCTTGTTTTGGAAAGATCTTTTTCATTTGACAGGCATGAGGATCCAAGCTCCTTGAGCATTACAACATGTTTCAACACTTAAAAGAAGCATGATGTCAGTTGGGCATGTGAGCTTGCAATTGCTTGAGGGCAAACAATTTTGGGAGGGGAGGACTGTAATGTCCCCTTCTCAAGGCTAGTTCATTTCAAAGACCTTGGGCCATTCCACTTCCCGTGGGCTAAAAGGGAAAGAGCAAGGGAAGTATTTAATGTCATGATTTTCAGTTACTTTTGTAGCTTTGTATTATTTTTTAAAGTAATTTTCTAATCATAGCTTAGAGAAGTCAAGTTGGTTCGAAAAAGTGTAAAATCCATTTGAAAAATAAAAGAAAAGGGAACTCATATGTCTCCAAGGAGGTTGGTCCTCTTTGGGAGGATTATATTTTGGTTTTGGCACGACCTTTAGATATAAAAAGGGATTGCTTGGCTTGGAGAAGGACATGCTTGCTTTTGGAATTCATTTTCTTGGAGTTGGAGCATGAAATTGACTTGCTCTCTCTTGCAATTGAGGACATGAAACCCTCTTTGCACTTGATTTGAGGATGAAACCCCTCATTTCTTCATTTGGTGATCTCATATGGAGGTCACACTTGGGCTACATTCAGATTTTCCTTGGGAACATGCCATTTCCAGCTCATTGTAAACCTTCTCCTAGGGTGGTGACTTGCATGGTGGAGGGTTTTGGTGATATCTAGTGCACGACACTCCTTTCTTTGTTGATATTTGGATTGTTCCTAATTTATAAGGCTGATTACATTTTACGGATTGAACGTTGGGCCTTGGAATCATTATTTCCGGCCATTTTTGTAAGTGGGTTTGCTGCTGTTGCAAAATTAATTATTATGCTTCAGCTAGGTTTCTAAAAATTCATTCCTTGGTTTGTGCTTGCTCTAAAATAATTATTATTGTTCCCTACATGCTTTGGATGGTGTAAATGTGGTATTGGTGGTGAATAATTGCAATTTCCCTCTTGCTGTCATAAGATTTCAGACTGCTGTAGCTTGCTGTGTTATAAATTTCAGTTTTCTGTGGTTTGGGTTGGTTCATTTTTCAGCTCAGCTAGGAAAGGGTTATTACATGATATAATCCTATATTTTGACTTTTGCTCTTGCCATGTTATAAAACTCTACAATTTTGCATGAACTTTTGTATATCTGCTCTCATCTCTGGCCAATAATAGCTGTCATTTAGTTCTGCTAATGTTTTATCTGAGACAAAATGTTCAACCATTCCACCACTATGCTTTCCCTTGATCATATTTTCCCTCATTGATCCTTGTGGTACATGCAATGATCACAGCCCTATGACTAACAATCATCTTGCAAAAAGAAATCCAGCCATGGAGTTCTGTCCATGCTTACTTGATCTTTGCACGCTATCCATGCATCTCTAAAATCCACATCCTCCTGGTATAATTCCTTCATGGAATTAGAGCTAATCATCTACTATGATTTTTTTCCCCTTTGGATGAGATTGCGTATGCATTTTTTTCAACAACAATTTTCTTTTACTCAATGAATTTATTTGAAGTATGAGAGAAAGAAGGAGAATGGCAGGAACACGATACACGAAAAATGGCGTCTTGTGTGTGTGTGTCTTTTATTAAGCATAATAGAAGTTACATTTCTGGTTGGGTAGTTATACGTTGATAATTAACATACATTAACTAATATTTTATTAGTTAAAGTTTTACATAACTTAATAACATTAATACCTCCCCCTTAATGAATTATTTGGAAATAATTCCAAGTTTGTCCGAAAATTTTACAAACACAATGGGGACCAAAGGATGTGAGCAAATGCGGAGAGAAAAAATAGAAAATGCAAAGAACGAATCAAGAGTAACCAAAATACACACATTTTCATTGTGTGTCCGTCATTTTGTTGAGTGAAAGATGGTTACAAAGTGGTTGAAGTAGTTTCAACTGTTTAGCAGTTAACTCTTAAACTAATATTAATATAGCGTGAATAAATAAACCTTATATTAAACTTTATATTTTAATACCGCCTCGTAAGGCTTACTCTATAGAACATATTGACAAAAGATTAACATAACAAAACCAAACAAGACCATGCATTCTTCAGAAGCTTTCCCTTTTGAAAATAATGTTTTGACTAGGTAGAACTCCATCAAGCTGCCTCCCTGACCCTCGTAAAGGTGTAGTTCCCGAGTTCTCGGATTTCACCTCCCCGAACTCCCAAATTACAGAATCTTCCTAATTGTTGGACAACCAGCCATATTGAGCTACTCTTGCAATGCTCCATGAAGTTTTCTCATGACCCACGTAAGGGTAAATTCCCGAATTCATAGACTACCGAACTAGTTGGACAACCATCCATGTCGAGTTTCATCTACACTGGATTCTTTCACGTCTTCAAAGTGTTGGGATTTTTAAAAAATATGCAATCTCTATCAGTGAGTTCATCAATTTCAACATCCGGTGGATTTTCAACAATGACTATAATCGTTCTTCCTTTCGTGTCATGTATTATGTTATTACAATCTATATTCTGAATTTTTGACTTCATCCAACTACAAAAATACTATTTTTTTTCTATTCTCGAATTGTCCTTGCAATAATAATAATTTCCATGCCCTAGAAGACTGGCGTTTTTGCAGATTTTGAATATATTCAGGTTTAATGCTTTAAATCTCTACGATTCCCTTGAAATCATTCAAATTAATGGACTTTGACCTCGCAATTCTTTTTTGTGCCTTTCGTGCCCTACCGCAGGTATTATCTTCAGATCTTTGGCAATTTATGAGACTCGCGGCTGGTATTTGTACTTTAAACATTATTTGCGACTAGTTTCCAGCCCTCACGACCCTTATAATGGCAAAATTCGATTCACTTGGTAAATGTTGTGGTATTCATGACTGTTTTGGTTCTTTTCCTTCCCTTGCGCGACCAGACATGGTTTCATGAACCTCATGACTGTATTTTATGCCCTCGATTTGCTGAATCGACTCCTGAAATTCACGTTTTTAGTGATGACCGTGTTTGCTCCATGTGACACTCTCAATGCCATTGTTCGCGTTTTTAGTGATGAATGTGTTTGCAATAGGATGTGCCTGAAACTCGCAGTTCATTTAAAAAATGGACTTTCTTTCGACATGACTGGAAATCTCGAATTGTGCCCTAACGAGACTGACTTGAACTTCTTTCCTTCTCGAGTGGGGTAGGTGGTGACACCAATACCAATCGACCACCCAATACCGGTAAGTGGGTGGTGGCACATCAATGGGCCTATATATCCATGGGGGGCCTGCACTCCCGAAATCGAGCCCCCATATAGAGAGTATAGATACGAAAATGATACTTTCAGACCCCCTCGTGATACATTGTTCACTGGAGGTGGTCAACGATTTTAGTCGTCCCTCTATATGCATATGCCGAGTGCCTCTCAACCCTATCTTAAATCCTTGCTTGCTGCGGCTCTGATACCAATGTTAGGAAATGTGGATCATGCCTTAATCATGTGAGTACATACCACGTGTGTGTGGACAATCATTTAATGTGTAGTAGAGGTAGGTTATATTAGTTGTGTTCATGTATGTAGTCATGTATACATATCCACATGTAATTAGGTCACATTTTCTCTTGTGTACATTCAATAAAGTTGTTGCAACAAAAATTATCTTCAGTGCTATCTAGAATGTTTCTAGAAACTTAACTCTTGAACTAACTCACTCACCATACCTACCTTTCATCAATGTCTTGTACTCTATATATTGGAGCCATGGATAGCATAGATGAGCTTGTGGAGAGTTTCCTCTACCCATTATTAGCTTTTGTGTGTGCAATATTCTTGATTAATGCTTGGCTTATGTTCATATAATATTAGTCTTGGATATCACACTTCTTTCTCTCTTTCTATCATAATATCACCCTATTGGCAACAATCCCTATCAATATTACTACTCAAATCCCACTTGTCATTTGGTAATCATTTTACAAATTGGAAAGCATGCAATGTATGTAGGTTTCTTTATTGGAAGAAGACCATAAATGACTTAATAAACTCACGTCCAAAAGGATATACACCCCAATTTTTTTGAAAATTTGTGAATTATTATATTGATCAATGACAAAGCTTGTCTTGAGACAAGAAATCATGGTATTAGAGACAATTATGGAGCCACTGGAATCTCCATTTAGTAAGATGGTTGGAAAGATACTGATCACCAGCTTCTCATGGATATATCGGTCTCTATCCTAAAGAGGATGATGCTCGAACTAGAAGGAAGGTCAAGGATGGTACATATTTGATGGACCTCCTCGGAGACAATGGAGGAGGCATGAAGGGGAAGTATAGCCTGGGCTATAATAAATTGATTTACCTTAAAAAGTACTCATATGTGAATGATCAAAGATAGATATCATAATATATTTAAGATGTCTTATGGTGTTCACCATGTGAACTACTTGGTTAAAGACATCTCTATTTATGTCAAACATTGGCATCTACTTAACAATAGATTTTAGCCAATGACAAAAAAATTGTACCTCATTGCAAATTAGGATAAACCAAAAAAGGGCTTCCACCATTTGAAATAACCCAAGGCAAATACAAACTCAATATAAAGGCCGATGTTCCTCATTTCAAACATCAAAGAGCATCCAAGTTTATAAATCCCTGCAATACGTTATTACAAAATTGTGTCATTGTTGACTAATATCCTAAGTATAATATCCATTTCAAGTCTAGATAAATCCAAGAAAACATATGCATACCATCAAAGAATCAAAGATGTTGTGTTACTTTAGACATTTCCTATTGTAACCCGATGTAATTTTGAGTATCATTGACCTACTTTTGTCAGCAATAGACAATTATTTAATTTCTATCTTTCTTCGGTGCTAATATGTAAATTTTGGAATCTTGATGTAATTATTTGAGGTAATTGTCGGTAATGAAATATTACAATGATGTCCAAAAACATAAAAGTGAATAGTTACAGAGTAAATAGCATAATCTATGAATAGTTGTGGAGGCCAAACAATAGAAAATAGAATGATTGAAATTTAAACAAGTAAGACATAATGAAAAAAGAAATGTCAAAATATTTAGCCAAACTTTCCTTGGCCATCATTATAATAAATAGAGAGTGAGATGCATTCCCTTGAGCAGGTTATATTGCTAAAGGTTATAAGTTCATAAAGAAAACTTTTCAGGTAATAAGATAAGTTACATAAATACCGTCTGCATATAAATGCAACAAGATCTGCCGTGAAATCTCTAAGCTCCCAATGGTTTTGAGAGAATCGGGTTCCCAATCTCTTGGCAACAAGGCATGTAATCACAGATGGCATAAGCTGGTGCAACTGCACATAAATCCCCATGTAAGGAATGCCTTAAAATGGGGGAATAAAATGCCATGGAAATTTAATGCCGAAAGCCTATACAATACAATTCAAAAATATATAACCCCCTAGTTCAAAGCCTTTTCCTTTCATGTGGATTGAAACAAGATAAGTATGAAAAATCACGAGTGAAATATAAAATCACTTAACATGATTCATAAAGCATATTTACCATGCTAAAAAACAACAAAAATGAGCTTCCATAGCCATAAATTAAGGTATGTCAGCAATGTTGATGGCATCAACTTTATGTAGTCAAAAACTAGAAGAGTCACATAGGAAGAATTATTTCTCAAAATCAACAGAAGTTCTATATGTTCACATGATATAGAACTACTCCTAAAGTGTTCTGCCATTATTTGGTGAGTGATGATTAATTAAGTGGTCGGATTATGCTTTCCATGGTTCGGTCTTGTTTACTAGCTATAATATTCAGAGCCTATATGATTCAAACATTGGCAGCTCTAATGAATGAATGTATAGAAACTCACTATAGGCACTAACCTTGACAATAGATATAATCATTTACCCATACACCCTCATTCATTTCATAAAAATAGTGAGTTTAAAGAACTGAATTTATACTTTACATGTTAATTTTAAAAACATGATTAGTTGCATGTACTCAGTCCTTTTGTTGGTAGAATTTCTCCAAGGCATTCATTTGCTATCAGTAGACAAGCCTTTTGGAAGTTGTACTTCAGCAGTGATAGTAATGACAAAAATTAATGTTTATGTCCAAAAATGCCATAGTTAATGTCTGGTTCTAATTGTCCTTGCTCACCATGTGTTTCATAATACTATTCTGAACAATTTTACTGCCTCTTTTAATTGTAAAACAACTTTTAAGGCATGCAATTGAAACTTTGTTAAGGGAACAATAATACACGGATGTAAAGTTAAACAAATAGAAGCCTAGCAAATGAAATCATAGACTCTAGGTAATTCGATTATGATTTCTGCCAAGCCACTACAAATACTCTAATTTTTTAGATGAAATGCAAACCTCATAATGCACAATCGGATTTAAGTATGTGGAGAATTAGGCATCCCAAACCAAGACCTTAAGATCCATAACAGAACAAAGAAACATTAGGCATCTTGCCAATACAAACTTTAAGAAATGGATTTAATTGTCCTTCATTCTTGAAATAATTGGGCCTCTAGATTTGGTCAGATCTAACATGGATAGGATTTTGATAATATTACAGTATTGTTGCTAACAGTAGGATTGCCTGTTTACAGTTGAGGAAAATTTAGTGTTAACAAGAAAACTAATGTTCAAAAAAACATCACAAAGTGAAAACGGTTAATAGAATTGTGACCTTAAAAAATTGCAACTTTGTTATGTGGTGTCTTATATTGTTCCATCCCACCTTGACCCTCTTTAATACTTAGACATAGTTATTTCATTGGTTATTGTTATAGTTTAATTTTGGCCATGGTCGCATTGAGCGACAAGTTTTTGGTTTGATCCTACACCTACTTTTTCACGTCATGTGAATGCTTGCTTAGATTAAATATTGATTTGTACAATTAGTCTTACAAAATTGTTGATGTTAATTACCGATCTCTTGCAAAAGAAAGCTTTTTATAAATGCTATTGAGATGCCAAGGACCGTGATGTGAAGCCTACAAAACCTATGTAATTGGAATGTTGGTTTTTACACATCATCTCATTAATAGCCATAAGGGCTGCAACAAGGGAGAGATAGAGTCATTAATGTGGAAAAAAATATAACCATAGTGATACGCCACCTAAAGATCAACTAAAAGATATATCAATAAAAACAAGGTATATTGATAATGATATAAGGTATTAGAATAAATATTACATCGATATGCATCTCCTTATAAATGATGAGAAATAAGTTACCATCTAATAACTACCCAACCACCTAATAATTAACTAAGACTATTAAGTCACCAAAGTGACTTTATTTAATACAACATTAAAGCAAGCTTTATATTCTAACACCCCCTCTTAAGGCTTACACCATTGAAAAGGCGGATAGAATAAAAGAACTACAATTTATAGTCTTCAGAAGCTCTTGTTTTGAACAACAATGTCTTGGACCAAGTGTAGCACTCCATCAAGTTGCCTCTCTAACCCTCATATAGGTGTTGTTTCCGATCCTCGAACTAAATTCCTGCATTCGTGCCATTCCATCTTGCGAAACTCCTGAATTACAAACTCTTCCGAATTGTTGGGCCACCCTCCATGTTGAGCTACTCTCACAATTGCTCCAATAAGTTGTCCCGTGATCCTCCTAAGAGGTAAATTTCTAAGATCCATAGATTGCCGAACTATTTGGGCAGTCATCCATGTCGAGATTCACCTACACTAGATTCCTTCCTCGTCATCAAATCACCAACTTCTTAGAGTACTTATAAGTCTTCTTCTTCATTAATAAAATCTTCAATACATTTAGCATTTGGTGAATTGCCAACAAAGGTTACATTTACTTCTGTTCTGGTTGTCTTTGAGTTTGCCTTTGAGAACACTCATTAGCTTGAATGCAACAATTTCAGGCTGTACGACCTCTCTTCTTTCAATAAAAATACTCAATTTGCTTAGTGTCTTTCATCTGATTTTCTGTGATTATTTCTTGTGCAGGAGTATAATGCACTTTCATGTGAAGAATCACCTTCTGTATTGTCCATAGTTGTTCTCTTTTCTTCAGCTAAGAGAGCTGAAATCATATCTTCCAAGCTTTGTGAAGGCATCTGACTAAGAGTAAAAATGACATTACTATACAAAGAAGGCAAATTGTTTAACAAAATGGCTTTGGAATCTTCGTCATCATACTAGAGCTTTAACCTCTGCTAATTGTCTGAACATAGAATTGTTGAACAAGATCTTCGTCAGATTATTTGTCATATGAAGAGATCACATAGTAACAACATAGTAACAGCTATCTTGAATTGAATCGAGTTGAAGCTTTAAAGAAAACTTAGCATTCATTGCTTTTTGCCCCAAACAACGTATTCAGGTTATCCCAGATATCTTTGGATGATTTCTCTAAATCTATATGATGGAGTTTCAAAATTAGAAAGAGCAAGCCCAATTATAGCTTTAGCTTTATCATCATGGCTTTCCCACTCTAACAATTTGGCAGCATTGGTGGGTTGTGTTTCTTTTCCATTAACAATACCCCACAAATTTTTGTTCATTAATTGCATCTGGATTTTAAACCTTCCAAGTGTGAAAATTGAAACCAGAATATTTGTCTATTGGTAAAGAAAACTCCATTCTTTAAAAGAAGTAAAGATCTATTATTTAGGGTTGCAAAAATATTTCAGAGATAGAAGAAGACTAAGAGTTTGTAACTGTTAACAGAAAATTGAAATTTTCTAAACGGATGATACTAGGATTTCTCAAACTCACAGAAAATATATGAAGCATATAGAAATGTATACCAAAGAACAAATCCAGAGACATTAACTAGCAGACTCAAATTCACAATCGTGTATACATCCGTTTCGTTGCTATTTGCAAAGTACATATAGAGGAATAAAAAACCTAGCGACAAAATTGCCAACGCAGACATGAAATGGAGCCACGAATTTTACTTTTAATGTTGTCTCTCCTTGAACTTGTTGAATCTCAAGAATCCTGAATCGCGATGTGTTTTTGTGCCTTTCGAAATTGAATGACGCCCTTTCGTGATTTGTATTTGTGAAAATGTCTCTCAAACTTTGTGACTGTAAGTGCCCTTTCACGAACTCTATTTATGCCTTCTGAGTATTTTATTCGATTGTAAATGCCCTCTCAAATTTGATTGCCCTAGTTGAGAAGTAGATTTGCAACTGTATTATTCTTCGATACGACATCGTTTCTAAGTCTTTCCAACCCTATCCAAGCCTTCGTGAATTTTTCCTGTCACATGCCCTCATGCACAACACTTCAAGCATACAATTGAAACTTTTGATCTCATACTTGAAATGACTTTGATACCATAAAAGATTTATCAATAAAAACAAGGTATATTGATAATGATATAAGGTATTAGAATCACTATTACATTGATATGCATCTCCTTATAAAGGATGAGAAATAAGTTACCATCTAATAACCATCCAAACTGCCTAATAATTAACTAAGACAATCTAGGTCACAAAAGTGACTTTATTTAATACTATATTAAAGAAAGCCTTATATTCTAACATCAACTTACAATCACCTTAACAAGTGCAAAAAAGGATGTTTTGAAGATTTCAACATCTTTTTTTTGATGTATTCATTATTCATTTTCTTATAAAAGAAGTTTATAAGAAAAATTTACCAACCATTCCTCCCAACTGCTTACATTTTTTTATGATCGGTAAACTCTTTTGACCAAAGATATGAACCGGATTCATTTATATCAAAAAAAAAATCATTACATTAGATCAAAGTTACCAAAAGGGCAGCAACCATACAAAACATAAGCTTTCTCAATATCTTACAAAAATGTTCAGTTTAAAACTTCTGCCCAAAGCAAGCCTTCCGCAGCAAAATCCTAAAAACCACCCCTTCGTTATAAAAATAAAAAATGCTTTTACATGATATCCTTTGTGCAGGTTTCATAGCCATTTGGAAAGGCAAGACAATGGAGCCCTCCATGAGAAACAAGAAAAACTACACATAACTAACAGGTCAAAGGAGGATCCCTCCAAGAGAAGATAGCAAAATCCTAAACTTCTGAACCTAAGGTTTGATAAGGTTTTTCATTTCTTCCTCACACACTCTCCTAAAATCACATGGGGAGATTCCAAAAGCCTCGGAGGAAGATAGAAAACTTTGAGCCTTGTCAAACACCTCCCATCTTTCATTTTTTGTATCAATGTTGTGGGGTATGCATGCACTCCAATCTACAATGAGAAACCACAAAGGTGGATATTGAAACTTACAACCTATCGAATCCATAACTACTTCCAACAGAGATTGAAAATACAAAATCATCCTACCCAAGACTGAAAACAAATTAATAGCGTAATGAGGTTTACTTAGCTTGAGCATAGATGGAAAATCTACCCATCTTGCACAATCGTTTTTATACAAACTTGACAAGAAATCTTTGTCCAGGCTAACATCTTGTTCCAACACTTTCCTCTAAGCAATTATTGCACAAGACTTAAAAGATTTTTTCTTCATGTCAGTTTCCAAACTCTGTATGATCTCCCCCGACCTAGCATGTTCACCATGGATCATCAAATGGTAAACCTTTTCTAACTCAAAATAGACCTTGAACTATTGAGCAATATATGATTCATAATGGAGATAAGACATGAAGTATTTAGGACAGATAGTAGAATTCTTTCTTGGCTTTTTCAACATAATTGTTGAGGACTTGCGTAATGTCCCCTTAGGGTAAATCTAATGTCCCCATTTTTGAAGACCCTTAGCCTATCATTCCCCGTGGGGCTTTTGGGATGTTGTAAGGGGGAAAATTATATTAAATAATTAGATAATATTGCCTAGAGAGTGATTTTAATCATTTGACATTATAAAACAATATTTATTTAATTATTTAATATTTATGGAGCAAGCAATGTATTTAATTATTTAATTAAATTCCCAAAATGCAAATTAAAAAGGGGAATTATTTAAATAATATTTAGGTGGATTTTAATATTAAAATCACCCTTTGAAAAGGGGATGGGAGGATAAACTGTTTTTTATTTAATGATTTCCCTCTCCTAGGGAAGTTTCGAATTTTAGTGCCATCCTTGCTTATAAAAGGAGTGCTAGGAAGTCATTCGTTATGACTTATGTTATGATGAGATTTATTTGATACTCCATGCTTGGAGTTGGGATGCATGCCCATTAATGTTTTCACTTACTCTCTCTCATTGCGTGGGAGATTGTTTAGTGAGGTGGTTATTGAAATCAATTTGAAGTGATTTTTTTTGCTGCAATCAGCAAGTCCTTGTTTTGATGTCTTTGGCTTCAGGCATTTTCATTAATTTTGAAGTTGTTTGTAAATGCCTGCATAGGTAATGTAGCAATTCGACTGTAGTGTTAATTAATCTTTGATCTCAATATAACATTTCTTTGGATTTGCTCCTTGCAAATCGATTTGGTGTTTAGATAAGTATCGGCTTTCTCTTATATTTGATTTTTTGGTTGGCTGTGATCAAGTTAATAAGTTGTTAATACTTTTGTAAAATCTGATTTCTTGGAAATGTAGTTTTCTTATCGCAATTCTTTTCCTGATATTTTGTACAGCTGTTTGCATACATTTCCTGAGTGTGGAGTCGACCAGCCTCTTGCACAATTTTTGATGTCAATATTGGCAGTTGACGACTTCTATGGTGATTGGGGACTGATTTTGCAATATCTCCATTTAGTGTGGATTGATCAAGTTTAAATGCATGCATGTTCCTTTCCTTTGGCAGCTATTTGTATTTTGACGGCAATAATTGGCAAGGTAGATCTCATTCATATGGTCTGGTTTTGATTAAATACCCTATCTGCCATTGTTTCCATCAAACAGGAGACTTAATTATAGGTGAATTGTTAGATATTTGACACATGTTTTGAATCGATTGGTTTAAGCAGCCCAACTCTTAGTGCACTTGTTTATCAAGGCTCCTCTAGCGAGCTTGTAATTCACATGATTTGTTGATGGTTTTAGGACCTACTCTTATGCAGCGATCTGGGTTTCTAATACGTTGAATACTAATATTGCATGGGGATCCCTTAATGCTATAAATGGTGTTGGTAGTGTTCATCTAGTTTTGCAAACTTTCATCATAAGGTCTATTGCCCAGTTGATGTTCGGTGCTTAGTGAACTGGGGATTTTTGCATGATCTTGATCTCAAAAAAATTCAGCGATCATGGGTGCATATCTACTTGAGTAGATATTATAAAGATTTGGATTTAAATGATTTTGGCTGGGTTTTGGGTCTTTCATTTAGGTGGATGCTGTTATGTATCTGATGGTCTGCGACTGGGATTAGATGTGTATGATATTACATGAATTGAAGCCTAATGGGCAGCATAGATATTGTGTCCCACTTTTTGAACATTCCTTCTTGTGACGGGTTCCTACCGTGCATGGTAACTCTTTATTTGCATGATATAGAAGTAATTTGGAGATCCTGTAACATCATGAACTCATGTGAGGAGAATAACCTGATTATGTATGAAGTATTTATCACCTATTTATGTAACAATCCATGCATGAAATATATGATGGTATGAATGTTTGCAACCTCCATGTAGGGCAAATAGATGCAGTGGTTTTTCATTTGTTTACATTTAGGAGAATACAGTCATGATCAGATTTTAATTGGGTAGCAGTATACATTCATCACACATAAGTGGAAACATAGTTGATGAGATTAAAACCATTAAATGCCTTATCTTAACATGGTTTATTGAGTCAACTACTCAACTAGTTTCAAGTGGTTTGCTATTAACCGTTGATTTGAAATTCATTACATTGTAATATAGCATGTTTTACACCCATACAGAGTTGTATCCTCGGAGTTGGTACATTACCGGGAAATGAAGAAAGGTTGTCAATTAACACTGGAAAATACACATTCATTTGTAGAATACTTATGTAACAATCTTCTGACAACAATCTTTGATTTTACAAGCTTTAGAACCCTTATCCCACATAATCGATAAGCACTTAATTATGCTTATTCTTCTTGGGTATCATGCATGATAACCTGCAAACCAGTGTTACTGCTTAATAAGGCTTACATGGCTAGCCTTTATTGTAACTAGAGGCACATGTCATATCCAAGAAGATTAATATTTTTATCAAATAGATGCTTGAATTTCCCTTTTGCATGTACATTCAAAACCCTGGAAGATGGGAATGCAGCTAGAAGGTAGGGATATGGCAAAATCCTAAAGATTGGAAGTACAAAATGATGGACACTAGCATCAGATTTGTTACATTTTGCAAGCCCTGTTTACAAAAACAATAGTTTTTCACACTTGACAATGAACATAGCCATCTCTATTATGAACAAAATTAAATGTTTCACGATGTCATTTCTTGATTTTGATGCAAGAGAATCGTAAAATTGTGTACACAACTGTAAAACCTGTCATAAGGTAAATAGTCACACTTATTGTCTTTGGCTGTCACATCCAACCAATGCAAAAAGACTTTGAGAATTTTTATTTAACAAATGTTACATTAAAGTTTGCCAATCATGATTGAATATCTTATCAAAATAATGCCCTGAATGATAATTATTGGATCTAATCCTTACTAAATTAAACGTTGATTGTAAGCCTTGGAAAATGTTATCTTCTTTGATTGGTTGATTGGAGACTATTATTGAAGATTAAGTGAAACTTTAGTTTTATCCACAAATTGTAAATGAACTTAATAATCATTCCTTGATTTCTTATTATCGAAGGAGGAAGTTTATCGTTGGATTGCAATTTTATGACAAAAATTCTGTATATGCATATAGGTCCATTTCTTTTCTTTTGACCAAATAGTGGGTAAAACATATTTATGTCTTCATGACCTACATTTCATGTATTCACTTTCTATACAATTTATTTTCAGCTCATTGTTCCAGGGAACGATTATCTTAGGACATTGTAGGCTACCACATTTGTAGATCCTTGCCAATATATGAATATGCTTCAACATAATTAATATTCACTTGAAAATACACTAAGGTTTTTATACAATCGAATATTATACTTTTTTGACATGATGGTACATATCCCTAGGCTATTTTACTACGGATTACCTTTTTGACACTTAATGTAATATTATCTAATGTTACGACCTACTTTGTTTGAGATATGAGACACATAACATGACCACTTGGTTGCAATGAAAATTATTTGTCCTAGGTAGCCATATTTACCATCCAAGTTTGGGCACATTCGACTTTTAAAGTAAACTATTCTAGATGAGGTATCCATAGATTTCAAGATCAGTATCAACATGAAGGAGATTTCGCTCAAACATAGGGTGCATAATTGATGATCTAGACTTTTGAGCGATGATCATCACAACTAGAACATTAGTCTCCGACTCCTGCAGAAATAGGATGATTCAACTAGTGTATTTTTATTGAAATCAAGGTATACATTGACAAGATAATTGTAATCTGATTTTCATAGGAATCAAACAATTGAAAAGGTTGCAGATCTAAAATATGTTTGTAGAGTTCAACCTAGACATCAAAACCATGATGAGCATTTATTGAATATCGTGGTAAATATTTGGTCTTCTCTATGGTTCACTTGGCAATATCAGAGGCTTTGGTATTTAATTGCATCCTGAAATTTGGAACCCATTTTATACTTGTTCTATGACCAAGGTCCTCTAGCTGAAGTACTTTTTATCACATCCTAGACTTTCAGAGTCCAAAGACATAACACCTATGAGAATAGTTTACACTTAGAACCATGAGTAATTGCACATTTTTTAAGATTTTTATATTAGAAAAACTTCCAAGGATACATATTTTGGTCACTGCATAAAAGCTATTTGTACCTTAAAAATGTTCAAAATTAGAGTATAAAAGCTTCGTTATGCAAACAATAGACATTTACTAGATAGCGTGATTGAAGTCGGACCAATACTTCTAAGGTCTATTTTTATAAAATAGGACTCAATGCAATATCAATTGGCTATGGTAGCATTTGAAATCAGCTACTGTTGATCTCTTGTTGGAATAACTATTAGAAGGTAACTTCCGGAAACCTGTCTTATTCGTAGATTGAATTCCCACTCTCTTCTCTCACAACAATTACTCAAATTGCCAGGAACATGCCACAGAGGAAGAAAGCGGTCTCATGAGCTGTCATAGTCTAATTAAACCTATAATTTTGCTCATCTTGGACTCTTTTAGGGCTTCAAAATTGTAAGGCCTCAAAGATATAGGTACTATTTCCTAGCTAGTTATTTAATAGGCAATACTCTCTAGGTTTATCTACGGGGGAACAAAATTCTACTGACACCATCATGGAGTCTCTTATGGCCACCTATACTGTCTTGCCTAAGAAAAATATGGTCCTTAGAATAACCATCTTTGTTTAGAATATCCAATCCCTCTATAAAGTGGTGCTAACCAGGCTTAAGTGCATTTATGCTGATTTTTGTCTCTCCTTTGAGGCAATGCACTTGAATGGCATTCTAAACCTTTACTCAAACAATTTTGCCATATGTGTAGATAGCTAATAGTGCTTAGGCAGGTTTCCTACATTTGGACCTGATAAATAAAGCTACATTCACTATTGAATTTCCCTTCAAACCCAAAGTTAAATTTTCCTGCTGAAAACACGAGTTCCTATTTCGTTCTTTGAATATTGTTTTGATAATTAAAGTAAAGGACTAAATTATCAAAACTCAAATAAGGTAACCTGCTCCCAAATGTAATGACTAACGTTTTATTTTATCCTATTCAAATAAAAAATCTGCACATAGCTTGCAATCCAATCTGCAACAAACTAAAATAATAAAATCTAAACATTTAAATTATGATTTAGCCAACTAAATCTACTTATCATATCTTTTCAAAAAATAATTGGAAAAAAGAATGACTAATTTTTTAAAGTATTATCGCCATGTTAAACAAAATTTAATATTCGAATGTTTGAAAATTGAAAATAGATAATCATCTGATATTTGGGGCCAGATCAATGGTAAACCTAAGATGTTATTCCTCTTTTCAAATGCTATAAACTCTTATTTAAATGTTAAATAATCTATGTTACCCGAAACGTTTTGGATACCAAAGCGGGTC
The DNA here is from genome assembly GCA_019776745.2 of Taxus chinensis. Lineage (NCBI taxonomy): Eukaryota > Viridiplantae > Streptophyta > Pinopsida > Cupressales > Taxaceae > Taxus > Taxus chinensis. Next base: position 847,471,082 of record CM034148.1, on the reverse strand, counting down.
TAGCGATAATATCCGATACGCGGAAATGGCAAAAGAAAAGTTTGACCCCGGATACGGCGTAGGATACGGCAGTACAAAAGCTATATAAAAATTAAAAAATATATAAATTTCAGCCTTCTAAATAGGAATTTAATTATTAACCCACATATTATGCATATGAAAGACAAGTTAGAAGTAAGTCCCTAATATAAGTATGAATAACCACAACAAACAAGCTAGGATACCGATAAAACTTAGAAACTTAAAAGCATAAAAATTATCATATAAATATTTCTGTTATCACCGAATCACAGCACCCTTATGTTTTGTACAAGTGCATATACTTGAACTCACGGTGTGATTGGATAACATGGGTACTATCTCCAAGTTGTGGGACTTGCTACTTGAGATAGACCTCCAGAGAAAGCTGGTTCTTGCTCCTAAACTACCTGCCACAATCTACTCTAATGCAGGATAAGCTAACTGTTCTAATCTAAATTTCCAAGGGACCAGGGAAAGAGAATGCATAAAATGAAAGCCTACACTAAAGCGGTGATACACCAGAAAAGGAGGATGTGAGAGTAGTCTCCAAATGTGTGAAATACAGAGGCAAAGTGCACACTAGAAGAGGTGATGACAGTTCTCCATAATCTAGCAAAATGCATTCACAGCAATATTCCAAGCACACACAATGATAATGAATTCCTGCAAGAACATAATAATAGACACAATATTCTTGTAGAAAGATAAAAGGGGCAAGAAGAATGCAAGAAAACACAGCAGGGGAAGATACATCCACAAACTTGTATTTTATTGCTTCCTGGTATGCACAGTTCAGTCTATTACAAGATAAGGGCCTGGATCACCATGCAAGGAGTCCACTACAAGGGCCTGCAACACACTGGCTTCACAAAGCAATTTTGGCAGAGCTTTGCTACCCAAAAACTCTCTCCTTTACAATGAGCCCAACACTCCAATTTATAGAAAAAATGAGAAGGAGAAGAGAAGGGAAAATGGAAATCCCGAAATCTGTCCTTCAACCACCTGTAAGAGGCATTAAATTGAGTGAAATGATTATACATTACTTGCAAAAGGCTCCCCATACTGTCCCATGTGCTGCAGCAGAGAAAGAATGATGACCATGCCTCTTAATTGCACTCCCAGCTACCAAATAAAACACTGTTCTGAACCCGGCCACGTTTTCTTAAAAATACTCAATCAATTTCTGATCAAATCTAGAATTTCTTGATTGATGTGCATCGGGCTCGGAACCACAATTCCAACGGTACCAATTTTGTGTGATTTCGTTGAGAAATGCAAAAGTTATGGCCTTCTGAGTGCGGGCAGCTATTTTGGGTCTGGCAGGCGTTTTCTGTCATTTGACGGGAATGAGCATTAACTGACTGGAGCCGAATATATTTCTTTTATTTAAATATATCTACCCTCATTAAAAATAAGAAATCCAGTTTTTTGTGGCGTAGAGGACGTCGTGCTCATTCCAGAAAGTCCAATTTTGTGAAAATCGGAGCTCGGAGTCAAAAGTTATGGCCGTTTGAAGTTTCCACGGGTCAAACGTTGACTTTTCTTCTCTGCCTTCGGCCGCTTTGGCTTTTCGCGTCCCATGCGTCCCTTTGTCCCAAATGTCCGTGCTGCGGCAAATTCTTCCAAACGTGGGCTTCCATGTCCACTTTTCTGCCGTCGTGATCTGATTGGCCGGCTTTCGGCTATCCGCGTCCCACGTCCTTTTGTCCCGCTTGTCCCAGTGCTGAAGTTCCCTGTTTCGGCCGAACCGGCTGGTTCGCGTACTTTTGTCCCATTTGCGCGTCCCAGAACTGTTTCGGGACAAATTTTCCCGACTCGCCCGGTTTCGCCCGGTTCGCGTACTTTTGTCCCACGCGTCCCGGACTAAAGTTCTCATTTCGGCCAATCCGGCCGTTCGCGTACTTTTGTACCTTCGGCCCAACTGTTCCGGGCTGCCTTGACTCATTTCGGCTGATCCGGCCGGTTCGCGTACTTTTTGCCCAGATGTCCCAGAACTGCCTGTTTCAACAGTTAGTCAATTTTTTCAACTTTTCGGCCAGTTCGGATTTCCGCGTCCCGCGCGTCCCTTTGGCCCGGATGTCCCAAATGCTGCGCAGACCGCCTGGCGGCCTTTCGGCCGGTTCGCGCCCAGATGTCCCAACTGTCCCAAGGACCGCCTGGACTAGGACTTAGCCATTTTTCGTGATTTTTTCTGGCCCGAGCTTGTTTTTTTGCAATTTTTTACATTTTCTCAGAACTTGCTCTCTTCTACTTGGACAGGGGAGTTAGAAAAAATATGAGGGGACCCTAGAAACATGACTTTTTGCCCGGAATCAATATAATTGCTTGGGACTAAAGAATTTGATGCATGTTATCAAAATTACCTTGAGGGGTGAATTTTGGATAACAATTTTGGCGACTCAGCGGGGTCATCTGCCTGCCAGATGAAGAACGACCAGCTGCTTGTAGCAATCCATTGGGCATGGAGTCTATTTGATAACCTCTCAGCTGATCTGAAATTTGAAAACCTGTGTCCTTGAGCCATTTGAACATTTGTTGAGCTGGTCTTCCTGTGGCTGCAAATTCTTTTCCAGGAGCTTGATGAACTGCAAACATGCACATACTAGAAGCAATAGGACATGTGCACAAGCACTTAGGGAAATAAAAAACTACTCTAACAGCAGTACAATGTGCATAAGCACTTAGAGGAATGGAAATTCTAAATTAATATTTACAAGGGTGAAAATCTATCTTTCTAGTAGCAACGTTTGAGATAGATCCCATTGACCGGAATCTGCAATTCTTCACCATCCAACTTAGCCAGTCGGAAAGCATTGCTACCTTTGCATTCAATGATCATGTATGGGCCACTCCAGATGGCATCAAACTTGGAGTGCTTTCCTGGTTTTGCACGATCAGCATCCCACTTCAGTACCAAATCTCCAGTTTGCAATATCCTGGCCTTAGCTTTCTTGTCAAAACTCTTTTTGACCAATGCTTTATCCTTTTCTATGGTCTGCATTGCGTGCTCTCTTGTTTCTTCTAATTCCATCAGCTCTGCATACCTGATTTCCATAGGTTCAAACTCAGCCAGCTCCAACTGTTTCATGAGTTCCAATGCTGGCAACTCAAGTGATATAGGTAGAACTGCTTCCTTTCCCATACACAAGCTTGTATGGAGAGCTTCCTGTAGATCTCTTGGGTGTGATCCTATCAGCCCATAGGGCTGATTTGAGCTTTGCGTGCCAAGTTCTTTGATTTTCATCTAGAGTCCTTCTGATGATTCTTAGTAGGTTCTTGTTTGTAGACTCGGCTTGGCCATTACCTTGAGGGTAATAGTTCGATGAAGTGCTGAGATACACACAATTCTTGACAGCCCATTCAGTGATCTTTGTGCCAAGGAATGCCAATGCATTGTCTGATATGATAGTGGCAGGGGCACCAAACCTCGTGACTATCCCTTCATAGAAATCTAAGATATTAGATTCATTTGCCTCCTTGAGTGCCACTGCTTCAGTCCACTTGGTGAAATAGTCTGTTGCTGTTAGTATCCACTTGTGGCCCTGACTTGAATTGGGATTGATAACCCCAATGAAGTCCAATCCCCATTGCATGAATGGCTGATTTACTGAAATTGGACGAAGGGGCAGCGCTGCTAACCTTTCTTTCCCCGTGAAGAATGCACATTTCTTGCATTTCTTGACCCATGAGTAGCAATCATTGAACACAGTAGGCCAATAGTAACCAGCTTTCATGATTTTGAGAGCTGTCACTCGTGGAGCAAAGTGGCCTCCTGCTTCCCCGTCATGGAACTCGTGTAAGATCTTCTCAACTTGACCTGTTCCAATGCATCTTAATAGAACACCATTGATGTCCCTTTTAAACAAAACTCCATCAACAAGCACATATGGAATGGCTTGTAATCTGAAGTATCTCCTCTTTGCTTTGCTCACTTCTAGAGGGCACAAGCCTGTTTGGAGGTAATGCACCAAGTTTTGAGTCCAACATGGGACGGGTGCATCATCAGCTGGTTGTTCTTGATCATTCTGTAGTAGCAAGACAACATCCTCTTCACTTTTTGACTCGTCTGGTTGTTTGGAAGCGAGCTGCTCACACAAGCCTTTGCCACGAACTAGCTTGGTCACTTTGATTTCAATATCATATTCCATCACCCGAGTGATCCAACCTGCTCTCTTCTCATTTAAATCCTTGTTTAGGAGGAAGTCCTTGACGCCAACATGAGACACCAGCAGTTGAATCTTATTGTTTGAGACCAAATGTCTGAACTTCTTCAAGCTCCTGATGACAGCAAGGACATGCTTTTCGATGAAAGAATACTTTATTTCGTAATCTTCCAAGGTTTGACTGAAGAATGCTATGGGCTGTTCTGAACCTTCTCTATTCAGCTGTGTCAAGATAGCTGAGATTGTATCTGATCCTCCAAATGCATACAACATGAAGTCCTTTGAGAAATCTGGGTTGATAAGAGTTGGAGCTTGTGATATTGCATGCTTGATGTTTTCAAAACTCTCTTTGCCTTCTGCTGTCCATTTGAATGCCAGACTCTTCTTCAACATCATAGTTAGAGGCTTCACAAGAGTGGCAAAATTAGGCACAAATCTGCGGACAAAGTTTATCCTTCCTAAGAAGCTTTGGAGAGATTTCTTGTGGTGTGGCAATGGAAGCGTTCGGATGGCTTCAACCCTTTCAGGATCAATTGTTAGCCCTTCCCTAGAGACAATGTGGCCCAACAATTTGCCTTCGTGTGCCAAGAATATACACTTCTTTGGATTCAATGACACTCCGAACCTTCTACACCTCTGAAATACTTGTCTGAGGTGAAAGAGATGGTCTGCTGCATTCTTTGAGAAGACAGTGATATCATCTAGGTATACCAGCACTATATTGTTGATTAAGCCTTTGAATGCCATATCCATAGCTCGCTGAAATGTTGCTCCGGCATTTGACAGTCCAAATGGCATCTTCTTGTAAGCATACGTGCCCCATTTTGTAGTGAAGGCCGTCTTGAATTGATCTTCTTCCTTTACCATTATCTGATTATAGCCTGAATATCCATCTAGCAATGAAAACCTTTCTGAACCAGCTACAACCTGCAATATTTGTTCCATTGATGGAAGCGGATAATGATCTTTGAGTGATGCTCTATTTAGATCGCGAAAGTCCACACACAATCTTATTTCTCCGTTTCTCTTTCTTACCGGCACCAAGTTTGCAACCCAACTTGAGTGTTTGATGGGGAAGATGATACTGGCCTCAATGAGCTTGCCTAACTCTTTTCTCATGAGAGGCTCGATATGAGGATTTACTGGCCTTTGCTTTTGCCTGACAGGCTTGGATTCTGGATCCAACTCAATAGTATGTTGTGCCAACTTTGGGTTGAAACCTCTTAAATCTTTGTAAGTCCAAGCAAAGACATCTGGGAACTCTTGACAAAGCTGAACAAAATCAGATTTCTCTTGTGAGGTACTTACTTTGCCAATTTGCAATGTCTTGCCTTCTTCTACTAAAATAGGCTCTGAATCTTCACCCTTTACTTGAATGTTCGCTTTCTCCTTCCGGAACTGATCATTCGGGTTGAAGATTGACTCCAAGGTTATGAGGCCTTTTGGCAATTTGTTAGTCCTAAGCTGCACCACTTGGTCACCATACTGCTGCTCCAGCTTGTCTTGATTTCTCATGGAGAACTCAGCTTCTTCTTGCAGGAAATTAACAATCTGCTGATCATTCTCGAAGACTTGCCAACTTGTGTTGTTATCTGGAACAGCTGGTCTCACAACCACTTTGATATGAGGCTGAGTTTTCTCACTTTTGATACTTTCTACAACATCAAACGCAGCCCCAATTGCTGCCAGTCTGTCAGCGGCTTCATTCTTTTTTCTTGGGATGGAAATGATGCTAAAAGCTTCAAAATCTTCAATGAGATCCCATACCCGATTTTTGTAGTTCTTCAACAGATCATTTTTGGCAGCATTTTTTCCTTTGACTTGGTTTACGATCAGCTCACTATCACCAAATACTTGTAAATTCCTGATGCCTTTCTTCTTTGCCCAGTGCAGTCCATGAATTAAGGCTTCATACTCAGCTGTGTTGTTTGAACAGGAAAACTGGAAACGGAAGGCTGAGTAATACCTTATACCTTGCGGTGAAATGAGCATAGCTCCTCCTCCTGCACCTTGTCTACTCCTTGACCCATCAAAGAACAATTGCCATACTTCATTCTTGTCTTTATGATCTGGCTTGGTGATGCTGGGGAGAGGTTGATTCTCTTCATGTAAACAATAAACTCCTAGCTCAGATTCTTCTATTTCTTGATAAGGATCAAAAGCATGCACCTTGCTTGCCCATTCATCAAGAGTCAAATCTGGGATGCTTCCAACCTTGGTGTCAGCTTCATCAGTGCTTGGATAATCTTCTTGATCAAACGCTGAACAGTTGGTATTGATTTGGCTTGGAGTGTAAGGCTCAATATGAAAGTTTGCAATAGGTTCAGACCTGATTGTGGCTTTGGTTCCATATCTTGTTCTGAACAACATGTGTGACCAATCCGCCGAAAGATAGCCTCCAATTTTAGCAGTGAAGTCTCTTGACAAGCACAATGCAAAGAGTGGTGGCAGGTCTATGACTGACACATCTTGTAACACTGTTACGTTGGGACATGCGTGCAGTGTGAGGCTCAAACCTTTGATTACTCCAACCGTTGTCACTGCTGTCCCATCTAATTGCACTACACCCTTGGAGATGACTTCATATTGGAGTCCTAGCTGATCAGCTATTTGCTTGGGCATTACTGAACTGCTTGCTCCCGAATCGATCATGCAATTATGCACCAACTTATCTCCTATGATCAATGAAACATAAAATGGAGGGGGCTTCAACATTTTACCTTGCTGTCCTCCATGATTTCCTTCAGGCTGGGCAGCATTTGTGAGTACCTTCTCTTGCATTTGGACCTGTTGATTTGAAGTTGACCAGTCCTTCATGGCAGCTTGTAGCAAATCTCTTTGTCCTGGGATAGATAGTGATTCCCACATTGATATGTTTACATTTGTCTTCTTCATCTGATCAATGATACTGAATGGAGATGAAGTATCCCTCTGTTGTCCCTTGGCCTGCACATTCATTCCTTGCAAATGAGCGGCAGCAGCTGGCATCTGAGTTGGTTTAGGAGCTGGTTTGGATGCTCCTTGTATGTTTGGAACTACAGTTTGCTTGCCAGCGGCTTGTGGAGTGGTAGAAGGTTGTGGATTACTCGAAGCCAATGGCTGTTCTTCACCCAAATTTCTCCTCTTTGACCTTGTGTTGGCTGCAACACTTTGAGAGGGTATTTGATTCATACCACAGAAATCTTCGGCCTGCCAATTGACAAGAGTAGTTTCATTCGGAGATGTTCCTTGCTGAGGTGCCCCTTGCTGCTGGTCTTCTTCGTGGCTGGACTCTTGCGACCCACCAATGGTTTGCACCATTAGAGCCTGATTTAATGCACCGTTAAAGCACATTGATTGGTTATGTGGCTGACTGCACGGGAAACACCAATCATATTCTTGGGCCATATTATTTTGGACTGGCACCAAAGCTTTAGAAGCAGATACAACATTGGGGTTATAGGGCTGAAATGGTCTATTAGCGGGAGGCCTTGCTTGATTCTGATTTGCAGCTGGATTGGGTGGTCTTTGAGGTTGATATGGCTGCCTGTTAGGCTGAGCTTGAGGCTGATACGGTCTAGCACTTTGTGCTTGCTGTCTTTTGATAGTAACCAGCTCATTTCCCAAATTTTGCAATTGTTTCATGACCTCTTGGAGTTCATTTGAAGCACTAGAGGATGAAGTAGAAGTTCATTTGAACTTTGATTTCTAGGGGTGGGAATAGGAGCCAAAGTGGGTGCTTGACTAGTGCTTGGGCTCTCTAAACTTGGATATAATGGCATTGGAGGCCTAGGAGCCAGTTTACCAGCTTGAATAAGACAGTTTTCAGCTCTAATGGCAATGCTATAAGCAGCAGGTAAGGTTGTGCCTCCCATAGATTGAATTAACATAGAAATATCAGAATTCAAAGCTTTAAGGTAATATAGAAAAGCACCTTCTGCTGTTGGCCTGACTGCCACTGGAATCCTATCCCAAGACCTTTGAAATCTGAAGTTGAAGTCAGTCAGCTGCTCGTTGGGGGCTCTCTTGATAGTTGTCAATTGTTCTAGAAGAGACAAGTTGTCTCCCTTTTCTCCAAACTGCTCATGGAGAACTATGCATAACTGATTCCAATTTGTGATAGAACCAGCTTCAAGGCTCCTGAACCATTGCAATGCCTTCCCTTTGAACGATGATGCCAGCAATTTGACAGCCACATCCATTTCGTTTATCTCATGGATTGCACAGACGTTAGCAATGTCTTTGACATGATCACCAGGAGTGGTATGATTTTCTCCAGTGAAAAATGGAATGTTCTTCAATGCTGCAATTGGAACTGGATTCTGTGCATTGAGGGCAAGTGGGCTGCTGCCAGTGAAATTGACAAAGGGATTTAGTGGTTGCGCCATTCTGATTGGCCTGAGAACCCTTGTTGATGCGAGAAAAGGTCTACCAGGTGGAGGTGTAGACAAAGTTCTATTAGGTGGAGACGCAGATCTTTGAGCTCTTCTTCCCCTTCTTTCTCTGCCTGGAGATAGATGCAGATAAACAAACAATCCTTCCTCCCTAGTTCTTGACCTGGTCTGTATTCTTCTCATAAATTTTCCAGGCTTGGACTGCAGGAACCAGCAGATTATGCCTCTTTTGGAGTCGCCAGATGTGCGATTTTAAAGCTCCTTCAAAGCTGGAACTTACAACAAGTGCACATCAATCTTGTTGCAATGAAAGTAAAGACCTCTAAGGTCCCACCGGGCGTGCCAGAACTGTTATCACCGAATCACAGCACCCCTGGATGTTTGATCAAGATATACTTGAACTCACGGTGTGATTGGATAACATGGGTACTATCTCCAAGTTGTGGGACTTGCTACTTGAGATAGACCTCCAGAGAAAGCTGGTTCTTGCTCCTAAACTACCTGCCACAATCTACTCTAATGCAGGATAAGCTAACTGTTCTAATCTAAATTTCCAAGGGACCAGGGAGAAGAGAATGCATAAAATGAAAGCCTACACTAAAGCGGTGATACACCAGAAAAGGAGGATGTGAGAGTAGTCTCCAAATGTGTGAAATACAGAGGCAAAGTGCACACTAGAAGAGGTGATGACAGTTCTCCATAATCTAGCAAAATGCATTCACAGTAATATTCCAAGCACACACAATGATAATGAATTCCTGCAAGAACATAATAATAGACACAATATTCTTGTAGAAAGATAAAAGGGGCAAGAAGAATGCAAGAAAACACAGCAGGGGAAGATACATCCACAAACTTGTATTTTATTGCTTCCTGGTATGCACAGTTCAGTCTATTACAAGATAAGGGCCTGGATCACCATGCAAGGAGTCCACTACAAGGGCCTGCAACACACTGGCTTCACAAAGCAATTTTGGCAGAGCTTTGCTACCCAAAAACTCTCTCCTTTACAATGAGCCCAACACTCCAATTTATAGAAAAAATGAGAAGGAGAAGAGAAGGGAAAATGGAAATCCCGAAATCTGTCCTTCAACCACCTGTAAGAGGCATTAAATTGAGTGAAATGATTATACATTACTTGCAAAAGGCTCCCCATACTGTCCCATGTGCTGCAGCAGAGAAAGAATGATGACCATGCCTCTTAATTGCACTCCCAGCTACCAAATAAAACACTGTTCTGAACCCGGCCACGTTTTCTTAAAAAACTCAATCAATTTCTGATCAAATACTGGAATTTCTTGATTGTTGTGCATCGGGCTCGGAACCACGATTCCAACGGTACCAATTTTGTGCGATTTCGTTGAGAAATGCAAAAGTTATGGCCTTCTGAGTGCGGGCAGCTATTTTGGGTCTGGCAGGCGTTTTCTGTCATTTGACGGGAATGAGCATTAACTGACTGGAGCCGAATATGTTTCTTTTATTTAAATATATCTACCCTCATTAAAAATAAGAAATCCAGTTTTTGTGGCGTAGAGGACGTCGTGCTTGTTCCAGAAAGTCCAATTTTGTGAAAATCGGAGCTCGGAAGTCAAAAGTTATGGCCGTTTGAAGTTTCACGGACCAAACGTTGACTTTTCTTCTCTGCCTTCGGCCGCTTCGGCTTTTCGCGTCCCACGCGTCCCTTTGTCCCAAATGTCCCAGTGCTGCATGGGACAAATTCTTCCGAACCACCCGAAATGGGCTTCCATGTCCCTTTTCTGCCGGTGACACGTGGCGTGATCTGATTGGCCTTCGGCTCCTTCGGCTATCCGCGTCCCGCGCGTCCCTTTGTCCCGCTTGGCCAGTGCTGAAGTTCCCTGTTTCGGCCGAACCGGCTGGTTCGCGTACTCGCGTCCCGCTTGTCCCATTTGCTTTTGGGCCGTTTGGGACAAATTTTCCCGATTCACCCGGTTCGGCCGGTTCGTGTACTTTTGTCCCACGCGTCCCGGACTGAAAGTTCTCATTTCGGCCGATCCGGCCGGTTCGCGTACTTCGCGTACCTTCGGCCCAACTGTTCCGGGCTGCCTTGACTCATTTCGGCCGATCCGGCCGGTTCGCGTACTTTTGCCCAGATGTCCCAGACTGCCTGTTTCAACAGTTAGTCAATTTTTTCAACTTTTCGGCCAGTTCGGATTTCCGCGTCCCGCGCGTCCCGGCCCGGATGTCCCAAATGTTGCGCAGACCGCCTTGGCGGCCTTTCAGCCGGTTCGCGTCCAGATGTCCCAACATGTCCCAACTATTGCAAGACTAGGACTTAGCCATTTTTCATGATTTTTTCTGGCCCGAGCTTGTTTTTTGCAATTTTTTACATTTTCTCAGAACTTGCTCTCTTCTACTTGGACAGGGGAGTTAGAAAAAATATGAGGGGACCCTAGAAACATGACTTTTTTCCCGGACTCAATATAATTGCTGGCTAAAGAATTTGATGCATGTTATCAAAATTACCTTGAGGGGTGAATTTTGGATAACAAATACTTAAATCGAACACGATGTGAACGTCATGAATCTCATGATGTATTAAATTCAATCATAAATAAATATTCAAAGTTCAAACTATCTTTCATTGTCAATATTCATCATATTCCTCTTCATCAAGATGATCAAGATCAGCTACATCATCATCATTACGTGGTTCATTAGAACCACATGGGCTCGAACCACTCGCACTAGGGCCACAGCCAATTGCACCCCCTTGTGCATGTAAGTCTCATGGTGCCACAGAAGTCACCTCATCATCATATGCTCCTGTTAGAAGCACGAGAATACTGAGAGGGGGTGAATCAGTATTCGGCAATAAAAACTTTTTCTCCAACTTATTAATTTTCTACTTAACAAGATATTCAAATCTGAAAGTAAAATGAGAGCATACACAAAAATCAAATGCACATAACACCAAAAATACCTGGGTTCACCCAGTGTGGGCTACATCCACAAAAAGAGACTGCTTGGATCTACTGTTCAAATCCAGCTGAAAAAATAGTGTTTACAAAGTGTGAGCACCCACTCACAAAAGACACCAATCTCCAAGCCGAACACCAATTCAGCCCTTGAATGCAAACACCACTAACTATGCAAGCTCTGATTCGAAGCACCAACTTCTAAAGACACCAATCCCCAATCCGAAGCACCCACTCCAGAAAATCTGCAATACAAGTCAATGATAATTTCTCCTTTTATATTCTCTCTCACATACTCATACTCGCTTAAGAGATTTATAATATCAGCTCACATACATATCACACTCATGCAAAATGCTCTCTTTCTCACTCTGCAAAAAATGTGCACACAACACTTGTTTATATAGAAAGAAGGAGAGGAAAAACCACTTGTGGTTTCCCTAAAACCATGTGCCCATACCATGGGCCAATTTGCTCCAAATATTAAATATTTGCTCCAAATAGAAATATTTTCTTACACATGTAAGAGTAACTCCTCTTACGCATCATAGAATCTCTTACACGTCATAAACTGTCAAAATCTCTTACGCGTCATAAGCTGCCGTAAAATCTCTTACACGTCATAAGTTGCCATATGTCGTAAGATTCCTTGGTGATGTTGAATATTAAAATATTCAAATTTTGACATCACACTAATTTCGACATGGATAAATACTTTACAAACACTAATGTTGTAATGTTGAATATTAAACAAATATTCAAACCTCAATATTTCCATCAACATTAATGTTGTACCTTTGACATCAATGACAAAATACTCAACTCCATGGTGGGAAATGGAAGCATCCAAGTCTACTATCTCTGGATCAATGTCTCAATGTCTTGTTGAGCCTTCCTTGTACTTCTGTTGCTTGTGGGATAAAAGGCACAAGTTGAAATGTATGTATACCAAATCTTCAGCCATTTTAGCCCCCAACCTATTGTGTTTCTGTGAGTGGATGAAACTATATGTACTCCAATTACGCTCAGAGGAAGATGAACTTGCAACCTATTAAGGCAACCCAAACTTCAAAGTCAATGCAAAGTTAAACTTTAAACTTAAATTTTAAATAACTAAAAGAAAAGTGAATAAAAAAATTAAAAACTTACCTGTGTCAAGACCTTGATTACAAGAAGTTGCAAGTAAACCGATGAAGTACCATGGAGATACCACCACATATGAGCATCTATCTTGTATTTGCTCTGAAGAGCGAGAAAGCTATGACCCGTTTCTGCTATGAAATTGCCAAACTCTACCATAACCTGGTCTTGGGCCTCAAGATCAAGGAAGAGCCTAGCCAATGCCGCCATATATCCCTCATTGACTTCTGCATTCTTGTATGATACTACCCTTCCTAGCAAGGAAAGGATCTATGTGCTATAAAATCTAGGAGTCAATGTAAAAGCCAGTAGATGTAATGGGGTGGTCATTTTGTTCCACCGCACAATGAGGATTGACTTCACTTGTTTGAAAAATATTTCCTCGGGATCTTGTTCTTTTACATTTATGACAGTTTTTACTTCTCAATTATTGAGTTGACGTCGTCATATATCTCTCCTAGACATGGCTGATGCATGTCAGTAAACCAGATCATGCTCATAATGGGCTCCGTAAAACTCAACAGATAATCCACTCTATCCCACCAAGGGTCCTCTAAGATCATGTTCTTCATGTTTTGAGCCCGTTGAGTGTTTGATTGCCTCGATACAAACCAAAGATTGGATGTTACCATCTTCATGAGTGCCTCTCGCACTTTCACTAGTCGTCTCAAGACGATTGTGTGTGATGCAAACCGAGTCTAAGCAACCTAATAAGAATGAGAAACAAAAATTAAAAATAAAATTGAAAGCTAAAAGAATACTAAAAAACTTATATTTAAATTTTAAATTAAAAAAAAAATAAAGAAAGCTTTTCCTTACCTTCAATAGCTCCAACTACGAGAATGATCTAAAAATGCCATGTGACATGTGGTGGTTGGTGACAAACATTTGGATCTCTTTAGCTTCTTACACTTGATAAATCCACTCTATTTTGTTTGCCATCTTCTTTAGCATTAAATTCAATGAATGCACAGCACACGGTGTCCAAAAAATATGCCATACCGTGCCTCAACTAGCATCCCCGCAGCTTTGCAATTTTTGGCATTATCCGTTACACTTGGAAAACATTTTCACACCCCACTGCCTCAATGGACTCGAAGAGAATGTTGACTATGAATTGGGCATCCTTCACTTGCCCCTCATGATCAACTGCTTTCAAAAACATTGCCTCCTTAGGGCACATTGCAATCACATTGATTAAAGAGTAGTTTCTTGCATCTTTCCATCCATCAGAAACAATGGACACACCTGTTTTGGTTCATAAGTCCCTAATTAGTTACTAGGAGGTTTCCATAAAAAAATTGTTTCTCCAAAAGGGTGGTGCGGATCTTCTCATATCCTGGTGATTTATACCCTTTTGGTGCCTCATTGATGGCTTTCACCATCTCATGCCAATAAGGTGATCTCACAACATTAAAAAAAAGCCCATTAGCATATACACACCTTGTAATGTGTTCATCTGCAATTTCTCTGCTCTCATTCTAAAAGGCATTTCCCAATGGCCCTCTTGTCTTACTTTTCATTCGTGCAAGGAAAGCATCTTCATCCGTGGAGATAGGAGCCACAGATGGATGTAGCATGGCCACAACTCGGGATCCACTAGGTGATGGGGTAACAGGAGGCCTCGTCGATCGAGATGAACTTCCTCTTTTGGCCAATGGATGACCCGCTCTCATAGCCACATTTGCCTCTGCATCTTCTTGCTCTTTGATATATGCCAAAACTTTTGCTTTTGGCACCCCAACATTATTACTCCCCTTGCATACTCTTACACCGTTATCGCACACAAGTGGCTTTTCACCCGACTGTAAGAGCCTTTGAATACTCCATCACAATCATTGCATTTCCAAACAAAACAACCACCACCTTGAAGTATTGTTCAACTATTGTTACATGCCTTGACCAAAGATTGCCCAAAAGAAGCAAAACTTGTTGCCATTGTAGAAATACCTACAAGGTTTAAAAAAAAAGCAAAGAAAACAATGGCATGCAATTGCATTGAAAAATTAAAATTAAAAAAATTAAATATAAAGAGCAAAAAAATGATGAACATAAGTAAAAAAATGTAATGTGTGAAAGATTAAATAACAAAACATAAAAAAAAAAAAAAAACGAGGTCAGAAATTAAAAAAAAACTTACCTTCACTTAGTAAACCACAAATCCTTCACAAATCTTCCTTCTTTACAGCTCCTCACACTCCTACAAGCTTAGCAATAGCTCCTCAAACCCTAGACAAGCACAATGCAATTTTGGAGAGCCAAAGGTAAGTTTCTTTACTTTATGTTTTGTTTTTGTGTTGTTCTTTTGTTTGATTGCTTAAAATTATCTTTTAGGGTGTAAATTAGAAGAATATTTAATTTTTTTGTGTTGTTAGGCTTCTAAAACATGAAAAAAATTAAAAAAACCGTTTTTTGGCGGCAGGAGCGGGCAGGGAGCAGTGAGGGACCTGCGGAAACAGCCAGGTACGAGGCAGGGAGCGGTGAGGGGCCTGCGAAAATGGTGGGGTACAGCCTGTGCGGGAGACCCAGTCGTTTCCACAGGCCCCTCACCGCTCCCTGCCCACTCCTGCCGCCTCTCCCACCTCTGCTCCCGCCGCCACTCCCGCTTCCTGCCACTCCCATACCCGCTCCTAGTGCCCTAGGGTGTCGTTTCAGCAACATAGGTTATTTGCAATTGTTTCATAATAATAGAGTAACTCCACTCTATAGACAACAATGCCCCATATATATAACTACTGTTTAGTGTGTTTATCCCACTCCCTTAACGGTTGCATGAGTAGCATTATAAACTGACAGTCACAAATGCTACATAGAGATTCAGAATATGAGCATAATGTTATGGTATCTCCTCTTTTGATGCCATTTGCACAATTATAACGATCTATTTATGGCCAGAGAATCCTCTTGAAATCAACCTGAAAAAGTGATAAGATTATGACATTCAACATACATATTATATCATATGAAACTAGCATTTTATATAATTTTACCTTTTGTCATAGGTGGGTGCAAATATCTCTTAAGGGGTGGGGAGTGACTCTGCAAAGATAAACTTAACCTGGCTTGCAAAGAATCTATATGGGTGTATGATGGTTCATCAAATTACCCATACAAATGAGTCCATCTTTATTGCACATGAGAGTTGTCAAATGTACTACAGGGAGAGAATCCAAATATGCTTATAAATTTGTTGTTGGCATGGTCCGAGCTGAATAATCTTTCTGATGAAAAGGTATCTAGCTCGGAAAACATCTGCCGGATGATGTATGGTACACTTTCCAACAAAGAGCAACATTCACCCAAGGTCACTTTGCATGAAGTCACCTATTTCTGTAGATTTGACAGAATGACAAGATATTGAGCAATGAGTCAATGTATGTCGATCGCATTGGTCAGTCCAAAAATTAGCATTGTATGATCATTGATTAACTATCCAGAAGCTAGGTGGGTGAAGTTGGTTGTATAATAGCCTATCCAGCATTATTATTATTATTATTATTATTATATCCCTTGGGATGGTCGTAAGTGAAGTGATCATATCTGGGGACCCCAAAAAAAAATACATATTTAGCTGTCCCGAGATCCCCATACCCGTACAACTCATTAGGTGACTACCATAAGCTTTTTAGATAAAGTTTGCCTATCTCGAATGTACGGTGTCAGGCTTAAAATGTGGAAGTGAAATCCTAGGATTTTCACTTTTATGAATTTGGTTGATCAACTGCATATCCCATTTGACTAGGAATGACTATATTACGCTTCTCCCAAGGGAAAATATCCATTGCAAGAAAATATTTGTTGGCATGTAGTATACTATTGATATGTCAAAGTTCTCACCGGAATCATGGTTGGGCCTATATCTTGATATTCACCAATAATACCTATAGCAAATTGACCACAGTTGTTGATTCTGCTTTCGTCTAGAAATGTTATCCTAAATTCCACATACTAAGAGGTTTCCTGCATCTTTCGAAGTCCATATCGGATCTTTGAATCTTCGACTCAATGGAAAAAGGGACTTATCCTTAAATAGTCCTTCAATCCTCAAAGTAGAGCATCTCGCGGACGATGTCCACCTATTTGTGTCGTAACCGTCGCTAACTTCCAAAGGTCAAGTAAGGCGCCAAAGTCTCAGAAGCCCAACGGGGTCCTTCCAAAAAAAATGGAGAAATTGGCCACTCTTATTACTGATAATATTTTCACGTAAACCATCCAGCTTAAACTCCTCTCTAAAAATTAACTCTGCCACTTGATGTGCTTTGAATTCCACATAAATAACAAATAAGTATGCATACTCACTTAGCATATCCTCAACATAAATGCAAATTTTATCATGTACCTTGGGAATACTGAAGTCCATGGACACACTTTTACAATCGTGATTGGGAATAAGAAACGGTTGAAACAAGTTTCCAAGAAGGACATGCTTTACATCATTCTATTGGTGAGTGATGTACTCCTTGATGCATTGTAGATCCTCCTCAAAGCTCCTCCATGAGAATCTCTCTCTTATTGTAATCTCTCTTTTTTAGGAACAAAACTAAAGAACAAGGAATTAGCACAAATCCCAATTAATTCAAATTTGAATTTCAGACCATCAAACTGAAATTTAAACCCAGATTAAAAACAGTGGTCAGATTTTCCAAACAGCAGTGTAAAAATGGATGGAAAACACTTGAAACTCTTCAAAATAACTTTGCCAAAGTACAAATATGTATTTTAGGCATCAATCAAAGTAATTTTCAACATGAAATCTAATGGAAAACACAGCTAGAAATTAATTATAAATCAGCGAAATACAACTCCACATAAAATTATGAAATGAGGGTTTACAAACAACAAACTTCACAAAGAATAGTAAATTCCGGCTTTATAAATTATGAGGAAGCCAAATATAAAAACAAATCTGATTTCCGTGCACTACAAGGCACCAATCTCCACACTAGGGTAAGTCGCTCCACTTAGGAGAGACCCAACAATGCATGCAAAAATCTGAAAATATCTTCTCTTCCTCCACATCTGCAATATGCCTTCAAACTAAACAAGGATGGAGGGATTTCGTCCCCAAACCAACCACAAGAAGGGTTTTCGTCCTTCTTGGAAAAGCCACACACTTGGATTTTCGCCCATGAGTGGAAAGAACAATGAGCAACAGCCCAAAAGTCCAATTTAGATCAAATGCGCCAAAAGCAAATGATCCCAAATGAAGTCCTTAATCTCCTTTTATATCCTCATCTTGGCACCAACTACCAAAAAGGCAAGGCCGACCCATATAAAGCATATTTAGTCTTTTAATTTGCCTTTTAAATGCACCAAACCAAACCGACCCCTTATAATGGGAATTACAAAGATAAAAACATAAACATAAATGAGGAAAATGGAAATATAACCCACGATCTTCCCTTGTTCATCCATTGCTTTCTTTCGGGAAGAGGAAAGGCAAGGAATCATTTATTTTGGATTAATTCGAAAAAAGGGAACATTACAATCCTCCCTTCCCGAAATTGCTTGTCCTCGAGCAATTGTAACTACCCAGATCCCATATGTATCTCAATTGCTTCTTCTTTGATGTACTTGCACATGAAGCAAACATATCAAAGAAAACAAGAGTGTTTAACAACACTTTTAAACTCTCCTTATCATGCCTTAGGGACATGATAGATAGCTCTCTTTCGTTGCTTGACACCATCTCATCCAAATGATGGCTTCCTAACACTTCAGTAATGTTGTCTCAAAATCAGCTGTAATCATGCATTTTTCTTTCAAAAGTCATAATGTTCAAGTCTTAAAACAACACATCATAATCTGATGTATTCCCTCTTTTCAGCTGAGATCTTCTTTCCTCATCATTCCATGAGGGAATACTCTTCAAAAATGAAAACACACTGCTGTTCATGGTTGTTAGTGGCAGCCCCAAATCTAATTTTTGCAAACTCAACCCTATAACCATGGCATAACAACTACCAAACTGGAATCTCACAAAGAAAGGCAAATCCATGAGTAATGTAGGGACTGAAATTTGATTTACATATGTTGAAAAACTAGGAACAGCAGGCCTACAATTGAAATCAGCAGACATCTTGGCCTTAAACTTTGAAAAAATCAGCCTTCTTAACATTCCTATGAACATTGATTTCATCAATTTTCAAGTGGAACCCCAACTCCTTGTGACTTTTGAAGGTAAATTCCCATAGAATTTGGAGCTCTTGATACCCACAAACATTGTGTGACTCAGCTAAACTGAAAACAAGGAAGTCGAAACAAAATTCATACCTCTTCATGGGGCCATGAAATTGAAAAATAGAATCAGCATTCTCCTCTTTAACTGTCATGTGTACAGCTGTAATTGCTTCCCCCTTCCCATATTTCTTTTGGGTTTTTCATGGAACCATGGGTTAGCAATTCATAGAAAAGAAAATCAGAATTCTCATCTTTGATTGTCATGTGTACACCCCGACGACCTTTAGGCTTTGGCGCTTAGAGCCAAGTATGCTGGTGGGGACCCCTCGAAAGAGATTGTGTGTACTACCCTTCCCACAAAGGACTCGCCTATTTTACAGTATTAAAATAGGCCAAGACATAGTTAAAAAGCAGTTGTTCTAGTTAGTCAACAACAGGCAGTTTGCCAATTTCTGGACTGACTCATGGGATGGCGCCCCCCTCTTATTTTACAATATCCTCAGCTCGTTCCTTTAATGAAGTAAATGCATGATAGTGTATGGAGGAAAGTTTCCCAATATGGAAGATGGTCACCCAATCCTTGGGAAAGTGAAAAGGAATGGATTCTACTTTCTGATCGGCCATATGTAATCCAGCACGAACATCAGTGTTTTTTGCAAAGTCTTTTTAGCAATCATCCTCTTTCTTCGTCTCCATTTCCTGACAAATTAGGATGGGGAACTGATCCATCGGGCTATTATATTGTTTCTTAAGGTTATGTGTCTTTGGTGATTGATAATCCTCACCCTCTAAAGTTCCTCTTTAAGAATGTTTGGCATTTGGGGATGTGGCCTAAAGTGAGCTTTTTCTTTCGGCTTCTTATTCATAGGCAGCTTTTAACAGGGGATCATCTTATCAAGAAAGGTGATTTTATGGACCTTTCAGATGTGTTATGTGCTTGCAAGATGAGGAATCTTTAACTCATCTATTTTTCCGATGCCCTTGGGTGGTTCATATTTGGCAACAACTGGCGACTCTTTTCAAACTGAAGTGGCAGAACTTTGATTCTCTTGAACAGGTTATCAAAGAATGGCAAAGGATGCTTCCTACAAGGCAAAGGTTGCGTCCGGTACTGTGGAGTGGGATTTCTCTTCTTAGGAATACTTGGAAAGAAAGAAATAACTAACATTTTCAGCGAAGCAGCAAAGATGGCTCCTATATCTAGGAAAAAACAAAAATAAATATAGTTGAAACTCTCAAACATAAGATCCTATTACCTAACACTTTATCTCCGGGTTGGGATTATATTTGTAATCAACTTTGATTGCACCCAAGAGAAGCCACTTAACCCCGGTTTCATACTAGGAAGGCAAGAAAGAGGGACAGTCAAGTCATAGCCCCTCCTTTGGGACATGGACAGTTGAACAAAGATGTTGCTTCCAAAGGTAATCCAAGTAAAGTTGTTGTACGAGGCATTGGTAGAAACCATGAGGGTGATGTTCGGTTCTTTTTTGTTGTTAATCTAGGTGTTGCGACCAACAATGTAGCCGAGCTCAAAGCTATTTATAAAGGTATGCGAGAGGCGGAAAAGTGTGGTTGGCTGAAAATTCGAGTTAGATTTGATTCCTAATTGGCCATCAAGATACTATCTTGTAGCAAGCCTACTCCACCAAATGGGCGAATTTCCAAAGAACTTTGGAAGATCAAGAAACTACAAGAAAATTTTATTGAGGTGTGGTTTATTCATATTCCTCGGGAGAGAGATAAGATTGCAGATGCTCTAGCTAATTGGGCTCTTGATAATCACGACATCCAGTGCTACGGTTTACCTCCTTTATGGTAGTCTAACAAGCTACAAGATGATATCAAATACATTTTCAATTTGGAAATCTTTCTATGATGAGCGCAAATGTCTTTTTGATGTATAATGCTAAGGCTTGGACCAATAGTTTTCAGGCTTGGCATACCCATATATGTAAATTTGGATTTCATCTAATATAAAAAAATTGTTTAAATAAAAAAAAAAAAACTTTTAACTCTACCTAACACTGTGGAATGAATCAAAAACCTGCTCCCATGATCTCATAGCATGATAACAAGAAGAATTTAACATTTTTGATATTCTTTTGATGATGCCCCTGCATCAACATGACAACTTGGTTAGGGTGGTCGAGGATTTTGGGGGGAACAGCAAAGGTGTTGGGTGCTTTCAACTCTACATTCATTGCATTTATTTGCAAGGACAATCAGGCTTGTTTAGATGATTTCAGACCTCTCTCTTTTTGTAATGGCATATATAAGATCATTCCTGAAATCATTGCCATTAGAGAGATGTTGTCTGAGACTATTTCCAACAAACAGTTTGGCTTTTTGCATGGGCAATAGATCATGATGCCACGAGGGTGGCACAGGAGGGGATTCACTCTATTAGCACCAAGAAATTGTTGAGTGTGGTAATTATGTTAGATTTTTCAAGGGCATATGATAGAGATAATTGGTTTCTACTTGTGCTTAGTGTCGATCCATATAGGGTTTTGTGTGCAGATGGTGAATTGAATTATGGGTGTTTGACCTTTGAATCCTTTGCTATATTAATTAATGGTTCGACATTGATCTTTTTCAAAATGATTAGAGGTTTGAGGCAAGGCTATCCTCTATCCCAACTACTATTTTTGTTGATCATAGAAGGGCTAAACTAGGCATTATTGGAAGCCAAGATAACTGGTGTGATCAAAGAAATTGAGGTTGGTATGTACACTTTTCTTATCCACTTGCTCTTTGTGGATTATGTGCTGCTGTTCTGTGAGCGTTCCAGGAGGGATATCTCTAGGCTAACGGAGATTAATGACTTATTCAATGTGGCCATTAGGATGGAGGTCAATATGCAGAAGTCGTACATTTCCTTTAAGAGGCTAGAGGTGGATCAGGTTAGATGGGTTTTTCAATGTTTTCCATTCTAACAAATCAAATTACAAACTGGTTTTGAGTATTTGCCAATTTGGCCTTTTGCTTGAAACCCAATGACTGTGGGAAAAGCGATTGGTGTTAGAAGATGTAAACAAATAAAGAGTGAAGAGAAACCGAGATGCACACTTTGGAGTTTGTGTCTTTCATTTTACTATGCTAAAATTATTACAATATATTTGAGGAGGTTACAACCAAACATTAGTTAGTAGATAACGAAAAATTCGTTTAAGTATTAGCTAATATACCCAATATATTTTAATACCCCTACTTAATGACTAAACCGGAGACAACATGTCTGTTCCGAAACGAATATAATAAAACCAAGAAGTTTAGTCATTAATTCTACCAATTGCTTCCCAGATATAACACTGAAAGCTGCAGTCCTATGATGTTTTTCAATTGGCCAATGTAAGAGCTTTAGTGTAGATAGAGACCGAAAAACACAGCTGCAAACAAAACAAAGATCCAATCAAGTGGACATAAGTTATAGCATGTTGTCCACCAAGTGTTTGTTAAGTGATTCATTAACTGGTGATGAACCATTGTTGGCTGAGAAATTCAGCCCAATCTCCATAATTCTGAAATCAGAATATTGGAGATGTTGATTGAACAGAATGTACCAGGCTTGCGGAGTGATGCAGGAGCATCATTGGAGATAGACAATTTTGGATGTGTTTAGCTCTCTAGGTGTGTGTGGGGTCCATTTGGAGGTCTATGTGTTGCAAGTATTCCATTTGGACTCATTTTGTTTGTAATAAGAGGTTTCCCTCCAAAACCTCAAAAATTTAAATTTTCAAATGTCTTGTTAGTAGTTCATGAGCCTAGGTGTTAGTAAGAGTCCAATAAATTAATTAGAAGGGGTCATGAGATATATTTTCCATCCTAACTTGACTTACTCAACCCCACCTAGGGGATAACTCATTTGATTAGACCCTTCCTAGGTGAGTTAGTGGCTAAAAACCCTAACTACTTTTCTAATCTTCAATGATTTTAAGAATGTATTCGAATTAAGGAGCTTTATATTGGCATGAAATATCTAATGCAAGGTTCTTTTCATATGTTAAAATTGTGTACAATTAGGTTTTGTGTGGTACTTTGCAAACCAAAGTTAATGAATCTATGTTAAACTCTTTGACAGGATGGTTTGAATGTGTTTACAGCTGCAAGTGAATGACACAGTCATGAATGGTCAAGAAGGAGCATTAGGGGATGATCTTAGCAAGAATACAGCCATACTCATGGGAATGGAGTTAAGTCTTCGAGTAAGTTGTGAATGAGAGTATTAGATGTCTGGAAAACTTGTGTGCGAGAGTTGATTATAGGAATCCTAAGCTCATGAGACATTAGTGACTGTTGGTACTGTTAAGATGCTTGAAAATGGCTTAAAAGAAGCTAAACTCTGCAATTCTGTGTGGACAGTCTTTTGATTGTTTGTAATGTCCCCTTCTTGGGACATTGTTGAAATTGAAGACATCAAGACCCTCAACCCATTCTCTCTTCTCATGGGTTTGAGGTAAGCTCGAAGATGGTCCTAAGATGTTTGTTGTTTGTTTTGTAATCCCTTGGCATGCCTTGTGCTACAAGGAGGGTTTTCTAAGTTAGTTTAATGTGCACATAGGATAGTTGTTTTTAGTATTTAATTAAAAATAATAAAGTGCACATAGTCTTAGTTTATTAAATATTTTATTATAATGAGAGTTTATGTTTTCCCTCCAAAAGGGAAAGGTCAGTCATTCGATATTGCACCCCTTAATTCTATAAAAGGAAGTCGCATTTCCTTTAGTAGGTTATGTTAATTTGATCATTTGATATCACTTCGTGCTTAGAGTAATGGGATGTATGCCCATTGGATGTATGCCCATGGGATGTATGCCCTAGCTCTTGCAATGTGCTCTCTCATTGTAAGCATCATTTGGATCTATTGTTGAAGATATTAAAGACTCCATTGTTCTCTTCATTGTGCTCTCTTGTATTGAGTGTGTTTATGCATGGTTTATCCCTTCTAAGCATTGGTGACTTATCTAAAGGGTTTGGCGCATTTATTTAGAGTAAAATTTGCATGTTATTGTGCATTGTTGAAGGGTTTGATAATGCTTTGTGAACTGTTGTTACTGCTGCAATTATTAGAGCCATAGCAACTTGCATAAGAGGGTGGTTTATCATGTTTTGATGTCTTTAGAGTTAGAATTGCAATCTGATCTATGTTAGCATTATTATCCAAGTTTGGGGTAGTTATTTAGGGTGTTTGGAGGTTAGAGAAGGGCTGATATTAATTTGTATAATTTTATCTAACCCTAGCGACTTGGAATCAAATTTCTAGGGTTGTTTTGATAAGGTTTTAATGCTCAGAAAATTTCAGATCTATAGAGCATTGGAAAGCTCTTAACTTCTAGTTTATTATGCACTTTATTTCATGCAAAAATATTAAGTATTGAATGAGTTATGAATTTTAGAAGATTTCAGCTGTCTACAAATTATCTCGTTGTTATTAATTAATATTTATTTCAGACCTACAGTTTGGGATCAGTTTAATATTGGATTTGGTTGTAGAAATTAGGGGGAATAAGGAGAAAGTAACTTCATAATTTTTGGAGTTAATTCGATGCCCGAATTGTGTTGGGCAAGCTATTGTTTAAAGAAAAATTAGGGTTTCGTGTTGGCTGTGCGGATTTTGATTTTAAATGTTATTCTTCATATTTTTGTGGCCCAAGATCCAAAGTTTTAGCTCATTTGGGCTTCTCTAGCCAAAAATATGAATTTTTGGAAATTGCAGCAATTCAGGGTTTGAATATTAATTAATTTCCAGGTGTGTAAAATTTGGTTTTTGAATGTGTTTGAATTCCGATTGTTTTCTTCCAATCTATCCCACCACCTTGGCTAGTTCCAACCCCATTTGGGTTCGAAATAGCTGACATTGGGATATTTTAGGCTGATACAAAAGGGTTTATCCATTCTTTGCCTGATTTTTGACAAGTATGTTTCCATTTTCTAACTTGTCCTAGAAAGGGGACATTACATTGTTTTTACAAGATTGAATGGTTATGATCTTTGTCTTGGTGTAATAAAATACGATGGAGGATGATATTATGCATGGAGATTACTGAAGGCTTGAAAAGGCTTGGATGGTAAGGATTCCTGACTTGAAGAAGAGTGAATGCATCTAAGGGTTTAATATTGTGTTAAAAACTGTGATTTTTGGTGTTGTACAGCCTTGCATGTTGAGTTAGTGGTGTTTAACTTCTGTCAAAGAAGATTGGTAGTGTATGAGTTGAGTCAAGATTTAAAGGAGGGGTAAGAATCTTCAAGAGGGATGAAAGACTTTGCATAAGCAACAAAATCAAGACATTGCTCTGTCTCAGACTGAGACATTTGATCACAGAGTTCTGAGTTCCACTATACTGTATAAAGTTGAGGATGAGTATTTAAACCTTTTCACAAGCATTCTTAGTGATACCCAGGTGTGTAATACTTATTCTTGAAAGAGTAACTGTGTGGACAAAGAATAGCAACTAGAAATCCTTACTAGTTTGGACATACCCTGTTTGGGGTTGAAGGAAACTCTGAGTCTACAAACGTGGTTGGGTGAAAAGGAAGACAATTGGAACTTGCAAACTTGTAACATAGAAAGCTCTTATTGTATTCTAAGGAATCAAAGATAATCAGTTGGACTGAGACAAAATACAAATACAAAACTTGCATGTTCTGTACTTAACTGTGTTCATGACAGTCTAGAAGGATACAAAGATAATCTTGAACTCATTAACCTTGTGATGTTCCTATGCACTGTGAAGACTGTGGAGAAAAAGTGGAGAGACCAAGGAGGGAGTGTGAAAAAGAAGTTAGGGTTTGAACAAGAATGTTTGGAGGAAACTCGGTCAAACAAGCATGTACAGTCCTAGAGGACTCTGTGACTGGTAACAGCGATGAAGAAACCACGACTTTAACCAACATGCATTAAATTTAGGGGTATCAAAATGTTTTTAGGAGATACAGAGCTTAGGCAAGCTCTGGGAAGGTGATTACAATCTATAGGACTAAGAAAACCCTAAGGAATTCAGACTGTCCTGTACAGTCATGTTGAGGAGCTTGTAAGGACAACAAAACAGACTTGTAGGAGTATACCATGAGAGGGAGCAGTTGAGTGACTTAAACAAGTTGAAAGGAGTGAAGATAACAGTGAGCAAAGATTTGAATAAGAGGACTCTAGAAGTTAACTATAAGGCAAGTTAGGAATAGAGTATAAGTGGACTGTGGGTAATTGGCAAAAGACAAGTTGTGAGAAACCTCAGCTTGCTAACTATTAAAAGAACGATGATCTAACGTGGTTGAAGCATTGTAAAGACCTTGTACAAGTTCAATAGAGGTGAAGAAGAAGTTGAGTGATTGGAAAAGTTGGTAATCTACAAACCCTAGGTTTTAGCTTGAAACCCTAGGTGTAGAACAAATGAAGGGCTAGAAAGAAGGAAAGTGGAATTGGGAAGGTTGTAGTTGAAGATTGCCCATGAAATTCATCTGAAAGCAAGAATGTGGAAATGGGTATCCAAATAATATTTAACTTTTGCATGAAAGTTGGGGGTTTGTTCTGAACATAGGGATTTGGATAAAACAAGGGTTAATTGAGAGAACTAGGTCAAAACAGTAGAGAGAAGATAAAAGCAAATTGGTAAAGAGTTGAGAGATGAAACTTGGTAGACTTTTTAAAGGGTTTAATGGGTACCTGAAAAACTTACCATTGAGTCTTAGTTCCAAGAAATGAGGGTTTTTACATCAAAAAATGCATTTTTAAAGGGCTAGTAGCAAGAAGTGAGGTCTGGAGTGAAATTGGGTAAAGTTGAAGGAATGAAACTTTTTCAAGCATGTGAATGTTGTTGTTCGGTGAAACATAATAGGTCTAAGGCATTATTGGGCTTTGTGTCAGTTGTATATAGCTTTTAGTGATGAAATGCAAGTTTTGGCATTGAGAAACATAAAAAAATGTATGGATTTTGAATGTTGTTTTCAAGTAATTGTTCTAACATTTGAATTGTTTGGTGATTGGCATTAGCCTCTGCATCACGAAGCCTACGTGAGTCTATACAAAGACTTGATAAATATGCACTCAAGATGATCATGATCATGCACTTGAAAACCTTCAGGAAACACATGTAGACTTCCTTGTCCAAATCTCTATTTAGAAAAAGCATTGAGAGATGCTTTCCAACCAAACTGAGCTGCTATAAAGAAAATCAACTGAAAAGTGGACCATCTTCGTAGTGGGAGTAAAAGCCAACTCCTCATCAATTCCCTTTGGTTTCTCATTGTTCCCTCACATTGGGAAAAGGCTTTCACAACAAGATGAGAAAATCGTCCATGCTCTTCTGCCTTCCAAGCCATTTCCTTTGATTGAGTGAATTTTCCTACCATCTCACCAAGTGCCTACTACGCAATCTAGACAATGGAGTCACCTCCACAATTCTTTGAGTCGCTTTTCCTGCCATCTCACTGAACGCATCTCGCACATCCTGTAATTTGGGCATTTCATCCACACGCACATGAAGTATTTGAGCCTCTTGCACATTAGTGGATATTCCATCCACAACTAGTGAATGTAAGTTGACCAGAGCAAGGTGAACAAGCTTATGAGGAATGGCATGCTCCAACACATCATGTATGTTGGAGTCTCTCACCAACCGGTGCTTTTAAGTTGACCCTAGCAGATTCAACTAACCTATACTAGCCACCATGCCCAATGCCTAGGGCAATCACCCGTCCCTATTTCACATCTAACACAAAACACTTCTCCTAGAGAAATTTATAGCAATATTGGGATTCCCTATTAGCTAACAAACATAAAAGAGATTTTTTATGCAAGCTAGGAACATGCCTAGCTTTCCTTACCGGTAGTTTTTAGCATTATTCATCACAATTTGTACATCTCATATCCCCTCTACTACAAGTGATTCTCCATCTACTAATAAAATTGAATCAAAAATTGCAATAAATCTTAAATACCAATTCCTACAACTTGAAATATGTCTAGATACCCCTAAGTCAATGATCCTCATCCAACAACTAGTAGAACTATCTTTCGAGCATGATGCCATAAGAGCATAAAAAGCACACTGTTACTTCATAATCCCTTTCATGTGCAACTGCTGCTACACTTGCCTCATCCTATGGATTTTTGTTCTGTTGGGAAAGATCATATTGTCAATTTCCGCAATCCTTTTTAATATGTCTAACATTTTGACAGTATGGCAATTGGCCTAGTATTTGGAAAATTCATCAAAGTGACGTTTCCACCCCCTTTTGATTAAGCAATCAATGTACTTTCCAATTGTCATTCCTTCTACAACAATCAGGAACTCCCCTGATTAAATGTCAAGGACTAGCTTTTTGCCATTAGATGTAAGGCCTCCGTGAATGTCTCATAGGAAGGTGCCAAACCATTTAAAACAAGTGCAACCAGGTCGTCATCATCCACCTTTTTATTGATGGCACCGAGCTAGTCTCGGAGATCTTTCATTAGAAAGTGTTCCGATGGGGACCCACACTCTTACATCTTTGCTAGAAATAGAAAAATGTTTCAGTTACAAAGCCCGACATTTCTCCAAAGTCTAATACTTGTTCTTTAGATTGGTGCAAAACACACTTGCCTTAATGGCATTCCAGACCTCAAGTATCAAATCATCTAACACCAACAACTTCAACAACAACGAGGCCTACTAAGATGAACAAATTAAAGCAACATACACCCATGTCTAAATTGGCATTATTCTATGATGTTCTAAGACAATTAGGAGGTCATCCCAGACCTACACACTTTGAATATCAATTTCTTGATTGTTAAGACAGAACTTAGCTAGCATTCAAAATAACAAACAATTCCAGAAAAAAAATTTTGCCTTATCCTACACTCGCTGTTACAGGTCCCAATTAAGGGATTCCTTAGACCATGCAGCCCACAATTTCAGAGTTAGGTCTCACTGAAGTAAGACCTCAAGAACAACTTTAAACAAAAAACAATGAAAGCTTCTTCTATTGATATAAAGAAAAGATTACAAACTTAGGCACAATGGCATTATACTCCAATGATAGTCTTATGACAAGAATCTACAAGAATTCTCTAAGAATTCCAATCCTATGCCTTCAGACTTTGGAAAGCTTTTACAGAACCTCCTCGGCTCAAATGGGCAAAAGTCTCAACCAGACAAATCCCTTGTTCTCTTGATCTGAATAGATAGATTGATTCCCTTTCTAGAATTGGTAGATAGGTGCCTTATATGCTCATAGCTCCCTTCATTTATAGAATTTATTAGGACTCTAGTGAGAGAACAAAGATGCCTTTACAAGTAAAGATCCCTTGCAAAGATTCCTCAAAAGGCCTCAGATTGCCATTGATTTTCCCATGAAGTCTCCTCCGTTAAATCAAGCCATACTGAATCATTGAATTGTCCTTGGACATGAAAAACGGATCAAGATCCATGTGTACCTTCCTCTCATTGTATTGTTGTTGACGAACATATTCCGTCAGACGTAGATCCAATCATGGTGGCATATGGTAGTACTCCCGTAGGAAAACAAGGCTTTACAACATAGGCAATGTTCGGCTGCATTCAAAATGTTTCACGGCATTGACTAAGGCTCAGCCAACTTATGCAAGGTTTCAAGGCTTCTAAATGCAAGAAATATGTCTTACGTAGCAAGAGATAATGCATAAGTGTTTTGCACGGTGTAAATAGGTGTGTGTGGCACTTTAATGTTTTGTGTGGCCAACCTAGTGCTACGCAGCGTAGATAAGCTTTCGCGCTAACTGTAGGTTTCCATGGCCTCTGCAAGAAACGGTCAAGGCACAGGTTTTGCGCAATGCATGCAAGAGTAGCGTGACATTGCACAAGTTCTGATTCACTGTCTATAAGTGTTTCTGGGGTGATGCAAGATTGCTTGTTAACCCAATGCTTTTGCACCACCTCACAACCTCATATATTTCATGAATCACTTCCAATGTTTTCTCATCTCCTCCTCACAGTACAAACAACACAAATGACACTTAGGCTACGTCCGTTGTGTATCATGGAGCCGATCTCTCTTTCTCTTCCAGCTGAATCCCCCAAGCTCCAACGCCTAATTCTTCTTTCGAAAAAGAATTCAAAAATTGGTTTTCTTTCCTATGAATGACTCTTGGCTTTGATGCCTCCAAGAACATTTTCATGGATCATGTTGGCCATTCAAATTCTCTCTACTTCCTGCAACTATTGCATATTGGAGTCTCTTTGTATTCTTGCATGAATATTTCATTTTCTTTCACCCCACATACATCATTGTTGGGCAAGCCTTCACTATTGAACATTGGTTTTCTTTCCTATAATTGGATCTTGGCTTGATGCCTCCATAAACATCATCAGGGATCATGTTGACCATTCAAATTCTCTCTACTTCCTATAGCTATTGGAAGTTGGAGTCTCTTTGTATTCCAGCATGAATATTTCATTTCCTTTCACCCCATCATTGATGGGCAAGCATTATTGTTGTGTTCAACAGGGAAGGCTTAAGGACCTTATAGGTGTGAATGCCCAACAACCTTGTTATATCATGTTTATTAAAGGTGTGGTCTTCAATTCAGATATATATTTCCCTGACTTTTATTCAAGTTTTTCTTTGATATCAACAGCCCCCGGACCTCAAATCCACCTCACACCATCTGACAAAAAATAAGACTCCATCCGACACCTTTCTAACTTTTTAAAGGTTCTTTGATCTTCATCCAGTGTCTGCTGATGTGGCATCAAATTGACGGTGCAAAGGCATCACTAAAATATAAGAAATTTATAGCCCTTGGGCTTCTAAACTTTAAAAATACAATAAAGTCTGCAGACTTATTATGTCCAAAATCGCTTGACCATATCCTTGTGGCCATGGCCGCCATATATTTAAGCATGCTGGCTTCAAAATACACTGCTAGATTGATTTCATTACAGCCAAGGCTGGTAAATAAATGAAAACCAAAGCCTGCAGAAATATTCAAAGGCAATGTCTTATCAAAAACATTAAGCTTATGCCTGAGGGCTTCAAATTATCATCACAGGCCATTTAAAACATAGAGCCAAAGCCTACGGGCTTGAATAATCGAAGGCAAATTCCTAAGGCTATAGATATTACCTGCAAGCACCGTTACCTTTGAAAGCAAATGCCTTGTAAATTTCAGGAGAAAACATACAGTTATGCTTGCAAGAAAATGTCTCCACGAAAGAAACAAATGCAAAGGAAAACCAAAAATAAGAAATATTTTTGGTTGATGCAAAGATTGCAACCAACCTAGGGATGCTCCTACAATTGGGAAGCCCACAAGAAGATTGTTTTTTTTTCCCATTTAAATGCTAGAAAGACACTCATTTTCATCTTCAGTGATTAAATCCAGTGGTTTAGTGCTGGTGTAATCTCCACTTTCAAAGCATAACTACCCTGAAGAATTATGTAGTATCCCTTTTGGGGACAAACTGAAAATTAAGAGTATTAGCACAAATTTCAAGATGACTAAATCTGATTTTAAAAGCCAGCAAACTGAAAATGAACTCAGATTAGAACAGCAAACTGTTTATGGAATTCAAATTCACTTTTCACCAAGCAAATCAACGAATAATGCCACAAAAACAATTATTCTAGCCACGGCAATATTTACTGATCGTAAATGCATCAAAAGATTGAAAGAATATTTGATTTTACAGCTGGAATTAATTATTTAAATTATCAGCAGACAAGCTAAAACCGAGGGCTAGGAAAAATAGTAAACCCTTACCAAAAATCACCAAAATGGAGATTCCAGCTTTATAAAACATGATAAATCAGATTATGAAGTGAAATATCAATAATATGCCTTCTAGGGCCTCAAACCACTCTCCAAGGTAGGTCGCTCCACCTAGGGAAGGCTGCCCAATGCCAATAAAAATCTGACTATGAAATATCCTCTTCAAAACTGCAATAATCTTCAAGCTCATACAATGTTGAAGGGTTTTTGTCCTCCAACAAAACCACTAGAAGGGTTTTCGTTCTTCTAGGAAGCCACACGAAAGGGTTTTTGTCCTCAAGTGGAAGAACATAGAGCAACAAGCTCACAATGCCCAAAATAGAAAATGCGCAAAAACTAGATCCTTCAAATGAGCTCTCTTATCTTCTTTTATAACCTCTTTATGTCGCCAAAGCTCATAAAGGTAAGGCCGACCCCTAATAAGTTATTATAATCTTTTATTAAGCCTCATTAAAGGCACTAAACCCATCCGACCTCTTTAATAGCTTATTTCTTTAATTTGAGCTTATTAAAAGCTCACCAACCCAGCCGACCCACTAAGAATGGGAAATATAAGATTAGAACATCAATATGAATGATGAAACTGAAATATAATCCATGATCTTCTATTTCTCAACCATTGCTTGCCAAGGAATCCTTTATTTCAGATTAATTCGAAAAAGGGGACATTACAAATTATTCATCAATGGTTGCATGTTTGGGAAGATAACAGCTTCATCTTAAACACTTCAAACTGACAATCATTCTATGCATGTTTTCAGCTTTAATCATTTCACAACCAACATCTTTTCACTCACCTTCAGATCAGATAATGCATAGCAGCAGCCATCATCACAAATCAATCTAAATTCTCCATATATTGTTAATGATTCAAAACTAGAAGAAACATTTTCAATAACCCAAGCATATGATAGAGATGGAAATAATGAAGAGTTGATGAAAGAATACAAAGAAGAGCTTTGGTCAAAATCTGTTATACTACGTGGGTAAACCACATAAAAAAGAAGGTGGCGGGTTTAGACGGCGGACCGGTCAAAGCAGCCCACGTAGAGCTCAACGGACGCGGGGGTTAAAAAGGGAATGTGGTTGGGGTGGTTCGAACCCCCAACCACCCATTGCCTAAAAATAGCGCCCAACTGTTCCACCAAAGTTGGGCAGTTAACATAGAAGCGGGTAGACTTCTATTTAAGGCGGAAGCGGCTGCAGATACTAAGGAAAGGGGATTCGAACCCCTGACCAGTTGGGTAAAAAGATAAGGCCCAACCACTACACCACGCTTTGAAGACTGTATAAAGTTGGCGGATAATCTATTTAACGCATTCCTCGGGTCTGGCTAGGCCTATAAAAAGCTCCCCCCATCTCCACTCGAAAACACAAACAATGTAATATCCCCTTTTGGCATATTATCCAAATATGCAAAATAACTTTACTGAATCGACTCTAGGACTAAACCCTCCTAGTTTGACCTCAAATAATCCAATGTTAGCTTCAATACAACCCTAAAAGGGTTAAAGTGAGCCAAGGTGGTGGATTAGATGGGAGAACCAGTTAGGAAATTAATCACTTCAAATCTGAAATTAATTACAACAGTAATTAATTTATAAATGCACTAAACTAATGCTAACTTCAAAAATTAATAACTCCTTCACCATCCATTATTTTTCTATCAAACTCATGCCAAATATTTTTAATATTTTTAGCTTCCCAACAAGCTATAGATCACAAGTTTTGGATAAGTAGAAGGCATGCAAATCAACCCATGAAATCTGAAACTGTGTAGATAAAACCCTAGCACAAACAGCTGAAACTTGGAAAATTCATAACTTGCTCAATACTTCATCTTTTGCCATGAAATAAAGTGCAGATTAATCTATAATTCAAGAGCTTTCCAAAGATATTAAAATTTGATTTTTATGATAACTGAAATCTTTTCAAAACAACCCTAGAAATCCCAAACCCAGTCGCTAGGGTTAGAATAAATTGCACAACTAATTTCCAGGACTTAATAATCCTTCAAACATGCTAAAAGATACCATAATCAAGTCGCCATAGTTAGAATAAAACCAGCAATAACCAGCAGATCTAAAACACCATAAAACCCTTCATAATATTCAATAACATGCAGAATTTACTCTCAATAAAAGGCGCCAAAGCTAGAAAGAGAATCACCATCAAGTAGATTTGCAAATCTCATGAAAATACTTCAATTGAATATCAAACCAACACAATAACTCCCACGCAAGAGAGAGAACATTAATGGGCATGCATCCCAACTCCAAGCATGGAGTGAACATCAAATGATCAATCAACATACCCTCTAAGGAAATGCGACCTCATTTTTATAGAACTAAGGGGTGCAATATCCAATAAAGACCGACCTTTTCCTTTTGGAGCGAAAACATAAACTCTCATTAAAATATTTAATACTAAGACTATGTGCAATTTATTTATTTTTTACTTAAATAAATAAAAGAAACTAACCTATGTGCACATTAAACTAACTAAAGAGACTCCCACTTGTAGCGCTAGGCATGCCAAGGGGTACAAATGCAAATGAAAAATAAATATTAATAATGTCTCGAAAAGGGGGACATTACAAACAAGCTCCTCACTCTCAAAGCCGGGGCAAAAGGAGAATAGGAGAAGAATTGTGGAGGATGCCTTGGGCAAATAAGGCAATATGGAGAAAATATAAATCCTATATTATTTTATAGGCATTTGGAGAAAATAAATGAAAGACCTATTATCAGTATTAACAGGCATTGATGATGAAAAGATAAAAGTCATATTATTATAGCTAATTGTAAAAAAAATCGGGAGTTATTATTTTAACTCACCAATCATTGTAAAGGTCGAATTGACACCTTATTCTCGTGCGGGAGCCGTTAGATGCCACTGTGAAGCCGAGGGACATTATGCAGCACTGGAGAAGCATACTCTCAAATTGAAGCTTTGATTCTTTGACGTTGAGCGTATCGCCAAGTTAGTTACTTGGAGGCCGCGGAGGAGAGTCGTACCATTGTTGAGCTCGTTGGCGAGACTGGGTCTGATCTTAGCTCTACGTAGAGATTACTTTTCCGTGCAACAAAATGGAAGATGATCGTCATCGTCACCAGACATTGGATTTGATCTTAGCTCTACGTAGAGGCTAGAGGTCGTGCAACAGAGTGGAAGATGATCTTGAACACTGTCCGACATAGCATCGTGTAGAGGTAGAGACCATGCAACAGAATGGAAGTCAACAAGAGGTGTCAAACCTAAGCGCTGTGTCAGAGCATTGAGCACTAAGCTTCCAAGACCAATCTAGTTTACTAGACCAATTGGCATACCAGGTTCGGTTGAAAATTCATTATAGTATCGTAAAGTTTTTTTATATTGTACGATCGGATTTTTATAATGGATTGGTTCAACTACTTTGTGAACCCAGAGACATAGGCATTCTGTCGAACTCCGTTATCAACCCTTGTGCAGTGTGGTTCTTATTCTTGCATTGCATTTGTTTAAAGTTGATTATTTCGGGATGAATTCATGTAATGTCCCCAAATGGACATATTTCAACCCGAAGTGGATTTGTGGCAAATCCCACCTGAAATTCAGAATGAAATTAGGTCACAAACTGAATATTTTCCAGAAAACCCTAGTTCACTGCCCTAGGCCAACGATTTAGCAAAAATAGCTTTTTCCACCTCAAAATAACTCCAAAAATTATGAAAATTTGTTTTCAAGTAGATAATAAATAATCAGAATAGGATCTCCAATCAGATTCGAAAAAATATTAATTCTGAAATTTATTAGGGCAAAAACGTAGCAGAACTTGTAAATCCAATAACTTGCAAAATAATCCACATTTCTGGGCAAGTGATAGCTCATGCTGAAGCTTGAAAAATAAGCTCTCCAATGAACCCAAAATCAGAATTTTTCAATGGCAAGAAGACACCCAAAATAGGCTCGCAAATCTGGAAATGTGTAGATAAACCCTAGCTGTAATGCAAGAGAAAAGTACCAAATCTGATCTCCAAATATCTGATTTTTATTTAAATAAAGTTTGCAGACCTGGTCTAAAATTACAGCTGGGTAATGAGGGCTTGGACACCAGAAAAAGCTCCAAAAATAGTAGTTTAGGTGAAAGAAATCCAGCTTCAAACACACAGCAATTAGATCTGAATTTTATCTCCTTTCTTTATGCCAAAATAGACCCTAGACTGGGTCGCTCCAACTGGAATATAAATGACGCTTCAGTGATCAGATTTCTCTTGAACATTCAACACACAAAAGATGACTCAAAAAGGAAGAGTTTTCGTTCCTCCTTCAACTTCTCATAAGGGTTTTTCGTCCTCAGAGATTGCAGCCGCAAACACTCAGTTCACAAGCAATTTTCAGAATATTAGATGGTCATTGAATATATCCCCAAAACAAGTCGACTTGCCCCTTAAAGGAAAGAAGTGACCCAAAGATCACCCATTATAACCAATGAGCTTTCTTTAATTGTTTAATCCCTTCTTCACCCATTTTCTTCCCCATGGCAAGTCGCAATTTTCCCCTAGAGAGAATAAAAAATTTAATGTGCTTTTTCACCCTTCTATTTTTGCTTTAATATTAAGTCATTAAAATTAATATAAGTGTTTTATATTTCTTTCTTTCTTTTAATGGCACTTTATAATAATTTTAAAAGACTTAAGTCACCCTTATGTTCCCCCTTAGCCGTTGGGTATAGACAAAATAGGCCAAGGGTCTTAAGCAATGTTATTTTAGAAAGAGGGACATTTCACAAGGTCCTGCACTTGATCGAATGTGCCCCTCCTAAATTAGCTACTGAATCTAACGCTTGATCTCTTCATTCTCAAGTACTAAACGCCTGTACAGGGGCCCATTCTAGAGTGGTGCTCTAAGGACCAAATGAATTCTATGTTTCACTGACAATGCAGAGGCACACCTATTGGTGATATGAATACATCTGCGCATTCAATACCATATGATCCATGTACTTCCGTTGCACAGTTTGGCTTGGTGGGACCACTCTTGTGGCCGCTACACCCTTTTGCTTGTCCTCGGGTCAGATCATGAGTAGGAAAAAGGTCCTAATTTGAGCAATCAATCTCTGACACTACTTTGCACTAATAAGGGCCATTGATTTAGCATGGGCTGCCTCTAGGATGCGGTGCGCTTACGACCTAGAGTAATGATGGCACTCTGCAGCCTCGCCTCATAGACACCATGACGATCCCACATAGTATGGTTGTCCAAGAAGTACATCACAAACATCCAGTGGTGCAACATCATAGACCATCACAGATTTGAACGGTTTGATTGAATACAGAAGGCGGCACTATCGATTCACATAGATGTCTCTTCCTTGATTCACCCAACCAATTGAGTAGGGTTGCGGGCGAGGAGTTACCAAATTTAGCCTCTTTGTTGTTTCTACATATATCAGATCCTTTAAACTACTACTATCTAGAATAAAGCTATGAGTCACACCATTTATCCACATCTACGAGTGGAATAGGGTTCATACATCCTCTTTTGGTGGGGATACTATTTGTGCAGTTGGCAACAGTGTTACAGGGATCTGCATCCAAAATCGGCTCTTCTTCATGTGTACCTTGGTTCTTTGCGGAGGCTTCTCTTGCATTTGCCTACTCACAACTCTATTAGCAAAGCTTTGTCAACAACTCAACAGTTCTTTATGTCATCGTACCTACTCTTGTGCTTTTCACACAACATCCCTGTCTTTTCATGGCTTTTCTTTCCATGCTTACTTCTTGTCCTGTTTCAGTGGCGGTGCATCCTTTCCTTGCTAGATGGCGTTAGCTTTCCCTTTCTTGGAATATGAAGTTTTTGACATTTCGGCCTTCATCCACCGAGTCAGGAGGTTTGGGGATTTCTCCGATGAGCGGAATAGGTACCCGTATCTTGCTTATTGTTCCTCTATGAGTATTGCTCAAGATACAAGCCATTGTTGGTTCTCCGATTCTTCGGCTTTTTTGGATTCTGTTGGTATTCAAATTGATTATCTTCCCCCCTTTCATCATTCCCTCAATGCTACCAGTCACCTTCTATCCACCAAGCAGGTGCTGAATAGGTCCATCAGAGAGGATATTTACAAGTGCTTTATTTAGACTACTTGGGTGAACCCCCATGGCGGCTTGCGTCCTAAGATAGCCTTTTATTCAAAGCATTTTCTGGAGATCAGTGACAAACTCATCACCCGACCCTAGTACACCTTTCGCCATTGGATGCATGCCCTCCGCATACCCCTTGGTCAGTTTTGGGTGGGCTCCCATAGATTGCGTTGTGAGACGGATCATCATATTGACCACGATGACAGACTTTGCAGGCTCTGTAGCCTCCAGGAGGTTGAGACTGAGGACCATTTCATCTTCTGTTGCCCCATATACTATAAGATCAGGGGACGATTTCATTGCCTCTTCAGAGGGGTTTAGACCCTCCTGGTTTTCTTCAGATATATTGACCAGCGGTGCTTTGCCATCTATATTCGTGAGTCTCTGGAGCTCCTGGACCAGATTCTTCACCCACCTCCGAGAGTCATTTCCACGAGACAGATTACATATCTATTTCCGATTCTACCTGCAGTGGGTGGTACCAAACGGCAGAGCCACTCTGATCCTGTTACAGGGCATAGATCAGTTCGTTCCCGACTAGTCCTTCATAGCTCCCCAGCGGCCACCAGCTGGCTCGACAGCATACATGTCTCAAAGGGCAATCCAAATCTACTTGCCTCCCTGGCTGTCGTTCTAGTCTGAGATCTCTACAGGGGAGGGGGCCCTCACCCCCCTCTTCGAGGAGCCATTCCATCAGTAGCTACTTCTTGTCAACTTTGAATGTTAGGAGGGATGTGACTACCATTTATGAGTAGACAACTCCTTATCAGTCCCCTCCTTCATTCTCTTCTCTGCTTTCCTTCCCCCATCTGTTTCATTGCCCCCGTCTATGGGGGTTTTGTTTTTTGGGGTTTTTGCTTGTTCTTCTCTTATTCTTTCTTCTGTTCTCGGAACTCGTTTCGAGTCTTCCCCGCTTGCACTTTGTATATTGTTTGGACTACAGTCCCATTGATCTACTTTTGTGGTCATTAGTTGGACATTAATATATTTATCTTATCTTATCTATTTCCCCTACATTTGGACCTCTCTATAATCTTGATTGCATATCGATTGGCTTCCCCAAGAATATTGATGTTTGCAAAATCCATCTCTTCCTAGTTGTAATATCACAACCCACTGCAGTATTTGAGAATCTAATGCTTCTCGGTATCCCATGCACCCACTTTTGTCGATAGGGTATGAAACTCATTGGTGTAATCCTACACTGTTTATTCACGACCTTGACGCAACTAGTGCAATTTCTTGAACAAATCCTCATTGGTCTTCACTGGATAAGGACATCCATATTTCTGAGACTCTTCTTGCCACCATTATGCACCTGTATGAGGAGGTACTGGGTCACCTTGACACTGCTACCAATTTTTCTGATTTCATCAGGAGCACCATAGGGGTTAAACAAGGATGCCCCCTCTCACCTACTTTGTTTGGTATTTATATTGATGAATTGGAGGATTTCCTCATGGACCATATCTAGGAGGGGGA
Organism: Taxus chinensis; assembly: GCA_019776745.2. Taxonomy (NCBI): domain Eukaryota; kingdom Viridiplantae; phylum Streptophyta; class Pinopsida; order Cupressales; family Taxaceae; genus Taxus; species Taxus chinensis. Next base: position 847,431,935 of record CM034148.1, on the reverse strand, counting down.
TGGTTGCCTTCTTCACTAGGTGTTGATCTACATTCTCCTCTTCACAGACGATGTAGTTCTCCTTGCCTCTTCCGTGGAGGGACTTCACAGACAGTTGGACGCCTTAGCCCTGTTTTGTGACCACAAACAGCTGACAATTAACCTTGGTAAAACCAAGGTCATGATCTTCAATGGACTAAAGACTTCTGAATTCCATTTCTTCTATAGAGGGGAGGAGATTGAGATCACTACCTCCTACACCAACCTGGGGGTTTTATTCACCGAGCCCCATTTCAGTCTTTGGCCCACTCTACAGCCCCACGTCAACAAGGGGTATGCCTCTTTGGCAATCTTGGTGAGACAGTGTTTCTGCCACCACTTTCAGGACATCTTGTCGAAAATGTCTCTCTTTGATTCTCCTGTGAGGCCCGTGGTTCTCTATGGCTCCGAGGTTTGGGGGCCATCCATTCTTGATTCGGATAAGGCTACTGTTGAGTGAGTCCATATCCTCATGCTCAAACGCATTATCAAGTGCAACGAGACAGTTCCACATAATATGATCTTGGCTGAGTTTGGGGCTCACCCTTTCCGACTGGAGACTATTTTTGACCTCGTTTCACTTTTACATCGCATCCGGGGACTTTCAAATTCTTCTGCAGGTAGGGACAGGTATCTTTACCTTGCCTACCACTCCTCTAAGGCTATTACTACTTATGACCACAGTGGTCGTTCCCGCTGTTGGTATACTGGAGTCTCACATCTTCTTGGTTCTTTAGAGATTTAGTTGGACCGCCTCCTACGATACAGATACTCCTTGGACGCTCCTGCCCATCTCCTATCGAGTAAGCAGGATCTGCACAAAAGTATTAGAGACGACATTTACAGGTAGTTCATTCAGCACACTTGGATCAGCTCTCCAGGTGGGTTACGTCCTAAGATGACTTTCTATGCTGCACATTTCATTGAGATCCACAATGGGCTTATTTTCTGGCCTATGTATATCTCCTGACACTGGTTACAGTCACTCCGCATATCCCTGGGCCAATTCAGAGTGGGCTCTCATAGACTTCGTGGGGAGGATTACTAGCTAGACCGCTCGGAGAGGATATGCCATCTTTGTTCTCTGCAGGAGGTCGAAACGTAAGAACACTTCATTTTCAGGTGCCCCATCTACTATGAGGTCAAAGGGAGATTCCATTGCCTATTCCGGGAGCATCCATCTTTGGCGGCTTTCTTCAGGTATTGCGATCAGCGGTGCCTTGCCCTCTACCTACAAGAGGCTCTCACAGCTTCGGGATGAGACCCTTCAATCTCATCCCAGACAGGTAGCTACTCAACCGATCACATATTTCTTTATGGTGCTCCCACCGGAGATGGGCACCAAGCGACGTCTTAATACCAGTATAGACTCCCAAACCAGATCCATCAGGACCCAAGATGCTACCTCCCAGCCTAGAGGTTCTCATGATCGCACTCAATTAGGGGCCCTCTCCCATAGACAGCGGTCAACCAAGAGGATACAAAGGGCTCATCTTGTTCGTCCTTCCCCAGACATCGGCATTCCAGACCCTCCACAACTTCAGCTACAGGACACAGGCCTATTGCGAGCTACTTCCAGTTGGCCTCGGATGTTAGGTGATTGCATTGGAGTTGGGGCTTCTTCTTTGGCACCATCCTTCGGCATTCTTTCGGCCATGATGGCCCTTTCTTCTTCTTCTCCTCCTCTTCTTTCTCTTCTCTCTTTTCTTGTTGTTCGGATGACCCTTTCGGTTCTCCCCGCTAGCTCCGTTTACATTGTAATGGAGCTTAAATCCAAGGTGGATAACAAGAAAGTGGTGCTACAAGACATGAAGAATGGAGCTCTTCAAGTTGTGACGACAAAGACCATGGAAAGATCTTTGAAGAAAGGGCAGATCGCATGGGCATTACATTACTTGGTAAAATTTACATCTTCTTTTTCAATTCAACAGTCCTATCAAGCAAATATTCAGCCCATCATTGATAGAAATTCTAAGGTTTTTGATGATATACCTCATGGGCTACCATCGAATAGAGGTTTCCAACATGTTATTGAGTTAGAATCAAGCACTAAACTGGTAATAACAACTCCTTATCACAACCCAAGAGCTTTCAAGCAAGAAATCTAAAGGACAATCAAAGAGTAAGTGGAAATGAGATTCATTAGGCCTAGCTCTAGCCCTTTTTCTTCTTCGGTGGTTCTTGTGAATAAGGATGGAACTTTAAGGATGTGTATGTATTATAGGTTGTTGTACAAAAAGACAATCAAGAATAGGTACCACAATCCTAGAATCGATGAGTTGATTGATTAATTGTAACGTCCCCAAGCGGACAAATTATGCCCCCAAGCGGAACAGCTGCAAATCTGATTTCTAATAACAAATTATAGAATATATATTGGATAAAATTACTGCAGATCTGATTTATTCATGGAAAATGCGACTTGCCCTAGGAGTTATTACTCCACAAAACTGAAATAAATTCTCTGAACTCTTAACCAAAATAGATCAACAATGGTTATTTAACCAAGAAAATCAGAAAAATACCATATTTGGATTAAATAAGGGGCTGGAATTTTATTTATAAAAAAATGCAAACAAACAGGTTCAGACTTGGCCGAAAATGGAGTTTCCCATTCCCAAAAATTATGCCAGCCAGCTGAATTCGGTCTCTAAAAATATGATAATTAAGCCACAAACCAGATCTGACCCCAATGTGCCCTAGAGTGTTCAAAAGACACCGAGAAGTGGGTCACTCCAAGAGAAACAAGCTGGAAATGTAAAGTAAAAATCAGGAACAATCTTTCACCTTCAAACCCTCGCTCGAAACAAAGTAGATCTGCAATTTTCCCTTCAAATATTGTTGGAATTCTTAAGTAGAACCTTGAAAATCAATGGAAACCCTTAAGTAGAGCTTCCTCTCAAAAAAAGGGAGTAGAGTTTTCGTTCTTCTTCCTAGCTTAAACAGGGATTTCGTCTTCTCAAGCAAAACTACAAAAGGGTTTTCGTCCTTTGGAGTGAAAATGGAAAGCATGCAAGCCTAGACCAAATATATAGAATGTCAAAAGATGCCTTCTCCTTGTATGGCAACTTGCTTTTATAAGTTGTCTTTGCCTATTAGCCACCCAAAACAACCAATCAGCTCACTTTACCTCATTTAATGTTTTTCCCTTGTTTTATTTCATTTCCACATGGGTCGCATTTTTCCTCTAGGGGAAACTAAAATATTGAGTAACTTTTCCCTTTCTTTTTTTATTTTATCACTAATAAATTAATTTAAAAGCTTCTGATAAAATTTTACTATGCACTTTAAAATTAATGAATCAGGACATAGTTTCTCATCCCTTACCCATCGGGAAACAAAAAATAGGCTAAGGGTCTTCGACCTATTGCTTTCGAGAAGGGGTTATTACAATCATCTCTTCCCCCAAATTGCTTTCCCTCCAGCAATTGTAAATCATGTGCCCAAGTGCCATGTGCAAGAGATAAAACATACTAAAATGCTCCAAAAGTTTAGATCATGTACCTGTTAAATAAGAGAGCTCTTGCAAAATACTTACTCTCATGATGCTCATAAACATGAATTTGGACCAGGGATTCCACATATTCCATTTTGCAAACTTGATCCTCTAACTTATCATGTTTATCATGAGGAAAATAAATCTGAATATGCGGAAATAAATATGACATAATATCATTCCTTTCACACCTTGCAATGTCATCAAGATCTTCATTTCCTCTTGCCTTCATGATATCTGGACTTTGTTGTACCAAAGCCTTAGCATTCTTGTCCACAATAGGCTGAATATCCTCATGATAGGACTGTTGAAATAAAAAAGAGGATGTATCTCTTAATACATAATCTGCAGCCCATGCAATCTGCCCTCTTTTGGAAGAACTTTCCATGTTCTTGGTTGTCACAACTTGAAGAGTATCATTCCTCATACTTTGCAAAACAACTTCTTCCGGATCAGCATACTCTTCTTCTTCTTCATCATCTAGAATTACCTCAATATAATGAGCTGCCCCTTACTGCCCAAATTTTGGGGTTTTTTGCTCACTGTTTGAAGTAGTTTTTGGTTGTCCAAAAGACCCCTTTGGCTGCCCCAAAGGTGCTAACCTTTGTTGTCCATAAGGCGCATTCCTAATACCATTTCCGGATGCATCACATTTAACCACAAGAGGAATTGAAAAATCTAGGACATCAAGTACCGAGCATGTACTCATTACCTTTTTTAAACTTGTCAAATACTTGTTGTCTGTCTCTTCTTGGTTGCTCCCGTTGAACTCTTTTATTCCTTCTTGTGCCTTTGTTATTCTTCAACTCGCAAAAATCTCTGAAAGACAACATCTCTCTTACCCTAAAATTAAGGGCTACATATTTTTCACCCTATGCCTCTTTGTCTTCAACGTCGCTAGGAGTATCTACCTCAAATGGTTGTTCCTCTCTTTGAAGAAACTTGGCTCTCAATATCTGATGCGGAGCCTTGAAGGATGTTTTCACTGGTACAAAAGAGCTTCCTTCACCGCTGTTGATTGCTCCTTGGTTACCTGATATATTATGCCCATGTAGAGTCTTTGCCAAATCCATGATTGAGCCTATCAATGCATCACGCATTTCCCTTTGAGATTCCCTCAACACATGTTGCATTTCTCTTTGGATTTCCCTTTGAGATTCTCTCAGAGTCTGCTGCAATTCTCTTTGGCTCCTTGTAATCACCTCATACATATAGCTTAGCTCATCTGTAGGAGGAGCACTCTGATCACGCTAATCCATTGTTTCTTTCTTTGGAATATTCCTTCTCTGATAGACTATAGGTGATTTTTCCCATTGCATTCAGATGATTTTTTTCTTTTTCCCTTCACAGGCTGCGAGAATACACTACTCTGATACCACTATAATGTCCCAAAACAAACAAATTATGCCCCAAACGGAACAGCTGCAAATCTGATTTCTAATAACAAATTATAGAATATATACTCGATAAAATTACTGCAGATCAGCGATATTTATTTATGCGAAAAAATCAGAAAAATACCAGATTTGGATCAAATAATGGGGTGGAATTTTATTTATAAAATCTGCAAACAGACAGGTTCAAACTTAGATGAAAATGGAGTTTCCCAAGCCCAAAAATTATGCCAATCAGCTGAATTCAGTCTCTAGAAATATGATAACTAAGCCACAAACCAGACCTGATCCCAATGTGCCCTAGAGTGTTCAGAACACACCTAGAAGTGGGTCGCTCCAAGAGAAACAAATTGGAAATGTAAGGTAAAAATCAGCCACAAGCTTTCACCTTTAGACCCTCGTTGGAAACAAAGTAAATTTGCAATTTGCCCTTCAAATATTGCTAGAATTCTAAAGTAGAACCTTGAAAATCAATGGAAACCCCTAAGTAGAGCTTCCTCTCAAAAAAGGAATAAGAGTTTTCATTCTTCTTCCTAGCTTAAAGAGGGCTTTCATCCTCTCAAGCAAAACCACAAAGGGTTTTCATCATTTGGAGTGAAAAGGGAAAGCATGCAAGCTTAGACCAAATATCAAAAAATATAGGATGTCAAAAGATGCCTTCTACTTGCATGGCGACTTGCTTTTATAAATTGTCTTCGCATATTAGCCACCCAAAACAACTAATCAGCCCACTTTACCTCATTTAATGTTATCCCCTTGCTTTATTTCATCTCCACATGGGTCGCATTTTTCCTCTAGGGGAAAATAAAATATAAAGTAACATTTCCATTTCTTTTTTTATTTTGTCACTAATAAATTAATTAAAGTGCTTATGATAAAATTGTATTATGCACTGTAAAATTAATTAATTAGGACTTAGTTTCCCTTTTTCTCATCCCTTAGCCGTCGAGAAACAAAAAATAGGCTAAGGGTCTTTGACCTGCTACTTTCAAGAAGGGGATATTACATGCATTACACGGAGCAATTTTCTTTTCCAAGATTAACTTGAGATCCGGTTATCATCAAATCTGGGTAAGAGACATGAATGTTCAGAAGACATCCTTTAGGTGTCACTTTGGGCATTTTGAGTTTCTTCTTATGCCTTTTGGGTTAACCAATGCCCCTACTACTTTCCAATTGTGCATGAATCATGTTTTTGGTAGGTACTTGAGGAAGTTTGTTCTAGTGTTCTGTGATGACATCTTCATATACAATAAAACATGGGAGAAGCATTTAAGACACTTGGATATGGAGCTGGAATTTTTGGAACAAGCTCTCTTTGCAAAGAAATCCAAGTGTGAATTTCGTTTGAGTAAAACTTTATATCTTGGACATGTCATCAATGCCCAAGGAGTTCATGTAGATCAACAAAAGGTCCAAGCCATATTGGATTGGCCTCCTCCTATCTCATTGACACAATTTAGAGGGTTCCTTAGTCTTTGTAGCTACTACCGGACATTTTTCAAGGGATACTCACTTCTTGCCCCCTTGATTGATTTGACAAAGAAACGAGTTTTTCTACTGGTCAGATTCAGCCCAGCTAACCTTTGAGAAGCTCAAGAGGGTAATGAGTTCATGCCCGGAAATTGTTGTTCCGGATTTTTCTATTCCTTTTGTACTTGAATGTGATGCATCTAGAAAAGGTGCAGGGGTTGTTTTGATGCAAAATAAGCATCCTATTGCTTTTGACAGCCGGAAACTAAAAGAGCATGAGATGAATTTTCCCATCTATGACAAATAAATGTTGGTCATTATGCATGCATTGGCCAAATTCCGACAATACTTGGTTTGTGGCAGGTTTGTGGTCAAAACTGATCATAATAGTTTAAGGTTTTTTATTCATTAAAAAGATTTACATGACAGACAATAAAAGTGGGTGAGCGAAATACAAGCATGTGACTTTGACATTGAATATGTCAAAGGGAAAAATAATGTGGTGGTGGATACTTTATCGAGGAAACCAAGTCCTTGCCCATTGGATGACATATTAGACAAGGAAGCTATAAAGAAGGGTGTTGAATTTCCGGACAACAAAATTTGCAATTGCTTGAGGGCAAGCAATTTTGGGAGGAGAGGACTGTAATGTCCCCTTCTCCGGGCTAGTTCATTTTGAAAACCTTGGGCCTATTCCACTTCCCATAGACTTAAAAAGAAAGGGTAAGGGAGGTATTCAATGTCATGATTGTCAATTGTTTTTGTAGATTTATATTATTTTCGAGCAACTTTCTAATTATGACTTAGAAAAGTCAAGTTGATTCGAAAAAGTGCTAATACCAACTTGAAAAATAAGACGAAAGTTATATTTCTACAAGGAGGTTGGTCCTCTTTTGGGGGGATCATCGTTTTGATTTTGGCACCACCTTTAGCTATATAAAGGGGTCGTTTGGCTTGGAAAAAGGGACACTTACTTTGAAATTAATTTTCTGAGTTGGAGTATGAAATTGCTCTCTTGCAATTGAGGATGAAAACCCTTGTTGCACTTGATTTGAGGATGAAACCCCTCATTTCTTCATTGGTGATCTCATATGGAGGTCCTACTTGAGCTACACTTAAATTTTATTTAGACACTTGACATTTCCATCTTATTGCAAACCCTCTCCTAGGGTAACAACTTACATAGTGGATGATTTTGGTGATATCTAGTGCATGGCACTTCATTCTTTGTTGGTATTTGGATTGTTCATAGTTTTTGAGACCGGTTGCATTTAACAGATTGAATTGTGAGCCTTGGAATCTCAACTTCCAAACATTTTTGTAAGTGGACTCGTTTGTAATGTCCCCTTTTTCAAATTAATGGACATTAATAAAATTTCTAAGTTGGGCCCAATCAATTCATTATCTAGGACAACTTATTAATATTATTATAAGAATAAAATGTATTTTTAAACTCTGACAGGTAGAAGACCCCTTTTAGCCTATTTTCCATTGTATTCAGTAGGCTAAAGGGAGAATAAAAGAAGAATTAATAATCTAATTTTAGTACTACAGTAATTCTTATTACTAGTAATTTAATTAATTATTAAAGGTTGGTGAAAAAGTAAAGTAATATTAAAATGAGAAAATTAAGTTACTTTACAAATCCCACATGGAACACCCAACTTGAAAAATAGAGACAAAAAAGCATAAAAGGAGATGAAACGGGGTTCATTTGGTATCTTTTGGTCATTTTGATATCTATTTTTCTGGTTTGGGCTGATTGCTCTTCCATTTCTACACTGAAGGATGAAACGCCTTGGTGTACTTGCATTAGAGGACGAAAACCCTCTCTTGCTAAGGTTGAAGACGAAAACTCTTCATCCTTTGTGTGAAGATCCTTCATTTTAGGAGTTTCTATTGAGCTTTCAAGGAGTATATCAAATTTTCAGCAGTGGTTGACGACCCAATATTGCAAATTTGAGGCATTTCAGTTAGGGTTTTAAGACAAGAGTGTTTGAGCAGATTTCTATCTTTATTTTCAGCCATATCTAGTGTTATCTACACCCTTGTGGATGGAGTTTGACACATTCTAGGGCACGGCTGTCTCGGATCTCATCACCAACAACTTTGCCATAATTTTGGAGGCCATATTCAGCTTTGTTTCAATGGACTTGGGCTTTTGGGATCACTTCTTTCCGGCCACTTTTGTGAATTGTATTTCTCTAGATCTATAATAAAATTTCAGCTCTTGTTTTGGGTCCTAAAAATTATATATTTTGGTATTCTTGCATTTCTAAATTATCATAAATATTTTGGCACGAGATTTGAGTAATTTAAGATCAGATTTAAGGGTTTTTGGTCTCTATAGTAGCTTGCCATATCTAGGGTATTTCAGATCTGTATTTTGTGGATAAATTGCATTATTATCCTAGATTTTCATCATCCAGATTGCTGTTATAAATCAGAAATTTCAGGTGTTCCCTTTCGGGTTATAATGTATCACATTGGGGACATTACATTGTTCTTGCAAATTTAATTAAATATACTTCAGTTGGGGGTCTAAAAACTCATTTCTTGGCTTGTACTTGTTCGAAAACATTTATAAAAGTCTCCTACATGCTTTGGATGGTGTAAAAGTAGTATTGGCAGTGAATCATTGCAATTTTCTTCTTGCAGTCATAAGATTACAGACTACTATATCTTGCTGTCTAGAAATTCAGTTAGCTGTTATAAATTTCAGTTTGCATTGATTTGGGTTTGTGCCATTTCCTTTCTTTTTTAGTCTCAGCCCGGAAAGGGACATTACAAATAAACACTTCTTTACTGATGGCTTTATTTACTCTTATGCCAATTGTAAAAGAAAATTGACCAATAAACTGTAAAATAGTATGTCTCCACTTTTGCCTTGTATCTGTCTGGCTATAAAAAATCTCTTTGTGCATTTTTTTACCAGTTTGACATGTGTGGATATATACATCAAAACTTTGCTTTAAAATTGTGCATGTCAAGAAATGAGAAACACAACAAAAAGAGAAATTTACTAGCTTACATAAGGCTCAATGTGTATGTGCGAATTGTTTAGAAGGCTCCGCACCACACGCATCAATGCAAAAAGAAGAGTAAAATCACCCAAACTCCTGGTTACCTGACATGAAACATGTAAGTATTGCTGTCACGCCTCTTCAACTATGGCATTATATTGTACATTTATGCTAGAAGAATATTATTCACCTCGTCTGCGATGAACTGAGTGAAATATGGGACCAAAGGATGAAGTCCGGAATCTGTAGACAGACTGACTAACGCTTCCTTGAATAGGGTAGAATCAGCTTGGGTAACAATCAGTTCAGTGATTTTTTCGAAGTATAGCTGCACCAAGAAATGATCTTTTTTCAGCACATGCAAAAGAAATTTTGGATTTATGCACCAGTACTGGATAGCATTAATTCACCGTGCTCTCCACTGACTTGATTATCTAGTTGACAGAATTGAACTCATGTTTCAAACTAAAAAGTGCATAGAGGAAACTTTGATTACACCTGAAGTTCTCTTGATAATACATGTTTGACAGGAAGTTTCACATCAATAGGAAGGCCATGATCCTTGTCATGCTCAGTCTTCTTGTTTTCTGCGGGAACTACAAGTGCTGAAGACAGTGACAGAAGTATTATTCAGGGCCAATGTAATTTCAGAAAGCACGATAGCAAAGATTTTAAAACTTAATAAAAACCAACTGCCAAATATGAAGGTCCAAGGTTGGATAGAGTCAAGTGTTCTCAATCTGCACACCAGCTAAAATCTCATAAGGCTGTCTAAAAGTCTACAGGGTTCCAAAATCTGCTTTGCAAAAAAGCTTTAAAACAAGTGACATATATGACCTAGAAAAAAATATTGAGAAATAGATAAATATAAAACCTCCAACTGTAGGATTTTCAGGAATAGCCGGTTGCACTCCCTCAATGGCCAACCAGTGAACTACCACTGCAGTTTCCAGAGGCGTTTTTGGTAGAGGTGCTTCAATAACCTGAAACTCCCATTTTTACATATTAGATAGACACAGAGGAAATGCTTGGCATAGAATGAGTAACACAGTTGATGAAGATTCCATGTGAAGCGGGAGAAACTTACATCTTTAAATTCCAAATCCTTATCATCAACATAAAATAAATCTGCATGCCCCACCGCCTTCTTAAATTTCAAAGGATCTTCTGAAGCAAATCCATAAATAGGCTAAAACACAAGAAACACAATTAGCATGCAAAAATAACCATAATGCTGAACTTAAAGCAGAGAGAAATGAAAGAAAGCAGATCTTCCCTGTCCCCCAGTCATGGCATGAGCATACATCACACACCTCAGTAAAATACATACTGAAAAAATTTCTATCTCGATAATATATTGACTCTTGCCACACTGATAACCAAAAGCTGTTCCATCAAAATCTATATTTCACGATAAGGTATTTTCCAAGAATCAAGCAAAGATATGACTTGTGGCAACAGTTTCAAGTTTCAATTTTCCGCTCAGAAAGGACATTCTCTTGAACAAACAAATTTAAAGGTTACCCAAGAGGCAAAGGGAGTCAAGGAAGGCCTGAAAGTTAGTTTGGTATGATCTTCGGATAACCTAGAGAAACTGGATCCAACAGTTTTCATAAAAATCTAGATCTACTCTGGATCCTGCAGAGCATAAATTAATGAAAACAATCGTCACCAACCATGAAAATATTCCAGATAAAGGCCGCAAATTCTACTGTTGAGTATCACTTGCCTCCACACAATATCACACCAAGACAATATTAGTGATAGGAGAAGATCATGAAGCACATAAAGACTGACTTGTGCAGAAATGTAGCATACCCCATTGTATCTACAAGTAAGTCACAGTTTTGATCCAAATACAGCACAGATGCAAAGTTTGGGATGCATTCAAGAGACTTAAAAATAAAACTCCATAGGCAAGCGCATTAATCATGCAGTACTAGGATGGATGCTCTCCTAAGAAGTAGAGATGCCATGTGTACATGATCACAACCATGATAAAGAACCCATAAAGATTTGACAAATGAACCATGAGAACAAACATCCCATCCATTTCCAGTAGTGGAGCAATAATAGCAGAACGAATAAAAGTTAAACATCCCAGATGGCTAAATTGATGTGAATCACTCTCTTCAATAAATATTTTTATCTTGGTAACTAGCTTTTTTATCTATGCGTGTGCTTGGCCATATCCAACCCACACAGATCCTCATCCTTGTACATCTATTCAATTGACACAAATGAAAAGTGAAAAGCAATAAGTTTTGGTTGCTATCTTCATTAATTTTCTTTTCTATTCATGTATTTTCTTCTTATATTCTTTTGTGCATAATGAAAGAAAAAATCAAAAAACATAAATGGTATTAATGTCCACAAATGACCAAAAATAGAAAGTGCTAGCACATAAAGACTCTTGAATAAAAAACCAAATAAATTGTTGGAAATGTGTTCTATATTTTACATGATTTACCCCCTTTATAGACTGTCTAGCTAGGCACGATGTACAGCCTCACACATTTAGTGGGGCCCCTATATGTATTTTCAGCCCTGGATAGGTGTTTTTAATCCATACTATTATGTGGAAGGTTTCATAGCACATGGTTCAATGGGAACTGTTATGGGTTGTGTTCTTGGCCCATGGTTTTGGTACCCGTTGTATTGTAATACTACTAGGGAAGTTACATATTGATGTGCCTTCATATACTCACATATCCATTAGGGTAACACAGAACTTTGAAGTATATTACTGTATTGAAAACAGTTGAGGTAATGCAATGAGGAAGAAGGTTATTGTGCTAGGTATTTTCCCTAAAAGGATTTTCCCAGATGATATTTTATGTATTGTGTGTATACAATTTTTCTCTTTTATTATAGCTTAAAGATTCTATTAGTATTGTTTCTCTTTTTTAAGTTTATCAATCAATTTCTCTTCATTTGGTATCAATGTTACGATTTAGCTTCATTTGAAAAGTTAGGGTTTCTTTTCCTATGGTAAATTGTTTCTTGAGTGGGAGCTTTGCGCGTGAGAATTTTTTGTAATGGAAACTAACAGGAAGTACAAGTATAGAGATCGACAAATTTAATGGCCAATACTTTGAGTTATGGAAGCTCAAGATGGAGGATATCCTTGTAGACAAATATTAGCATGTAGTTGGAATGTAAATGGTTGAGTTAATGCAATAAGGAAGAAGGTTATTGTGCTAGGTTTCTTAATGAAAGGGTTCTTCCAAATGAAATCTTGTGTATTATGTGTACCAATTTTGTCTTTTGTTACAGCTAAAAGATTCTATTAGCATTGCTTCTCTAGAATAAGTTTATTGGTTAATTTCTCTTCATTTTGTATCAGAGCTATGTTTTAGCTTTGTTTGAAAAGTTAGGGTTTCTTTTCCTTTTGATAAACTAATTCTTGAGTGCGAGATTTGTGTGTGATAACCCTTTGTAAAGGAAAATGATGGGAAGGACGAGGAAAGATATCGACAAATTTAATGGCCAACACTTTGAGTTATGGAAGATCTCCTTGTAGGAAAAAATAAATGGGTGGTTGTATCAGGAATGCATCCTGCAAGTATGAAGGCAGAAGATTGGGAGAAGCTCGGTGGGAATGCAAACAATTAAATCGAATTGTGTCTATCAAATTCAGCTATGTTGAATGTATCAGGAGAAGAAAGTGCTAAGAAACTAAGGGATAAGTCGAGCACTTCGTATCAGATAAAGTCATTATAAAACAAGCTCTTTCTTCGAAAGAAGTCGCATTCACTAATGATGAATGATGGCTCTATGGTAGAACATTTAAACACCTTCAATACTGTGGTAAGTCAATTACTCTCCGTCGAGATTAAAATGGATGAAAAAATAAGTGTATTACTTTGCTTTGTGCTTTACCAAATTCTTGGGATAATCTAGTAATGGCAACTACTAACACTACATTGATTTTAAAAGTTGAAAATGCAGTCGCAGCCTTAATATTAGAAGAAATGGGGTAGGAAACCTTGAAGGACTACCATACTAAGGATGTTTTATTTGTGAGTGGTCATTCCAAAGAGAAGAAAAAAAAAAGGTAAACAAGAGAAAACAATCAAATTCTAGAGGTAAATCTAAGACTATAGGAAGAACTCTGAGGAAATGCTAGAACTATGGTAAAATTGGGCATTTTAAAAAGGTCTGAGGATCTAAAAAGATTGAAAAGGGTAAGTCACCTAATGATGCCTCTTATGGTGAAAATAAAACCTTCAATGAAGACTCGAGAGATGTGTACTTAGTAGCTTCAAGTACACATGCATGTCATGATGCATGGTTGATCGACTCAAGTGCCTCTTTTCATATGACCCCTTATAAGAGTGGTCCAGTGATAATGAAAAGTATAATGGTGTTGATCTTCTTAGGAGACCACCTATAAGATTGTGGAACGAGGAAGAGTGAAGCTAATGTTCAAAGACAGAAGGATTATGATCCAAAAATGGATCTGAAATACCCAATTCTATGTATTCTTTGTACTTGATTCTTGTCAAACATACCCTCAACATGTTAATTACTATGTTGCACCAAGTTTCCAGGACAGAGACGGTGGGACATGTTTCCAGGACGGATTTTTTTTGGAGGTCTTTTTATAGGAGACGATAGGGGACAGCTATTAAAAAATAAGGGAAAATATAAAAAATATTGGAAATTTCAAATATTCATATGATAACATTGATAAAGCATTCATCACACATATTATAGAACCTTAATACATAAAATTGGAGCTAAATTGAGATTTCACATAAGATTCAAGTTTCAATTACAATAATAATTACAATGAAATGCCCAAGGGCTGCAAGTTTCAAGTACTCACTACAATAGCTCTGAAACATAGAAAAAGTATATAGTACACAAAACCTGCACAAAGACAATTCAAATGCAATCATATGCATCATCAAGCGTACAATTAGCAAATGCATTGTCACACTTTTGAGCAGGCATATTGGAGCGGTCATGATAATAGGGTTTTTCATAAATGAGTAAATAACCCGTTGTTTTTTCAGCAAAACATATTGCTTTATGCTTTATTCATACATCTTTGTTGCACAACACAACATTGAACTGAATAACACACTCTTTTTCACCAAAACATTTTACTCTATATTTGTAGTCTCACACACTTTTCACAACATTGAGTCAAAAACAGATCCAGAAAAACACACCACTTCATCAATTCCATCAGCACCAAGGAGGATTGAAGAAAATGAAGGAAATGAGATAAACGGAGGTTCTGGACATAACCGCCTCTCTGTGCAGAGCAACGGTTGCAGAACCGCCACCCTGCAGGGGCGTCGGTCCTGCAATCGCCGCCCCTACCAGGGTGGCGGTCCTGAAACCGCCGGTCTACTCAAGGCGGTGGTCCTGAACACTTTTGAACAAAAAAGAAGAATGGAGTACGAATGGACCCGAATTTGAAGCGCCCAACTATGTCTCTTCCCTCCCTAACCATTCTCATTCTCCAGTGCACGGGAGTGACATGGGAGAAGGCTATAAATACAAGGAGCAAGAGAATTGATCATTCGAAGATCCTGAGAGATCCAGAAGCAGAGTATTAATATGAGAGCAAGTGAGCAAAGATTCTTCAATGTTGGAGTGGAATTGTAGGAGCAAGGTGTAAGAAAACAGAACAAGCAAGCAATTGGACAGGAGGTTTACATTGTTGCTTCTTTTCATATTTATTGTAATCTGTACAATTTGATTAATTGGCCAATACAAGTGGGAAGAAAGAGTAGTTGCCCTTCCCGAATGGTTTTCCCTCATTGGGGGTTTCTAGGATAAAAATTCTTGTGTTGTGTGTAGAATTCTTTTAGCATTTCTCTACAATTCTGTCCTAAGCAATAGATAATCAGTCACTAAAGCTCTAATCTTCAATCAATCTATCATTTTCCAAAGTTGAAAGTAGAACAGCATAATTGTGTGATTTCGTAGAGTTCCAAAGTAGAAGTTTACGGATCATTTTGGTATCAGAGCTGATTATATATCCAGGACTATGGAATTCGATTCTTTCTTGTGATTTGTATGACATTGACAAGGTCCAAAGGCGAAGAATTTTTACCTTGCGAGCGAGATATTTCTACGAAGAAGTGGAAACAGAGAATTCGAGCTCAAATGGAGGAAGAGAACTTGGTCCGTAGAGTCGAGATGCTAGAGACCATGATGGATAGGTTGCATAGAAAACAAGAAGAGCTTTCAGATCTGCAAAAGATGGCTTCGGTTAAGCAAGATTCCATGGACTCAGTGGTTCGAGCACTGGCTGAAAAATTTGGTATCAGAAAGAGCCACGAAGAGGAAGAATGGGAAGAGCGTGAAGAAGAGACGCCAATTGTAAGCGAGAAGGTAAAATCTGCTCATACACCTTTTAAAGTCGAAACGAAAGTTGAAATAAAGAATTTTGAAGGACAAGTAGATACATAATTGTTAGATAAATGGCTAAAACAACTGGAAGTCTATTTTAGTGTGCATAATGTCACTGAGGCACAAAGGATCACCTTTGCACGTCTCAAAATGGAAGGTCATGCTCTGGTTTGGTGGGAAACCCACTCTAGCCACTTGTGAGAAGGAAGAAACGTCCTATTATCAATACTTGGAAAGGTTTTAAAGAATTGACTTAGAGTTAACTTTTATCCTATTGGCCATAAGAATGACATGATGCTTAAGTGGCGGTACTTTAGGCAGGGCAGCAGTCAAAGCGTGCAGGACTACACTACAGAATTTTGGAGACGAGCCATGTTGCTAAATATGGACTTGTAGGATGAGGACATTCCGACCAAGCATTTGGGAGGACTTCACACTCACCTTCGGAGGAAGGTAATCTCCACGAAGCCCAAGGATCTCAATGAAGCTTGTATACAAGCATACTACATTGATGACGAGAAGAAACAAGGAGAGACAAAGCCAAAGGGAGACCAGTCAACAGATCAGCAGGAAAAAGAACAAGGGAAGACAAGTAGCAGAGGTAAATGGAAAGGTAAACATGCTGCTATTGCTTTGCATACTTGTAAAGATCCTAAGAATTTCTGTAAGAATTGTGATATAAATGGACATATTGACGCCACATGTTGGAAGTTGCATCCGGAATTACACCCAAAGCACCGAACCAAGGATTCCAAGAAATCCATGGCTGTTGTGAAGACAGAAGGAGAGGTGGAGATTGAGGATGATTCAAATGTAGACGAAAGGCTAGGATGCACGGCCACTAACATGTACGGGGCAGCTAGAAGAAGAAGAGATGAGTAAGCTATTTCAAGTCAGAATCCAAATGGAGAAGACTAAGGTAAATGCTTTAGTAGATTATGGTTCTCAGTCAAATTTGATTTCTGATGCGGTTGTAGAATAGCTTGGCCTAGAGACTTACACGCATCCACATCCATACCCATTGGGATGACTGAAGAGGGGTGTAGAAATACAAGTTACAAGAAAGTGTAAGTTTCAGTTTGGGATAAATACCCAATATATTGATGTATTAGAGGTTGATATCATTCCTCTTGATGCATTTGACGTTGTCTTCCGAAGTCCTTGCTTGTATGTCGGGGATGTTGTGTTCACAATGAGGGAGAACCGGTACAATTGGGTCAAGGACAGGGTCAATTTCAACATACAAGCACACCAGAAGCAAATTAAAGAAGGCTATGGTAAGTGCCGACCAAGCACAAAGACTTATTCAAGAAAATCACTAGTTTTGTTTACTTTCATTGGAAAAAAAGCAAAATGGACTTGAGAGCACGGATATTTTGGATAGCACTTGTCAGTTTTTGCAGAAGAAGCCACCACAGGAACTGCTCATTCAAGGAGCAAAACAAACTTCCGCTATGTAGTCACCATATCTACCTATTGAATCATTGGACCTAATCGTGGGGCAACAAGGAGAAGAGGAGATACAAGGAACAGTGATGACTATAGCAGCAGTGTACATGGAGAGGATTCGGCCAATCCATATCAAGAGACAAAGACAAGCAAGGACTAAACCACTACAGTATGGGACCTTCACCATATTTGAGCAGGTTGGAAAAGAAACCTTTAGGCCATACTTCATGCAGATGCACGTGATAGCAAGTTGCAAGAGCTTGCACCTACTAACGCCATCTATGCATGACAAAGAAGGAAACATACAGAAGTTGCCTTCCAAAGAGGATAGTACTCGAGGCAACTCAAAGGAGGATGTAGCACTGGAGCACCAAACCAGAGATCCACAAGAGCCTTGGCAGGTTGGACGAGAGAAGACACCAAGGCAGACCCGATGTTACTCGAAGGAGCAAGAGTTGATTCCTCTACCACTCACCCACGAAGCTTTTGTGGGACCCAAATCCTCCTAAGAAAGGGAGGTATGATCCATAGGGATCCAGAAAAACACACCACTCCATCAGTTCCATCAGCACCAAGAAGGAGAAATGAAGAAACTGAAGAAAATGAGGCAAACAAAGGTTCTGGACAAGTGCCTAACCCCAATGGCCATCGCCGCCTTCACCCAGGTGGTGGGGAGATCGCAATCCCATAGGGAATGATGGTTGGGATCCTCCGAGTGGCAGTGGTGATTCTCCAATTTGTTGGGGAACCTCTAATAAGTTTCCACGCTTGGCTCTGGTCATTTCCCCGCAGTGGGAAGATAATACTGAAGAACATGATGGGTGGGTTGGTGTGCCTGATTTGGAGACTCATGGTGGCTCTGGTAGGAGGGACAAGCCTAATGGCCCACCTCCACCTCATCCCCCATCCACTGCCATTTCTGCAGCTGCTACTTGATTTTTCTCAAGTTTTATTTAAAGCTTTTTTGATTGAAAAGTTCAGCCGATCGTGCACATGCTTTCTGACCTGGCTTTTATGCCGGTCATGTGAACTCATGATTATGGGGTGTGGTGTCATACCAGCCATTTTTTGTATGATTAGCTTGTACATTAATCTTTTATTAATATGAATGGATAGCTTTTCAATCAAAAAAATAATTTTGTATGTTTTATAAATACCAAACTTTTTCCGAACCTTTTTTAAATTCCAAATTTTCCACACATTTTTGTATCTCTAACCTGCCAAACTTTTCAAACCTTGTAATAATGGCCACAAATGTTGGTGGCATTAAGCACCATTTAGACAATTTAGACAAAGATGTGAACAAACCAGCCAGACAGTGTTCAACTTTGCATAATAGTACTAGGGTACCCTTCCCTCTCAATTCCAGCATTCTAGGTATTATGAATTTTCTTTGTTTTCTCTTTACCACTAGAGATTCATTGGCCTTGGGTGTTAGGTGATATTATAGAAAATGGGTCATCATCCTACAGGGATAGTGCCCCCTTAACCAGTGGGCAACAATGCCATTTCTGCTAACCCAAGCTTTGTTTTCATTGTTTTAGCATGTAGTTTATGTTTTTATAAATAGGGTTTGTTTTAGCCATGTTACTTTGCAATGTAACTAAATATACTTTTTGAGTCCCATTGATCTACTTTCGTCATTCGTTGACATTAATAATAATTTCTTTTTTATTTTCCATGTAGAGAAACATTTCTAGCCCAAGGAAAAGGCATCAATCAAAACAAATGATAACATGCATTTCTTTTATGGATGTTCAACAAAATCATGATTTCAGAAAGAAAATCGTATGAAATGATTGCTACATATATACCCTTTAAATAAGCCCATAAGCATAAACAAAATGGTGAAATATTGATGAGATAAAATCTTACCTCCACATTTCTGAGGCTGAGTGCGCTATCCACATCCTCAGTAGTCAAAATATTTCGCTTTGAATGCCTTTGACATTTAATTGCTTCCTACCATGACAGAACAGTTAAGATCATATTATACTTCAGGTCCATGGAAATAGGACAGAAAGGTTCAATCTTACCACCATTCAACTGTTAGTGAAATAGACATATATAACCTAACCGTAGGTGGCATACTTCTGAAGCGAAACATCATTGGACTTTAGCAAAATGAATACACAGGTACCTCCAAATTAGAATGTAGGGAAGATTTCCACACAAATATCAAACACAATAAAACAGTTTTGATGTGTTATATGTATACCATCCACATAGTCCGTAGGACACGAACAACTTCCAAAAAGAGAGGGCTCATGACCATTTTGAAGCAAAACCTCCATACAATGCCTTTAGTCAAATGGACTTCATTTCACATACTGATACACCCACACCCATCCACACCATTCCAACAGTGCATTTGGTTGATCACTGACTTAGAAGAGCCAAATGTAGATGAATGATAAGTATTTCATAGTAAGAATGTTTGCATATTAAAATTCATGAGCATGTTATCATAAAAATTATACATTTCCAGCAACAGTCATGATACACAACCATCTCATACGATAGTGCATGAATACAAACTGAAAATAAAGATTAATAATAAGGATTCTTTGGCCAAAGGATTTCAAACAGATTAGCTTATGATGTGAACAACCACATCACAGTTTGCTATAAGAAAGGGAGAAACAAGCTGTTTTAAAGATGAACTATGGAAGGAGGACAAGCTGCTGTATAAAACTGGCCTATAACTCGAATATCTCTAGCTCATATTAAACATACATCGTCCTTGAAGCCGTAATTTACAGAAAAGTCATTGGGCCAACTTGGGACATCAATATTATAGAATAACACTGTATGCTGAACAATCCACTTTAATGATGTAATTGGCTCAATGTTGTGACATATACACAAAAATATAGGCTATCCATAAGCAGAACTTACAATAGTAAGCATTGTTTTTTGATAATAACAAAAACATAGTTTATTAATGATTTTGACTTACAACAACAACTAAAAGATAGTTGTTGCCAGATCAGTTGTGATACATACAAACAAGTAGAAGTTAAAGACTACAGCAGATAAATCAGATCAAAAACATTACTGAAAGGATAACAGTTCCAAACACCTAACTAATGAAAGAAAGACATCATAATAGCTGTTAGGACAATCTATTTCTGCAAATCTGAACACAAAATTCATTACTATGGATTTGAAGATCACTTCTTGTTTCCGATAACTGCCTCGGCTTGGCATTCTATACAAGGCTGTTCATGTCTGATCAACAACCAAGCCCTTCTCTGTCATTGGGATCCTGGCCTGCAAGAGCAGAAAGGACCCCTGCACTGTCTCACTTTCTCCTGCTTTTTAAGGTATTTGTGGATGCTTTCGACACTGATATAGACATGCCATTGAACCCTGACTAAAGACGAATTTACAGTTGTTTCTTGCAGAAGAAGACTTGCACTCAAATCATCAAGTCTTCCAAGACAATCAAGTTCTTCGGTTGGTGAGGTGTGAAGTAAAGAAAGGTCACAGTGCATGGTTAAAGAATTAAATTCAGTCAATAGATTAACTATTATTCATTTTAAAAAGAGGTTTTTTATATGATTAATTATTATTTCATTTAAAAAAGAGATTTTTATACAAGTTCAATCTTCTACTAAGGAGGAGTCAATTCACATCTCTCCCCTACACTCTTCTATCCTAATCACTACTTTAGTTTTTACAACAACTTATACTCACACACACGTGCACAATTAGATTTATAGAAAAACCTATATCCTAAGTCTTTTTTACAATAATACTTTGATGTACTAACCAATAATTTCCCAGCATTCCCCCCTTAGTACAGACATAGTTTAAAGGGAAAGGAAAGCAACTGCATGAGAACCGGGACATACTCTAGTTCGGAATGAATGTCAATGGGCAAGAACATATAGCCAATCCAAAAGGGGTAGTGGGAATGGCCTCATTACAACTCTGATCAAGGATAATGATCCAAGATTATACAAACAAATGTGGATAAGGACACACACTCTATCAAGTTTCCATAACTGCTTACGGATATACTCTGTTCAAACTCAAACTCATTGCAAGAGTGGCATGGGCCTCCACTTCTCTTCTCTTCTTCCATGTTCACACTCTAACTAGCTGCATGTGTGATATGGGCCTCCACTTCTATTCTACTCTGCACTTGTAGTTGAATGGACCTCATCGAACAGGTACCAATCAAAATAGTGGGATTGTGCCCTCACTATGTCTTCAGTGAGTGTTGTCCACCTCACTGACCAATGCAAGTAACCCCTAAAACAGATCAATGCCACTTGATCACGAACATCAAAATGGTCACCGCTACCACTTGATCACAAACATTAAAAATGATCACCACTACCACTTGATCACAAACATCAAAATGATTGCCACTGCCACTAGTCAACATATTTGGCTTTAGTCAATTTGGCACTAGGTTTTTTTAATCATCTGTAACTGGAGTACATCATCGCTTCCAGTGATAACTAACAATTCTTCAATTTTTTTGGCTTTTGGACAATTTGGTTTGCCACTACAACAAACTCCAACCTTTGAGTTAGCGGTGAACTCAAGATTGGTTGGCAGCCTCCTTCCTCTGTTTCCTCCAGCCTCCTATGTGACTTAGCTCAACCAGCTGGGTTGAACTACATATTTAAAATTGTGCATTTATGAGAAAATCTCTCCTCACCCCCGGCCCCCCCCCCCCCCCCCCTCCCTCACTGTAATGGACAAACACATTCTAGCAGATGTCAGTTTCTCCAGATAATGCGTCCTTACAATAGGGCAGATTTTTTATAATGACGGCCAACACAAAATTACTAATTCAGAACTAGGATTAACAACAAAATAACACTAAATTCAAATGTAACTAAAAATGTGTTATTGACAACTTATTTGAAAAAACCTAGACACTAGACCTATTGTTAGATAAACCACATTACTATGGACCCACCAGAACGTATAACCGATATACTTGAACAAAAGAAAATTAAGCATACATTGACTATATACTAGATACTTGATAAATTAAAAAACACATAAATCAAATCACTATAAACAAAACCTGACACCTAATATTACAAACACAAAACAATCTAATATAAACTTATAAATAACGAAACACTAAAATCTTAAAAGTTTTATAGCTTTCTTAGACATTTAACAATGTAGGCATGCGACTGCAAATCAGATGAGACTGCAGACCACACACGAGGAACTGATTAATAAGTGGCAGGCCTGAGATCAGGCGCATGGGTCTGAGGACAAGACTGCAACGCCTGTTCTCGTAGAAATATGGCAAAGAGTCATTGCACATGGAGAAAATTGAGACAGACAATTCACTGCATGTTCAGAATGCACCAAATCTCATTGATAACAAGGAGTCATGGATGCAGAAGTTTGCACAAAGACCATCAAACAAAACTGAACGGAACTGATTTGCACAGTGGATTTAGAAGATTGAGATCATGATGTTGTAGATGGCAGGCACACAGGGAACAGGTGTGCACAAATGTGGAGATCAGACTGAGCAACTACATGGCATGAATTGGAGGTGCAGAATGCAACAAAGAGTGTTGCAACTTGCACGCACAGAGAATGAAACAAGAAGACATGGGCGCAGGCAGGATCAGACAGATAAAGAATCTTGAACACTAGGAAGGCAGAGAATCCACAGTATTGCAGCACACAGAAGTATTAAACTTACAAAGCAGCAATCTAATACTACTAATTGCTATAAAACCTTGATACCTTAATTTTCCCGAAGTAAGGAAATTCCCACAACACAAAGCTAAAAACACTAGTTTTTAAGCTACTAACTCTTGTGCAATCACAAATCTACAATACACAAGCGTAATAAAGAATGAAATAGCTATATAACCTTGATAACTTAGTTTTCCTCAAATAAGCAAATTCCCACAACACAGGGCTAAGAACACTAGTTTTTAAGCTACTAACTCTTGTGCACTCACAAAGCTACCATCCACAAGGGCAACAAAGAATGAAATAGCTTCCCCTAACAAATCCATTAGATTTCCATCACGGGTAAGATCAGAGATTGCTCTGATGCCAAATTAAATTCACTCAATAGATTCAATAATTATTCATTTAACGGAGAGGTTTTTATATAAGTTCAATTTCCTACTAAAGAGGAGTCAACTCAAATCTGTCTCCTACAAATACTCTTCTATCCTAGTCACTAATTGAGTTGTTACAAGTCTTATAACTCCTCGTACAGTGTACACACACACACAAAAATAGGTATATAGATAAACCTATATCCTAAGTCTTCTATACAATTAATACTATGATGTACTAACCAATAATTTCGCAAGAAAAGCAAACTGGCAATCATTGGAACATAAAAGTCATACTTCAATAACACTGTTGCTTTGATGTATTCCCATGCTGTAAGGGCAATGAGCTATAGCTGGGTGATGGACTTCAAAAGGAAACAGAAACCAGGGTGGTGTTGATCTTGCAAAAAATGCAGTTGATTGGGAAACAGGCAACTGGCAATAATAAGGACTAAAGATGTAAGAATGTGAGAAACAGTGGAGGACGTGAAAAAGTAATGGTTGTAGATCAGGCATGACATAGTCATACTTTCTTTAAAGAGAACATTACAGATTGACTATTACAAAAAAAATCAAAACTGTGTAATATTGAACCCTTTGGACGAGGAGATGAGATAATGAATGCAGTAAAAAACGAGCATGCAGATTCAGAGTAAGATGTTGCAAACTAAAGTGACACGCAGGGCAGATCAGACACTTTCATACTAGGCCTTGTTGATGCATGTTACAAATGGCTTGACACAAAGAGGAATGGGGGCCAAATGACAAAGATTGTGAATAATTTGTAGGAAAGAAATTTGAGCAAAGCACAATTTGCAGGAGGTTGTAAATTGTTGATGTTGGAGGTCATGCACACCATTGTTTTGAGACAACCAGAAGTTACAATTCTGTCCCGAGTCTCCCTGTACAGATGACACACAGTTAATCAAAGCTTCAAGAGATGCACAGTTACCTTGAGAATATGTCTCTCCCTTGAATTGGAACAAAAGAGAAATTCTATAATGCATGTGTTGAGTTATAATTATTGCTAAAGCAAGTGCTAAAACACAATGCGTGCATTATGGATGCGTTTCAATTATTACTAAAGCAAGTATTACTTACAAGTTTATAACTATATTTATCAACTAATAATTTAAATGTATTTGATATTTATGATTTCAACTTATTTAAATCTCAAATGGTTTTATTTCATTTTATTTAAGTCTCAAATGGTTTTATTTCAGCTTATTTATATAGTTTAGTCACTATATTTTTATATTTTAAATATTTATATATATTTTTAATCAGCTGTCCCCTCACCGTCCCCAAAATTTAGAATTTTTTTAACATCCCGGAAACCCCATCCCCGAGTCTTAGGTAACACTGGTTACACCATCATTTCATATATATTATTCTATTGCTAAAGTGATTGCGAGTTTTATTCGCTGCCACTCGAGTCTATTCGGCATCACATGTTAGGAGGGGTTCTAGGGGGAGTGCTTTCCCTAGGATTACCCAGCCTGGCTCCCTCAGCCCTAGACACTCCCCAATGAGCATTACCAGATCCTGCATTGGCCCTTTTACTGTTATAGAGGATGACATGGATGATTCCTCTGGCCCGGGCCTTGACAAATATGTATGATGGACTACACAGTCTTTTCGATTTTGAATAGCCCATGCTCTTTATCCATCTTTGGGTTGGGGCTTTCCTACTTTGGGTTTAGTCCATCCTTTTATTCAGTGCTTCAGTTCTTTCTATTTAGTTAGGTTTTTCATCCTAGGGTCCTTTTACCGAATCACTATTTATTGAAATTGGATGCGAGTCCCATTGACCTACTTTTGGTCATTATTTCTTTCTCCTTTCAACTATGATTTCAGTAACTCGGATCAGAAAATAGTAGAGGCTGATCAGGTCTTGGGTAGCCCTCTAGAGGAGGCCATGGCCTCCTCCCATCAGCATCCAGCCAAAACCAGAGTTTCAAAACTGTTGTTTCAAATGAATCGCATTAAATCTGCCAAGAAGAATTAAAAAAAAGTTCTATATCATTGTGCAAAAAAAGCCATAAGCAGGCCAAATTTTCCAATCAAAAAGGAAAATGGCTGCTATTTCATGTTAGTCACACCTCCAAATGTCTCTTTCTCGGTAGAAGAAATGGAACATCGACTTTGGCCTCTAAACAAGAAGGCTCAAATATGCAGATTCATTAGTGCTTCCACAGACCTAAAAATTCTAAGAGATGGGTCCATGAAAAATGGAGACCCACTGTATCAGTGGAAATACTAACAGTGCCCAAAGAATACTTCATGGCAGTATTCACTTCCAAGCAAGAATGTGATCAGATCTTCCAGGGGGAACCATAGTTTGCGAGGAAATAAGAGCTCTTCACGAAGTATTGACTCTGGATTTCAACCCAACAAAATATCTACCCACAACGGTACATGTTTCGGCGTGTCTTCCCTTGCTTCCAAGTGAATGCTAGCAAGAAAAACTCCAAAAATCAGAAACACCAATGGGGAATACATTACAGCCTTAGATTTCACAAGGAACTCGGGAGTGCTCAACTACCAAGTATATGTGTCAATTTCGATCTCAACAAGCCGCAACCTGATCATCTGATACTTGATATTGAAGCATCGAATGGGAACAACCCATTGACTATGAGAACATACCCTTCCAGTGCAAGATTTGTCATAAACATGTCCACCTAGCTCATGTTTGCCCCTCTCAGAAGCTCAATAACAGCCAAATGATGTTTTGGAGTCAACACTGCCTACAGAATCTTGTGAGGAAATCCTAGAACAGAACCAATGGTGTCCCCAAGATTTCACCTTGAAATCTAGGACTACCCCTTTTAAAAACATTCGTTCTTTTCAAAGTAACAGGTAGTTTTGTGTTTATTTTGTCTGCAGTTGTTTGCATTGCTCTAAAGTATCCCCGGAGAGTCATAAAAGTCAAATTCAACAAATACCCACATGTCAAAGCTCACTCAATTCTTTCGCTAGACCTTGTCTACAAGCATTTTATTTATTTTTATTAAATAAATAAAGTTCTTTTAAAAATAGATTGAGCTAAACTTGGAGGATTTAGGTTATATAAAGCACTTCACCGCATCATTATTACCATAGAACATTCACCCGAGGGGAAGAATATTTGCAAATCAGCTAATCAGAGAAATTTTTCGAGCAATTGCCTGCAGCTTCTTTCAGGGTTTGTTTTTATTTCTTTTTGCCTTTCTCTGTTTTTTGTCCGACAATTCCCGTAGCTTATTCATTCTTCCTGCCATACCTTTTTCCCGAGCCTAGGGTTTTGAAAAGTCTATCCAGTGTTTTTAATTGCTAATTAATCTGTCTAAAGGTGACCAGAGCTCAAGATTCCTTCAGGAGATTGCAAGAGGTTGCTTGGTCCAAAAAGGTGCAATAATAGATTTTATGAAAATAAGGAAAATACTGCCACCAATGTGTAGAGCTCGAGAAAATATGCACTTTCAGAAAAAACGGCACCTAAAACGGAGCCACGGAGTGAAAGTTATGGCACTTGCAAGTTTTTGCTACTAGATCTTCCCAGATCCTTTCCAAAAATGGAAAATTTTATTCTGTACTTCTTTTTTCTCACAGAAAATCCAAAAATGGAAAGAAATGCAATCTTCATGCCAGTCGCAATTTTCAAAGCTGCCCTTCATCTTGAATGTCCACGCCAAATATAGGAATTCAAATCTAAAGCAAGTCGCATTTTTTACCTTTCTGTTGCTTATGTTTTTCCCTCAAAAGCAACTTAAGTGAAAAGTGGAAAAGTAAACCCCAATAGGCAGGGTAAAATTTTACCTGCCTGTTGTTTATGTTTTTCCCTCAAAAGAAACTTAAGTGAAAAGCGGAAGAAGTAGACCCCAGCAGGTAGGGTAAAATTTTACCTTCCTGCTGCTTATGTTTTTCCCTCAAAAGCAACTTAAGTGAAAAGCGGAAAAGTAGACCCCCGCAGGCAGGGTAAAATTTTATCTACCTGTTTCTTATGTTTTTCTCTCAAAAGCAACTTAAGGTGAAAAGCGGAGAATTGGACACTAACAGGCAGGGGTAAAATTTTACCTGCCTGCCCCCCACATTTTTCCCTTGGCTTATAGCCAAAAAGTGTGACCCGTCCTTGCATTATTAAATGCCTAGACAGCTGACTTCTTTTAATTGTCAGGAAGCATCCAGTTTTAGCGCCTAGGGTTGGAAAGGATTCCTTTTTATTATTCTGGCTATCTGCATGTTGATGTGAGTGCACAGGGTGAATTAAATAATATTTTTAGCTTGTTTGGCATGCAAGCAAAGTCTAAAAATAGAGGGCAGTAGGCTTTATAATCAGATCTCGGTGAAGAGAATTAGATATTCATGTTATGGACTGCATACTTGTCTGAATTATTTGTAGGAATACTTCATTTATTGCCCATATTGGTGAAGAAAGCAGAAGTCAATGTCTAATACATTGAATATATCTTCGGAATCAGAGGAAGAAATAAATCCAGCTCTCATAATTGCAAAGGCTTCCGGCAAAAATTCATTCTCTTGTTTCTAACGCAAACCCATGTAGAAGTCATTGCATGGAAAATTTCTTTCAGGATCTTGTGCAAGTGCTTCCAATCTTCCAGTTGAAACCTTCATTGAATTTACTTTTATTTTCCTTCACCCGGAGTACTTTCTAGAATTTAAAATTGCTCATATGCAATTGAAAATAAAAGGTGATGAGTTTTGTCTGAATTGTTTACGGCAAGCATCTTATTAGTGCACGTACTGGAGAAAAACTTGCACAGTCCTAGAGAAGAACTGCAAAAGCTTCAAGGATAAGAGGAGAAGACAAGTCAGAGGCAACACCTGCAAAACAAATCACAACCAGCTACTTCTAGATCCAGTTTGGTGAGAATCAAAGGCAAAAATTCAACAGCATATGAGAGAAAAAAGCATCTCATATTCAAGGCAGAGATATCATCCAGGTCATTCGTTGCTAACATAAATGAAGCAAAAGTACAATGCATATTGGATCAGCATGCAGAGTATGGAGGAAGGACAAAACGGAGAGTGTTGCAACTGGAATAACATCTTTTTCTTTCTCTTATTTTCTCTAAAAAAGAAATTGAGTAATCAATAAAATTGTAAAACTTAGGTAATTGGCTTTAAAAAGTCGTTACTTCAAGTTACTAGAAGAAGTCAATTACTTGAAAATAGGTGGCAGGCATGCATAATAGAAAGTTCTATTTTCAGTTGTAAGGCATGCATGTCATGCAAAGAGAAAGTCTAGGGGAGAATACTATCAGTTGCTTCCCCTTTTCATAACTTCCACATGTGGCAATTCATTGAAAGCTTCCTATTTGTAATTGCCCTCTATACACTATAAATAGAGGAAGAACCTTATGGGTTAAAAGAATCATGATCACAAGTTGGTTAATCAACATTCTTGAGTTCCAGACTTTGTGTTGTAGGCCCTTGATGTCATTTTTATGAAAGCTGTAGGAATTGAATAAAGGCAGATTTCCGGAAGAACTATGTGTCCACGGTGCATTTTCTTCTTACTTCTGTGTGGATCTTTAGATAAACTTTGTGTTATCTGAAATTTAGATTAGAAGTTTTTCTTGTCCTTTACTTCTGAATATTGTGAGATCTACTTGTTCATTTTATCCATGTGTATGAGGCCAAATCTGATAAACTATTGGTTGAATTACATACTCTTCCTTTCTTCTTTTCCAAATTCCATTATTTACCCTTTTGAAAATGCTTCATAAACAGTTGCTTACTTGCTGCAGAATTGCGTAGCTATGGTTCATGAGCTTTGTAATTAAAATAAAACCCCCTGCAAATAGTTATTACGATTCATACTTACCAGATTCATAAACATCTTACACGGTAGCCTCACCGGTAAATGAGGGAGATTTATCTCATGACTGCCTAAGTTTTTAGTTGTGCAAAAAATCTAGCCAACAACCAACAAGAAAAAGCAAACTGCTAATGCAGTAGCACAAAGCTCATCTCCTATGGAAACCACAAACCAATTGGGAGAGAACAAATTCCACCTAGCATTCGCTAGAAAAAGGGAAAATCTTCCCACACAAATCAGACCCAATCCTACAACAGAAACAAGAATATAGGAGATGAAGTACATCCCAAACACTTGGGATAGTAATACTTCAAATGCAATTGTAGAGCAAACCAAGGTTTTACATAAATGGCAACAAAAAAGGTAAACCTTATAACTTGGTGACTCTCTCAGCAAAAGAAAATACTTTTACTCACGTCAGATTCAAGAAAAATAGTGATAATGCTAATACCCAAAAAGATCTAGTTCCCAAAAATAAATTGTAATGTCCCCATTTCCGAGCAGGTGGCCTAGGGAGGCCTTTCATTCCGTCTTAGCCTTGGTCATGTCCGAGGGGCTAGTGATGTTGATGGTTATTGGGTATGGTTTGCACCTTCATTTTACTTATAGGTTATGTTTTGACAGTTGGACACGTACTTTGAGGTGACTTAAGTGAAATAAGGTTGTGAGATGCTCCCCTAAGGTAGTTTATGTTATATTTAGTCGACGACTTAAGTAATAGAGTGAATATATGGTACTTTATGTTCTAATTCTTCGGTTGGGGTGACTTAAGAGGCACTTTTTGGCATGTGGGGAATAAAGTGACTTAAGTTATTTTAATTAATTAAAGAAAAGACCCAAGGGGGTGATTAGGGTTCTTTTGGACCTTTTTGTTGCAATGAGAAGTTACAAAAGAAAGCACTTGGGGGAGAATAGGCATTCATTCATACACTCAGCTATTTTGATATTGGAGCAATTGCTGTTTGCGCTTTCTTTGCTTGTGGAGTAAGATCCCACAGAGAACCCTAGATTCGGTGGTGAAAAGATCCACACCTAGCTAGTAGAGCACTCTTCAGTGGTGAAAGATCCTCCCTAGTTTTGTTATTTTGGAGCTTTATTCAGATTTTTGGATAAGATTTGGAGAGTAATTAGAAATTCAATTTCAGAGTAAGAGGACAGCCCTTCTTCATCAAGGGTTTCAATTTAGATTTGAAACAACTATTTTCTAGGGTTTTATCTAATCAGTTCCTAGATTTGCGGAGTAGTTTTGGAGGGGTTTTCCAGGCTGTATATTTCCAGATTTGGAGGTTGGGATTTCATTTATATATATTTAGTAGATGTTATTTCCAGATTTTCAAAGTTTTATCCACTTGTATTTGCAAAATTATGAATTTTTGAAGATTTCTAGCAATGCCTAGGGCTTTCTGAAATTTTCTGGCAATTATATATTATTCAGAAAAATTCCAAAAATATTTTTCTAGTGTTTTTTATCATTGTTGCAAGCCCTTTGTAAAATTTCATGTGAGTTTTGGAGCAAGTATTTTGTGAGATATCAATTAAAATTCAGCTCGCTGCCCTAGCTGGTTCATTTCCTGCAAAAAACAGAAATTTTTATTTGCTGCAAATCTTCTATATATTTTGTGTATTTTCGAGTGGTATCCCTACAAGGGATATTTCAATATATTAAGTTATGGGATACCAAACACTTAACTAATCCTAAATATTAGTTAATGTACTCGTTGAGTATATACACGTATAGGCATACCTCACCTTAAATGCAACTTCTTTCTGAGATACAAGGTTAGAAGTAAAAGGTGAAGACACACACAAGGTGCCTTGTGCTGTAATGCCTTTCATTTCTCTTCATTCTTTTTCATAAATAGACATCTTAGAGCTTGAAGTGTTCGAGGAAGCCCTAGGAGACTAGGGTACGAACAATCAAGTGATGCATACAGTGATCCAATGAGGAAGTCCGTAAGGTATGGGTATGAATTGAGAAAAATTCCAAGATAGACATTCAAGGAAGCTCCTAGGAGAAGGTTATGAATGGGATAGGCTATATGTAGCCAGGTAGAGATGAATCCACTGATAGAGTTAGGGCACATGCTAGAACAGAAAAATCAATGAATTGCAGCTTGTGAAGGACAAAAATCCTCATGATTATGGGTAGACTTCCACAAACGAATCAAGAGAAACTGCATTGGAAGAAACGTTTGACCAGGAGAAATGCTAGCAGTCATTGTGTAAACACAAAACATCAAGGTCCAGTACTTCATCATGAATCTTTCTGGCTTTGTAAAGACTAATATTGCGGTCAAGCAAGGATGCCCTCTCTCATTGACCCTCTTCAGCATTTTTTTTGAAAAAATGCATCTTATATTACTCCAAGGAACAAAAAGTTACATCAGGTAAGCATAATGCTAACAAGAAGAGTCACTCCCTACATAGACAAGGAAAGAAAGCTCCAAAACCTGCGCTCCAGGGGGCAAAGAGTTCACAACCGATGTGAAAAACCACTCAAAGTGGGCTTGTATAAATCAAAACCAACTCGTCTAAAGAGTTTCAAGTCATCCCCATACTAAGGTGGGAGGTATCCTCCTCAAAGATGGCTTGGCATCTTGTCTTCCAAAGGAAGCTGATTGCTGCCAACCTAGTTGTATGTCGTAAACCCTTACAGCTTTCCTTAACCATCCAAGAATCTCTTAAAAGAGGCCCTTTACAAGAAAGAGAAGCAAAAAAAATGAAATTGAAATCAGTTTGCAGCCATTCCCAAAAACCTCTTGTTGTTGGGCATTTCCAAAAGATATGATCAATTGTTTCCTCTTTCCCACACACAATGCATAATGCATACGCTAAACCATCCTTGGACAATCGTACTTTGACTAGTAGGCCCAGATAAATCACTAAGCATCCCAACACCTTGTGTTTGAAGCATGTTCTTGTTTTCCAAATAATTTGGCAACGCCGTTGCCATCGCACTTCAGGGTCCATTGACCCATCATTGCTTGTTCAATCGGGGAGCAATACATTGATGAGCTAGAGGATATTGTTCAACAGCATAGCCATGCAAATGATGGCTCCATTTTACATGATGCGGTGATAGCAATACTTCTTTTTGCCGATGAAAAAGGTTTTCCTCTCTCATGTTGCCAATAGTTAACAAAACAACTTTTTGCCCTTGCTCGTTTCTATGAGCTTCATCAACTAGTGGTCAACCTTAGCAAAAATAAGGTCATGATATTCAACACATACAAACATTCTCTTTCTCGGTTCCAGTTCCACTACAAAGGGGAACCATTGGAGATCACATCGCCCTACACTTACTTAGGGATCCAATTTTCCAAATTGCCTTTTAGTATGAAGCATATCTCTCTCTCATGCCTTTGCAAATATCCCTGACACTCCGATGAATTTTAAACCAAATAAAAACAGCAACTACAGATTTATGGATGTTATGGCAATTACCCTGATGTAGATCTAAATTTAATTAAGAAAAATGCGACTAGGGTTTGAGCTGGATCTCAATGCAAATAACACTCAAAAATTATACTGTCAGTCCCAAATGATTACTGGTATTTTTATACATCAAATCATGCAAAAATCAGAATTTATTGCAGCCAAAACAACCCAGAAATTAGATCTGAAATCTGATTATTAATCTGCCTGAAACCCTCAAAATAACACTTCAGATAAATGTAAAATTACAACGATCTGGTTTACAATAATATGGAGAATATTTGACAAATATTTTGGAAGGAAATACCTCTTGAAATGTTGCCAAAAACCATCCACAATAAGTCGACCCCAATCTGCTGTCATAAACCACTGAAAAATACCTTCACAACACTACTGAAATTAACCAGGAAAATCTGAATAAGAATGCTGGAAATTTCTGAGTGAAATCCCCTCTCAATCCCTTGGGGTTTTCGTCCACGAGAGGTTTAATTCACAAGGGTTTTCGTCCTTGGAATTTCTGATAAAAACAAGAGCTCTTAACAATGCAAAATCTGATAATAAAAATATGGATATTTCTAAGATCAAGTCAACTTGCCCATATAAAGGAAAAACAGCCCAACCACCACCTCTAAACCAGCCAATCACATTCTTTCTTTTCCCTATGCTGGTCGCAATTTTCCCTATGGGCTTAATGACACATTTCCCTATTTATGACTCCCATAGGCAAGTCGCACTTTTCCTCTAATACAATTAATTTTAATTGTATTTTGATATTGACATTTTTAATTTATTAATAAGCTTTATTATATTATTATATATGCAACTTATAATGTTATTTTAAAAACATAAGCACAATATAATAAAATAATAAAAACTTAGTCACCCTAGAAACCTCCCTTGGTCGTCGGGTAGACAAAAGGGGCCAAAGGTCTTCATCCAAGCTCATTCGGAAAGAGGGGACATTACATTGATTACCTCTTTCATTCAAACCATCACAGAGATTGGCGACATTAAGCATTGTTTGGAAATTGTTGCTTCAAGCACTAAGCGGGGTAGGTCAATGAGGCACACTCATCTTTGCACACCACTACTACCAAGGTGGTGTAGTACACTCTCTCTTGGCAATATGGATATGCTCCTTAGCATTGTGGATCCAGTCCTCAACGTCATGGATTTGCTCCTTTAGGATTGTTTGTCGAGTTATAAGGACATGCACACATTACAAGTTTCTTTGCTGTCACATGAGTTTCTTCGACCTTGGATGTTAGGAGGGATTCTAGGGGGACAACTTTACTTCCTCCTAGGATTATCCAATTGGCCGCCTCGGCCCTAAACACTCCCCAATAAGCATTAGCAGATCCTACATTGGTCCTTTCACAACAATAGATGATGGCACATACGATTCCTATGCCCTAAGCATGGTCACAAATGTATGATGGGACTAGCATCCATTCTTTCACACTTTCATCAGCTCAAACTCTTTGAGAGTGCTTGCTCCCCCAACATGGCTATTTGTATCGGTACCTTAACCATATGGTTTGCGGATTTTATGCATAAGGTATATATGACGAAAAGAGCTCCATTACATTGCAGAGAATTGAACACAATAATGGTTTCCAATCAATGGTTTCTGCCTATTTTTCAATTGTCTACAAGAGTAAGTGATGCTTCACTTTCAGATCATTGGCCCATTACAACTTGAATATCCCTGTATGAGAGAAAATTAGCAAAAATACACTTCAACTTTGCTAAATGTGGCTCATCCATCCTCAAATGTATGACAATATTGCTAGTTGGTGGGCCAGTTTTGAGATGTATAGATTTATGGGAAAACTCAAACATCTCAAAACCAAATTGAAGAAATAGAGCAGAACCATGTTTGGAAATATCTTTCAAAAGGCAGAAAACACCAAAACTCAATTAGACATTGTTCAGAAACAAAACCGTGAAAAAGGCTTTTCTCAAGAGACGGCAAATAATTAACAATTGCTCCCAAAAGACAAGCAAGTGGCAGTGTTGCAATTGGAGTTCAATCTCAAGCTAATACAATCCTTCCTCGACGTCTGCAACCAAGGCATCCTTCTCCAAAATGGAAGGAAGCTGATCAATTCAATGGAAGCACTCTTGATACTCAAGACAAGCACAGTGGAAAAGCCCTTTGGCTAACTACAAAATTTTATGTTATGTGGGCATGGGGGGCAATCTGATATGTAATCCACATGGATATTTCCATTGCATGATTCAACAGCATGGATTTACATTGTTTGTATGTTGTTCCTAAGTTTTATGCTATTGAAACAACACATAAATGCTAAAATTCGATGCTTTTTATAGCCATTTTCGCCGCCAACTACGTCATACATTTCATTATGTAATTCTACACATTTTCTCGTACATGCTACATACATTGCATATTGGGTTTCAAACCCAACCACGATACTACCAATCATGTGAATCTTCTTACAAATTCCACAAAACCATAGTAAACAAGGATGTGTTATTTTTTAACTTTATGTGAGACTTAATTTGATTCCCTCTTTGCTGTCATGAACAAGTGTAATGTTTGTGCTAATACATTCAACTGATTTCTTATGCTCTCAAAGGTGTTTGAGAGAGTGAATTAGTTGAGGAAATAGAAGCATGCAAACAATGAATCAAACACACCAACGAAAAAGAGATTGAGACAATAAGTTGCCGTAGAGAAACACAATGTGGGAAAAATCCAAAAGCATGAAGCCACACATCCTCATCTCGCTATCATTTTTGCAATTTTACAAGCTTATTACCTTCTTGAGGCCTTCAAGGACTACCATATCATTGTACAACATCCTAACACTTCCAAATGCTATCTAAAATCTAGTGTAGATCACTTGCTTCCTCAAAAAACTTGATTACCATCCTCAGCCACTGCAGCTATGTAGTCTTATTCAATCTCACAACTCAGTCTTCACCATATTTCTAAACATTTCCATGAACATTTATGTGTTCATTTATGTAGTTACAACATACCTTAAGCTCGAACAAAAAGCCTAAACATCATGAATATGAAGAGAAATTGTCTCCCTTCCATTTACTCTTCCCGTGCATTCCATTCGAGCGAAAAAAATGCTTAAAATAGGGCAAAACTGCTCCTCAGAGTACCAGCAGTTGTGTAACCATCCTTAAATAAACCAGCGGTTGTGTAACCGTCCTTAAATAAACCGGTGATTACATAACAACCCATGCCATTTGTGCAATTGATGCTCCACCATTCATAGAACATCTTCAAATTTGAGGAGGCCATAACTTTTGCATACAAACTCGAAATCGGGTACTGTTTATTATGTTTATAACTTTCCAATAGCAATCCAGATATGCAATAAAATTCCACTTTATATGTTTCTTGTATGTTGTTGTTGTCTCTTCACCAAACCTGCATATATGAGGTCATAACATGCTGCACACATTTATTTAGTCTCATTACTAATAGACTAACTCAACCAGCTGGTTTTGATGTTGTGTATATGATCCACATTAGATATTTCCCATATGTTGTTTTTGTATATGCACCAAACCACATGTATGAGGTCATAACACGTTGCAAACATTTCTTTAGTCTCATTTAAAGTCAGTTAATTCAACCAATGATCCAATTTCAGATCACACATCACTGATTTGAAGGCTTATGGTCCCACAGAGGCTCTATAATGAAAAGATAAGGATTTTACCTTGTATTTTGTCAAATGGAATATGTGTTCTTCATCATCTCTCTTGGAGTGGCGACGTTTCTCTCTCTTAAAGTGTGTTGTTCCAACCTACATTTTGACAAACCATATTGGTTTTAGAGTCCATGACTCCTTCAAATCTCTGCCAATATATCTTCTTGCACTCATGGGGGTCTTGGTCTTCCTCTTGATTTGTTATTTGCACTCTTGGTGCCTTTCTTCTGCTCTTGGTTATTCCTCTTAGCCCATTTGCTGCAATACAAATGCTTGTTTGTAGGCTACGGTGAAGCCCTCTCTTGGAAGATGGTTTCTACAAAATCTTCCATGATGTTCCCTTTCTTCCAACAAGTGAAAAAACATTTATCATCATGCATGTGTCTTAAAACAAAGTGCCACTTTTAAAACATTGTCCCTAGCTTGGGTCTTACATATCAAGTTTGCATCAACAATAAATGCAACATCCGTTAAATACAATGTCTTCAATAATGGTAGCATTGATGCCAAATCAAACATACATCAAATTAGCAATCTTATTGTGGAGTGCTACTCGCCTTGAGTTCACTTCCCACCTTTGTATCAGTGACCTAAGGTCGTGCCATTCCTCCCACCATGGAAGAACTCTTGGGCTCATGAGCATGCTTTTTGATGCCAATCAATGTGCTTTCACAACTGTTGGCATACCAAAATAATTTAAGAAAAACCTGCTGCATCTTTATTCCATGTTCACACAAATTTAAAAATGCATGCTACAAATTTACCCTGTTGTTACAGCTTATGATACGACAACCATCATAGGAATGCTAAAACTACGATGATGATAAATCAATTAGTACAACCTGTTGCAACTAAATATCCAAATAATTTTCCATAGGAAAAAATATTTATGACTTAATAATGATTTTATTGAATATAGATATCTTCATGAATTTTTTTAATGATCTTAAATGATTTTCTGACATGTGGTGCACAACAATCCAGAAGTGTTTTCAGCCCTTTGCAAGACATTTCTACAAAATCAAAGAAGTCAGAGCATTACATAGCCCAAATGACAAGTGCTCATAAGAAAAGATATTGTTATCCAAAAACAGAAGTGGTTTTTAAATTATACTCTTCTGAAATACTGATTTGATTGTACCCCAAAAACCCATGCTACCCCAATTATAGAATCCATAAAAATATCATAAAACTATAACACAAATTTAGGTTATATTGTGAGGATTTTACAGGAAATGTGACAGTATGGAAAAACAAACCACGACCAGGTATAAGATTTTCGGTCATTTTATAAAGCTCCTTATGTATTAGTTATAGCATCCAGATTGTGTCTTCTAGATTGCAAAGCAACTTATATATATATATATATATATATATATATAGATATATATATATATATCTATATATATATATATATATATATATATAAGTTGCTTTGCAATCTAGAAGACACAATCTGGATGCTATAACTAATACATAAGGAGCTTTATAAAATGACCGAAAATCTATATATATATATCTATATATATATATATATAAACTACTTACCTAGAAGCAAGTGCAGTTTGAAAATAAATATCATGACTATACAAGAGAACTAACACATGGTACAAAATAAAATTTAGATACCTGCATAATTTCACGCAATCTATATTCAACATCAGGAGCAAGAGCTTGGGCAACATCTGGAGACAAATTATTTATACCAATGCTTTGAGCTATCACCTCTATCGTCTCCTTTGGAAGAATACTCATCCTCTCCTAGGCTGAAGCCTGCCACCACAAACAAAACAGAGCTAAATCAAACATTAATAAAGGGCAAGAAATACTTTTTAAGTATTTTGTTTATGATCTTTCACATCTTTGTCCATTATTTTAGATTTAACAGGCTAGTACTAAATTAAAATTAGTTCGTAGAGATTTTACAAATACCTTCAATTGGAAAAAGAAATACAGTTTTATCAAAAATAACTTCAGTTGCATAAAGAAATACCCCGTTATCAAAAATATGAAAACCATTTCTACATTATCATGCAATACTTATCTCTTATTAACATAAGGATCTTATGAAGATTTAAAATATATATGAAAATGTGTAAGTTTTTCTGACAAGATTGAGCTATTCAAGTTTTCACTGGACAGCAAACAAGGTTGTAACTCGTGTGATTGATTAAAGTTGCACTGCTTTTCTCTTCCCCAATTAATACAATTATTGTGTCCACCAATATTTTGATGTACAATCAAAGATTTGCATAATTTTTTGACTGTGGATCAAAAGATGTATGAGCAAAATAATTGTAATGATCACTAGACCACACAAAGCAGTGCAACTCAAATCAACCCAGCAATCAACGTATTGACAAAAGAATAGCAGTGATCATGATGTTGCTTCCAGGGCCCCCTGATTTCCATTTTATATATTAACGATCAAAGACTTTAAACCAAGGAAAATGTTGGAAATAATTTGAATGTTACCCCATTATTCCATTATAGCTGTAATTCCCTGCACCAAATGAAGGCATTAATAAGTGATTTATTTCCAGGATAACCGGAGTGAGCATTATTTTGAATTCTATCTTAACCATCCTTACCACCTTACTAGTTAGGCTTAAGCATTATTATGTCCCTCACATATATGATGTGCAATATTAATGAGAACTCCCTATGACCTTACTGGGTAGGCTTAAGCATTGTATTATGTCCCTCACATATATGTTGTGCAATATTAATGAGAACTCCCTGTGACCTTACTAGGTAGGCTTAAGCATTGTATTTTTGTACTTTTGTACAAGTGGCATGGCATGCCATGTTGATTTTTGTATTGCATGTCATATTGATGCTAAGGGAGAGCATATGTCATGTACCTCATGTGTACGTTCATATCAAATATCTCATGGCTAGTGTACTAGATGCTCTAATATGTTGAGAATGTTTCAAGTTCTACAATTGTGTAGAAAACCATATGAAGTTGCCTCTTACGCATATAAATTCTTGCATTTTCTATAAATGAATTGTCATATATGAGAATCATGCAAAGTGCCTATGTTGGCTCTAGTGCAGTGTACAACAGCGATATTTACTCAACATAAGAAGTATTTATGTTGACCAACAAAGATTTGAAGCAAGTAGGCTCACCCAGCCATGCTTCATAATTGGAGAAACGAGCGCTGTAAAAGTACCTTTGTATCATGTATCCGCAAGATAGATCCGATTCCAAGGGCAGTATCAGTCAAAAGGCTTTTCTGGATGAATCGTAGAAACATTGCTGCTGTCTATGATGAAATACAAAGAATGTGAAAAGCAGGGATAGTATTTACAGTGTCACAAGTGACTGCAAATCCCTTGTAGTTATTGCACAGATGAACAATGCCGAGAAACTTAAGTGTTTGTTTCAATTATCGCAGTTTCAGTGTTGCTTCAAAGAAGGGTCCTTTCAACCCCACTCATAGACAATTTTGAAAGAGGTTTCAAGAAGTGAATTGTACCCATTTCTAGATGGCTTCTGAAGGCAATCGAATCGGTATAGCTGAACCTCTAAACAACATCTATGCTGGAGTTTAAAGTTCTCCAATTGTAACAAAGGATGGTGGATTTTAAGAGGACGCACTTGAAGAGTTAAAGAGCATGGTTGCCATAAAGGATGGCAATAAAATCAATGGTAAAGTTATAATAATAGATTGCACAGATGCTAAAAACAAAATAGAATGTAAATCAGAATTATACACTTAAACAGGTCCTACAGACCAATTTGGTCTAAAGGATGTTAGAAGTCATTATCGTCGTCGTCATCAAAATCTTAGCTTATGATCAAATGCCATTCAGCCTTTGTAATGCTCCAGCAACATTTCAGAGGTAATCCTATTTGTATTTCCATTGATGACTACATTGGATTTAAAAATCTGCTTTAAAAAAATGGTGCATTCCCTCAGTTGAGAAGTAATCATCTAAGAAAATAGTTACCATATTCATACGAATATAGTCAAAAAAATGGTTCGGACCGAACTTCTCAGGGAAAACGAATTTGTGTGCTCAAGTTCGAATCATTTCCAAAGAGTTTTTTGTTTTTTAATTAAAAATATATTAAAAATGCTTAAAACTTAAGACGAAAACCTAAAATGTGATTACAGCAGACTGCTGTCGCGCTGTGCATTCAAAAGCCTTCAAGATGTGCTGCGAAAATGTATTTCTGCAAATCTGTCAAGGAAACAGCAACGCATCCTCAGTCCTCTGTCTTCACTGCACACTGCAAAGCCATCAAGCTGTTATCATCTTGACCGGCTAATATTTGTGTTTTTTGGGCCGTTTTGAGTTTCACATCACGTTTTTTAGTTTCACCAGGGCATCCTGACCAGTCTATCTCTAATCCGCAGCTGCGTTTGAAAGTTAAAGCTTAGAGCTAGGGTAAGATTTAATCAATTTATTCCCGTAAGTTTGTTTTTCAGGGTAGGATTTTATAATGCCGTTAATAACTTAAATACAGATTAATTTATACTTCATTACATATTATTTGGTTAAATTTTATAAGATTTTATTATATTTAGTTTTTAAAAGTTAGTTTAAATTTTTTAGTATTTTAGCTTGTTCCATTATAAGTTTTTATT
Source organism: Taxus chinensis (assembly GCA_019776745.2). Classification (NCBI taxonomy): domain Eukaryota; kingdom Viridiplantae; phylum Streptophyta; class Pinopsida; order Cupressales; family Taxaceae; genus Taxus; species Taxus chinensis. The sequence goes on along the minus strand of CM034148.1, from coordinate 847,391,090 downwards.
ATAAATTTATTAGTCCCTTCCATATGGAGCTATAGGAATTGTTTTCCTATTACTCGAGCTTTGTTTCAACCAATCAAAATCAAGTATTTTTTTCAGTGCAATAGTTTTTTTTATCAATTTGCTCGTATGTGATTGGTTGATATATTTTTCTACTTATGCTTCTTATTCCCGTACAAAAAATTGATGTCATAATTATTTCTATTTTGATGGAACAATTTCATATTTTCATGGATGTGCTCCCTAATTTCATGTAACACTAAATAAACTCAGCCAACACAATTTCAAAACGATTATTTGTAAAACTAGCCACAAATTACGTTAAATGGGCTCAACTATAATATTCCCTTCCCAATTGAAGACCTTTGGCCTATTTTGTCAATCCGACAGCCAAAGGAAAAAAATAAAAGGGACTTAAGTTTTATTATTTCTATTATATTGTGCAACAAAATAATAAAAAAAAAACATTATAAAAGCACATATAATGAATTAATAGGCTTAACATAAAATTAGAACCTAGAAAAGCGCTTTAAAAATAAAGCACTTTTTAAATTTGTATTTTCTAGGGGAAAAATGCGACTTGATCAAGGAGGATAAAAATTAGGAAAAAAAAAAGCACCACAAGGTGATTGATTGGTGGCTTTTTAGGTTTCCATTGGGTCACTTCTCTTTAAACGGGGAAAAAGTCGACTTGTAAAGGCGTTACAGATTGATGTGATATTTTCTCTTCTTGCATTTGAAGCCTTGAGCTTTTTGCAAATTAATCCAAGGACGAAAACCCTTCAGATTGACTCTAGAGGACGAAAACCCACTTAGAGCTTTGAAGAAATTTCCACACAGGATTTTCTACTGCAGCTACACAAATTTTTACTAGTTTCCAGCAGTGTATTGAAGAATAAAAATTGTAGCAAGGTCATCTTATTTTCTTCTAGTGGAGCGACCCATCTTTTGGTTGGTTCTCAGTGTTTTGGAGCTATTCCAGGTCTGAAATCTATAGTTGCTTATTGTACTAAATTTTGGGAATCGAAATAAATTAATTTCATAATTTTTGGGGTTAATTTGATGCCCTAAATGTACTGGGTGACCTACTCTTTAGGACAAAATTAGGGTTTCGAGTTTGTTGTGCGAAAACTAATTTTGGAATATTATTCTTTATATTTTTGTGGCCCAAGATACAAAGTTTCAGCGCATTTGGACTACTCTAGCAAAAATATATGAATTTTTGAAGTTATGTTGCAAACAGGGTTTTTCAATCAAATTTTTTATATACTTGAGCTTGCTAAAAATACAAAGATTGGTTTAGCATAAAAACATAATTTTTCAGGGGTTGATTTTGTTGGGTTTAATACATAACCCTAGTCACATTTTCCTTCAAAAATTCAGATCTACAATGTTTGATTTGATGAGTAATTTATTATATTGCTTCTGGTGTTTGGATTTGCCCAAAATCCAACTTGGGTCAAATGTGTCCATTTGGGGACATTACATCGAAATTATGAGATTAGGCGCAGAAATTTCTATTTTATCGAGCAATTCACGTTCCCGGTAAGTCCCTGTAAAACCATAAGCTACATTTTGGATTTGCCCATATATATGGTTATGTTCATGCGGGCTGGCTGGAGTTTAAAATGTAAAAGCCGGCATCTATGGCGATTATTACGGAAAATGTGAGTGTTGGAAGCTGGACTCTCTACCCACGTTCTAACTGCCATCCTTCATCGACCGGGACAATTGTATAGCCTCGTCGAAGTCTTCTTTCTCCGAATTGAGCTTCTGTTCTGTTATATTTAATGCAAGTGCAGTGAACTGAACTCTGTGTAATGTTATGGAGGTGCTATCGAGCACTATAACCTACATAATATGAAGCCTCAGTAATCTTGTCGAGATGCTTGTGGATTTTCTGATCTCCAAGTGGCAGTGATACTTCATTGTTGTGTGCTCACAAAGACTTAAAGCATCTTGTATATGCCAGGCAAGTTGTGTGCCTATTTTCACTGTTTTCTTTGTTTGGACAATGGATTTCTAAATGCAGTCTATTTTATAGTTATAGAGGAGTATTATCCCTTTCAGCTTGTGCCTATTGCAACGCCCCTTCTTATAATGGCCTCTGCTAATTTTTGCTCGAAACCTTCAACTTTCATGATGAGAGGACAGGCTGCACTTTGAAGAAGACTGATTTGTTGTGGGCTGCGCCTTCTTTTAGATGGTCATCTCAATCAGATTTAGGACGCATTCCTTATGTTTTCTGCTACTTCCTCTCAAAAGAGAAGCTTCCCTTTGCTGTAGATTTAAATGCATTATGCTTCACGCTTTACAGATTTTAATTTCATTTCTATCACATAATTCAAACGCTCAACAAAGCTTTAATGTTGTTTGTAATATCAACCAAATGTTTATATTGTAAATATCTTGACGTTTTCAGCACTCTCGAAACCAATCTAATGTCCACAGAGCCATCAAGATTTCTAATCCTTCCCCTCTTCTGGAGACCACTCTCTTTATTATGCATCTGCCCCTTAAGATACTCATACAAACTACAATAACCATTACCTTGCCGTGCAGAGTGCAGGTCCATTTCTAGGTGTATGAGAAGTGTTGTGCCCAGTAGAGAAACCATTACCATTATTATGAACCTGAGATGCTGCCACTCCACTGTTTATAGAATACATGAAAGAAGCACTAACTCTGTCTTTCCGGTTTTCTCTTAGCACCTTTCATAGAATATTGTCCTTCTAGCCTAGGACTTAGTACTACCTATGCAGTGCTTCTCCTTTCATTCTGGGCAGTTTTGGTTCACCCATACCTCTGGCTGCTGCAGTAATTTTGACTCTGGTTTTATTTCTTTTGAACCCACAGTGTGGTGTTTCATGCTTGGCATTGTATTCACCACATTGTAACGGATAAACCTCACTCTTAAATTTTGGATATACTTCATCATTTGTCAATCCTGAAAGCATCTAATTGAGAGGTTTCAAAAGTGCATACAATTTCAGATAAATCTGAATATAAATCTTTAAGATGTTTCAAATCAACATTTCAGATAACATTTTTCGAAACATCATCGGCAAGAAAATAGCATATACGATTTGCAGACTAAGCTCATTTAACAAATTTTCTTAAAGATTAAGCAACAATAGCATTACATAGATCATACGATCAAAAATTTAAATAATTACTTTATTCTTTTAATTACAGCTTAAAACAACATATATGCTTTGTGTTAAATAACAATTATACTTTATTTTGATTATGGAAAGCCTATAATTAATTAAATTATTGGTGCAATACTTTAAAATTCTGTAATTATTACAGATATATATTTTATTTATTTCATAGTTTCCGGTACACGGCAAATCTGCAGAATTCTGAACCTGCAACTGCACTTTATTTCTCCAGTAAGCATCGATTTGATCAACATTTTTTCTAAAACTCTGGGTTGTCACTATGTGCACGGCTGAGATTATACAATTGGACAATGTTATTAGGCATTGTAACAATGTACATATGTAATGCATTAAAAATACAGTTTTCAAGAATAGTACTGTGAAATTGACATTGTCTTTTGCATTTTGCAGGTGACTCAAGTAAAGGAACACAAAACAAATTCAATTATTATAACATGGAACAAAAGGTGCGTATACAGACGAATATTTTATGACTTTGTATTTTCTTTCTGCGAATAAAAAAGTGCAAAATTCAGAATGGAGAATCGCAAAAGAAAGCGCAATGAACCATGTCCACAACCCGTAATCGTAGAACAATACCAGAAAACAGATAGACCGTACTATGATATAATCGATGATGCTTTAGCAAAACATGATCTTCTTCGACCTCAATCATAATACTATAGAATGGGCGATTGTCTATTTGACACATTTCACGTGCTGCTGCATTTTCAATACACATCTTTAGAATTAAGAAATGGGCTTATTGATCATTTCTTGGTTTGCTTAGAAAAGGGTGACCCAAATGCCCTTCAATCATACCAACTTGAACTAGATACAAACGAGTTGTTCAAATTGCATGGTGTAAATAACATTGACACATATTTCCAAAAAATTGCCACTCTCGGCATCACCACAATCAATTGAGCAAGAGCATGGACTTTGGGGCGGCAATTTCTGTATAAATTGGCTATCACGATGGCTAAACATAGAAATACATGTTTGGTCATTGACAAGAAAAACTAGGTATCTTCAATTCAATCAGCAATCAAACGTTATTCCGTATTCCATTTTATTCAACGACAACAATCCAATATTCAGGCATTATGAACCCTTATTTTGCAAAAAACACCACCACACTAATATTCCACTTTCAAGTCGAATCCTATCGACAACTTGCCACAACCTTGAAGTACAGTGGCAACGCATCCTACCTGCAATACAAGCATGTGGACTATATAGAATAAATACGTGTGCATTTGATTGTGGTGAAAGCCTATTTGCATCGGTCTGTGAATTGACGCAAAAGGAGTTTGATGTGCAATGCATAAGGCGATATTTAGCACAGTCTCTTTGCAATGCAATTTTGTCAAGAAACACAAAGGTGCTTGCATGGCTGCATATGTATTTAGATTACGATTCAACAAAAAATACAGAAAAAGTCGCCAACTGGCAAGCGTATATAGTGAATTTGGCCATGCCTTATTGACTAGGCAATATTGAGGGAAACAATTTATGCTTTAAATGGATATCCACATTGCTTAATGTAGAAATAAGGATATGGCCTTCGAAAAGCATTCACATTTTTACTGTGTACTGCAACTGCATGCAACCATCATCAACACATAATATTATGCGCTTTGAGACAAACACAAATCATGTTCACTATGAGCCGCTAGGTGAATGCAAAAAAAATACATCTATACACAGAAAACAGATAGAAAACAACATGCCTTCCACCAAGCAACCAACAATAAACATTCGACAAATAAAACACATCATACGAAACCAAAATAAACCAACCACAAACCGTATTACATGTGAACCACCACCTCACAAAAAATCAACTCCAATACAGCCTCCCATATCTGACCATGAACATGTCTTTACAAACAAATTGAAATTATCCATGCGAAAATTGAAACAAGTCATGCGGACCAAAAACGAACCAACCAATACAGCAATACAAACATATATGACAAAGATTGAAGACACTCCTTGTAATGTCTCCTTTTCCAATCGAAGACCTTTGGCCTATTTTGTCAACCCGACGGCCAAAGGAAAAATATAAGGTGACTTAATTTTTATTAATTTTATTGTATTGTGCAAAAAATTAAAATATAATAGCAAATATAATAAATTAATAAACTTAACATTAAAATAGAACCTAGAAAAGTACATCAAAAGAAAAGCACTTATTTAATTTGTATTTTCTAGGGAAAATGGCGACTTGCTTTAAGGGGAAAATGAGAACTTAGAAAGGATAAAACATTTCTATTGTGTATTCCCTCTAGGGAAAAAGCGACCAGCCTTGGGAGAGAAGAAAATAATTATTAAATACCTTTTGTATTCTCCCTAAGAGAAATGGAGGGTGGAAAATGCATCGAAAGAATCATGCGAGCTGATTGGTGGTCTTGAAGGTTGTTTTGGGTCTCTTCTTCCTTTAAAAGGAGAAGTAGACTTGCTTGAGAGGCATTCCATATTCATTTGATATAATCTGAATTGTGTTGAAGCCTGAAGCTTTCACCAAAAATATTCTAAGGACGAAAACCCTTAGTATATTGCCTCTAGAGGATGAAAACCCTCTTAGAGATTAGGAGGAATTTCTACACTAGATCTTCCATAGAGCTTACAAAGAATTTCAGTATTTCCAGCAGTAGCTGAGGAGTTTTGCAATAAAGGTTTGAAGAATTTACCGCAGCAGTGTCATTGTATTTTATTTATGTGGAGCGACCCACTATGTGGCTGGTTTTCAATGGCTTGGACACATCTCAGGTCTGAATTTCATTATCATCATTTGAACTGATTTTTGGAAGTCCAAATAAATATTTTTCAGGGGTTTTGGAGGGTTTTATAGTGCTGTTTACAGTCACTTATATCTGCAGATTCCTGATGAAAATTACAGCTTAGTTTTGCTTATAAAAACTCAAGTATTTCGTCGATCTATCACTGGTAAAAATCAGAACCAGTTTGGGGTAGAAAAGATTCAAATTCCATTGAGTTTGTTGGGCTTTAATCATGAAACCAGTCGCATTTTCTAAATGAATATTTCAAGTCTGTTCTACATCTTAAATCCGCATATTCCTTTCAGATTTGGCTTTGAAAAATCTGTGTTTCAGCTTCGTGTAAAAAGGGTTTGGGTTCCTGCCTAATTTTTATGGGATCTATAATAAACCCTAGTCGCATTTCTCACAAATAATTCTGGGCTGCATTATATTTATTCGCTCTAATCGTATTGCATCTGTATTTGGCATTGGGTTTTGTTGAAAATCCAACTTGAGGTGGAAGAGTCCCATTTGAGGATCTTACACTCCTACGTACCCTTGTCCAATTTGCAGCCAATTACATTTTAAATACAACATGTCAACCTTCAATCAACCAGAAATACAAACATATATGAATCTAGTAGAAGACCCCAAACAAACTATTCCAAACACTATATGTAGAAAGTGCAATAATGCATTGAAAAATGGACAACTTCCAAAATATGCTACATCATACTGCATCCACTTTAATAGTCCCTTGTCTTATGTGGCACAACTTACAGACTTAGAAGAACGTCTTGTATCCCTAAGAATTGCATTTGCACAAATTCGACATTTGGGATACAAGAAACCACAATTTGGACTGACTTGATCAATTATAAACATGTCATCAGACATTCACATCATACAAAAAGCACTCCCACGAAGCATTAACGAAAACACTACTATTGTTGTATCGTGTAAGAGGCAGCTGCAATATAAAAATGCATATCAAGAGGGCAGGGTCCGCCAAAACATAATTATACATGCTTTAAAGCAACTATGCAAGATAAGACTATACAAAATGAATAATGTGAAGATAAAAAACAATTGGAAATAAGTTATTGATAATGCGGAAACGACAAGTCACACCGAACACAATTCATCTAATGAAAGCAACACTAGTAGCGACGAATATGAATTAGAAACGGACACTGTGGTGCATGCATTTACGAATTATGCATCTATTTGTGACCTTCAAGACAATGTGATAAAAATTGCACCAGCAAAAGGACAACAACCGCTAGGCATATTTAAAGACAAGTACGCTGAGGAAATGAACTTCCCGACGTTATTTTTGGAGACCCTCATAGTTACTACATTATAAAAACACACTCCTACCAAAAAATAACACAATAGGAAGAACAACATACTAATCGCATGTTTGCATACCACATAACGAACCTCTTCTTCAAAGCCATGCGAATTATCATAAATCAAGTGACTTCTACTATCTGGATAAGAATTAGAAAAGCTCAACTAAAAGGGCGAAAGTTGCTGGCAAAAGATGGCAAGTACAAGCCAAACCTAGATGAAATACTGAAATCTGACATTGGTTATGTCGACTTCAAACACATGTATTTCGCCATATTATTTGTATCAATTATGGAGAAATGCATTTGCGATGATACGGCAATTAGGGCCTCCAACACTATTCGTAACCTTCACAAGCATTGAACATTGTTGGATGTTTTAATTGAAGCATTGGCTCTATTGCACGATAACTATAGGAGAACACATAAGCCGTATGGCTTTCAGTGCTTTGACGCAACAGACATAGAATCCTTTGTGGGAAAAGACCCCGTGACATGTTCTCGTTATTACAAGCATAAAATTGAAGCCATGATACAAATGATTTACCAAGATGAATCCTTCTTTGGAAAAGTACAAGATCACTTCCACGTCACAGAATTTTAAAATCGAGGAAACCAACATACCCACTTCATGTTATGGATCGAAAATGCACCAATATATGGAAAAGACGAGAATTCAAACATCAAACAATTTATAGACAAACACATAACGTGTAACACGGACGTGTTCCCTCCACAAATAGCTAACATGCATCAACACCACCATACCAAAAACTGTAAAAAAAGGCAAATGCAGATACAAATTCCCAAAGCCACCTATGGAAAGAACAATGTTACTAGAACCATCTACTGACAATGATGAGATTGCGATGGCAAATGCAAAACAAATATATGCAACACTAGAAGCGAGAAACTATGATACATCATTAACATTCGAGATGTTTTTACAACTGCAACTAAGTTAAAATGACTACATAGAGACAATAAAAACTACAATTAAGCAACCAACAATTTTGTTGAAATGAAATCCATTGCAAATATGGACGAATACCTTCTCGAGAAAAATTCCAAATTTGTGGAAAGCAAATATAGATGCTCAGTTTATCGTTAACGCATATGCTGCAGCATCTTATTGTACGTCTTACATGACAAAGATAGATCGGTCAATGACAAAGGCATTCAAAACAATACGCAAAGAGCATGTAGAGACAAACATTGATGTCATTCAAATGCTCCGTAGACTTGGAAACTCATTACTCAATTCACAACAAATGTCAGCGCAACAATCTGTTTACTTAGTTTTGTCTATACCTTTGATGGAAGCTGTAGAAAATGCATATTCATAAATACATCTCCACCAGATGAAAGAACTTTCATTCTAAAACCTCCAAGTCTGCTGACCCGTGAACCTAACAAATCAAAAAACGTAATTTGTCATTCACTAATAGATCACTATATTGCAAGAGATATGACACTCGAAGACATTTGCCTTGCTGAATTTGCTTCTGAATATAGTAGAAAGGGCACAAAATTTATGAAAATTAAAAAACCACATATTATTAGATTTGTCAAATACAATAAACATATAGATTTAGAGAACTATTGCAGAGAAGCATTGTTGTTGTATGTGCCCATCACAACATGTGAGGACACTTTGAAACAAGGTTGCTCCACATGGAGACAAGCATATGCAATTCATGAAAAGACAATTAATACTAATATGTCGAAATACAACTATAGCATCAATGCATTATGGGGAGAACTCGATCAAATACAACTAGAAGTTGAAAATTTTAATACCTCACAGATAAACCATCCACGAATCCAGAAATTACTGAAGATTTGTTTGAACACTATGACCTCAAATCAGATTTTCCTTTCCTGCAACATCCTCATGAAAAGCAATCTCATTGCAATTCATTTGAAATAGGAAAACATTCGTTCATGATTAGTAATAACGAATACTACAGAACAAGGACAATGTTAAATAGAGAGCAACAAACCATCGTGAAGGATATAACAATGAAGAAACGAAACTATCCTATAACACCAATACATATATTCTTAATAGGTGGTGCAGGAACAGGGAAGACACTGACTGCGAGAGCCATATATGAGTCTCTAATTTGAATCTACAATGACTTCATTGAAAGCGAACCGCTCAAAACAAAAGGTCTCATTCTAGCATTCACAAGAAAAGATGCATACAATGTAGGTGGGGTAACGTTACATTCAACATTTCTCCTACCCTTCAACAAATCATACCCCACTCCATTGAGTGTTGACACTCTAGACAAAATGTTAAAGCAATATGATCAACTGCAAGTGGTCCTAATAGACGAGATATCATTAGTAGGAGGACGCATGTTGAACTACATTGATAGTCGAATGAGAAATATAATGCATACCCTGCAAAATCACTTTGGAAATGTGGACATGACATTTTGCGGAGACCTATACCAAGCACAGCCAATCCACGATTGCTTATTATTCAACCACCCGGCAATTGACGACGAGACAATATCATACAATTTCTAGAAAGAGAACATCAAAGTGTATGAATTACAAACAACTATGAGGCAAGAAGACAATATTTGTTGCAATCTTGAACAAAATGCGAACACGATCCCAAACAGAACTAGACTCAAATTATATTAACTGCATACGGCCACCCCCTAACGATGCGAAATTTCCATACCTATTTTTCAAGAACAAAGACGTTGAAGCACACAATCAAAGAATGTTGTGAATGTTCCTGGAAACATCATTATCCTAAATGCAATTGATGAAGAGGACAACAAATCTGCTTAAAACCTAAGATGTTAGTAAAAATCTATACTGGAAATTGACATACAAGATGGCATAGTAAATGGATCGGATGGAACATTCAAAGCATACACCAATAAACACGGAACGGATATATTATGGATAAAATTCAATGATCCAAGAATCGAACGTTCCCAAGCAAGAAAACACTCCAAATTTGTTGGCAATGACATTTTGCAAGATTGGGTTCCCATTCTACGAGTTGCGAAGCCAATACAAAGTATGAAAAGAAAAGGCACCTTAACAATAAGAAAACAATTTCCTGTTAAACGCGCATGTGCAAGAACAATACATAGGTCACAAGGACTAACAATGGACGAACTTGTGTTCTCTCTGTCTGGAGTACAAAAACATGGACTCGCATATACAGTGTTGTCGCAAGTAAGAAACATGGAGTCGTTGTTTCTCCTGTCCCCTATCACAATGAAAATTTTCACGGTTTAAAAAAAGGTTTCAATTGAGATGCAACGCCTCAAAACAATGGCAATGTGGAAATTAGATTTTGATCTCGATAAGGCTAATACAAACAACCATATCATAATTTCTACATTGAACACAAGAAGCCAAAAAGCACACTTGCAAGATGTTCTGAATGACCATGACTTAATGTCTTCCGACATATTGTGCTTTCAAGAAACACACATGCCAGATTTCAGGGAAGAAAATTTGTTTAAAGACAAAAAAATGTTTTGCCATGTACAAAATACATGGACAGTTGATTGCTATAAACAAAAGCATCCACGTATCTACAACAAAACATTACAAAGAAAACAATGCAAAGGCAATTCTAACCATTCTTACAATCAACAAGCAACATGCAACACTTATAAATATATATGTTGCGCCAAACGCAAAAATCGAAGACATCATAGCCATCATTGATGTTGCTCTGGCTGATGCAATTACGGTTGAAGACATATACATAGTCGGTGACTTCAACATAAACATGTCAAAACATAGTTCAAGAGCGCACGCACTTGAAAATCATATGAATAGCAACAACATCTACTTCTTAATGCAAAAGCATAATTCACTACAAGCAACCACTATCGGTCACATATGGTCCAACACATCAACCAATGAATACCAAAATTTCGGAACCAATGCGTATTGGACTGATCATGATATTATTACATTCATCACATCCAAAGAAACTAACACATTTCACCAACACGCAATCACATTTACGCAAAGCATACAAACAACTACAACATACCCAAACCAACACGTTATCAACTCTCCATCAACAAAATAACAAAACAAAAAAAAAATCCACTCATGTTATCCTCCAGCATACAACATTATCTTCTTCATACATTCTTCAAATATCGGCATAAATACCATCTCAAAAACTGCATATAGCATACAAAGTCTATTGCTTATGTTTCTAATACGAAAACATAAAATTCTTGCAACATACTCAAAATGAAAAGGTCACTTGACATAGACAAGGCACATGAGGAGCAGCAAAATCAAGCTAAAAGGTACGCTAATTAAATGGAATCAATTATCGTACTTAACAGAAAAAGTTCCACATTTTAATAGCATCTCAATTGATATTTGCAAGAGACACACGTCACCTTGCACCTTGACATCAATTGATGATTTGAATAGCTACAAAATCGAAGATGTGTTCGAAGGCGATGTGATTGTCACATATAAAACAACACTTCACAAAGAGCTCAACAGACAACTGTTGCGTGCAGACTTGACAGACAAGGAAGACGAAATGACAGTGACACTAAATGTGACCAGCCAATATATTGATGAGTATTAGCACAAACTTATACCATCAAGGGGAGTGCACATCAAAAAGTTCAGCATAGCACCAAAAACCAGCTACGATCGAGGAGATTGTGACTGCATACTACTAGTGAATGAAAGCACCACCAACATAGAGAACATACCCCAAATCTGAACAGAGTACAAATTCATACCAGACAACAATAAAACAACTACTAATCAGTGAAGACATCTTTGGAACATGGACAATTGCAGCTATTGTAATCGCAGCCAAAAGAGTGGGGGTCACAGTTTATGTTTGAAATTAAAGATGGGCACAGTCCAGAAGACAGCATTGGTAATGAGCTATGTTCCACGGGGACGCGTCCCCTGTGTTTTTCAGCTCGTCCCCGTAACCGAGGACATTTCGGAACCTCGAGGATGGGTAGGAAACGTCCCCTTCCCCTCCCCAAACTCTGCAAAAAATCGAAAACTTCCCGGGGATGTCAAAAAAAACACAGGGGACGGCTGGATGTTCCCGGTACGTTTAGGGGACTTCTAGAAGTCCTTCGACCGTACCGGGGACGTCCAATCGTCCCCTGCCGTCCCCTTGCACATACAACCTTTAAAAAAACATTTTTTTTTAAACACACTTTTAAATAAAAATAAAACAATGTGGGGGCCCACAAGGACCCCCACTTGCATTTTTAAGTGCCCTAAACCTAAAACAAACATCAGAACAAAAAAAGAAGCTCATTTGATTCATTTCTCATTTTGTGAAGGAGAAGACAAAAAAAGAAAAGAGCATAGAGAAGAATAGAGAGCAGCAGTGAGAAGAAGGCAAGAGAGCAATATTCTACTCCATTAGAGGTATGTCTATCATCCTTTGTTCATTTTACAAATTTGCACAAACTATTTCTTCATTGTTTCATTTTTTTATTTTTTTTAATCAGAGTTTCAAGCTTCACAAACTTAAGAAGTTTTTTTTTTTTTTTCACTTGCAGTTGCAGGGTTGTTGCATTTCCAATACAAAACAATGAGCAGCAGTGAGGGTAGTGAGGGTGAAGAGATTCAATTGGCAATGCAACATAGAAGTAGAACCAGAAATAGGGTTTCTTCATGGAGTGAGAGTGTTGCACCAACAATGGGTTCAAATAATCCGTTTGATTGCCCTTCACAACTCCTCAAAATCTATGCAAAGGGGCCATTCAATGCTAAAAAACCTCTTTCACAATTTGTAATAGCCATTGACAAAGAAAAAAAAGAATTCAGGGGGGGAGTAGAGTGTGGTTATGCCTTATTTGCAACAAAGAATTTAGGGGCAGCTACACGCGGGGTTTATTCACATCTTTTGGGCATAACTAGACAAGGGGTAAAAGGTTGTGAAAGAATATCATTAGGGGAGAAGACCGAGGTTACTAGGCTGCACATGGGGGGTGAGACAATGAAAAAAGGGATGTCATTAGAGACTACACAAGTGCCTACCCAATGTGTGGATGTTGAAAGTCAAAGAGAAGGGGATTATGCCAAGGGAAAGAGAAAAACTTCTACTATTACGAGTATGTTTAATGTGCAATCAAAGGAAGTAGCTGACTCCTCTATTGCCAAGTTCTTCTTTGCCAATGCTATACCATTTCATGTGTCACGTTCCCCTTTCTTCAAACAAATGTTCAAAAGATGTTAATTGTTGTTGGTTCTTCATATGTCCCTCTTGGAGAACACAAACTACGAACCAGCCTCCTTGATAAAGAATATTCTAAGGTGATTGTGGTGATGGAGGAGATGAGGCAAACTTGGATACGGGTGGGTTGCTCTATCATCATGGATGGGTGGACCGATATTAAACATCGGCCACTCATCACTATCATTGTCACATGTCCTGTTGGCCCTTATTTTCTTAGAGCTATTGATTGTACAGGGAAGAGGAAGGATGCAACCTTCCAATTTCAAATTTTGAAGGATGTCATAGAGGAGATTGGGCCCTCTAATGTTGTACAAGTAGTGACTATTCAGCTCGCGTATGTAAGTTAGCTGGCATGATGGTTGAGGGTGCTTACAAGCACATTTTCTAGACTCCATGTTGTGTTCATGCTTTGAACAACGCATTGAAAGACATTGGAAAGATAGATTGGGTGAAGGTAGTGGTGGCAGAGGCTAGACACATACAGATGTTCATTTGCAACCATCACACCTCACTTGCTCTATTCAGGTCTTTTTCGAGGAAAGAATTCCTCAAGCCCGTGGGCACTAGATATGCCAGCTATTTCATTTTGTTAGAGGATGCTTGAGGTGCAGGAGGCTTTGCAATTAATGATGGTTAATCAGGAGTGGGGTAGATGGCCAGAGGCAAACACTTCTAAAGGAAAAAGTGTGAAACAAAAGATCCTCGACAATGATTGGTGGACCACAGTCAAGTAAGCTATTGCTGATTTTATATATGTAAGTTTAGTTTTTAATTTTTAAATATTTTTATCCATGTTTATAACTTGTAAATTAGTTTAGTCTTTCATTCTTGAATCTTAATGTTTTCTAATTTTTTTGTAAATTGTTTGCAGATATGTTTGCTCCTTCATCTCACCTGTAGTGGGGGTCATAAGATATGTTGATACAGACTCTCCTAGTCTTAGAGAGATTTATGAGACATTTGACAGCATGCTTGGAGAGATGAAGCAAGCCATTCATAGCAGGGATCCTACTTTGGTAATGTCCCCTCTGCCCGCATAAGCCTGGGCGAAGACCTTTGGCCCCTTATGTCTACCCGACGGCCAAAGGGAAGTTTTAGGGTGACTTATCTTTATTATTTTATTATATTGTGCTATTGTTTCAAAAAATAATAATATCATGAAAAAGCACATATAATAAATAATAAAGTTTAATCATGAATTAAAATGTCAAAAAAATACAATTAAAAAATTGTATTAGAAAAGAGAAAGTGCGACTTACCTTAGGGAGTCATTTTTTGGAAAATGTGCCAATTAGCCCAAAAGGGAAAATGCGACCAGCATAGGAGAATGAAACAATTTGATTGGTTGATTTGAGGGTGGTGGTTGGCTGATCTCCCTTTAAATAAACAGGTCGACTTGTAGAGAGGGCATCCAGATTTTTATTATCATATTTTGCATTGCTAAGAGCTCTGAGCTTTTATCAGAAATTCCAAGGACGAAAACCCTTGTGAATTTATCTCTTGCGGACGAAAACCCCAGGAGATTGAGAGGGGATTTCACTCAGAAATTCCTAGTGATATTCATCAGATTTCCAGGTTCAGTTCAGCCGTGTGTGTAAAGAGATTTGAAGGTGTTTTCCAATGATTTGCAACCAGCAGTTGGGTCGGTCCATTGTAAGCAGTTTTGGCAGCGAATTCAGAGGTATTTTTTATCCAAGACATTTGTCAAATGTTTGTCATCAGACTGTAAACTGATCGCTGTACTTTTTTATCATTTCTGAGGTGTATTTTGAAGGTTTTTCAATCTGAATTATAACAGACCTCAGATCTGATTTTCTGGGCTATTTCAGTTTGTAATAAGTTCAGTTTTCTGTGTAATTCAGCCCTCAAAAATCTGGGCAGTCATTAGAAATCAGAAGTAATTTTATTGGGCGTGTTTTACATTGATGTTTCTCTTTAACCCTAGTCGCACTTTCCAGATCTGCACTAGGAACTTGACATAAAATACACAGAAATCTGTATTTGCTGTTTTTGTTTGATAAAAAATCAGTATAGTGTAAGAAGGATCCATCTAGGGATCTTTCAGTGGTATCAGAGCATCAATCCTCCCACCTGGAGGGTCTGTTTGGGTTTGTTTTATGCAGCCTACAGAAGTTGGGCCACACCGATATTATACAAGGAGTCAGGCACGTCTGAATATTGAAGGTATCATGGATAGAGGAGAAGGAGCACACACTCCTCCACGACGTGAGCGGCCTGATCCGGATGCCCTTTTCAGCGGAATGATCGATTCCCATCAGGAAATGATTCAGACCATGAGACAGCTGATGGAGAATTTGACTATGGATAGGGCAAGAAATCGGCATGATAGAAGGGAAAGATCTGCATCCTTAGCTAGCAGCCACAGAAGGCACAGCCGGGTTCCTACAGAAGTAGGCAGCGTAAGAGGCTCCCCTCCACGAGATAGGAGATATACAGAGGAAAGGAGACCCACGAGGACTGCGGATCGACCTATGCAACCTAGATTCCTACCAAGGGAGGAGCCGCCATTAGTTGAGGACCCACTTGAAGACATAGCTTTTCAAGATAATGTAATGGTAGCTCATGATGAGTGGAGAGCATTACCAGAAGAGGTACGGAACGCCTTTCCCCTCCACCAATATTGTATGCAGAAAAGGGAGAGCTTAAAAGCTAGGCAAGCACAGAGGCCTAGGACCCAGCAAAACAGAGAATTGAAGCAGGTTACCAATAAGGTGACCCTTTCCACCTTCGATGGCAGTGGAAAGATTAGTGCCAGGGCGTGGATTCACAAGCTTGATACATACCTCACTCTCAAACCTATGCAGGAACAGGAGGCTATTCAGTTTGCTACTCTTCACTTGGAGGGAGTGGCATATGATTGGTGGCACCATGGGCTTATCACACAGAGACATGACTTACTGCGGTCATATAGGGAGTTTAGTGAGAAGTTGATTGC
The DNA here is from genome assembly GCA_019776745.2 of Taxus chinensis. Classification (NCBI taxonomy): domain Eukaryota; kingdom Viridiplantae; phylum Streptophyta; class Pinopsida; order Cupressales; family Taxaceae; genus Taxus; species Taxus chinensis. The sequence continues at coordinate 847,374,624 of CM034148.1, read as the reverse complement.
CAGATTTGACCGCAAAGATGTGGAGCTATATTACAGGGATTTGGCACAGCTACGACAGAGTGGGCACGTTGATTCTTACATCAACGAATTTCAGCGAATTGCAGTAATGGTTCCCGAGATGCCTGAGAGACGTGTGGTAATGCTTTTTATTGAGGGCCTGCATGACAGGTTAAGAGGGTTGGTCAAGGCCCTTAGGCCTACTACATTACATGATGCTATCCAGACAGCATTAGATTTGGAGACCACTCCCACTTCTTACCAGCCTAGTAAGAAGCCCTTCACAAGCTCCAAGCCGATTCAGCGTTCCACTACTCAGCAAAAGAGTGTTCCCCCTCCTAGGATGGATCAAGAGACTCGGAATGAATTGAGAAGAAAGAAACTTTGTTTCCATTGCAAAGATCACTGGGAGCCTGGGCACAACTGCCTTGGGAAAGGCAAGGTGCATCTTATTGAAGTTATCTCGGATGCAGAGGCAGATTCTTCAGCAGATACAGATGCAGAGGACAATGGTCATGGTGCACATGAGGAGCAGCCACAGGTAGAGCTAGGAGATGGAGATGCATCAGGCTCAGGTACTATTGCTTCACTTTCTGGAGTCCCTAGGTATCATCCCTTTCGTGTGAAAGGAGTACTTAAGGGCCAACAAGTTGTTTGCTTGATTGATAGTGGTGCTACGCACAATTTCCTTGATGAGGGATTTGTGATGAAGCGGGGATTACAGGTTGAAGAATTTGAGGGGTTCAGTGTACGAGTGGCAGATGGCTTTGCACTAAGCTGCACTAGACGAATTCCACAGCTTAGTATCCAGCTAGGAGACTACACATTGACAGATGATTTTTACATAGTTGGACTTGGAGAGATAGATGCAGTTTTGGGAATTCAGTGGCTTCAGTCTCTGGGGAGGTATGTGCAGGATTTCAGACGAATGGAGATAGAGTTTATGTCAGAGGGGAAGAAGATTGTGCTACGAGCTCTTTCGGATGGTGGACCCAGAGTTGTTTCAGCACATAGGATGGAATCTATTATCAGTCATGGAGAGGTTGCATGGGCAGCCCAATGTTTCATTTCATCCAAATCTTCTCCAGATGGTGGACAGCAGTTGCATACAGATATTCAGACCATAATAGATAGGCACGGGCAGGTTTTTGGTGACATTCCTCCAGGGAGACCACCAGACAGAGGGTTTGAGCATGTCATAGAGTTGGAGGAGGGTGCCAAGCCTGTGATCACTACACCCTACCGTCATCCTAAGAAATTTAAGGATGAGATAGAGAGGACCATCAGGGAGCTTCTTGATATGGGGCATATCCGTCCTAGTTCTAGCCCATTTGCTTCTTCGGTGGTGTTGGTAAAGAAGAAGGACGGGACGATGAGAATGTGTATCGACTACAGGGCCCTTAACAAGAAGACCATCAAAAACAGGTATCCCATCCCTCGTATTGATGAGCTTTTGGATGAATTGCATGGGGCCATTTATTTTTCGAAGATTGATCTTCGATCAGGATACCATCAGATTCGGGTTCGAGAGGAGGACATCCTCAAGACAGCATTCAGATGTCATTATGGGCATTATGAGTTCTTGGTGATGCCATTTGGTCTCACTAATGCACCTGCCACCTTCCAGTCATGCATGAACCATCTCTTCAACAAACAGTTGAGGAAGTTCGTGCTAGTTTTCTTTGATGATATCTTGATCTACAGCAGGACATGGGAGGATCATTTGAGGCATTTAGATGAGGTACTTGGCATTATGGAGATTCAGTCTCTATTTGCTAAGATGTCCAAATGCGAGTTTGGACTTACTGAGATACTGTATCTGGGACATGTCATTGGGGCCAATGGGGTCAAGGTCCATCAGGAGAAGATACAGGCTATGCAGGATTGGCCTCCACCTAGGAACATATCAGAGTTGCGGGGATTCCTAGGGCTATGCGGATATTATCGGAGATTTGTGAGGGGTTATTCAGATATTGCTGCACCTTTGACAGATCTCACAAGGAAGGGCGCATTTAGATGGACAGATGAGGCACAGATAGTATTTGATGAGCTCAAGATGGTAATGAGCACATGTCCAGTCCTTGCTCTTCCGGACTTCTCTAAGCCATTCATCTTAGAGTGTGATGCCTCGGGCTCAGGCATTGGTGCAGTTTTGATGCAGGACCGTCATCCCATTGCCTATGAGAGTAGGAAGTTGAGGGAGAACGAGAGGTTGTATTCCACCTATGACAAGGAGATGCTCGCCATCATGCATGCATTGGCAAAGTTCAGACAATATTTGGTGGGAGGGAAGTTCGTAGTGAGGACCGACCATAACAGCTTGAGGTACTTCTTGGAGCAGAAGGAACTCAATGAGAGGCAGCAGAAATGGGTCAGCAGGATCCAGGCCTATGATTTTGACATCGAGTATGTCAAAGGGAAGAAAAATGTTGTGGCCGATGCACTATCGAGGAGACCCCATGTTGCTGTCCTATATTCTATGAGTGAGATTTCTGCAGATTGGAAGTCTCAATTGCTGGTCGAGTATTCAAAGAACACCTTAGCATGTGAGATCATGGATGGCAAAATTCAAGATGGGCGCTACCAGGTAATTTCTGATTTGATTTATTATAAGGGTAGGATTTATTTGGTACCTGAATCTAAGCTTAAGGGGAAGATTCTACATGCACTCCATGATGCTCCATTAGCAGGACATCCAGGTTATTTCAAGACATACAGGCAGGTTAGAGAGAGATTCTCTTGGAAGGGTCTCAAGGAGGATGTTCTACAGTATATTCGAGAGTGTATGACTTGTCAGCAAAACAAGTCAGAGCATACTTTCCCTGCAGGCTTATTACAGCCCTTACCTATTCCAGAGCAGAGGTGGGAGAGTATATCTATGGATTTCATTACAGGACTACCAGTTGTGCAGGGCTATGATCGCATTTATGCGATAGTTGACAGGTTGACTAAGTATGGGCACTTCTTCGCCATCCCCACGAGTTTTAAGGCACCACAGGTGGCTGATTTGTTCTTTAGGGAGGTATTCAAGTTACATGGGCTTCCGAAGAATATTGTCAGCGATAGGGACAGCAGGTTTATGAGCACATTCTGGCAGGAACTATTCAGGTTGGCAGGCACTGAGTTGACTCCAAGCACTAGCTATCATCCGCAGACAGATGGGCAGACGGAGATTGTGAATAAGTGGATTGAGGGGTACTTGCGCAACTATGTTTCAGGGCAGCAGAGAGCATGGGTCAAGCAGCTTTATTTGTGCGAGTATTGTTACAATACTACATACCACATGTCCATTGGGATGACCCCTTTTCGAGCTTTGTACGGTTATGACGCGAGGTCCTTTGTGGATATGGCGTTTGGAGATAGTAGAGCTCCTAAGGCTCGAGAGTGTTTACAGGACAGCCAAGATATCCTTAAAACCCTTAAGGACAATATGCAGCATGCCCAAAATCAGCAGAAGGCGTATGCAGACAGGCACAGGATTGAGCAATCATTTGAGGTGGGGGATATGGTCTTTCTACGACTCCAACCTTACAAACAGAGTACTCTTAAGAAGAGTGGAGCGGAGAAGCTTAAGCCTCGCTTCTATGGTCCATACAGGGTAGTGAGGAGAGTTGGACAGGTAGCTTATGAGTTGGAGTTACCTTCTGAAAGTAAGATACACAATGTTTTTCATGTATCTTGCTTAAAGAAGGCATTGGGACAGCATGTGACCTCTTCAGTAGAGTTACCCCCCCTTGGATGATGAGGGAAGACTGGATTTGGTACCTGAGGGACTTCTGGATTGGAGGGAGAGAAGATTGCGGAACAAGGTGATACGGGAGTACCTGGTTCGTTGGAAAGATTTACCCTTGGAGGATGCCACTTGGGAGGGTGAGTCTATTCTTCAGCACCCCGCGTTGCTACAGTTGCTTGTGGGCAAGCAACTCCGGGGAGGGAGGACTGTAATGTCCCCTCTGCCCGCATAAGCCTGGGCGAAGACCTTTGGCCCCTTATGTCTACCCGACGGCCAAAGGGAAGTTTTAGGGTGACTTATCTTTATTATTTTATTATATTGTGCTATTGTTTCAAAAAATAATAATATCATGAAAAAGCACATATAATAAATAATAAAGTTTAATCATGAATTAAAATGTCAAAAAATACAATTAAAAAATTGTATTAGAAAAGAGAAAGTGCGACTTACCTTAGGGAGTCATTTTTTGGAAAATGTGCCAATTAGCCCAAAAGGGAAAATGCGACCAGCATAGGAGAATGAAACAATTTGATTGGTTGATTTGAGGGTGGTGGTTGGCTGATCTCCCTTTAAATAAACAGGTCGACTTGTAGAGAGGGCATCCAGATTTTTATTATCATATTTTGCATTGCTAAGAGCTCTGAGCTTTTATCAGAAATTCCAAGGACGAAAACCCTTGTGAATTTATCTCTTGCGGACGAAAACCCCAGGAGATTGAGAGGGGATTTCACTCAGAAATTCCTAGTGATATTCATCAGATTTCCAGGTTCAGTTCAGCCGTGTGTGTAAAGAGATTTGAAGGTGTTTTCCAGTGATTTGCAACCAGCAGTTGGGTCGGTCCATTGTAAGCAGTTTTGGCAGCGAATTCAGAGGTATTTTTTATCCAAGACATTTGTCAAATGTTTGTCATCAGACTGTAAACTGATCGCTGTACTTTTTTATCATTTCTGAGGTGTATTTTGAAGGTTTTTCAATCTGAATTATAACAGACCTCAGATCTGATTTTCTGGGCTATTTCAGTTTGTAATAAGTTCAGGTTTCTGTGTAATTCAGCCCTCAAAAATCTGGGCAGTCATTAGAAATCAGAAGTAATTTTATTGGGCGTGTTTTACATTGATGTTTCTCTTTAACCCTAGTCGCACTTTCCAGATCTGCACTAGGAACTTGACATAAAATACACAGAAATCTGTATTTGTTGTTTTTGTTTGATAAAAAATCAATATAGTGTAAGAAGGATCCATCTAGGGATCTTTCATTTATAAGGAGCATATTAGGCCTATAGTGACACGGTGGTGGAACACAATGAACACCTCGCTTCATATGGCAACCTATGCTCTAAATCCCAAATGGTATGCAGCACGACCTGGGAGAGTGCCTCCATCTGATGATGAAGATGGTGAAAGAAGAGCTCATGAAGGCCTTTCGAAAGATGTATACTAATGAGGAGTCCACTTTATTGCGGACCCAATGGCTATCCTTTGTCAATCTCCGTGGACCAACATTTAGCAAGCCAGGAGCGAGGACAGATAGAGCTACATTAGCTCAAGTAGACCCTATTGGATGGTGGACATGGCATGGCAAGGATGCACCAGACTTGAGGACTCTGGCCACTCGCCTCCTTTCACAAGTTGCTAGTTCCTCTGCTGCAAAGAGGAATTGGTCTACATATGGCCTCATCCACACAGTTAAGAGGAACCACCTTACCTCTCGACGAGCAAAGAAGTTAGTAGCCGTGCATAGTGCCTTGAGACTTCAGGATCGACAGACTCTTGAGTATCGTCAGACTCTAGCCACACATTGGGATGTTGATCCTGAAGATGCTTCACAGATTGATGAGGAGGCACAGGTGGGATTGGTTGGGGTTCCATTGGATGAGGAAGCCCCTCATAGTTCCAGTGACTCAGACTCAGAGTCTAATTTTGATGCCACTTTAGCGGAGTTTGATTAGGGGCATATATTTTCATTTTGATTTTCTATGTTTCAGACATTTTTTTGCCCTTGGGCATTTCATTGCAATTAAAACTTGAATCTTACGTGCAATTTCAATTCAGCTCCGGTTTTATGTATTAAATTTTTATGATGTGTGTGATGAATGCTTTATTAAGTTTATCAATGTGTTATACTTATCATTATTCATATGAATATTTGAAATTTCCTATATTTTTAAGGTTAAATCTTATGTGAAATCTCAATTCAACTCTAATTTTATTTATTAAGGTTCTATAATGTGTGTGATGAATGCTTTAGCAATGTTATCATATGAATATTTGAAATTTCCTATATTTTTTAAATTTTCCCTTATTTTTTAATAGTCGTCCCCTGCCGTCCCCTAAAAAAAAGGCCTAAAAAAAATCCATCTCGGAAACTTGGTGGAACATAGGTAATGAGTACCTGTACTACCCCTACACTCTCTAACATTTCTATTCTTTTTTTCCTTCTTTCCGCAAATATAAGTTGAGCATTACCACATTGTTTACATCCACAGATCTACTTGTTTGAGACATTTGCAACTCTGTTTGCGCAAGTTGAACAACAACTCCACAAAAATGAATTCCCCATCTACTTGTTCAAGAATGTGGTGAAGCGAACTGGTCATGATAAAGCATTGAGAACACGTTAGTCTACCTTTATAACAACTCTAAAAATAGAACAAACACTCCAAGAGCTGCAAGCACTACTCAATGAAACGACTAAGGTAAGAAAAATATCAACTCCGATATAGCTTTCCATATTTAAATTATAACTTTCATTCACTTCCCATTCTCTAACTCTTAAAATGCACTTACTCTTCATATTTTGCCCCATTAGGTACAAGAGAAATTGTTGATTCAAAATGTATATTCCAAGCCATTTAAGCTTCTATGCAGCAAATGAAATTCCAAGATTGAAACTCCTCTTGCACCAAAGCAAATGACAATCAATTGCGCAAACTGCAATCAAGAATCTGTGCTTCATTACGCACATCATCTTGTGTGTAATATAACAACAAATAATTTAAATATCAAATGCATCCTTTGTCCTCCATTGGCCAAATACTTGCCATTACTCACGCAAAAAACACACGAGGAATACCTACAAAACAAAAGCGCAATCGTATATTTTCTTCAACAATTCACGCTGCAAGGTGTGTCTTCACACTCAATCAAAGCAATGTCATTCTCAACATCAAAACCGGCCTCCACCAGTAGGGTATGTACACATTTATATAACGATTCATACTCGTCTGAAATTTACACTCTAGAAAACTCGTGTATAATTAACATTAACTTTTCCTCTCTTGTATGTGCAGGTACATTGACACATACATCTATAATCCTCTACTGCAAAATCTTTTTTGCTGATCCCACTTCTTTGAACATGCCATCTACAGTCACCTCTTTCCGACCAATAGTGATACATGGGTAGAAACCTCTGCAGCAACAAGTTCTGTGCTCTTTTTGCTGTTTGTAAATTCTAAGTTCGCTTGTGAACTTCACTTCTAGTCTCTATTAGATTAAGCAATGTACATAAATTTCATGAGGATTACAAACATTTAACACACCAGTTAATATTAAACTTTCTATTACATATGTCCTTACTTGATTCATTTCTGGTTTATGATATTACAAATATTTTACTGATAATTTCAACATTGCGCAATCCACAGATAATGCTTCTACTCTCATTGTCTTCTTCATTTTCCTATACTACACGAACAGTCAAAAACCAAGACCTTGGGTGAACGCTGGAAGGTACCTCCAATTACCCCCCAGTAGTTAGCATCCCCAGTACCCAGTTTAAATTATGCCCCTAAACTGCAGCCTGGATCGTTACAGTTTGTAGAAGCAAATACCAACTGAGGAGTCATCATCGCTTCTTCCAACTGCATATGTAACCTTCCAGCAGGGCTTATTATCTTCTTCATTATTAAAGTGTAAATAGATAGGTATGCAGGACAAACCCCTCATCGTGGCACCCTGCTCATGTTCCTGCTGCTGATGATGACAATGCTGATTCTGTCTGTTGTACCCACATCCATCGCCCTGGCCTCCAACCTCACAGCCAACAGTTGGCCCCAGTAACAACTTTCTGACATTCGCACTCTATTGCTCCAGGTTTGGGAGCCCTTGCAATTGTTCATAGCGTCACACAATTTAGATTACTTATACATGATAACATAGTTACATAACAAGAAGAATACATATCTGCTGCATTTAACAAATAACAAATCCATGAATTATTGCCTTCGCATTTTCATTCGGAATTGGACAAAATTATGGAATGGCAGTTTCCTCTTCTGATAGTTGGAAGCAATGATAAACCCAGTTACCAGAAGAAGTGCGATACAACATAGTCATAGGTGAATATCGGTGCACTTAACTGAGAGATACAATTACTGGACCCTGCTGCTCAAACCCAACCTTGTACCCGGCTTTCCTGGTAATTAGAAATTGAAAGTATTCCAAATCTGACAAACTGTGCATCATTTTGATAACGGAAAACATCTATATGCTAGCTGCGAGCTCACATCTAGTTGTCATACGTGCTACTATCATAACATGCCAATTCCTGCATTGACAACAGTCCTGCAAAAAACAAAAACCACATACTTTTGGATCAGTGCTTTTTAAGTCTCTTCAATAAACTGTGTGCTCTTGCCTTCTTTGTCCACTCCAATATAGTCGACTCCCTTGATTTGGTTTTGCTCCTTTATCTTTGTTAAGTTTCTAAACTATAGTGGAGATGTTAAGAAGAAAACCGTGCGAGAAAAAGTAACAAAAACTAATTAAAATGATGTGATTGAATTTACGAGTATTGTTATATGACCATGAATCAGGGAGCAGGAAACAATGCATTTTAGCTCAAAAACAAGACTTTGCTTTACTTGTGAATACCACCTATTGTTGAATTGAAGATCTAGCTAATTTTGAGTCTTCTGAGTCTCTGACTATTTTTAGTGCTGAAATGGCATCAAACTTTTGTGTATAAGCATCCAACAACATTTATCTAGTTTTTCAGGTTGTGGTCCTTGATTCACAGAGCACTGTTCTCCTTGAAATTATTTCTAATTACATCTAATTTGAATGATTTCTCTCTCACAGCTTATCTTGGCAGACATCTAGCAAATACAAAAATGGTTTTGCCTCCACATAAGGAGAGGCCATATCAATGAAGTTTCTCACACTTTATAATCAATTAATAGGTGCATAAGTTGAAAAGGCTTATCCATTCACTTGAAAAGGCTTAAGCTGGCCGTATGTAGGAACTATAGACCTCCGCGTTTGTTTAATTTGACTTTATTGAGTCATTGTGAATCTGCAAGGCATTATAACGGCCATCTCCACTAAACAAAACCCGTATCGGATTACCATTCCCTTAATTTTGACTATTTTCAATTTCTTGTTCAACTACTCATCACAGTTACTAAGCTGCAGTAGGGATTGGTTGCATTACGACTCTTGTTATTTATAAAGTATAAATAATTTATTGTGTATAATTTTTTATTATTTAAATTTTTAGTCTATTCTACAATTCTATTATAATTTTTTATTAAAAATTTATCTTTCACAATAGATTTTCATCACCATATTTTATATATATGATGCTTGACACACTATTGTACTTTTATTTTGTTATGCGTGTATTTTATAGGTATATTTTTTATGTGTATTTATTTTTATGTATAATTTGGTTTTTTAATAAATATAGATAATTTTTATATCTTTATATGTCTTATTAAATTTTTAATTTTCCGAACCAAAAAAAACATTTTGTAAAATTCTGAATTTCCGAACTTTTCTCCCATCCAAACAACCCGAACTTTTCGAACATAGTACCTATGAAGAAAACTATCACAATGTATGTAGTTGTTTTGGAAAAGCATAATTGTCTGTAGATTGAGGGAAGTGTAAATTGTTGGCACGTGACGCTATTTTCTAAAGTACAGGTCGTCTTTCAAAAGTTGGTGCAAGGTAGTATTTCAATGGCACAACAAAGAATCGTGTTTGACAACGGCAAAGGTTGTGTACCGGAGTTGGAAGTTTAGAACATAGTTGGAAAACTCGCAGGTTACTCACCGAGTCCTCGAGTAATCGCCAAACATCCTTGCAAACGAATAAACCGCCAAAAATGAACTCACCAAATTTTGGCGAGTTCGTGTTATATACTCGCCCATGCTGCTTTTACACGCAAACACGGTTTTCACTCAAAAAACACTGCTTTTACATGCAAACATGGTTTTCACTCAAAAAACGCTGCATTTACACGGTTTTGGCTCTTTTTAAGGCCCTCCACTCCCTCATTTTTACTCACACAACCATTTGAGCTTGCATTGCTTGTGTTGAGTGGATTTTGGAGCAAATTCGAAGAGAGAATTTGGAGAATTGCATTTGGAGGTAAGTTTTTTTTGTTAATTCTTTGAAGTTTTTTCAAATTTTGTGTATATTATTTAGGTTTTATAGATTCATATTGTGATTCTAAATACATGTAATGTAAAATCGAATGCTTGTAATTTTTTTATACTCATTTGCAGCCAAAGGTATGTATTTTTTGTTTACGCAAATTCATTGTAAATTAGTTAAATTTTATGTATGTGTATTGTAATCGATTTGTTTTGTAATTCTAAATACATGTAATGTAAAATCGAATGATTGTAATTTTTTTATGATCATTTGCAGCCAGAGGTATGTATTTTTTTTTTACGCAAATTCATTGTAAACTAGTTAAATATTATGTATGTGTATTGTAATCGATTTGTTTTGTAATTCTAAATACATGTAATGTAAAATCGAATGCTTATAATTTTTTTATACTCATTTGCAGCCAGAGGTATGTATTTTTTTTTTACGCAAATTCATTGTAAACTAATTAGATTTTACGTATGTGTATTGTAATCGATTCGTTTTGTAATTCTAAATACATGTAATGTAAAATTGAATGCTTGTAATATTTTTTTTTATTTACGCAAATTTGTTATTCAAGCAGGTTTTTTTTTAAATTAAATTAAGCTTACATTTTCTAATTTTGTAAATGTGCATTGTGTTGTAGATTAGAGCTTAACAATGGCATCAGGCTCGGCATCTGAGTCAGCATCACTGGCAGGGACCGTTCCTTTGAATGCATGTTCCAAAGCATGGAAGTATGGTGTACATGGAGCTAGTGACAACGAAGTTTTTTGCAATTTCTGTAGTAGAAAAGTGACTGGAGGCATCAATCGTTTGAAATATCACCTTTCATGTATTGTTTTCCGAGATGTTACAGTTTGCCCCAACGTGTCGGAAGAGGCAAAGCGAGAGATGAGAGTAGAGCTGGCAGAGTTAAAGGAGAAGAAACTAGAGAAGGCAAGGTTGAAGGCAGCCATAGCAAAAACTATTAGACCTAGGGCTGCAATGGCAAAGGATTTAGAGGATGATATGGCAACAATTGTGGGCTCTACTCGTGGTTCACGCATACGAAGTGGAAGAGCTGGAAGAGGCGCTTCTTCATCGAGTTCGAGCAAAGGCATTCCGAGTTTTTTTGTGGCAAGGAACACAGATATGCATGAGGAAGCATATAAAGCTTCTGCAAATTTTTGGTACTACAACAACTTGCCATTCAATGTGGCAAAGAGCCCATACTGGGAGTACTTGGTGACAGCGTTGACAGTTGCAGGGAAAGGGTACAAAGCACCCTCTCCAAAAGATTTGAGTGGGAAATTGCTTGAGGGTGCAATTGCAGATGCCACTACCATGCTAGAAGAACACAAGAAACAATGGCAAAAATTCGGTTGCACCATTCTTTCAGATGGGTGGACGGATGGAAGGAACCGCACCCTCGTTAATTTTTTAGCAACTTCAAACGGTGAGATGGTGTTTTTAAAGTCTATTGATGCCTTTAACATAATAAAAAATGCACAAAATTTGAGTGTTATGTTAGAGACAGTTGTATTAGAGGTTGGTGTACAGAATGTTGTGCAAGTTGTCACAGACAATGCAACGGCATATGTCGCGGTTGGGAGACTACTGCAAGAGAGACATCCATCACTCTTTTGGACTCCTTGTGCAGCTCATTGCCTTGACCTTCTTTTGGAGGACATAGGCAAAATTGATTGGGTGAGGCCGATTGTAGAAGATACAAGATCGATAATGAAGTACATATATAATCACCCTTGGGTTCTGAGCTTGATGAGAGAACACACAAAGGGGAAAGAGCTTGTTCGATCCGGTATCACAAAGTTTGCAACTAACTTCTTGACGTTGCAAAGTATTTCTAGTTTGTTAACACCTTTGAAACAAATGTTTGTGAGTCAAGCATGGCTAGATTCACAATATTCAAAGAAAGTTGACGAAGAGAGAGTTGCAAAGATAGTTTTTGATGATATCTTTACAAAGAGTGCTATAGAGATCATCAAGGTAATTTCAAACTTCGATTTATATTTCATTCCTTTATTTTAATTTGTTAAATTATAAATATATTGTTTTACTTTTCGCTTTTTTACTTTATTTGTAATATGTATTGTAAGTTTGCAATCTTACATTTTAATTTGTGTGTAGGTGTCAAAGCCGTTGGTGAGGGTTTTGCATTTGGTTGATGGGGAGCAAAACCCCATGGGGTTTATATATGAGGCGATGTATAAGGCCAAAGAGTCTATCCAAAACTATTACAGGGGGATATCGTCAGATATGGTCCCTTTTGGGAGATTATTGATCGGAGGTGGAACAATCAACTCACCAACCTATTCATGCAGCGGGGTACTACCTCAACCGCAAGTATTTCTACTCCGACAGCTTCACAGATGTGAACGGAGAGGTTATGGAGGGCCTTTCAACATGTATTGAGAGGATGATACCAGATGTTGAGACGAGGGACCTCGTCATTTTAGAGCTGCAGAGTTACAAACATGCTAGGGGGAGACTCTTTTCTTCGGTGCTAGTTATTCGAGGGAGATCCACGCAGTTACCAGGTAATAAAAATTAGAATGTCTACCAAGTTACTTATTAGTTACATATTTGATTTTATTAATTAATTATAAATTTTTGATTATTTTGTTTGTAGGTTCTTGGTGGGAGGATTAGGGAGGGAATACCACGCATCTTCAAAAGTTAGCCCTCAGAATTCTATCTCAACCTTGTAGCGCTTCTGGATGTGAACGCAACTGGAGTTTGTTTGAGGCCATTTACACAAAGAAGCACAACAAGTTGACTCAAAAATGGCTCAACGACTTGGTTTTTGTGTAATATAATCTCCAACTTCGCACAAAAAAAGTTGAGGCCACATCAGAGGAGCTCATTAATTTGGATGAGATAGATCCATACAGCGAGTGGACTAGGCACGAAGAGGAAAACCTTGAGTTCACAACAGATGAGATTGCTTCTTTTGAGAGGGAGGCTATGGAGGGAGAAGCACTAGCAGGAGTCCAAGGAGATATTGGATTGGATGACATCTTCGGAGGTGATCTCCAACATGCAACAGAGGAGCCACCAGCACCACCATCTAGTTCCAAGATCGAGCCAGAGTCGCAGCCTTCTAGGAGGAGCGTGGAGACGCAATCGAGTGTGGGGACTAGTAGAGGCACTAGACCCTCTCCCCAATATTTCTCTAGATTAGGGAAGAGGAAAATGTAATTTATTGTATATTGTAACTTGCATAGATATGAAATTTATGATGATATTTTCCAATGTCAATCATCATAAATTCATATTACTTATCAGTCGGTTGTTGTATTCGCATGATGATGCGATTTTGTATTGTAATTGTATTCAAATCTAATAGAAAACACTTCTCCAACATTTTAAGGACTCATTTGATACATTTTGTAGCTATGTGTTGCTTAAAATTAATGTTTTTTTAAGAAATTTGAGTATTTTTTAAGTTGCCGAGTATTCCCGAGTATTGGCCGGATATTGCCGAGTTTTTGCCGAGTTTTATTTTTGGGGGTTTGTTGAGTATTTGTCAAATGCGAGTATTCCAACTATGGTTTAGAATACATCGTGACATCTTTGCATTATGCATAAGTCTTTAAATGAGTGGCAAATTGCTTTGAATACTTGGCACAAGGTTTGAGCACTTGGAGTAAGACCGAGGGGACATCAGCCAAACAATTTTATGTCACCATTAAATTTATGCACAAAGAATCACATTTTACATGCACAGTACCAAATACTACTTCTTCAGAGTTGCATATTACCAACAAAGGTTCATCTCAATGGCACACATCTACTATTGAAACCGCAAAGCCATCTAAATTCATTTGAGTAAACATATAAGGATTCGATTGGAATGCTCGTGAGCACCCATGTACAAGAACATAGCATGTGTGTGAACTTCAGGAGCACTTGTATTCATCGAGTTGTGTTATGATGGTAAATGTGTTAAGGAACCTCTCGGTCTTAATTTAGTATGCTTCAATAAATGTCATATGGGTAGTTTGTAGCTATGAGGTGATATTGTAAGTAGATGGTGCTTTGTATTAAAGTATAAGGCTTATTTATTAGTGATAGTTTAATATTAGTTAAATATTAACTACCAAACGGTTGAAACTACTTAACCATTTTGTAACAATCTTTCACATAATAAAATGACGGCCGCACAATGATAATGTGTGCATTATGCTTTCTCTTCATTTCTTCCTTGTGCACGTTTTCTAAAAGTGGTATCAAAGTGGTTCATACTCGAATTGCAACTTTCAGGTTAGAAAAAAGATACAACACTAAAACTCGGTCGTGAGGGCTTAGAAAGAACTTGTGAGGGCTAGGGCAGCCATAAACAAGGTCACATAATCCAGAAAGACTCCTGCTCGGTCACGAATCTATGAACTAGGGCATGAAAATTCTGTATTTCTGCCATCCGTCATTAATATCCCAGTCGTGAATGCCTATAGACAAAAATGCGGCAATCAGGTCAAAGTTGAAGACATGAAATGTTATAATCACAAATTCATGGACTATCAAAGGTATAAACACAAAAAAAAAAGAGTTTTACAGTTGCAAAGAGGGGTAAAATCCAGTCGCATACACTTCTGCCACTTATCAATCATTACCAACCGTGACTCGGTTTTGACTATGATGAAAGTCACAGAGTTTCAGATATGATGGAAATCGTAAAAAGGGCAAATAAAAGTTTCAGATGAAGCTCAGAAAAAAAAAGAAAAAAAAAAGAATAATATACAGTTGCTATTGGTTTATTACTGTTGTCATTTACAAGTCGTAATTTTTGGACGAATAGCAAGGGCACAGGACAGAATTTCATATTGTTTTCACAAGTTCTACTTTCGCAAAGGGTTTCATTGTCTTAAACATTTTTCGGGTATTCATACTTGTCTATTATTGGCTCGTTTTTTCTGTCTCAATAAATATTTCATAATGGAAATCCTAATGGAGAAATATTTTGGCTTTAACTTTCATACCCGGAAAGTTAAAATACAAAAGCAATTAATGAACAAAAATTTGTGGGGTATTGTTAACAGAAAAGAAACACCACCCACTGATGCCTCTAAATTATTAGAATGGGAAAGCCACAATAATAAAGTGAAAGCTATAATCGGGTTTGCTCTGTCTGATTCTGAACTTCATCATATAGATTTAGACAAATCATCCAAAGAAATATGGGATAACCTGAATAGGGTGTTTGGGGTAAAAGCAGTGAATGTTAAATATTCTTTAAAGCTTCAACTATTTTGATTCAAGATGGTTGATGATGGCACTATGTATAGTCATATAAATAATTTGAGATCTCTTTTTAGACAGTTAGAAGAGGTTAAATCTCCAGTAGTTGACGAAGATTCTAAATCCATTTTGTTAAACAATTTTCCTTCTTCGTATAGCAATGTATTTTTTACTCTCAATCATATGTCTTTTCAAAGCTTGGAAGATATGATTTCAACTCTCTTGGCTAAAGAAAGGAGAACAATTGTTGACGATACAAAAGGTAATTCTTCACATGAAAGTGCACTATACTCATCACAATAAATCAAATAAAGACACCAGGCAACCTAAGTGTTATTATTGCAAGAAAAGAGGTCATATAGCCTAGAATTGTCGCACTTGAGCTAATGATGTTCTCAGAGGCAAAATCAAAGATAATACGAAAGAAGCTAATGTGGCTTTTGTTACCAATCCATCAAACGCTGAAGATTTTATTGATGAAGAAGAAGATGAATATGTACTCTAAGAAGTTAATTTTTTGAAAATAGTAAGGGATATAGTGTAGGTAAAACTCGATGTGGATGGTTGTCCAGATAGTTAGAGAGTCTGTGAATCTCAGGAATTTACCCTTACGAGGGTCACGAGACAATATGATGGAGCATTGTGGGAGTATCTCAACATGGAGGGTTGTCCAACAATTCGGGAGATTCTATAATACGAGAGTTCGGGAAAGTGGAATCTGGGAACTCGGGAATTTAGCTCGCGAACTACACCTTTACGAGGGTTGGGGAGGTAGCTTGATGGAGTTCTACCTAGTCCTAGAACTGTTTGTTCATAACAAACGCTTTTGAAGATTGTAATTATATAGATTCTTTTCAGGGTAAGCCTTAAGAGGGGATATTAAAATATAAGGCTTATTTATTAGTGATAGTTTAATATTAGTCAAATATTAACTAATAAATGGTTGAAACTACTTTAACCATTTTGTAACCATCTTTCACATAATAAAATGACGAACACACAATGATAATGTGTGCATTCCACTTTCTTGACATTTCTTCTTTGTGCACGTTTTATAGCACTTGGTTCTATAAGAACTCACCCTTATGCTTGAGCATGGTAATTAGTTCCACACGAGTTAGAATTAGTTCAACTCATAAGTTCTAAGTTAGAAGTTAGTTCCTCTATATAATAACTTGGGTTGTTGCTTGTCGATTTACTTAGATCGTTAGTCTTGTTGTCGTATCTCCCCAAAGATGTTGTAGAGGTGTATATATTGTAATCGGTCTCATGCTTATGAAAGATGTTATTTGCTCGGAGGTGATAAAAAAAGTGTGGTTAATCTAATTGCTTCCATGTGCAATAGAAGTAACTCGGCCAAGAGTTGTGTTGTTTCATAATGTTGTGTGATCTAACGAAGTTCTTAATTAATATCCCTAATTACAAATGCATCACAAGGTTCTTCCTTGTGAGACACAAGGATTGTCCGACATCCGCATATTAAGGATAAAAAACGGTGATGACATCTTCTAGCAAAGAGTATTTGGTAGAAGGTGTGGAGGTTGCGATGATTTCAAGGACAAAGAAATGGCACATAGAGAGCGTATCATTGCAAGAGTAATAAAAGCACCCAGAGCTCCAAGAGTTGCCAAATTGGCGAAGTTGAGGAGAGGAATGCAAACCCATTTGGAGGCTAAGAAAGTTGCCCCAACGCCTAGAGTTTTAGTGGATGAAGACATAAGAAATGATGAATTCCTCATTAAAGCACTTGAAGATCAAGCCGCAAGAGAACATATTGATGAACAAGAAGATAGATTCTTCTATGCAATCACAAAAATGGGAAGTAAGCCCAAGTTGGACATTCCAAGTTATTCTAAAATTCTAAATCTTGAGCTCATTGATTGGATCACTGAGTAAGAAAAGTACTTTGATTATGAGGATGTGGAAGATCCCAAAAAAGTTAAGTTTGCCTACACTAAGATGAAGAGTCGCGCAACTTTATGGTAGGAGCATGTTTAGACTAAGAGAGTGCGCAGAGGTAAAGACAAGATAAAGAATTGGCACAGACTGGTGACAAAGTTGAAGGCCAAGTTCATGCTATACGATTAACAATTAGGTTTGTTTAAGAAGTTGCAGAATTTGATACAAAGGAGTTGAGTGTAAATGATTACACTGAGGAATTCTATAAACTCACTATCAAGTAGGTCATGTTGAGGATGACATCGAGAAGATCTCACATTATGTGAATAGATTGCACATATCCATCTAGGATGAGTTTGGTATGATATCCAGTGTGTTCCATCAAAGAAGCCTATCAGTGTGCACTCGAAAGGTAGAAGAGAATTTCCTATAGAGTCATACAAAACAAAATCAGCCGAGGAAGAGGAAAGTTTGTCCACATGGTCGTGGACAAGGTGGCAGTAAAGGAAATTATGCACAAGAAGGTGAAGCAAGCACATATCAATGCAATGATGGTGCGCAAAGGCAGAGGAAACACTAATTAAGGTAGAGGATCCTTTGGTCAAGGCAATATAGACACAATGCACATGTTTCACGTGATAGAAGCATGGTATAGAGCATTTGAGTGCCCACATGCACATAATGATGATAGTAAAATAAATGATGCCAATGGTGCACATGTCACAAAATAATGATGAGTAGTACTTGGGTAGGTTCATCATATTGATGAATTGGAAACTAGAGAAGCTCTTATGATGAAGCAAGAGTTTTGTTGGAATTGCAACGCAAGGAAGAGAATAGTCCTGCACAACAGGAAGAATTTGTTTAGAACCTCATGTAAGTCCTGGAGAAAAGTCTGCAAGGTAATTGTAGATAGTTGCAGTATCGATAACTTGGTTGCACAAGAGATGGTAGATAAATTGGGTTTGAAGAGGATTACACATCCAAATCCCTACAAGGTATCTTGGTTGTTGAAATGACATCAAATCTTGGTGAATGAGCAATGTTTAGTAAGTTTCTAGATTGGTGCATATAAAGATGAGGTAATGTGTGATGTAATGCCTATGGATGTTTGTTACATTTTGCTTGGTAGACCTTGGCAATATGATAGTCCAAGGATATCATGATGGTCTTGCAAACACGTACACATTGGTGAAGGATGGACAAAAGCACGTACTTATCCTTTGAAGGAAAAGAGTGAAGAGGTGGACAAGAGTTTACATATCTTGATGATTTTGGGAAAGCAATTCATGAGAGAAGCAATAGGAAGAGTGTTTGTTTTGTGTTCATAGCTAAGCCTATGCAAGATGCGCACAACAGAACAATGGGGGAAGAAGAGACACATCCGAGTGAAGTGAGAGACTTGTTGAGTGAGTTTACAGAGGTTATTTCAAGAAGATTTACCAAATGGATCACCACCTATTGAGGAGTATAAGTCATCACATGGACTTGATCCCAAGGTTCAAGTTTTCCAAACAAAGTGGCATATAGGTTGACACCAAAAGAGAATGCTAAAGTGAAAACAGCAAGTTCAAGAGCTATTAGATAAAGGGTTGGTTTCAGAATATTTAAGCCCATGCACAATACCAACACCATGCTTTCCACCAAAGAAAAATGGAGAATGTGCACTAACATTGATAAATAATAAACAAGATCAGAATCAAGTAGGATTTCCATTGCCACATATAGATGACATGATGGATTGTCTTAGTGGATCATTATTTCACAAAGATAGATTTGAAGAGTGATATTACTATATCCGCATAAGGGAAGGAGATGAATGGAAGATTACATTCAAAACACAAAAAGGATTGTATGAGTGGTTGGTTATGCATTTAAGTTGAGTAATGCACCAAGTACTTTTCATGTGACTCATGAATGAAGTCCTAAAACCATTTTTGGGTAAGTTTGTCATAGTTTATCTTGATGACATTCTAATATTCAGTAGGAAAAGGAGGAGCATTTGATGCACTTGCAGAAAGTGTTGCAATAGTTGCAAGAAAAGAAATTACTAATAAATTTGAAGAAATGTAGTTTCATCAGAGAAGAGCTTGTATATTTGGGTTTTTAATATCCCAAGAAGGTTTGAAGATGGATTTGAAAAGGTGAAAGTGATATTTGATTGGCCAACACCTAGGAATACTTTTGAAGTAAGAAGTTTTTATGGATTGGCAAGTTTTTGGAAAAAATTTATCATTTTAGAAGTTCAACGGTATGTGTACACCTATCACAAAGGTCATGTGAGGTGTTAAAAAGGAATTTGCATGGACAACCAACACAGAAATAAATTTTCAACAATTGAAGAGGAAAATGATTGAGCAACTAGTGTTAGCATTGCAAGATTTCACAAAAGGTTTTTAGGTTGCAATTGCGAGACAAGTGGAATAGCAATTGGTGTAGTGTTAAGTCAAGAAGGAATACTCGATAGCATACTTCAATGAGAAATTGAATGATGCAAAGTGCAAATATTCAGTGTATGACCGAGGAGTTCTGTACAATTGTACAAGCACTCAAGAAGTGGAGATGTTATTTGTTGCCAAAGAATTTGTTTTGTATACAAGATCATCAGGCACTGTACAATTTATCAAAGTCAAGGTCATGAGTTAGAGACAAAGTGATTTAATTTGTATTAAACTTTCATGTTGAAGCACATAAGCAATTCAAATAGAGTTGTTAATGCATTGAGTAAGAGAAATAAAGTTGACTGAAATAAGGTGGAAGTCATATGATTTGATTCTATGAAGGATTTATTTAAGATGATAATATTTCAAGGAAGCGTGGCATGCATGTGTAGAACTAGTAAGTGTGGACAAAACACCTTGGTTGGATTATTTCTGTTAAGTATGGCCATTATTGTTTAAGGGTACTCAGTTATGCATCCCACAAAGGATCAATGCGTGAAAAATTGGCTATAGAAAACACAATGGAGGTCTAGTAAGCTCATTTTGGTCATGACAAGACTTATGCATGGTTGGTTGAAAATTACTTTTGGTCTACGATAAGAATAGAGTATGGAACCTTGTGCAAGTAGTTTGCTAAAGGGAGAAGTCAAAACACATGGTTATGTTAACCATTTACTATAATGAGAAGCCATGGGAAAGTCAATATTTTGTTTTAGGTATTCCTAAGAAGTAGAAAACTTTTGATTCCATTTTTTTTAACTTGGATAGATTTCCGAGATGGAACATTTTGGTAGGTAAGAACACAAGTAATGCAACACACATTGCTAATATATTTTTCAGGGAGATTGTAAGACTACATGGTTTACCAAGTATAGTTGTAGATAGGGATGTAAAGTTTGTAGGACATTTTCTAGAGAAGACCTTATGGAAGAAGCTAGATACAAGGTTACAGTTTAGTTCAGCATATCATCCATAGACAAATGGATAGACAATAGGTAGTAAATAGAAGTTTGGGTAATCTTCTAATGTTTAGTTGAGATAAGTAAGGGACGTGGGATTCAATATTGGATACAAGAAGAGTTTGCATATAATAAATAAGTGAATAGAAGTATAAGAAAACACCATTTCAGATTGTGTATGGTAGTAGTCCAAAAAGAGTTGTGGAGTTATGTAGCATAAGGTAGTGGACAAGCAAAGAGTGCAAAAGCTGAAGATTTTGCAGAGTATATGTATGAAGTACACAAACAAGTATGCAAACAATTGGAGAAAAGTAACACAATATAAACAACATATGCAGATATAAAAAGAAGTCAAGTTGAATTTCAGGTTGGAGACATGTCTTAGCACATTTGGGAAAAAAAGAAATTTTCCAAAAGGTAACATATGATAAGTTGAAGTGGAAGAAGATAGGACTGTGCATAAGTGATATGAGAAATTTGCATCCAATGCATATGAGGTTGAATTTCCAAAGGGTGTAGACATTTCAAACATTTTCAATGTGGCAGATTTGTATCCTTATTTTGAAGGACAAAGCAGTAAGGAAACATAGATTTAGATTCAGTTGATTAAAGAACACAAATGCCACTAGAAAATGTGCAACGAAGAAATAAAAATGGCAATTCTAATAGAAATCAAGAAAGGTCAACAATAAGTTGAAGATGCAACATGGATTGAAACACTGGAAGCAACAAGACATGAAGATATCATTTACAGAACTGTAGATGAGCAGGAGCTCGTGCAAAATTTTTACTTACCTGGTGTATGATGCAAGAGCATCTAATTTCACAAGCAATCTGCACCAACCGAAAATAATTAGAGTAGTTGTTCGCATGTTTTCATAGTTATTGTGATTTGCAGAAGATCCATTTAGAGTTCATTAGATTTGTACAGTATCTTCTAGAGTCATAACATCTTTCAAAAGTTGGCACAGAGCAAGTATTTCAATGGTGCAATGCAGAAATTGTGTTTGTTAGTATAAAAGCTCATGCGCAGAAATTGGAAGTCAATATGCATCATGTGATATCTCTGTGCAATATGCATACATCTTCAAATGAGTGGCAAATGCTTTAGATGCTTGGCATGCGAGGTTTGGGTTAGCTTGGTGCAAGACTAGGAGACTTCATAAGAAAACTTTACACCCTTAGATTTGTGTACAAAGGAATCACATTTTTGTTTGCAAGGTATCACATACTTCATCTTTAGAGGCCAGCATTACCAATAAAGGTTCATCTCAATGGAGCGCATCTATCATGGAAACTGCAAATCCATCTAAGGTCATATGAGCAAATGCACAAAGGATTCACTTGTATGGCTCGTGCATACTCATGTGCGCAAGAACATGATGTGTACATCATCTTCGCGTGTGCACATATTCAAATTCAGATTGTTTGCTGCTTCAAAGGAGTCGACAAAGATTCACCTAGCCTATTATTGTAATTATTGAGCCAACTTGTATTCACCTAATTGTGCATTAATGAACCTTTGAGCCTTATCTTGTATAGAGGATCGAGACAGATTTATTTTAGGAGGATTCAATAAATGTCTTACGGGTAGTTTGTAGTTGCAAGGTGATATTGTAAGTAGGTGGTGCTTGATCCTATAAGAACTCACCCTTATGCTTGAGAAAGGAAATTAGTCCCACATGAGTTAGAATTAGTCCAACTCAAAAGTACTAGGTTAGGAGTTAGTTTCTCTGAGTCATAGCTTAAGTTATTGCTAGGTTATCTACTTAGATCCTAAGTGGTGTTGTCGTATTTCCTCAGAGATGTTGTAGAGGCTAAACTTGTTGCAATCGGTCTCACGTTTACGTAGTTGTTATTTCCTCATAGGTGATCTGAAAAGTTTCGTTAATCTAATTGCTTCTATGCACAAAATTTGTGAGTCAGCCAAGAGGTGTGTTGTTTCATAACGCTATGTGGTCTAAGGAAATTCTTAAATGAAGTCCCTAATTACAACATTAGGTATGCCAAGAAGGCATGAAAACAAATCTTGAAAGAAATGGACTAATAAGCAATTTAGAAGCACTAAAGCACATAGCTCAAGTAAGAAACTTTCTTGGACATGTCAGGTATTTTGTTGGTTTACAAAGAAAATTTGTTTAGAATATCCATTAAGGAAGGCACACCATTTTAATGGTGAACTAAAAGCAGGAGACATTTTAAAAGCCAAATATAATGCTTATATGAGTGCATTACATGTATGAATCATTAAGGGAGTCTTATATGCTTTAAATTTTGTTATTGGTTGCAAAGTGCTTGAACAAGGATCAATAAACAATCCTTAAGATTTTGCAAGTAGAGTTCTTGCAAAGGCAAAAATAAAGTTACTACCATACCGCAACAAAGAGAGGAAAATCAAGGAAGATAAATGTGGTTCAAACAAATTTCCATGAGGTAGATATTTTGTGTCTTCTCAAGGGGTAGGGTCCTATTTTTGCATGAATGATAGTTTTTTTTTGCATTTGAGTTACAGGGTACCTCAATAACATAGTAAAATTGCATTAGGGGCTAAGGGGGATATGATAGTTACAAGGGTATTTACCTATTAGATAAATTCAATTGAGTACACTCTTGATACAAGCGCCTTGTGGTATTTTATGTTTCTATTAGCAAGAGCGCGAGGAAGATCTATGGTGTCTATGCAAGTGGTAGAACTATGGTGTCTCCTCAAAGTGTAGAATTTTCTGATTAATACAAATTGTGGATTGTTTCATCGTACCTCAATGACAAGGTTTGAGGAAGAATAACCTTCTCAATGTCATGTCCCCTTTTCGAAATTAAGCTAGTCAGAAGACCTGTAGCCTATTCCTTATTTCCCATAGGCTAAGGGATAAAGTTAGAGAAATAAATTAATGATAATACTTAAGATGTCCTAAATCACTTTTAGTTTATAACATGAAAAGGACACTTATGTATTAGTATTATTTATTAAGAGGGCCAAAAGTAATTATCATTAAGTGGATGAAAAGTGATCTTTTATTAAAAGTAATTTTAAATACTTTTAGGGTGGAATTGGAAAAGAGAAATTATAAAAGAAGTTAGGCTAAAAAGATTCATTATTCATCACGGACAATCAAACCCTAATCCAGAGCTTAAGCCATTGTGTTCAATCTCTTCTCTTCATGTGAGGACAAAAACCCTCCAACCCATTGAGGTGATTCCATCCAAGGATCGCATTTGTGCAGAAGATTGAGATTTTATTCCATTTTCAATTTGTTGAAGCATTGTTACAAAGATTTGTACTGTTACAACAGTGATCCATGTTCCAGTTTCAATGTGATTGAGGATTGCCATCATTTTCCAAACCCTTGTGAGGGTTTGAAATAATTTTCAAGTTGTTGTGTTGGGGTTTAGATGGATGCTTGTTGTTCTTGAAAACCTCAATAGCCGATGTTCCCTTGATTGGGTTGTTGTACATCTACAACAACATATTCCATCCTACCGTGCCAATTGGGGACTGTTGACTTTATTTCCAAGTTGTTGGACCTTAATTGGTATTTATTTTTGAGTTTATACATTTGTTGTGGGATTTTTTGTAGTAAGGGTTTGTTGTAAGCAATTTTGAATTTATAATCAGCTCCTTGAATAAATATTACATTTGGGTTGTTATCAGATTTGGAGTTTTTGTTTGTATGGTGTTTAGAATTTATTTCAACTTGCTTGAATTCAAAAAATTACAAAAAAAATCAGGATAGAGAAAAATCATAAAAAGGGGATATTAAAGTGGTATCAGAGCAATGATTCTGCCAGCCTACATGGGAAAATAATATTTTGATTTCCTATGTAGCCAAATCAAAGAGAAATTAGGTATTATCAAAGAGAGAAAAGAAGGGCTCAATCACTGAAAAAAGAAATAGAGGCCATAAGGAACAAAGAACAAAGAGCTCCTCCTACATATGAAATGAGTTATTTGCAGGAAATAATCAACGGGGGTAAACGAGATTTGGAAAGAACAATCCAAATGACATTGAGAGAATCCATGGCAAGGTTAGTACAAGCTCTACAAAAAGTTAATTGGAAAAGAGAAATTATAAAAGAAGTTAGGCTAAAAAGAGTCATTATTCATTATTCATCACGGACAATCAAACCCTAATCCAGAGCTTAAGCCATTGTGTTCAATCTCTTCATGTGAGGACAAAAACCTTCCAACCCATTGAGGTGATTCCATCTAGGGATCGCATTTGTGCAGAAGATTGAGATTTTATTCCATTTTCAATTTGTTGAAGCATTGTTACAAAGATTTTGTACTGCTACAACAGTGATCCATGTTCCAGACTTCCAGTTTCAATGTGATTGAGGATTGCCATCATTTTCCAAACCCTTGTGAGGGTTTGAAATAATTTTCAAGTTGTTGTGTTGGGGTTTAGATGGATGCTTGTTGTTCTTGAAAACCTCAATAGCCGATGTTCCCTTGATTGGGTTGTTGTACATCTACAACAACATATTCCATCCTGCCGTGCCAATTGCGGACTGTTGACTTTATTTCCAAGTTGTTGGACCTTGATTGGTATTTATTTTTGAGTTTATTCATTTGTTGTGGGATTTTTTGTAGTAAGGGTTTGTTGTAAGCAATTTTGAATTTATAATCAGCTCCTTGAATAAATATTACATTTGGGTTGTTATCAGATTTGGAGTTTTTGTTTGTATGGTGTTTAGAATTTATTTCAACTTGCTTGAATTCAAAAAATTACAAAAAAAATCAGGATAGAGAAAAATCATAAAAAGGGGATATTAAAGTGGTATCAGAGCAATGATTCTGCCAGCCTACATGGGAAAATAATATTTTGATTTCCTCTGTAGCCAAATCAAAGAGAAATTAGGTATTATCAAAGAGAGAAAAGAAGGGCTCAATCACTGAAAAAAGAAATAGAGGCCATAAGGAACAAAGAACAAAGAGCTCCTCCTACATATGAAATGAGTTATTTGCAGGAAATAATCAGCGGGGGTCAACGAGATTTGGAAAGAACAATCCAAATGACATTGAGAGAATCCATGGCAAGGTTAGTACAAGCTCTACAAAAAGTTAATTAGAATAAGGCAAATCAAGGAGAAGGATGCTCGTTAGCTAATGAGCAGGCCTCAATCAATACCCCTTCCAAGAATTTTTTAATGAAATTTCTACAAAAAGAAGAACACCCAGAAGAGATAGATCCTCAACATCACATAGGTAATGATTTTGCAGCATATCATGCAGAATATGAAGGACTCAACCTTAAAGCATTGCTTTATAAGAGTTCTATGATCTAAGAATGAAGAATAGTACAGGAAGGGGGAGGAGAACTCAGCAAGATCAGCCTCGGAAAGAATCTAGCAATGTTTAGGTAAGATCACCATTCCCATTTATGATGGATCAAATAAGTACTATGTCAGGTCTTGGTTACAAAAATTGGATACATACTTGTCTCTGAATCCTATATATGAGGAATAACCTATCAAAGTCGTCACACTTCATTTGGATGGAGTGACACACAAATGGTGGTACTATGGTACGGTCACCCAAGGACACAGTTTTATCTCTACACTGAAAGAATTCAGCCAAAGTTTAACGAAATGGTTCAACAGGAAAGATCAAGAGGTCCATTTCAGGTAGTTAGCCCAACTCAAACATGAAGGAATGGTGGACAACTACATTGCCAATTTCCAGAGATTATTTGTGATGGTCCTAGTCTCCTAGATGTAATTGAAAGAAGACTTGTGGTCTTATTTGTCGAAGAATTGGCTGAACCACTCAAAGGTTTGGAAAAAGCTTTTGACCCTATGTCTCTTCAGGAAGCAATTAAGAGAGCATTGAACCTGGAATCATCAGATCCAAAGGGTAAATTTCTGCCTATAAGTCAACAAAGGACAACACCTTTTGGGCAGCCAAGGACAACACCTTATGGGCAGCCAAAGTCGGCACCTTACGGGCAGTAAAAGAAGGCTTTCTAGCAAGGAGGATTTTAGCAAAAGGAAATACCAAAAATGAGTAAAGAGGTGGAAAGAAGAAATGATCTCAAAAGAAAAAAAAATATGCTTCACTTGCAAGGATCCATGGGAACCTGGCCAAAGATGTATTGGACACGGACAAGTACACTACATTGAGATTACATCCAACAATGAATCGAAATCAAAAGAAGTTGAACTAGAAATTGGAACCCATGAAATTGAACATGAAAAGGAGGAAGAGGTACACACTTCAGAAGGAACTCTTGCCACATTATCTAGTTCTCTCAGATATCATCCTTTTAGAGTTTGCGGAGTTTTGCAAGGGCAAAAGTTCAAGGTGTTGATTGATAGTGGGGCAA
The DNA here is from genome assembly GCA_019776745.2 of Taxus chinensis. Lineage (NCBI taxonomy): Eukaryota > Viridiplantae > Streptophyta > Pinopsida > Cupressales > Taxaceae > Taxus > Taxus chinensis. The sequence goes on along the minus strand of CM034148.1, from coordinate 847,347,651 downwards.
CCCCCAACTTTATTGATGAAGGATCGGTAACATAATGGGTTTGATAGAAAAGGAGTTCAAGGGCTTCAATTTGACTATAGTTGATGGCTTCACCCTTCCATGTACTAAAAGAATTCAACAACTTAATCTTACTTTGGGGAGACTTAAAGTAAGTGATGACTTTTATGTTGTAGGAATAAGATAAACAAACATGGTACTTGGGGTACAATGGTTACATTCTTTCGGTGAATTCACCCAAAATTATCAAACTATAGAGTTGAAGTTTAAAATAAATGGGAAAGAGGTTGTGCTTTAAGGCATGACCAATGGAGCTCTTAGAGTGGTCATGGCTAAGGATGGAGAGAGCTTTTCGTAGAGGGTGGGTAATTTGGGAAACTCATTGTTTGGTTAACTCTACAACTTCATCCTCAAATAAGAAATCCTACTACGTGGACATTCAATCTATTTTAGACAAGCATGGTATAGTGTTCAGTGGTATACCTCCAGGATTGCCACCAGATAGAGGATTTCAACACATAATCGAGTTGGAACCAGGTTTTAAACATGTAATGCTTTCTCCTTATCACCATCCAAGAGCATTCAACAAGGAAAATGAGAAGGCAATCAAGAAATTATTGGAGATGGGACATATCTGGCCTAGTTATAGTCCATTTGTTTCTTTTGTTGTTTTCATGAAGAAGAAGGATGGTACCATGAGGATATGTATTGATTATTGGCTTTGAACAAGAAGGCCGTCAAAAACAGGTACCCCATACCCTAGATCAATGAGTTGATTGATGAATTGCATGGAGTTGCATATTTTCTAAAATTGATTTGAGATACGACTATCATCAAATTTGGGTAAGAGATGAAGATGTACAAAAAACAGCGTTCCAATGTCACTTTGGGCATTTTTTATTTTTGGTTATGCATTTTGGTTTGATAAATGCTCCAGCTACTTTCCAATCATGCATGAACCACATCTTCAATAAGCACTTGAGAAAGTTTGTTTTGGTATTTTTAGATCATATGTTGGTGTATAGTAAGACATGGGAAGAGCATCTAAGACACTTGGATGCAGTGCTGGAAATTTCGCAGCAGAAAACTCTCTTTGCTAAGGAATGTGAGTGTGAGTTTGGCATGACTAAAGTTTTGCACCTTAGCAATGTTATCAATTCCAAAGGAGTCCAGGTGGACCAAGAGAAGATCCAAGCCATATCGGATTGGCCTCCTCCTTCCACAATGTCACAGCTGAAGGGATTCTTAGGTCTTTGCAGTTACTACAAGAGGTTCATTAAAGGATTCTCGCAATTGATTGTTCTATTGGCTGATTTAACGAAGAAGGGAGCATTCAGTTGGTTCGAATCAGCCCAAACAACCTTCGACAAATTCAATACAGTAATGAGTTCATGGGCAGTATTAGTTGTTTCGGATTTTTCTGTTCCATTTGTGTTAGAGTGTGATGCATCAAGAAAAGGGATTGGGACAGTTTTGATGGAAAAGAGACATCTCATAGCCTTTCAGAGTCAACAATATCGATTAATGCGGCGGAAAGATTAGAAAATATTCAAGTACCTAAAAGAAACTCAAAGATACAGAATATGGATTCTCCATATATGAGAAAGAGATGCTAGCCATCATGCATGCATTAGCAAAATTCAGGTAGTATTTGGTTTGTGGCAGATTTGTGGGCAAGACATATCGCAATCGTTTGAAGTTTTTCTCGACCAGAAGGACTTGAATGATAGGCAGTAAAAAATGGGTGAGTAAACTTCAGGCCTATAGCTTTGACATAGAGTATATTAAGGGGGAAAACATTGTTGTAGTTGATGCCTTGTCTAGGAAACCATTTCTATGCTCTATGTTTGATATCTTTGCTGATTAGAAGGTTATTATAATAGCAGAGTATGCAAAGAATGTTTTCACTAATGATATCCTCAAAGGCGAAGTACGGGATGACATGTATAAGGCGATTAACAATCTCATTCTTTACAAAGATAGAATTTATCTTGTTCTTGAATCAAAAGTGAAGAATAAACTCTTGAGAGTTGTAGATGATACAACTTTGGCTAGTCACCTAGGGCATTTCGAGACTTGTAAGAAAATAAGGTATAGATTTTTCTGGAGAGGACTCAAGGGAGAGGTCCTCCAATACATCAGAGAGTGAATAACCAGACAACAAAACAAAACAAAACAGGTATTTCCAGCCAGTTTGTTGCAGCCCTTACCAATTCCAAATAAAAAATGGGGAGAGCATTTCTATGGATTTTATCACACGTCTTCCAAAAAAAATGGGGTAAAAATTGTATATATGTGGTAATGGATAAACTTACTAAATATGCTCACTTCTTTCAATTCCAACTCAATTTAAGGCAACGCAAGTTACTGATTTGATTTTTAGAGAAGTATTTAGGCTTCATGGATTGCCTAAGAACATAGTAGGTGACAGGGATACCAGGTTCCTTAGTTTATTTTGGCAAGAACTCTTTCATTTGACAATAACCGAGTTGATTCCGAGTACTAGTTACCACCCTCAAATAGATGGGCAACGAAAGATTGTGAATAAGTGAATTGAGAGATATTTTAGGAACTATGTAACATGGCAGCAAACAACTTAGATCAAATGGGTCTATATGGGGGAGCATTGCTACAACACCTCACATCATGTCCATTAATATGACTCCTTTCAAGGCTTTGTATGGTTATGATGCTCTTTCTTTTTTGGATTTGGTTATTACAAACAGTATAGTGCCAGGGGCAAAAGACTTGGTTGCATAGAGTCAAGAAATATTGGAGACACTCAAAGAAAACCTCCAATGAACACAAAATCAACATAAGTTTTATGCTAACCAACATCGTATTAAGATAACTTTTGAGGTTGGAGACATGGTTTTCTTGAGGTTGCAGCCCTATAGCAATCTTCTCTCAAGAAAAGTGGAGTTGAAAAGCTCAAGCCTTGCTTCAATGGCCCTTACAAGATTAAGCGGAGGATTGGAGAAGTTGCTTATGAGATTTAATTGCTAGATCACAGTAGACTTCGTAATGTATTTCATGTTTCGTAACTCAAAAGGGCACTATGACAACACATCATTCCTTCCGCTGAGTTCACTCCTTTATAAGCATAACAGAATATTTGGTGCATTGAAAAGATTTCCCAACAGCAGATGCTACATGGAAAGGTGCAAAGATCTTTGAACATCATAATATGCAATTTCTTGAGGGCAAGTAATTATGAGAAGGGCCGACTATCATGTCCCCTTTTTAGAATAAAGCTAGCTAGAAGACCCATAGCCTATTCATTATTCCCCGTAGGCTAAGGGATAAAGTTAGAGAAATAAATTAATGATAATACTTTAAGTTGTTTTAAGTCACTTTTATTTTATAACATGAAAAGGACACTTATGCATTATTATTTATTAAGAGGGTCAAAAGTAATTATCATTAAGTGGATGAAAAGTTATATTTTATTTGTAATGTCCCCTTTTCAGAATTAATTAATTATGAATACGTGAAGCCTATTGTTATTATTTTTGGTAGGCTAAGGGGAAATTAAAATAGGAAAATAAATTAATTTAAGTGCTCTAAGGATATTGTTATATTTTAATTGGAAAAGGACACTTAAATTCTATTTCAATCCAAAAAGCATTATTAGAATAAAAGAATAGTAGAAGGTTGACTTCTATTATTAGGCACTTAGAATTTATAAATAAATAAAGGAGGGGGCGCCAAAGTTGAAGAGAGAGTTGTATGCTTTTGTAAATCCTAATTTTAGGATAAGGGGTGGAAAAGATATTATTTAATATGTTTGATCATATTCTTAGGATGGGGCACCAACATGGAGGTGGATAAAGGATTATTTAAAGTGTTTAATCCTATTTTTAGGATGGGGCGCCCACTTTGGAGTGTCTGAGAGTTATAAAGGCAAACTTGGAGGTTCATTGTAACACATCTTGGAAATTTATGAATTTTTTTTTTGTCTGCAAGTAGCTTTTGCTTCTGCAAACAACAGAGGACGAAAACCCTCATTTGCATACGGATTTAGGGACAGAAACCCTCACTTCTCAGTTGGGCAATTCCATTCAGGGGTTGCAGTAGTCATTTAAGGTGCAAGTGTTGCACTAGTTCAGCTCCAGGCAATTGTATTCGAAGGTTCGTATTGTTTTATTGTATCTAGTTGGAAATAAATAAATAAAGACTATTTTTTCACATATTAGTTCGTTGTTTTTATTTATAAATTCAGATTATTGTTGTTGTAAACGTTCATTTTTGCAATATTGTTGCTCCTAGGATTTAACAAAAATATCCAAATTTTCTAGAAGTTTCGTTTTCAGGGATATTACAGTGGTATCAAAGCGAATTTCCTCCCAGCTTATGGAAGGGAATTTAAAAAAAAATAGAAGGAAAAAAAATTGGCTTTGAACTTCATGCAAGTTAGTGATAGAGAAATTAGATACCCGCAAAGGGAAAAGAAGAAAGCTTCAGTATAGCCAGAAGTCATGTAAAACCAGGACCCAGAAGAGGCACGTTTTGACAAGCTTGTCCAGGGATAGGACAGGGTAGCTGATATGATGGGTTAGTTGATCCAAGTTATACAGGGCATGAATGTGCCAAAGACTCCCAATGGTGAGGGAAGTTCTTCAGGGGGAAACAATAACCAACACACTCGGAAGAGAAACATTGGTTCTATTGCTAGGCCCTTCCAGCCCGAATTCCTTCCCAGGGAGGAAATTGTTCTAGAGGTGGAAACTCAGCAATCTTAGCAAATGATATTGTTGTTAGCTATGCGGAATACAGGGTACTTCCAGGTGAGATTAGAGAGGCTATATCACTCAATTTCATCAATCTAAAGAGGAACAAGAGTGGACCAAGAGTTGCTCCAAGACCACAAACTACTCAGAGAGACTTGCAACAGGTACTAGGGAAGTTGTCACTCCCTACTTTTGACAGCTCTGGCAAGAGTACCGCTCGTGCATGGATATAAAAGTTGAATACCTTTTCACCTTCGCCAACTTCTTCCCCCTGTATTCCAATTTGCCTCGCTCTCCTCTGACTTGATGTTTGATACCCTTTCCTCCGCCATTCGTGACGTTGCTCTGTGTTCTTTACCCCATTTCCCTCCCACCCTCCCTTATAAGCGAACCTGCCCCAAGAACAAGTGGTACGATGAAGACTGCAAAACCCTTCACCGTCAACTTCACTTTTCTTTAACACATGCTCTCCCCTCCTTCCCGTCTCTCAAGTCCAATTATTGTCGTCTCCTTTGCCACAAGAAGCGCATATTTATCTCCCGCCGCCGCTTTGGGCTCCTTGCATCCCTCACACTCCCCTAAACATTTCTGGCATACCATTTTTCCCCGTCATTCCCCTTTACCCCAAGTCTTACATCCCAGCTCCATGTTTACTCATACTTCCACCCTTTACGACATCCCTGGCCAGCCCCTGATCCGGGTTGTTCCCTCCCTCTACCTATCATATTTTTACTTACACGAATGTGAAGAAAGCCATTTCAGCCATGAATAGCAGCAGGGCTGCAGATAAGGAGGGCTTCTAGGTGGAATTCTTCAAGCACGATTTGGACACTGTAAATAGTTATCTTGTGGATCTCTTCAATTAGGTGGATTGTACAGGTTTTCCGAACTTGTGGTCCCACCATATCATTCACCCCATTCACAAATCGGGTCCCACTTCTGACTCAAACAACTACAGGAGGATCATGATGGGCCATACGTTTTCCAAGCTTTATGCCACGGTCCTCCACATGCGGATTTCTGAGTTTTTGGAGTAGTACCATTCCAAAGCTAGGGGGCAGGCGGGGTTCCAAACTGCTTACCAAACTGTCAACCATATCCTCACCCTTCGAGCCATTATTGAGGAGGCACGCCACTACTCTAGGGTTTTCTGCTGCTTCGTGGATTTTTGAAAAGCCTTTGGCTCGATGCCACAGGAAGCCCTTTTCCGTAGATTTAGAGATATTGGTATTTCTTAAACTCTTCTTGCCGCCATTATGCACCTGTACGAGGAGGTTTTGGGTCGCCTTTGCACCGGTTTTTTGGATTTCATCAGGAGCACCACCGAGGTTAAATAGGGTTGCTCCCTCTCGCCTACCTTGTTTGGTATTTATATTGATGAATTAGAGGAATTTCTCAAGGACCATATCCAAGAGGAGGATGGTTGCCTTCTTCACCATGTGTTAATCTACATTCTTCTTTTCGCGGATGATGTAGTCCTCCTTGCCTCTTCCGCGGAGGGACTCCAGCAACAGCTGGACGCCTTAGCCCTTTTTGCGACTACAGACAATTGATAGTTAACCTTGGTAAAACCAAGGTCATAATCTTCAATGGGCTGAAGACTTCTGACTTCCATTTCTTCTATAGAGGGGAAGAGATTGAGATCACCAGCTCCTACACTTGGGAGTTTTATTTACTGGGCCCCGTTTCAGTCTTCGGCCCGCTCTTCAGCCCCGCGTCAACAAGGGGCATGGCTCTTTGGCAATCTTGAAGAGACAGTGCTTTTGCCACCACTTCCAGGACATCTTGTCAAAAATGTCTCTCTCAGAAGCTCTTGTGAGGCCCACAGTTCTTTATGGCTCTGAGGTTTGGGGGCCATCCTTGCTTGATTCTGATTGGGCTACTGTTGAGCAAGTCCAAATCCTCATACTCAGATGCATCATCAAGTGTAAAGAGACAGTTCCACACAACATCCACTTGGCTGAGTTTGAGGCTCGCCCCTTTAGATTGGAGACTATTTTTGGCCTTGTTTCGCTTTTACATCGCATCCAGGGACTTTCAGAATCTTCTACAAGCAGGGATAGGTATCTCTATCTCGCCTACCGTTCCTCTGAGGCTATTGCTCTTTCTAACCACAGTGGTCGTTCCCATTACTGGTACGCCGGAGTCTCACGTCTTCTTGGCTTTGTCAAGATTCAGATGGACCGCCTCCCACCATACAGATATTCCCTAGACACTCTTGCCCATCTCCTACCAAGTAAGCAGGATCTACACAAAAATATCAGAGGTAACATTTATAGGGAGTTCATCCAGCACACTTGGATCAACCCTCCGGGTAGATTACGCCCTAAGATGGCTTTCTATGTTGCACATTTCCTTGAGGTCAATGATGGGCTTATTAGCAGGCCTACGTATATCTCCTAACACTGGTTGTAGGCACTCCGCATATCCTTAGGCCAGTTCAAAGTAGGCTCTCATAGACTTCGTGTGGAGGACCATCAGTTGGACCGCTCGGAGAGGATTTGCCATCTTTGTTCTCTCCAAGAGGTCGAAACGGAGGAACACTTCATTTTCAGGTGCCCCATCTACTATGAGATCAGAGCGAGATTTCATTGCCTATTCCGAGAGCATCTATCATTTGCGGCTTTCTTCAAGTATTGCGATCAGCGGTGTCTTACTCTTTACCTACAAGAGGCTCTCAGGTTTCGAAATGAGACCCTTTAGTCCCCTCCCAGACAGGTTGTTCCTCGAGAGATCACGTCTTTCTTTATGGTGCTCCCACCAAAGAGGGGCACCAAACGGCACCTTGACACCAGTATGGATTCCCAAACCACATCCGTCAGGACCGGGGATGCCACCTCCCAATCCAAAGGCTTTCACAATTGCACCGGTTAGGGCCCCCCTTAAATCACGGTCAGCCAGGGGGATACAGAGGGCTCGTATTGCTCGTCCTTCTCCCAGACACCGACATTCCAAACTCTCCACGGTTTAAATTATAGGACACAGGCATATCGCCAACTACTTCCAATCGGCCTCAGATGCTAGATGACAGTGTCAATGATGGGGCTTTTCCGCCCCCTCTTCTTCGGCTCCATCCATTTGCACTCTTGTAGCCATTGTGACCCTTGCTTCTCCTTCTTTTTTTCTCCTCTCTTTTCTTGTTGTTCGGGTGACCCTTTCGAGTCTCCCTACTAATTCTCTTTGGCATTGTAATGTGCAGTCCCGTTGGCCTACTTTTGTGGTCATTTGTTGGACATAAATATAATTATCTTATCTTATCTCCATATCACTCATGACAATGATGGAAGGGGAAACCATCAAATTTGCAACCCTTCATCTAGAAGGTATAGCACATGGGTGGTGGTACCATGGGCTAATCACACAACGACACAATCTCATTCGCTCATATGCGGATTTCAATGACAGGTTGATAGAGAGATTTGACAAAGTGGATCCAGAAATTCATTTCCGGGAATTAGCTTAACTCAAACAACTACATTCATAAGTGACTATGTAGTTGAATTTCATGAACTTTTTGTGATGGTACCTGATGTGACAGAGAGGAGACTGGTTGTTTTGTTTATTGAAGGTTTAACTGAATCTCTTAGGGGTTTAGTGAAAGCTTTCAGCACTACTTCTCTACAAGGAACCATCGAAAAGGCTTTGAATTTGGAAATAGCAGCCCCTAAAGGGAAATTTTTGCATATTGAACAACAAAGAACTACATTTTTTAAGCAGCAAAAAACAACGCCTTTGGGGCAGCTAAGGACAATACCTTCCAAGCAGCCAAAAACATCTTTCGTGGAGCAGCCAGGGGTAGGATACGGACAAAGGGGGATGAGACTCGAAATGAACTCGGGCGGAAGAAACTATGCTTCACTTGCAAGGATCCATGGGGACCTAGTCATAGGTGTCTTCCAAAGGGACAGGTGCATTACATAGTAGTGATAGCAAATAAAGATTCTGAAGAACCAAAGGTTGTAGGAAGCACTCTTGCCACACTTACAGGTATACTACAATATCAACCCTTTAGGGTTAGTGGAGTCCTTGGGCAAAACATTATCGTATTGATTGATAGTGGGGCAACCCACAATTGTATAAATGATGTAACAAGTTTCAATGTCATTGTAGCTGATGGTTTTACAATAACTTGCCAAAAAAAGGTTGAACAACTTAGCTTCACATTGGATGACCATCAGATGAGTGATGATTTTTATGTTGTTGGTTTGAAAGAGACTAACTTGGTGCTAGGAGTGCAATGGTTGCATTCGCAGGGAATTCATCCAAAACTTTCATAATATGGAGCTGAAGTTTAAGTTAAATAGAAAAGAGTTAGTAATCCACGGGATCACTGACAAAGTTACAACAATTTCAACTAGTAGAATGGAGGGTATTACTATTGTTAGCACACTTTCAAGATCCCAGTTGATGCATGACTCCACTACTCTGGACTCCTTTATTGAGGTTATTGAAAGAGCTTCACCTAATGCAAGGTTTCCTAATCATATCAGAGAGGTGCAACAAAAGCCAACAACTTCAAGGTTTGGGAATTACAAATTCCCAAGCTGAATTTGGGATCCCAGTATTTGCAAGGCAGTTCAGAATGAGAGAATTGGAAGGCACTGCTTGAGGGCAAGCAATTCTGGGAAGGGCAGACTGTAATGTCCCCTTTTCAGAATTAATTAATTCTGAATACCTGAAGTCTATTGTTATTATTTTCTGTAGGCTAAGGGGAAAGTAAACGAGGAAAATAAATTACTTTGAGTAGTCTAAGGATATTGTTATATTTTAATTGGAAAAGAACACTACTGTGTTGGGGTTTGGGTGGAATGTTTGTTGTTCTTGAAACCCAAAGTAGCTAATGTTCCCTTGATTGGGTTGTCGAACATCTACATCAACATATTCCAGCCTGTCGTACCAGTTGGGAACTGATGTACTTTGTTTCCAAGCTGTTGGACCTTGATTGGTATTTATTGTTGTGTTTATTCATTTGTTGCGGCATTTTTTGTAGTAAGGGTTTTTTGTAAGTTGTTTTAAATTTATAATCAGCTCCTTGAATAAATATTACAGTTGGGTTGTTATCATATTTGGAGTTTTTGTTTGCATGTTGTTGTTTAGGATTTATTTCAACTTGCTTAAATTCAGAAAATTACAAAAAAAAAAACAGAATAGAGAAAAATCGTAAAAGGGGATATTACACTCAAAATGATCACAATGGTGACCTAACCAAGAAACACTATTTGAATGATAAGAAGTTAATACAAACCACTAGACAACAATTCCTTTTTTGTGAAGAAAATCAAAGGATGCATCTAAAAAACAAGACGTGTCATGAACCATGTATTTTCATTGTAAGAATATCAGTACACGTGCCTATTTAGCCTTGACATCTAGCTGTAATGTGCTTGTAGCCACCACATTTCATTCTCTATTGTCCATATCTCCCTTATGAATTGTACATCAGAGGTGGTATTAAAGCAAGACATGGATGATAAGAGTTTTTAGCAAGCTCTTTGGTGTGTTTCAAAGGGAAAAGGTTTTTAGTTTTTGAACCAAAGCTTTTAGAATTTTCAACACAAAGAGATTGATATATGTGCCTGTTCGTCCATGTCAACTAACTACAATTTGCTTGGATTCTAGAGCCACCACATGTCATTGTGTATGGTCCATGTTATAGAACCCTTATAAATTGTGCAACAAAGGTGGTCTTAAAGTGGAGCCCACCATTGGTTTTAACATGCCATACAACCGAATAGATAATAAGAATTCTTCAAAAGATTTTTGATGTAAGGAAAAAGGTTTTCAGAGATTGAACTAAGTTTTTTAGTGATGGAGGTAGATGACATAGAAGCATTCAGAAAAATGAATGTTATGAGCATTGTTTGGTGATTCAACCTAGATTGATCATGATTACTTAGTACAAGCCATGCCTTAAGGCTCTTTCCCTGCATGATTGGTAAAATATCATTGCAACAATTAGTGAATCTAGCCGCTCTGGCTTCTTACTAAAAATCACACCAAATTTGCAAATGTATATAGATAGATTCACTGGATATCTTGTCGCAAGCAACCTTCTGTAATCAATGTTGCAAGGAAACCATGTGTTACTGATATGATGTTGTTTCAGGGTGCATTTGGTCAAGCTTTGTCATGTGTACAACAACATTTGATTGATGAGCCAGATAAGCATGCTTTCTTTCTTTTTGTCGTAAGACATTAAGGTTTTTGTTTTGTTTTCTGGTAATTTGTTCCATTTGCTTGTGCATGATAATCTTGATAATTATTTTCCTTTTGACATTGACCATAAGGATTTTGAATTCAATGAAAAGTTTCCTCTTTACACCAAAACTTCATCACATAAATTGTTCATTGCATGCCAAACATTTTTTCAGTGAACAATTGTTGTACTAAAAAATGGCATCACGGGTTATTAAAGCATCTGAATCAAGATTCCCACTAAAGGCTGCAGGTGCAACAAAATGAATGGCCAAAGAAGTGTAACCTGTTATTCCATCAGATGCAACAGTTGAAGGTTCTTCATAATTCTCTTCCTTGGAAATTGTTTTTTAGACTAAATATGTCGTTTGGGTGAATACGATCTCTTTTTTTAATGTAGACTTTGAAACTCTTTAAATTTTTATATGTTAAGAAAGATGATATTGTGCACACTGACATAACTTGGCTAGATTCCTCCTCTATATTTGGCAATTATCATAGTACATTACATTTGCAGTGCAGCAGATCAACGTGGAAAAAGTGTTAAGTGTTTTCAATTAAACAAATTTAAAACAGAAAAACCACAACAAATTAAAACACCAATATATGAAATGTCCCTCTTTCTCGAATGATAGCATCGAAAACCTTTGGTCCATTCTGTCTACCCGACGGCCAAAGGGAGTGTGCAAGGGTGACTTAAGTCGCAATAAATTTTTAAAAGTGCCTAAAAGAAAATAAAAGAAAATAAAAGAAAAAAAATTAAAGCACTTATAATTATTTATTTGGCCTAATAAAAGGAGGCACTTATAAATTAATGTTGTAACCTTTAGAAAAGTGCAAAAGGGGTCTCTGGTAATGTTTGTATCATTCCTAGGAAGTATGGCGACTTACCTAGAGAATGAATATTGACCCTTTAAGAAATATAAGGCCCTTTTCAATTTTGTATCCTCCCTATGAGGAAAATGCAACTAGCTTAGGTGGGAAGTTTGGGGCTCTTGCTTAGAAACAATAACTTTTGCTGATTGGTGTTGTAATAGGTTCCTTTTGGACCATTTCTCCTTTATAAGGGAGAGGTCAAATTGAAGAGGGAATATCTTATACTCTTTTATGAAACTCAGAATTTTATCTAAGCTTTGTGTTTGTTAAAATATTCAAGAGGACGAAAACCCTCTTAGAAAAGGAGAGGAATTTCCACACAGGTAATTCCATTGAGCTTGTAGCGAGTTTCTCCATCATTCCCAACAGTTGTTGATGAAATATGTAATGTCCCCATTTCTTAAGACCCTTAGCCTATCTTTCCCCGTAGGCTTTGGGATGTTGCAAGGGGAAAAATTTATTAAATAATTAAATATTATTGCCTGGAGAGTGATTTTTATCATTTGACATTATAAAGCAATAATTATTTAATTATGTAATTTATTTAATTTAATTTCTACAATGCAAAATTAAAAAAAGGGAATTAATTAAATAACTTTTGGGTGGTTTTTAATATTAAAATCACTCTTCGAAAGGGGACGCCACACCTAGGGAGGATAAACTATTTTTATTTAATAATTTTCCTCTCCAAAAGATTTCGAATTTTGTGCCTCATTGTTTATAAAAAGAGAGTTTGGGATCATTGTAAAACTTATGTTATGATGAGATTATTTTGATACTCCATGCTTGGAGTTGGGATGCATGCCCATTGATGTTTTCTCTCTCTCTCATGCTTGGGAGATCTTTGTAGCTGGTTATTGAAAATCAATTTGAAGAAGTTATTTGTGCAATCTCAAGTGAGATCCATGTCTTTGGCTTTAGCGAATTGTTAGATAAAGTTTGCCATTGAAATCTGCATGTTTTTACTGTACGATTCACTGTAGCGGCTGGGTTGTGTGATCAAATTAAAGTATTTTTGTGTTGCAAATCGACTTATGGTTAGTGTGTTTCATTCCAAGCTTTGGTGTCTTCTTTATTAATGTTTATGGACTGTTTGGATGCAATCTTTAGGGTAAAATCGTCCAGCTGGTTTGATATTATTGCCTCCTAACTGCAGTGACTCCCTTGAGTGTTTAAATGCATGCTTAAAATGCTCTAATATGTAGCAAACTTGGCATGGTTGAGTTGTTGGTTATAGTGAAGTGTATGGGCAGATTTATAAGCTCAAGGATCTGATTATTGTCTAAGTAAATTGTTGTTTCTTCCTTGCCCAGCAATCTCCTTTAGAGGCCCATATTTATTAAATAATAAATATATATATTTGTTCCTTCTTCCTAACAGTGACTCGGTTTGGGAGAGAAGATTGAATGTTTATTACATATTTGGAATATATATATGCCCAGCGAATGATAGCTATAGTCACAGCGACTTTATTTGGAGTATTATGGTCTGATTTTGGAGTGTAAAGGAGCTGCTGTTCTTTACTAAAATCAGCGACCCCATTTAAATGCTTTTGCTTGTCTACTGGCAGCAATTTCCCATGTATTCATTACTCAGTTGAAAGTCTTATGTAATTATGTGTTTAGCGACTGGGATCTTGCACAAATTCGCTTGTGATTTGGGTTCTTTAAGATCAGTGATCTAAGTGTGGCTGTTTGGGGTCTAATATTAATAATTTTGAGTTCCTTTCAAGGTGATTTAGAGACGGTTTTGTTGCTGATTTGTGGCAACTTGTAAAGGTTGGTTAATGGTATTTTTGGAGCTCTATAACAGCAAACTGTGGTAGTAAAAGTAATTTGAGTTTGAAGTATGTTGTCACCTTCATTATAGCAGAGGTTTGTAGCTTGATTGCATATCTCTTATGACTGAGATATTTTAACATTGGCAGCTGGTAACTGCATGTCTTTGTGATGTTTTAAGGACTGATCTGAGAGTATGTTTGGAGTATTTAATAAGCTTCAGGGGCAGCGATCCAGAATAGTAGCAGTTTTTTTATAACAGTGGACTGCATTGATTGCAAAAGAAGCCTAGATCTGATTTGTATGTTCAGCTGAGAATTAATTGCTAACTAATTAGTAGAGGCCATTAAACCCTTGTCTTCGGGTTTATTGAGTCATCTATTTGATTGGTCCAAGTAATTTTCACTGAGTTTTGCTATTTGCATTTGATTGGAGTGTTGAAGAGTTGGTTGAATTGACTAATTTCCATTGATCCCGGAGTGGGGACATTACAAAATATTGCATCAAGGGTTCAACCAATAAAAGTGTAGTAGCATTATATTATTTTTATCTGGTGAAGCGACCTATCCCTTGACTGTTTTGCAAAGTTTGAAGCAATATTCCAGATCTTTTTTTCATGGTTATCATTTGTTCTAATTTTTGGAAGCCCCATATTAATTATTTTCAGCCACTTTAAAAGGGCATTTCAGTGTTATCTCAGTCCTCTTCCAGTTGCAGCATTTTACACTGTTTTCCAGCCTGTTTATGTGCTTAAAAATCATATTTTAATCCTATAAAAATCTGCAACAAGTCTGAGTTCTGTGAAAGCAAGTTCTAGTGACTACTTGGTATAGATTTGATCTCCAAATGCTAGTCGCCATTTCTGAATACTCCTGGCAGCTGTCAAGCTATATCCTGTATGCTCTTATTTACCAGCTCAAAGTCTGGTTTGTGTCATTAAAATTCTGCATTTCTATCATTGAGCATGGAGTTATCAATTGTGGGTGTGTTGAGTGGTGTGTCTATCAGAACCATAGTCGCTTTTTTCCTCTTGAAATCTGATCTGCAGAGATATTATCTGAGAAATTCATATATAAAGGTTGCTTTGAGTGTTGGCTTTGCCAAAAATATACTAAGGGGTTCAAGGAGTCCTATTTGGGGACATTACAATATAACAATCATAAAAATGACATAAAATTTTGAGTTTCTTAATTTTATGTTTTATGTTAAATGTTGCAAATAAACATTAAAATAAACATATAACATACAATAAAAATGATAATTATACTTTTCAATAAAAAAAATATGGAAACTATTACTACTGTGACCTAAAATTCATTAAACCAGTTAAAGGACTCAAAACATTTCAATTTTCAATACCATAAAAGTTTCAAATGCCAATCCCCAAAAACTTCTGTAAACCTTATATCGTTGGACAAACCACTACATTTGTTTTTTTGAATTAATCACACATTTTTGCTTGCAAAAGTTTTTGAACAGATACAACATACTTTGAATTAAGCACAGAATCAACCTGATATAATACCATAGAATTATACAGCATGGAAAAATTCACAGTTCTTAAAGAGTGATGCCACTATGACAATCTGTCTTTACCAGGCCTCATAAACTTCGCTATCGTGCCTTCTGAAATTATCATGGCCACAAATTCTTCCTGATTTTTCTAAAAAACTTGCAAAACCCTAACTGATAGCAAGCCTGCAGTGGGACAAACAAAAAAAACAGTGCATTTGTGTCATTGTGCATTTGTATTTACTGCAAACATGTTGGAACTTTTTAAGTAGAACGGATGTGTTTGAAAACATTCATGGTGGTGAACTGACTATTGTGTCAACCCACAGTCGATCAAATTTTTGCATTCCATTCAACAAACAGATTACACAAAAAAAAATCAACAAAAATACGGGGTTAACTTTAGGGCTTATTACTAGCAATCGCATGTGTACAATGCAATGTGAATGTTGAACAGTATATGTTATTTGATTTAAAGGGATAGTTATTACTTTTGTAGTTGATGTTGATAAGGGGCTTGATTGATTTTGTAAGTGTAGATATCACTTCATTTAAAGGTTCCATCTCTACATTTAAAACTTGTTACAAAGGCGTATATATGCATTTGCAAATCTTATATCATGAGTGGTAGCATTATGGGGAGTATTTGATTTGAACTAAACATGAATACATGAAGTCTTTTGTACACTCAATAAGGCGTGTGATTGCTAGTGGTAGTGTAGGAATATAGATGTAACATTACATTGAAATGTTGTGTGTTCAAGTTTAAATTTAAATTTGCTACAGCTTCGTACATATGCAATTGCAAATCTTATATCACGACATCTGAACTAATCATGTATACATGAAGAGCTCCATACATTTGAAGAATTATATCATGAATGGTAGCCTTTTGTGGGCAATTTTATTTCTGGTAAACGTGAATACATTTCATACCCCTTGAACGGAAATGTCGATTTTGATAGAAGAAGTATTTTATTTCCAGTAAACGTGAATACATTTCATACCCCTTAAATGGCAATGTCAATTTTGATAGAAGAAGTGTTGAGTAAAGTAGTAGCGGAGGTGTTATCAAAGTAGAGTGTAGTATTTACGACGGGTTGAGTGATAGTAGTCTTGCTTCCTCCTTTTTTCTTGCTCCAAGTGTTGGTACATGCACCATTTTTTAGTACCTTTCGAGTGAAAAAGGAGGTGAAATGCACAAATTTGCAAGCGAGGGAACTCTGGAGAAAGTTGTGAATGTCAGACCCTGCCTTTCATTGGTTCCAATGTTGACAGTTGCTCTATACAAAGTAAGTCGCTGGGACTTTTGGATAGTTAATCCCAAGGTCATTTTAATCGGCAATTGTCTTAAATTCCCTCTCGAAATAGGGGGTTTCGGAATATGTAACGGGTTGGAGGGATCCCAACATGGGCCAGTTGTATCTATAAAATTTGAAAACAACAAATAAAGGTAATGTTGGTGGTGGCATTGATGCGTTGTAGACAATGTCGGTGATTGTTCCTGTAGCACCATTTACGAGGCCTGCGTCAACCCATAAATTCGCAATAAGCATGATTTTTTGTTGTTTGCACAGTAGAACTTTGTGTTCCAACTGATCGTCATCAAGATCTCTTGGTCCAGTCCGCACCTGTTACTTTCAGCAATAGATTGGAAGATCGGAACGTTCAATGCCTTCAGCATTTGAAATCTTTCCTCTGCATGATCAGAGAAAAGGAAAGTAGAGAATAGGTTTGAAGTGTTGGGCTGTAGATAAGTAATTTGATATCCAATATTAAAAATTATCCAATTCATAGCATGTACCACTAAATTAGATCAATTAGTCATAGATGACACTGCAGATGATTAGTAGAATGAATTTGAGCAGCACTAACCCAGTAATAAGTACAAAGTAGTGTCTAGAAAGGAAAATTTGATGGCATAAGAAATGGAAATCTCTCTAATTCTAGACCTGAGAATACTAGGTATAACAAACAAAATACTGGAGTGAAATTCCTTTGGAATCAACTATGATTGATTTAGATCCAGTGTTTTGGATTACACTATTGGATCCTTCCTCAGAGGAATAAAAAATGAAGCTCGTAATGCTTCTTGCTAACCTAATAGTTGAGACTGTCATGTTTTGCAGGGAAGATATATTCCGGTGTGTTAAGGCGAAGCCTGGTCTGCTGAGCCTTGTAAAGTGTCGTCTAAAAGGAATGAGGTTTACCTTGTTTAGTATTTTTGCCTAGGGTTAGGGGGCCTCGTATGGACATAATACCAGTCCCGTAAAATTGATAGTAGTCTTTGCTGGGGTCCAGAGTTCTTGCTCCAAGTGTTGCTTGATACCCCTGCATCATTTTTTAGTACCTTTCGAATGAAAAAGGAGTGATCAATGCTACAAATTCATGCAAGTGAGGGAGACTTTGGAGAAAGCTGTCTCCGAACCCTGTAAGACCCTCCTAAATTGGTATGAGATGTTGACAGTTGCTCTGATAGTAATATTTGAAGTCCCTAGGTTATTTGTGAAGGATAGTTAATATCCACCATTTTAATCAAGCAATAGTCTATAGAGTCTCCCTTCGAAATCTATCAAAATATGTAAACGGGTTGGAGGGATCCCAACATGTTGGTGCATGCGTCATTTTCAACCTTAGAGAATGACAAAGTAGGCAAGGTGAAATGCTTCAATTGGTGGCAAGTGATGGAACAGTTGGAGATAATGTCGATGTGAATTCACTGTAGCTGACCATTTCCAGAGGCCTACGTCAGACCCATAACCAGTTCGACAATGTTGACATGATTGCTTTGTAATTTGCACCATCAAAGATCTCAAGAAGTGTGCCGCATAGGACTTGATCATCATCAGACGCAATCCCCTGGGGGGGTTGGTCCAGCCGTGCCTGTTAACTGTTCAGCAATAGATATGGGCGATCGAAACTGATTCCCTCTTGAACATTTTATATGGTTCGGTATCACGATGGGTAGAGGCAAAAGGAATAGTAACGAGTTGGAGACGGTCCCAACTAGATGCCAATGGACTCAAAAAGGCAATTGTAGAAGTAAATTGATGTCCAATATTAAAGGCTATCAAAGAAAATTATCTTTCGCGTTGGATGGCATACTGAAGAATGAAATTATAGTGTTACAATGACCAGTATTTAAAGGCTATTGCATGCAAAAGCTAAAAAACAAAACTTAAAAATAGCAAACCCGTACGCAACATGCAAAATCTAAAAAACAAAACTTTCAAATTGCAAACTCGTTCGCAGCATGCAAAATACATATTCAATTGGTTTTTACTTGTATGTAATCAACATGATCTTACTGCGAGTTGAACTTCATTCTAGGTCAATTTTTTTAAAGCCCAGTGTAATGAGGCAAACTATCTTTCTTGAAATATTGGGTTGTTAGGATATTATATTGTCAAAGAAGGTTTTGACTGTTGCCTCTGATTTGGTTAGATCTGAATTGGTTAGCCTTAGAGTTATAGAGTATCAACTCTGTCTAGATGTTATTTGGGTAGAGAGATCAATTGGGGAGACTTATTACAAATTGCTCCATTTAACATTTATGAGGAGTATAAGCCTCCCCTATTCATATGTTGCACTCAAGATTCAACATTTGTTATGCTTGGCAACCTTCTTTGTATTTCAGGGCCTTAACAATATCCTTCAGCCTATATTCGGAGGAATAGCTGATATCCTTAATCTAATGATTTCTCAAAATTCTAATCATTCACATTATGCCGTGACCTATAGCTTATGAGAAGCATCAATTTTCAGTTTTATTTTTCAAATGTTCATAGCAAAAGCCTACTTCAAATTCTCTTCAACAGTGTTGGTCCTTTGCAACTCGATAATTTTTTTTGGATGGAATACAAAAGCTCGAGACTCTACAATGTTAAAACCTAGACAGTCTGATACGGATACGGGTACGATTACGGTAACGCCGATACGGCAAATTTTTAATAATCTTGTGTACGGTACGCTTTTGGCAAACGTATCTTATCTATATATATATATATGGGTATGTATATATATAAATTATAAATTGTCGAAGAAGGTTTTGCATACTTATTGAAATTTATTATTTTCTCTATCACAGTTATTTGGTTGGCTCTGAATGTGATAAGATTCAAGGACTTTTGATTGTTCATAGAGACCTTCCTTGATCCACTCAGCATGATAGTATTGTCTGAGATGTTTCCTGAAACATCATAACTAAGCAGGTAGAATATGGATCCAAGCTAGCAGGTGGGACGACTTATTCCGAGCACGGGAGAATTGCTCGCCGAGTTTTGGAAAGCTATCCAATATTTTTTAGGAGTACTAAGCTGTCTACAGGCTATTCAAAGCTCATGATTGCACTCAGAAGATTGCAACATTTGTTATGCTTGGTCCAAAAAGGTGCAAAAATGTATTTTAGGAAAATAAGAAAAATATTGCCTTCAATGCCTATAGCTCGAAGGAATTATACACTTTTAGATAAAACGACACTTAATCTAATGGATTTCTCAAAATTCTAAGTCATGGCACATGCAAGTTTTTACTGCGTGACATCTATCCCCGGGCCCCTTATCCAGAAATGGCATCAATTTTTTTCTAGTCCTTGTGATTTTTCCACCAAAATCCAAAAAAAGAAAGAATTGCCATCATAGCAAAGAGCCTGTCTTTGGCAAGTTTTTTTTTTATGGGTACTCTTACCCAGACAGTACCCTGTCCCCTGTGGGTACCTTTCGCAAGCGTACCCATAGCATACCGTAACTCCGTACCAGTACCTGGTACGTTTCCAGGATGGAATACAGAAGGGCCCTCAAGACGTCTACAGACAGTCTAGGTTAAAACCTACACTCTAAAGGTGTAATGCAATTCATAAATAACAATACCAACCCAAAATAGCGAAGAGAAGATTACCTTCACAGTAGTTTGCACTTGATTAACGATAACTGCCCTAAAAAGAAATACAATTAAGACTCAAAATAAACCCTCATATTGCCCCCCCCAAAGTCCAGATCCTCAACCCAGACAAAACAAACAGAGGCATCAAACATCAGATGACCTCAAGCAGAGGCATGAAGAGTTAGGAGTATATGGGACGGAGCAAAAATAGATTTTTGCTCAACTGAAAGATCAAATATATCAACGACAATCACTATTAATTTTTCCAATTATTACAACGAATATCAATAAAAAAATATTGAAAAAATATAGTGATGGTAATTGTTATAGTAAATCCTCAATCCTAATGACCTAATAATAGTCCCAATTCAATTAGTACAAACAAGAAATTCAAGAATCCAAAAGAAAAAATATTTAGGGCCATACGACCTGAAAAAACGATTTTTTGTTTTTTGTATAGGAATTCGAATACGAAAGGAATATACAATAAAAATCTTCTTTACCGAACTCGCTTCTTAATTAATTAGGTAAGAAAATCGTTGAGTTGAAGTTGAACCACAGTTTTCTCACCTCGTGCAAAGAAATCTACACTGTTAAGGATTGTTATAGGGATACTCCTCCCAATGGTTGTAGCCTCGCTCAGGGTTGGGGGGAATGACGTCAGGGCCGTACGTGTGCTACTGCGGTGAAGAGACACTACTCACTACTCCATCGTCATGGGCGCTGGTCCATCATAAGAAATTATCGATCCACCCGGACACTATCTGATTAAAGCAATCAATACTCGATCCTCTCTCTGAGCAAGCAAACGGGATCAAATACCCACCCTGATAGTCAGTCCATGCGCCCTCTATCCAGGCATCGATCGGATACTAACGCTAAGCGCCTCTCCTAATCAATAGCTATGCTCTATGCTCTATGCGAATATATTATCTATGCCTCTGTTACATTTTTGCGCCAACATAAATTCAAAGGGAGCAGGATTATTGACAGCGGCAAGTAAATCATAACATTCACACAGGGAGATCAAAGAGGTTATCTAAAAAAATATAATAGCCAACTACAATCGCTCCAACTTTACGACTAGGTTTCACTCCTATAGCCGCTACTTTGCGATGTGTTTCTACTATTCGAAGTGCCCTTAATATTAATTACTAGCATTCTCGTATATGTTTTTGATTTAGAGGGATAGTTATTGCTTTTGTAGTTGATGTTGATCACAGGGGTAATTGATTTCGTAAGTGTAGGAATATAGATGAAGCATTACATTTAAAGGTTCTATCTCTACATTTCAAATTTGTTACAAATTCGTACATATACATTTGCAAATTTTATATCATGAGTGGTAGCATTTTGCGGAGTAGATATATGGTTCATTACAGAAAAGTATTTAGGACCTTGTGTTTGAAGTTTAGCCGCCATGAGGACAGGAGAAGGGCTTGTTCCATTGGCATTGTCATGATCATAGTGTCTTCTAATTTCATGGTCCTCCATCATGGCATCCAACATGGGAACTTTATCTTTCATCATCCATTTAAATTGATGAAAACCTTTCACTTCAATAATTGTTGGAGGAAGAGGGTGCAAAGCAAACCATGCATGCATTGGTGCATATGTCATATTATTTGTGATGACATTAAAGACTATCTTTTCTAGTTTGGCAGAGTTCTTCACGGGTGAGGAGACTACCACAAATCTTGCAAGGACATTGTCAGTTGCCAGGACAAAATGTTGATACGAGTTGTCAGTAAGAAGGGAAACTAATTCAAATGCAAGTAGCTGCTTCCGAGCCTTTGAATTGGAAGAATATTCATCTGTCAGCCTTAGAGAAAGGCAATTCATGCCTTTGGGGATGTTGGTAGAGAAAGGTCCCAAACACTATTATCTTGTATACACTACACAGCTACACATACACCCTATATCAGAGCAAAGGTGATTCTACAGTTGGGGATTCAGTTTATATTTCCATTATCTGCTCTCTTTTCTTACACACTATGTCACAGTAGTTTGCTCCCTATCTTAGTTGTTTTTTATTAATGTGTATACGTCAACATACCATATCAATCCCACAATTGATGTGTTGTCCTCATGAAGTCTTGGGCACTGGATTACAGGCCCTATATCATACATAGTGTTGAAGCATGATACAAACAGCTCTAGCAATATATGCACAGCTAGAGCTATACATACAAACATATGGCATTATACATATAGTTGGAGCAGACCCATGTATTACTCCTGCATATTATTCACAAATGAACAATACATATATTACACACCCACAAGGGGCTTATATAAAAAATCCCAATCTATCAGGCAATCCATTGGTTTATTCCACGTCCATCAATTATTGTGAATTTGTTACCGAACCAAGCTCTTGTTGTTGTCCCATGCACTTGTCAACTATACTAAGGGACTTGGAAATGTCTTGCTTGTTTTGACTGAGTCCAAAATTTCTAACATCAACTTTTGTGGAATATGCCTTAAAACTATATAAGATGTATTTCATTTAAGAAAACTACCAACTGAAATACAAATTAATCTATGTTTGAATCTAAAAGTATGAGGTATAAGAAAGGCATGATTCTGTATTTATAGTTGAAACTCACAAATCAGTTCATTATTTCGTCACTTTACAAAACTCGGCACGCATAATGTTGGAGGGAACAATTTGCTCTATTGAAGAGATATTTTATTTTCATTTGAGCTAGTTGGTGAGAATCAGAGCTCAGACACTAGCCGACACTTCGGTAATCAGAATGTCACAAAATAAAGTAGAAGGATGACAAGTTGGGTGGATCTGGTTTGAAATCCTAGCCTGTCCAAGTTTGATTGATCGTGATTTTCCTAATTACCGAAGTCATGAAATACTCCAATATGAATCAACCACCTATGTAATTGTTTATTCTTTAGGTACTGCCTCATGGTTGATCGATTGATTGCCTTCATTCACCCCCTTAAAAAATTGTCAATTGAAAAAAAAAAATGAGGAACAAAGCTATAGTTGCAAAATTGTTTTAAGCTAGACTTTGATTTACAATTCTTACTATTCTAATGACATTTTTCAAGGTGTGCGAATCTTCATGGATCATTATTATTAGATTCATAACAACATAGTTTATCATATATAATTGTTTGTAAAGTGGCCCTAATTGAAAAAAAGATCAATATTGATGTGCTCAACATAATTTTAAATTGGAATTCTTACAAAGATTTTATCTAATCTTAATTTTCCTTGAACCTTTATTGCTTTCTTGATGATATTTGGTTGATAAGTTGGAAAGTGTATATTGATTATTAATTGTGATAAGTCCTATATAAAAAATAGTGTTTTAAATCAGTTGGGAGAAACTCTTAAAATTGTCCCTAACAGAATGGTTGGGGAAAAATATGCATAATTGATAAGAATAACCCAATTGTTAAATGTTGATTGTTCTGGTTCTGAATTTTGCTTTATTATTTGTACTTTTAAGATTTATATTTTTGTGATAGATAGGGATTTTTGCAACTGACAAAAACATTTGTGTCATCAATCTAGGGAGTAACAATCATAGATCAATCAATTAACATATATCCTGTCGAACATTACTTTCCACATGTTGAATCTGAAGATAATCAACATCCACCATATATGGTATGTTTTCTTAGAAAAAGCTATGCGTATTGAATGAGAATATTGCGATCAAAATTGTTTAAGATTGTGTCCTCTCTTTTACTGATTTTTTCTTTTGTAGATTGTATTGAAGTTTGCTTTTACATACCTGATATGTGTTGGCATCCAAAGGAAGGAACTCCTGTGACTACAGGTGGTAGTGTCGTGAATAAGGTTGAGGATGTTGTGACAAGCATGCTTGCTAGGGGGTTTGTTTTAGGGAAGGATGTTATGGGCAAAGCCAAGGAATTTGACGAGAAGCACGGTTTGACAGCAAATGCATCAGCTAAGGTTACATCATTCGACAAGAAAATTGGTCTCACTGAAAAGATCAGTGTTGGCAGTGCTATCATAAACGAGAAAGCAAAGTGGTAGATTCAAGTTTCAGAGAAAACTAAATCAGCGTTTGCAGCAGCAGAACAAAAGGTTAATAATGCAGGTTCTGCTCTTATGAAGAACAAGTATGTCTTCATTGGAGTATCATGGATGATTGGTGCATTCAGCAGGGTCACAAAGGTTGACACATCCAGAGCACTACATGGTGAAAGGTAAAAGAAAGATGGTTTGTAAGTTAAAGAAATCCCTGTATGGCCTTAAAAAAAGTCCTAGGATGTGGTGCTAGAAGTTTGATTCATATGTGTTGAGTTTGGGGTTTGTGCAGTCTAAATTTGATCAGTGTATATTTTAAATCTGATGGTGATTGTTTCTTGGTAATTACTTTATATGTTGATGACATGTTGTTTATTGGGAAAGGAAAAGGTTTGATTGCAGAATTGAAATCTCATCTCTCTGTGAAATTTGAAATGAAAGATCTTGGTGCAGTAAAACACATACTTGGGATGGAGATTAGAAGAGATCATGAGAACAGAAAGCCATGGCTTGGCCAGAGTAAGTATGTTTGTTCTATTTTGCAAAGGTTCAACGTGTAGGATTGTAAACCACTTTAGGTGTTCCTGTTACTTTTGAAAGGCGAATCTCTCCATTATTCATCAATGTCCTTCATCCCCAGTCAGAGATGGAAGACATGTTTCTTTTTAGTGCCTTACTAGAGTGCAGTTGGAAGCTTCAATTGTCATGAATTTGGTATGTATAAGACCATAAACAATTTCAAGCTAGAAAGTAGAATGATGAGTTTTTTCTCATTTTATGTCTAGATCGTGGAAGAGTGCATTGGGACTGTAAAAGTTAAGAGGGTATATCTTGATATTCTCAGTTTATGTAAATTAGAGTACTCTATATGTTATTCATGACAGAGGCGACCAACATTCTACACTAGGTATTCATGGTTTTGTGGAAAATTATCTAGAATCGTGGACCGGTGATGTTGATAGGAGAAGATCCTTACCTAGGTGCATAATGTGGTTACTCTTCCATGGTGGTGCAATCAGTTGGATGAGCTGAAGTGCACGAGGACTGGGGTCACTGATTTAGGTTCCCTATTTGTTGATAGAGTACATGATAGTTACTCATGACCATGTACTTGAAGCCCATTTGGCTTGAAGCATTATAGTGTTTACGAGTCATTAAGAAAAGCAAAACAGGGTGTAGTTTAGCAAGCCAGTACTGTGATAGTCGGAGCACAATACTGGACCTTGCGAATTATACCTGTAATTTTCATGCCAAGACCAAACACATTGATGTTCAGTATCACTTCGTGAGAGTCTATCACTGACAGATGGCAGGGTGACCAGCTAGAAAAGGTAGAGACCATGTTAGCAAATGTCCTGCCAGAAAATATCATGTGAGGCAGACTTAAGCCCGTAGCAGCATAGTGAAATCTTATGTGGTGTTTTGAGTCTATGGGCCTCAGCCCCTAGGAAGTTGATCCATGATGGTATCTATTCCCTTGGCCCTTTGCAAGTGTATTCGAACCACATAAACCTGGGAGATTGTTGGATTTAATAACCCTTTGTGTTGGGGGTCTCAATCTTGTTTGGTTTATTATGCATTCTTTAGATTTTCCTACAAACCGTTTCACCATTGATCAGTGCTCTAAACTAATGTGAAATATGGTGCTGTCAAAAGATTCCCATGTGATAGCTATATCATAGAAGGGATAGGTTTCTAGAGATATTATGCAACTATATTATTGGATGGATGGCAGAGATCTTAATAAGGTAGATCAAAAATAGGGGAGAATGGATTGTGGAAAGAAAGGAAGACATAATTTTAGACAATGTAAAGTTATTGCTCTTTGAATGCTATATCCACCTCATGGAAGAACCACATGGAAGACATTGTGATGTTGTGTAAACCATAGATGGTTTATCTTGTATAACCAGATGATGGCATAGTATGGTTGAAGGCTTAACCAGAAGAAACAAAATTATGTTATGAGATGGTCTGAGTTTGTAGCAAGTGATTGTAATATTGGAATGGCCTTCTAGAACATTGTTTCTGGTGATACTCACTATAAGAACACTTGCTCTGCAAGTGTATGTATATCTTGCTATTAGATTTGAAATACATTGAGTGGGATTTTGGAGTGTGGGGTTAAAAATTTAATCCAAATGGATTTTCCCCACATATATCTGGTGTTTGTGTTACATTGTTATTTTCTTGTTATGAAATGTATGTGCTTGAATTAACCAGTATGAATAGTGAAGTTTACCAAGTTCATTGCATAATATTGCTTGTTAGTTCAAGATTCCAGCGTAAACAATGAGTAGAGGATGGTTCAGCTACATTGCTCCATTTTCCTAACATATTAGTTCCTCTAACAAACATGATAAGGCATACACTGATCAGGGCTTCCAAATCATGTCTGAACTCTTGCACAACTAGTTTTTGTATGCATGAAAATATATCTAAGGTGAATGTTGAAATATCGGTATGCTTTCTCTAATGGTGGATTAGGTCTTAGAACAACAGAGCATTCTGTATAGGTCTTGTTTACATGACTCTTGAGCTTAGGTGTTAGTACAAAAAAACTATCTTGATAGACAATTGGGAGGAGATTAATTGTTAGAATGCTTTACATTCAATCTTCTTAGCATCCCTTTCTTCTTGACTAGGATCATGATTGAAGAGCCTACTTTTCTCTACTTATAGCTGATTTTTTCAGAGAATCAACAATGAGTACCAGATAGATTTTATGAAGAATATGGAGGGGTCACTCAGTGAAGAGAAATAACTATAGATAATGAAGAATTTGGTGGGGGTATGAGCTAGCATGACTATCAGTGTAAGAGGATAGGGATTCTACAAAGTAGTTTACATTGGTTTTATAGAGGTGGTCTATTTTTGACTCTAAAAGTATGATTGTACTTAAGTTTTAAGGCACGATTATGCTATTTATAGCATTTACAGTTTATCAACTTACTTCATTATTCTTACACTTTACATAACTCGGCGCGCATAAATAGTTGGAGGCATTAATCTGATCTCGTGAAGAGATGTTTTATTTTCTATTTGAGCTAGTTCAATGAATATAGGGAGCTCATGTTTTCTATTTAAAACTTTGGTAATCAAACATCTTGTTAGTTTTATATAAGTTTTGAAGTATGTACAACTTGGGTGGATCTGGTAACAATATAAAAGAATGTCCATGTTTGATTGATTTCTTGATGTTATAATAGACATACTTATTAGTTTTATGATAAGTTTTGCAGTATGTATCAACTAACTCCTTCCACGAATATATGATGATACGTATATGGGTATATATATCCCATATAGGGATATATGAGTGAGCACCATATAATATATGATAAGAAGTCAGCAGGAATGAAGAAAAGTGCAACAGTTTTAGATCATTTAGTGATCCTTTCAAATAGACAGGATCCTTAAATTAAATCCAAAGAGTTGAGTAAACACTAAAAAAAACTAATGGGCTTTATGTCCTGTTAAAATCAAGGTACTTTGAGATACAAGAGCCATTATTAGACAGAGTAATCTGTGCCCAGATTTCTAAAATTTACAATTAGATCATAGATTTTCCTCACACAAGGTTGCACTATTTAAATTGTAAAATATTAAAAGGTATATCAAACCTTAAGTATAATATTAACAAATTAGGGGATACTTAAAAAAATAACTTAACTAAAATAATTAAAATTTTTAATGAAAGATTGGCTAACAATCAATATATAGAATTCGTCAACATTCATTGTATCAATTGCAATAATTATGTTAATAATAAAAAATGCTAAAATTAGAGGAATCGAATAACTTAGACATTAGGATCCTTAATATCATTTAAAAATCAAAATGGGTAAAAAACAGGGCATAAAGATCAAATTTTAAGGGTGAATATAGGCAACTAATGTTTGTACCAGTTTATCAGAAGAGAAAGGGCTAACCAATTTCTACAAAGATACAGGTTAGTCATCTGCCACAATTATTTTTTATAAGTTGCAATGCACACTTGAGGATGCAAATATTTTGAAGGACGTGTCATCATTTTTTTATAACGCATTCATAGTGATGGTCCAAACGAGTGGTCAAATTCTAACTATAATGTATTTATGTACGATTTCAATTTCCTTTCCCATTGACTAGACAATTGCAGCGTAATGAAATGGGTGGAATGGTAATGTAAGTATGCCAAATAAGCAATTGCAATGTGCACAATGCAATATGAATGTCAAACGAAATATGTTATTTGATTTAGAGGGATAGTTATTTCTTTTGTAGTTGATGTTGGATAAGGGGTGTGATTGACGATTCTAATTTTCTATTAAAGCCACAACAAATGTTCTAAAGTACATTGGAAGCGATGTTAAATAATAGTTAGTTGTGTAATAATTGAATATAAATGCAAGTGAGACATGTAAGTTTGCTAACACTCACTTTTGAGAATGTAGTGAATGTAAAGTGTCGGTGTCAAAGTAGATTTAAAGATCCACTCAGTGCTTTAACATATTAGCTCTGCAAGAAAAATAAATGAGACAAAATATGCAAGCAAATATAAATGAACCTTAAATGGCTAGGGTACATTGTAGAGTGCTTTATTACCTCAAAGAGTTTGAGAGCATCTCAGAGCTATTTTGTGCATATCATAAAATTATGGCATTCCATGAGACCTCATTTGTTTGAGGCATTTTGCAAACAAAAATCCACTTTCCATTATACTTTGATGGATGTTCATACCTTGTGCTAAGGCTCCCATATTGGTATAGAAAGGGAGTATGCTGACAAAGGTTGTGGAGGTTGGGTTGTCAGTTGTTTAGAAAAGTTTTTTTGTAAATACTTATTCTATCAGTACATCTAGATTATATGGATCGTCACTCAGTTATTCTTAATTGTATATAGGCTAGATATGTGGAGGCATTTTCCCCCTTACTTGTTGGTTTGGTGATATGTATAAAATGCATGCATGAGTCGATAACTTAGTTTGTTTTATAGTCTATGGGTTGAATGGAGTAGAGAACTGTAATTGACAACCAAGTAACCTCCATAATAATTTCCTGAACCAAGGAACTTTTAGGCCCACCTTTAAGATTGTTATGGTTTTCAACACCTTGTAACTTATGAGCTTCTGATTGCTCTCTTTTCCCCTTCCAACTCTCCTGAACAAAAGGCATAAAATAAAGCCACACCTTTCATAGAATATCTTGTGTATGTACATGCCAAAATTCAAGGCCATTCCCCTTAAAGACCAAAATTTAAGGTTCTAAATGATAAACTAGGTTCTCACACTAATTCTAAATTAGAGAGACTGAGTATGGCTTTATTTGTATCGACAAAGTTTCAAATACTAAACATCACAAGTTGATACCTATCATATATGTTTTTTACATCGTTCTATGATCTATGGGACCTGATGCTTTCCACTTGGACCTATTAAGTTCTCTTTTCATCTGCAACATAGTGAATAACAACAATCTCAAATCTATGACCCACCGCACTTGTAGAAGGCACCTATGAGGCACCCTTAGTGCATTATTCTAGACTTTCAGCTTCCACTTTCTGAAGAAACTTTGATCAACACTAGGACTTGCAGCACCAGGTTGAAGCAAACCACCATGTAATAATCAACAAAAAACATAACTTGTTAAGTTGCATGGATCTTTCAATCCGCTTTAGAGACAAACTTTCACTGTATATGAAGTTTTATAAGAAAGAGAAAAAGTGTGAATCCCATAATATTTAACATATACAATCTTAGTTGTAACAAGCATAAAGTGAAACACTATTGGCTTTAGTTAAAATAATCTCTGTTGAATGAGATTTCATGCAGTCACCGGCAATGCACACTGCTTGAGATAGAGCCCTAGCTGATAGGTAAAAACATGCAATGATAGCAGATATTATCCTTTTCAATGTTGTAAAACGTTGGAAAAATTATGTGAGAACTACAACCATTTAATAATACATTTGTGTTTGTTATAGACAATCATGTGGCAAACATCCCAAGTAGAAAAGGTTATTTTTCAAGGAACTTTTTGTTGTAACAAAGATTCTTAAAATTTGTAACATTTAAAAAAAAATTTATCTAAACAGGAAATATTAATCACATAAACCATAAAATAAATAAAAAAAGAAACGACGACAAAAATAGTAGATATTAAAACTATAATGTCCAAATGGCATATATCTTTTTGGGTATTGATAAAATAAATACTGAGGTGATGAATATTACACTAGTACAATACATGACTACAAAATACAAGGTGGAATGTGGTGTGCAATATCAACTATTAGAAGTTTGAGTGCCAAGATCAAAGGCTTCCTCTTGAGAAGAATTGTGATTATCTTGAGGTGGATTTTCATTTGAAGTATGCTTTTTTGCACCCTCTAACATATGCTTACTAATCTCTTTTGAATAGAGTTGCAATACACGGCTTCCACAGTCTTCTAATTCGGAAGTTGTAACATCTTGAGCAACTATTAATGCCTCTTCTTCTATTTTCTTTACAACAACACGAGGTTCAATCCAAAACAGTATAACATTAGTTTGTTTTAATAGCTAATTTTGTAAGTTGTGTAGTATGAATGCAATGTCATATCAATGCAATGTAATGTATTTCTAGTCTCAATGGTGAGATTAAAGTGGCAAGGCACTTACCTAATAATAAGATAGCTAGAAAAATTGCATATGTGAGAATTCCACACAAGGTCACCCTCCTTTTCTGTGGAGAAGTTTAAAGCCGGCAATGGTGCCAAAGGTTGTTTGATACATACACCTAAGTTCCCATCTACCATATATTTTATAATAATATCAAACATGTGCCTAGAAGCCCATATAAATGCCATCTAAGTTTTACAAAAAATTATTCATGTCCTTCACTTGATTAATATGGTGTTGGTTGGATGGTTGGTGTATGAAATCAGATGTAGACTATTTGTTACATGGATTAATCACTTTTTTTTATTCCCATAGAAATCCCACCAGTAAGAAAAACACAATTGAATGTATAACAACATAACAAGAAGTTAAAGTGTTGGCTAGATTTTCTGCATAGCATCAAACCTAGGCAGTCATGAGATAAATCTCCCTCATTTAACCGGTGAGGCTCCCGTGTCAGATTTGTCAATATAAATGTGCAGTTCTTCTGTTGTAAATGCATCAGTGCCAGGTTGGCCGTAGATAACTCATCATCCTTATTTTTAATTGCATATGAGCAATTAAAAAATCTGGAAAGCACTCAGGGTGAATGAAAATTCAATGAAGGCTTCAACTGGAAGATGAGAGCACATGCACAAGGTCTTGGAAGGAATTTCCCACACACTGTCTTCTTCATGGGCTGCATTCGAAACAAGAGGATGAAGCCTTTGTGCCAGAAACTTTTGCAACTATGAGATCTAGATCTGGATCTGCATATGGATTTGCATCAGCATCTGCATCTGGATATGGATCTGCACCTGTATAACAAATTCTGGCAACTGGGCTATGGATGGAAAAGTTGCAGCTCGAATAATTCCACTGCTTTTAATCTGCATGCATGAGTGAAGTCTTTCTTGCTCTGGATTTGTCTATCAATTCAGCAAGAGGTTTTGAGCCTAGATCTGTGTCTCCAGTATCTGTAAATTTAGAAGTGATGCATGACTCCGTTGTGCTTCCTTTTTCATCTTCCTTCGCCATAGCTTTGTCTGTCTTTGTCTGAACAATTCTTTTTCTTCTTATTTGACTGGAATTCTTCAAAACTGGTGCAGATCTGGACAATTCTTCAGATTCGGAGGATATATGCAATGTATTGGACATTGATAAAAGCTCCTTTTCCTTTGTAAAGCACCTGTAATGAATTCCTACAATTTATTCAGACAAAAATGGCCATCGGAGCATGAATAGTGAATTTTAATTGTAAAAATCTGCACTTTTCAAGCTTGCTGCCCCAAAAAATGGTGTTTAATTTGCACATAAAGAGAGCATGAATCCTTTCAACAACACTTGAGCACCTGTAACACCTGTGTAAACAATTATGCAGACAAAGATCAACCTCCTTCAAAGCATGCGCCAAATTTGGAAGCTTTTAGCCTTGTTTCCACCTTACCCGAGCAAAATCCTTCTTCAAATGGGGGCGCACTTTTCCTCTTGGCTGCAATTCTTTACCTGTGAATTAAATAATTCACCCATATCGCTGCCCATGCTTATATAACCTTCACAATTCTATAATTAATAATTGCCCTAACAATTAAAGGCAATCAATTAATTAAAAATCATGCTCTTCTCTTTTAAAAATAGCATGTTTAAGGACAGCCATCCAATAAATTAAATTAATCCAATTTAATCCTTCACACATCACTTCACTTAAGCTTCACAGTGTGCTTTGACCATAGCCACTGAAAATAGAATTTAATATAATCTTTTAATACTTTAAAAAGTATTAATTCCTTCTCAGAAGGGGCTGCATTAAATAAATTAAATTTATTTAATTTTGGAATTCTATTTCCAATTGATTTATTCCCCTTTGCTTTTGTTGACTTTTCCACAAGCCTATGTGCCAAAATTGGGTGAATAAATATTATCAAATATTTATTTAATGCATTATTATTCACCCAAGGTGGGTCGCACTTTTTTGCATAATAGAATTCTATTTTTAAGAATTTCTGACAATGGGATTTTTTACCCTGCAAGGCAGCGCAGAAATCCCATGATCCACTTAAATGATTTGACTTTGACAATGGGATTATTTACCCTGCAAGGCAGGCAATAAAATCCCATGATTTCACTTAAGTCACTTTTCTTTTATTTCACCATGGGAATTTTTACCCTGCAAGGCAGGCAATAAATTTCCGCCTGCCTGCAGCCTCTAACTTTCCCACTCCAGCTTAAGTGAATTTTATATTACGGGAAAAAGTACCCTGCTAAGCAGGTACAAATTTCCCACCTGCCTGTTGCTTCTATTTTTCCCACTGCAGCTTAAGTGAATTTTCTATCACGGGAAAAAGTACCCTGCAAGGCAGGCAATTAAATCCCACCTGCCTGCTGCTTCTATTTTTCCCACTGCAGCTTAAGTGAATTTTAAAACACGGGAAAAAGTACCCTACTAGGTAGGCATAAAATTTACATCATGCCTACGACTTCTATTTTTCCTATTGTAGCTTAAATCCTTTGTTTTCCAAAAATGCGCCCAACCCCGCAGGGGCTTTTATGTGCACGACTTCACTTTTTCCCAGTGATCCAGACCTCCGATGGTGACTTCCTCTGGGCATAATGTGCGTATATGTTTTCCAGCTGCTCCAGGCCAAAAATCGGGCTTACCCGGCAAAGGAATTGTTCTAGAGAAATTTCACAGAAAATGAAACGGGACACCACAAAAACACGAAAAATTGCCAAAAGTTACAAATAAAGCCCAAAACTTAAAATAAGTTAAAATCCTTCTGGCACATAGGAATAATAAGATATTCGCTCATAATAGAGTTAAAACGGAGCGCAAATAGCCTCATACGGGGCTCAAAATAATTAAATACAAATTTCCCGCAGACAAATCCTGATGACAGAATATAACAACTTTGGGCATCTGGGTATTTGGCGAAAAAGGCTAATATGGCTCTTTGGGATTATCTTGACGCAATATAAGAACTTTCAGGCAATAAAAATACAAAACGACCCATTATTTTAAAAGTACGAAAATTTTTCGGATAGGGTAGTCACAGATTTCAGGATGAAATCTGGGTGACACCAGTTGGCTCCGTCTGTGGACATCTTTTTCTCTGTCAGAATGACAAAGGGAAAAGATGAGATCCCAGCATCTCTAGTTTCGTATATTGTCTTTTAGGCACGGGGTCAGGCAAACAAACACAACACAAAAACAAAAACAAAACAAGGAAAAACAAACAAAGTTTTATTTATATACATACAGGTTTTAACCTGCTTTTTCAGTCCCTGAACAGCTTCAGATGCTGCTCGTTGAAAGGCAATGGTAACTCAATTCCATCCCGGTAGGCAAGGAAGAAAGTATCCATCCCTACAACTCTTTTGATCACGAAGGGCCCTTTCCAGAGTGGATCAAATTTGTTATGCATGTCCTTCGGTTCATGTCCCTTGTCCCACCAGAGTACCCAATCTCCGATCTTGAACTTCCTTTCTTTGGCCTTCTTGTCGAATACTCTAGGCAAGTCCTTATGAAGTCCTTAAATAACCAAATAACTAATAACAATGGAACACATATTTTTATAAAACTGAACTTTTTTTCTTTTCCTCTATCATGGGATTCATTGGATAAGGTTAAGTCTCATATAAAATCTATAAAAGGGAAGCTCAAATAGGAATTCAATCATCAACAAACATAAGGATAAGTACCATACAGAGATGCAAAGGATGTTGAGTAAGTGGTCAAGAGATTGCTACACGATTCAGATGTTACCTTGTAGAAATAATGCAAAGAAAGAGCAGAGTAATAAATACCTGAGAATTACGAATGAGTCTATTAGATATTCCTTTGCACTCTGTTAGATATTTTACTCCTTTATAAAATATTTGTCGAAAGGATTGTGGGGTTAATATATTTTTCCTTTACAATGAGGAAATCAACAATCCCTAAACAGAGTATTCAAGTAAATATGTGCACTGAAACAAACCCCACTGGCGGTAGTTGTACCCTCCCTTAGTTCCTAATCCTCTACTTTTTGCATATGCAGGTGGTCACAGTTGAAATTAGGGATGTCACAACTGCTTTAGGGGTGGTCGTATCGGCATTTGCTACTACGAGTTATTTTGTGAGTAGCAAGGTCTGTGTCAAATCATTCGAGCAGTGCAAAACCTACTGTAAGCAAACCTTCACCGACAACTATGATGAATTATTTTTTGAGCTTGAGGCCTGGTATTGAAAAAACTATCAAAATACTTCAATACAATACCGAAAAAAATCACTCGAGAATCGCTCTAGGAAAACATGAAACTAATTTTATCAAAAGCAACCACCCGTCAAAATGCTTGTCAACCGTCAAATTTAACACAGTATCATGAATGACCGAAAAGGCCTTTCCCATAGGGGGAACACCTTCAGCGTAAAAATAAAAGAGAGTTATAAGAGTAGGGGCAACCGAAAAATTCACGGTCCCATAAAAATGTCACGAGGGCACAAGAAAATGCCCAAATGGCAAACAGAAAGTATGAGAGTTACAAAAGAAGGGAGAGCGCTGGGCACAAGCCACAACTTCAAGAGGAAGAGGAGGATCATCCCAGGGAGGGATGGACACTCCACTTGATGGCTCAGCTGAAGGAGGATCGACATGTCAACCATCTTGATCTGGCATCTACATTTGCAAAGGCACAATAATCCATCAACCAGGGGGCAGAGAGCTAGCAAGTGTCTGAACTCCAAGCTGAGGAGAGGCCCACCACAGAGATCTAGCCACGACCTTCCCCCTCGAAGGAGGACTTCAACCTAACCTGAAAGAGGACGGAACTGAAGGGCAACCGAGGCATAGTGATGGTTGTGAGAGCAGCTTCCATGATGCGAACCTAGTGGAGGAGGCCACCAAGGTAGACATGGCTGAGGTGGCAGTGGCAAGGGGTTCGGAGGGACCCGACTCATCGTGCACGGTGCACTCCCCTAGTCTGCGAGCAACTCTTGCAAGTGAGAAAATTCCAGAGCAACTTTTTCTGCTTGAGCTTGAATATGTATACACACAATAGACAATATAACCACTTTTTCATTAATGGAGAATAAAGCAACAGATTGATCATTCTCGAATAACATATAATTTCAAATTTTCCAAACATGAAATGAAATAAAAGCTCTAAATAATTTTCATATATTATCAATACAATCAGGCCATGGGCTGAAATCTCCAAACAAAGTCAGACACCAGTGAAAAAAATCTGGGTGGTAGGGTTGAAAGAATGAATGAATCCAAAACCAGATGGTCTGAGCATGGGAACAAGACCAAAACAAATGCCTGAAAATTCAAGTTTAGAATAGAAAGGGTATTTAGGATTGGGAATGCCGATGTGACTTCGACATTCGCCAATAAGGAGGCCCTGATAAATAAGGCACCAAAGAAAATGGTTAACATTAGGCTCAAGTAAGGATTCCAAGCACGGGAAAGCCTATGAAGCCATGTAGATTGTGCAGATTATAGGCCCCAAGGGGTGTTGCGTTTGGCCATGGCAAGTGAAATGGGGCTCAATAACTAGTAAATGGTGTCGGCATTATAGCAGAAAGAAGCAATATCATGATTCCACCACCAATCGCACCACCATGCTTCCAAAGGATTCCAAGTTTTTGGAGCATGACATCTGACATTGATTCTTGAATTTTGTAGATAGATGGAAGGTTCAAATTGGCAAGATAAAATTTCATCTTGAGCTCGGGCCAGGGAATTTAGTCTCTACGAGAGACCAAATCCAGAGTGGTGTGAATCTCTTTTCAAGAAAGTTGGAGAGCTTTGATTCTTAGAGTTTCTGTAAGCGGAAGACTATTATCAATGATGATGGGATACCACCAAATATTCTAAGACTTGAAAGAGATCCCAGTGTGAAATCCATCGCCAATCCAACGCAACAGGGGTTTCACAAATTCAAAAGATTTCCATATGCTTTTGGCGACGAAAGTACCAAAAATATTAACATACACCCTGTTAATAATTAAGGTGAACAACACTATATTGTTCCAATATTTTTTGTCGTAAGGAGCACCAAAAGAAATGCAATACTGAAGCAAAAATTTCCAGGTTTGACTGCCTAAAAGACATCTCACAACCCATTTAGAACATAAAGCCACACTTTTCCTGTAAACATCGATAATTCCCATTCCACCTTGATCTTAGAGTAGACAATAGACTTCCCATGCCACCCGATGAAAGCCAACAGAACCAGAAATTTTACACCAAAGGTAGTCCCGAAGTAGCTTAGCAAGATTGGCAAACGAAGTCTTGGAGGGGCACCAACACACAACATAATAAACATGGGTGGTTGTAAGAATCTTGGTACACACTAATAATTTACCAACCAAGGAAAGGGATTTAGAAGACCACCAAGAAACTTTATGTTCAACTATGTCGATCACATACTACCATAGAGTGGCAGAATCACTATCAAAGACAAAAAATGCCTAAAATTTTGAATTGATCTTCACGTCCTATCCACTTCCAGGGGTAACCTTTCAACCAATCGAGCATCAACCAACAACTTTGTTGATAGCCCAACGTCTTAGCCATCTATATGTTGGATCCTGAAGCAAGACAAAAAATGTAAAGGCAATCAAAAACAACTACCACATTCTGCTCAGATTCAATAAGGGTAAGAAAGGAGTCGTCAACAAAATGACCATTAATGAGTTGAGTCGTATGATCTGGAAAATAAATTCCTTGAATGTGGCCTTGATTAGCACATTGAGAAATAAGATATCCTAAGGCATCAACAACTTAGACAAACATAGAAGGTGCTAGAGGGCGCCTCTGTCTGATAAAGCAGAAGAGGAAAATCGAGGTGAACTTATTTCCATTGATCGTAAGGCAAACAAATGCATTGGAGAACAAATTTTAGACTTCTGAGGTGAAAATTCTCTAAATCCTAAGGTTGTGAGCACAACCAAAATAAAAATCCATTCGATATGATCATAAGCCTTTTCAAAGTCAATTTTGAGAAACAACGGCCATTACAGATACAACCAAGCCCATTTCATTCCTTCTCAGACTACTATAAGATTGTCCAGAATGTAGCGGCCTGATAAAACCTATCTGCTCTAGGAAAATAATCTTGGGTAAAATATTGGCAACGTGAAGAGCTAGGGCCTTAACAAGAATTTTGTATGAAACATTTAACAAGGCAATAGTCCTCTAACTAGTAATATGCTCTCGATCACCAACCTTAGGAATGATTTTAATGTTGCCTTGATTTATGAAACTCCCAAGAGAATTGGTTTGGAAAGCTTCATTGTAGACTATAAGCAGGTCGGGACCAACAAACAATCATGTCACTTTGTAGAATTCACAAGGAAAATAATCCAATCCCGGAGATTTATCATCAGTAAGGCACATCAGAGCGATATAAATCTCATCCAAAGAAAGAAGAGCATTGTAATAGTCATGATCCTTGGGAGAAAGTTGTTGAGTTGTGGAGCTCAATTACTTCGTATTAGCATGCAATATGAAACTTACTGGAAAACACAGTAACCGACATTGGTTCTGGAGGGACTAACATCGGTCAGGCAAGGAGGAACCAACATCGATTACGGCTAACCGATGTCGGTTACCTGTCTGTGGGTGTTTTAATTAACTCACGGGAATCAGATCTATTTTTAGTATTAAAGTATATCTATTGATTGTAATTGCATGGCTAAGTGCCCTAAGTTTTTATACGCCTATATAAGCATGAAAGC
Organism: Taxus chinensis; assembly: GCA_019776745.2. Lineage (NCBI taxonomy): Eukaryota > Viridiplantae > Streptophyta > Pinopsida > Cupressales > Taxaceae > Taxus > Taxus chinensis. The sequence continues at coordinate 847,309,319 of CM034148.1, read as the reverse complement.
TAGGGTTTAGAAAAAAGAATTAAGAAGAACTTGCAAAATTTGATGATTATTGTGAGAATAATTGTGAGAGAGAGAATTCTTGGTGAAGAAGAAAAATCTTGAGAGTAAGACAATATTGTACATCTGAGAGGTGTGGAAGATTGTAAATATTCATTGTATATCTTGTGAAAGATTTGAATAATAGATTGACTTGTTTCTTGGTGGACGTAGCCCACACTGGGTGAACCACGTTAAATTTGGTGTTGATTTATATCTTTTGTTATGTATATTTCTTCTGGTAGAATATCTGCTTTTATTTACATGTATGCTTAGATCTGATATATTATCTGTATAACCGGTGTGTTAACCCAAACAAATGGTATCAGAGATTTGTTTGAGGGTTGTGTGTGTTAACAGATTTACTCACAGAGGGTTTTCTGATTGAGTGGGAGCTACAACAATGGGAGAAGAAAACAAATACAAGGTAGAGAAATTTGACGGCCAAAATTATCAATTATGGAAGATGCAGATTGAGGATTATCTTTATCAAAGAGATTTGTATTTACCGTTGGATGAGAAGTCTAGACCTACAAGATGACTAATGAAGAATGAAAAATTCTTGACATAAAGGCTTTGGGATCTATAAGATTGAGCCTGACAGCATCCATGGCTTCCAATATTATAGAAGTGACTTCTATGGTATGGTTAATGAAATCTCTTGCTAATTTATATGAAAAACCTAGAGCTTCAAATAAAGTTTATTTGATGAAGAAACTATTTAGTTCTAAGATGCATGAAGGTGGATCTGCATCTAGTCATTTGAATGATTTCAGATCTATTGTAAATCAGTTAAAATCGGTTGATATACCGTTTGATGATGAAGTGAAAGCACTTTTATTCTTATATTATTTGCATGATAGTTGGGATAAATCAGTAATAGTTGTTAGTAATACAACATCTGCTAATAATATTTTGAAGTTTGATGATGTGGTTAGTATAATCTTGAATGAAGAAATTTGTAAGAAGAGTGCAGAGGAATCATCATCTGGGAATGCTTTGAATGTAGAAAGTAGGGGCAGGTAGAAGGAGAGATCCAAGAGTAAGAGTAATGGGAAATCAAAGTCAAGGGATAACATATCTAAATCCAAAGGTAAGGGAATTACTTGTTGGAAATGTGGAAAGAAAGGACATGCAAAGAAATATTGTTGGTCAAAGAATAAAGAGAACCAACAACTAGACAAAGGTAAAGAAACAAATCTTGTTGCAACAGAGGTAATGCAAGATGCTCTTATTCTTTCTTTAGATAATATAATTTAATCATGGGTTTTAGATTCAGGAGCTTCTTTCCATGCAACCCCTAATAAGGGTTATTTCAGAAATTATGTCCAGGGTAATTTTGGGCATGTTTATTTGGGTGATGATGAACCTTGCAGTATTACTGGTAAATGGGAAGTTCATCTAAAATTGTAGAATGAAAATACATGGGTATTGAAAGATGTGAGGCATGTGTCAAGCCTTAGGAGTAATTTTATTTTTGCAAGGCAAGTAGGTGAAGTTGGTTGCATGGTTACATTTACATGAGACTCTTTAAAAGTCACTGAGGGTGCTTTTGTTGTGGCAAGAGGTAAGAAGATAGGAACGTTATATTTATCTACCTGTGTTACTGATTCCTTTTTGGCATTATCTACTTCAGATTCAGATGCATATATGTGGCATAATCGGTTGGGCCATATGAGTAAAAAATGAATGCAAATCTTAAAGGCTAAGGGTAAGTTATCAGATTTGAAATATTTAGTTCTTGATTTTTATGAGCATTGTGTTTTTGGAAAGCAAAAGAGAGTGAGATTTCTCAAAGTTGGGGCAACTGAGAAGGAGCAGAAATTGGAGCTTGTACACTCAGATGTGTGGGGACCAGCTCGAGTAGTTTCTCATGGAGGATCCCAGTATTATGTTACTTTCATTGATGATGCTACAAGAAAGGTACGGGTTTATTGTATTAAACATAAATATGATGTTTTTAAAACTTTTAAAAGATGGAAATCACTTGTTGAGAATGAATCAATTTCAAAGTTAAAGTGCCTTAGATCTGACAATGGTGGTGAATATTGTAGCAAGGCTTTCAATGATTATTGTTCAGTGAATGGGATACGTAGAGAAAGAACGGTTCCAAGAACACCACATGAGAATGGTGTTGCTAAAATAATGAACAGAACAATCATAGAACTTGCTAGAAGTATGGGGATACATTCTGGATTGCCCTTGTAGCTGTGGGAAGAAGTAGTTGATACATCGGTTTATTTGATTAACCGTAGGCCTTCAAGTTTACTAGATGGAGGAATACCAGAGGAAGCTTGGACTGGAAAAGAGGTAGATCTTTCTTTTCTTAATGTTTTTGGTTCAGAAGCTTTTGTGCATATTGATGAAGGAAAATAGAAAAAAGTTGGATGCAAAATCTAAGAGATGCACTTTCATTGGTTATGGATCTGGTGATTTCGGATTCTATTTTTGGGATTTAGAAAATTATAAAATTATTAGGAGTCGTGATATTGAATGGAATGAAAAGAGAATGTACATGGATCAAATTTTGATACCCAGGGATGAACCGATTGAGAATTTTATGAATAAAAATGAACTCTCAGATTTAAAAGTAATACCAACAAGGTTACACAGTAACTAGTGTCAGTTGATCCCTGACTGACATCGATCAGTAGAACCAGTATCGGTTATAGAAGAGTAGAACCGACATCAATTAGCAAAACCGACATTGGTTACAGGTGACCAGCATCGGTCGCTGACAGATTTGGATACAAATGTCCAGGAGGTCTAGAATGAGCCTCCGGTACCCCAAAATCCTGTTAGAAGGTCACAAAGGGTAAGTAAACCTCCAAAAAGATTTACACCTCTATTTTATTTATTACTAACTGATAATGGTGAACCAAAGAATTTTGAAGAAGCAATGTAGGATGAGACCCACGTCTAATGGGAACATGACATGGATGAGGAGATGAACTCCTTGGAACAAAACCAGACTTGGGATTTGGTTAAGTTGCCAGCAGGTAAGAGGACATTGCAGAACAAGTGGGTTTATAGGATCAAGGAAGAAGAGGGTGGACAGAAAAGGTACAAGGAAAGGCTTGTAGTAAAGGGATTTACACAGAAAGTTGGTATTGATTTTGATGAAATAAATTTTCCTGTTGTTAAGATGAATTCTATTCATATTGTATTGAGTTTAGTTGTAGTAGAGGATTTGCATTTAGAGCAACTAGATGTGAAGATGAATTTCCTTCATGGTGATTTGGATGAAGAGATTTATATGCAACAACCTTTTGGGTATGTAAGTCAAGGGTAAGGAGAAATGAGTGTGCAAGTTGAAAAAGATCATATATGGTCTCAAGCAAACTCCAAGGCAATGGTACATGAGGTTTGATAGTTTTATGCATGAGCATGGTTACTTGAGATGTGAATCTGACCATTGTGTTTATTTCAAGAAGCTTGAAAATGGGAGCTATATTATTTTGTTACCATATGTGGTATGATATGCTTATTGCATGATCTTGTATGCAGAACATTGGTGAGCTTAAGGGAAAGTTAGCTCACACATTTTCTATGAAGGATTTAGGATCTGCAAAAAGAATCATTGGCATGCAAATACACAAAGAGAATAAGAACAAGAAATTGTATTTGTCTCAAGAGGATTATATCTACAGGGTGTTAGAAAGCTTTAAGATGCAAAATGTAAAACATGTTAGTACACCTATGGTTGGACACTTCAAATTGAGCAAATATTAGTGTCCATCATCACATGAAAGAGGTCAAATACATGACATGAGTGTCATATGCTTCACCAGTTGGGAGTCTCATGTATGTAATGGTTTGTACCCGAACAGACATTGCACAAGCAGTGGGAGTTGTGAGTAGATATATGGCCAATCTAGGTAAAGAGCATTGGAAAGCAGTCCAATGGATACTCAGGTATTTGTAAGGGACATCTAGCATGCATTTATGCTATGGAGGTTTGGATATTTCATTACATGGCTATGTTGATTCGGATATGGCTGGAGATCTGGATGGTAGGAGGAGCACTACTAGATATATTTTCATAGTAGGTGGGACGATAGTTAGTTGGATTTCAAGATTGCAGAAGGTTGTCGCTTTGTCTACTTCAGAGGCATAGTATGTTGCGACTACAGAGGCTAGCAAGGAGATGATATAGATGAGTAGGTTCATGAAAGAGTTGGGAAAGGAGCAAGATGATTACAAATTGTTTAGTGATATTCAGAGTGTAATTCATTTGGAAAATAACTCAGTGTTTCATTTAAGAACGAACCACATTTAGTTGACATATCACCTCATACGAAAAGTATTGGAGGATGGGCACTTGAATCTGGAAAAGATTCACATGATTGAAAACCCTGTGGATATGCTAACGAAGCAATTAACAAAGGAGAATTTGGAGCTACACTCCACTTCTGTTGGTCTTCGAGCTTGAGACTTGAAGAGGAAGAAACAAAGCTAGATAGGGATCCAATAATGACGTTGTACATGGTATAGTGTAGTAATTAATCTCCAAGTGGGAGATTGTTGAGTTGTGGAGCTCAATTACTTTGGATTAGCATGCAACATGAAACTTGTTGGAAAACATAGTAACCAAAACTGGTTATGGATGGACCGACATCGGTCAGGAAAGGAGTAACCGACATTAGTTAGGGCTAACCAGCGTCGGTTACCTGTTTGTGGATGTTTTAATTAACTCACAGGAATTAGATCTATGTTTAGTATTAAAACATATATATTGATTGTAATTACATGACTAAGTGCCCTAAGTTTGTATATACATATATAAGCATGAAAGCTAGGGTTTAGAAAAAGAATTAAGAAGAACTTGCAAAAGTTGATGATTATTGTGAGAATAATTATGAGAGAGAGAATTCTTTGTGAAGAAGCAAAAACTTGAGAGTAAGACAATACTGTACATCTGAGAGGTGTGGAAGATTATAAATCTTCATTGTAGATCTTGTGAAAGCTTTAGATAATAGATTGGCTTGTTTATTGGTGGACGTAGCCCACACTAGGTGAACCACATTAAATATGGTGTTTATTGATATCTTTTGTTATGTATATTTCTTTTGGTAGAATATCCACTTTTATTTGCATGTATGCTTATATCTAATGTATTATATGTATAACCAGTGTGCTAACCCTAACAAAATCTTCACTGGAACCACATCGATACATTACTGCAAGGCAATAGCTCACTCATTCAAAGCCTCTTGAGTTTGGAAAACTAATCAATAATACTCAACAAAGGCATTTAAGATCTCTAGAAAATCCATGAGCCGTTATTGATCAACTTGAATAGCTTTGATTTGTTGACAAACATGTTTGGCCTGGAGGGATTTTAAAAGTGCTTTGACGCTTTGTCTCCCACCTTGAGCTCGTGCAGCCTCCACAAAATCTGCGCACCACGTGCCAAGTTAGATTCCATGAACTTGGAGTTGTGCCAAGTATCAACAACCTGTAATTGAAGAGTTATATCAAAAGGATTAGACTCAAATAGAATGGATATCCTTCTGAATTATTTGTGTAGAGTCGATTTTACCCATTTATAGACTCAAATAATCTACTTACTGAACCGGCGGAGGAAACAGGTGGTGCATTGAATTTCCACTTCCCACCTCTCGTTCCTGCTGGCAGGAAAAGGAAGATGTGACACTATGTTCTAAACTTTAGTAATAAGCGAGACCACCCCTAGGTGACTCAACAAGGAAAGATTAATATGGAATTGATTAGATGGGACTTTCAATATGGCCTGACACTAAATAATCTTAAATAGAAATCAGATGATGATCTGACAAAAGCACATTTGACCACACTGTGATAGGGGAGAAGCTTTACATGTCAAAATAAAAAGTAAGCTACTGAGAGAGAAGTACATAATCAAGTCTTTTAAATACTTGATCACATCCTTCTCAAATATTGGTCCAAGTATACCAAGCTTGAGCCTTAAATTGCTGCCACCATCTAAGCAAAGGATCATAAAGCCCCCAAAGACTTTTACAGAAATACAAGGTCGCACACTTGTCGACACACCAGCACATAGGGAGGGCACCAAATATATCATCTAGATATTCTATCATATTAAAGTCACCACACACTAGCCAATAAGCTAAAGGTAAGTTGTCACCTAACCATTTTCATAATGTCATTTTTTCATAGTCATCATTAGAAGCATAAACATTAAGAATACCAAATAAAATATCATTAATCACCATTATCACCCACACAACCCGATTTGAAGGATCTTGGCCGTAGGAGGTGATTATGGCCGAGAAACTTGGGGCTATGAAAATGCTAGCGCAACCTTTCTCATCAATGTGTTGAGTATGAAAATGTGAAAAAGTTGGAGCAATTTAAGTTAGCGTATTCTAACACAAAAAACTAGAAATTTAAATTTCCTACAGACAAATAATATCAAGGCAGCTGAAATGCTAGCAAGTAATTGAACATAATATTTGTGAGAGGTCTCTGTAAGACCCCTGACATTCCACCAGATAAAATTCATGAAAATCGTACATATCAAACTCCCCCTGGCTATCTGTTACGCCATCCTCCAAGTTAAGAATGGAAAAAGTATTATTAGGTGGGATCTGGTCTAAATTCAAAAGCTCAACATGAATGGAGTGGCATTTGACTTGTTTATCTCCTTGCATGTTATGGGACACCTCCCTGGGAAAACTATGAGAGTGTCGTAGAGGAAGAGATGTTGAAGTGAGATTCCTGATATTCTCTGATCATGAAGGAAAAACTCGGCTCTACGAGGGTTTGGAATGAATGGAAACTGACAAGCAGGGTAGATCCGGTCCCGAATCATCCTTAGATGGAGGGGGGAAGGAGAGGAGGTAGGCGTCACCATGGGAGTGAGTTTCACATCAGATCCATTCTTATTCCAAACCGTAGTCCAACCATCAGCCAGAAAATCATTTTTGGGCTTAGATATCAACGATTGCATCACCACTGACTAGGAATGAGCTAGTAGAGGACACTCGTGAATGCAATGGTTTGGGGCTTGAAAATGAAAACACGTTTTGGGGAGGTTGAGATAAACCACCTTTTGAGAGATACATAGGGACCTAACTTGAATATTGAGGCGGTCCCCAAATCTTTTGCAAGGTCAACTTTGACATAAAATTACTTACTGGGACAAGCGTAAAAAATGCTCTTGTTCATGGCATATCAATGGGTTTCACTATCTTTGGAAGGAAATACCAGAGATGAACATGGAGTCCAGGAAGTTCAATCAAAACTAGAATTTTCAACGAAACCTATCTAGTGGGGTTAAAATTGGGAGTCCTATGAGAAATAACTAAAAGGGTATTTCCTAAATACTAATAAGTCGTCTTAAGGAGGAGACCTTGGAGCTGAGAAGGCTCATGAAATGAAAAGATATAAAACCCTTTGGTGAGGTTACAGATACCTAAAACTAGGATGCTGTTGGACTCCCAATGGTTTTTTATCCAGTTTTACAGGTAGGTTTCTGAGGGAATACAACCACAAAATATGTAATAAGGCAATTATTACAATACAATTTGACCACATGGTCTAAAACTTCATCATAAATAACAACATTCGGTCCCTGGGTGATTTCGAATCCATACCTCATCGTAGACCTTTGACATGAACTTCCGAGCACACTTGTGAGCCATTTTCACCACTAGTTGCAACAGTCGTTGCAATGGAAGGAGAGTTGGTCATTTATAAACAACTCACCACCTTAGCAGCTGGAAAATAGTCAATTTACACTATAATAGGACAAAAGGGAGAACCGGTGTAAAGGCTAAAGGACACAGTTTATACAACAGGGTATCGCAAGTAAACACGTAAAACCCTAGCAGAGCCAAATTCCACAATTTTTGTTTTTTACTTGTCTGGTGATTTCTTGCAATGTGTTTTTTAAAAAGTTATATTTTTTAATTAATTAAAAAGAATTTTCTTTTAATATTATCGAAGCTATTATTGTTGAAGCTAAACATGTTCACCTAATTGTAAGTATGGAAGTTAGATTAGTGAATGTCATATTTTTTAATTCAAAAGCACACATTTATTACTTTTTAAAAAGATATAATATAATGCTTATCATACACAAAAAATGGGTAGAAAAAGTCATATCTCAAAATGCCAAATATATGAGTCAAATAGGCCTCGAGAATAAGGCTAACTCATCTTGAAGTAACAACATTACATGTGGATATTTACAACAAAAATAAAAGTACATTTTTAATCAAAAGGGTGCAGAAAAAAACACCATAACACAAAAATCAAGATAACTATGTTACAATAATGAACATGGTAGTCGACAAAGGCGGAGGAGGGCTATTTGGTTTGGTCCCCCAATCACTAATGTTAGAGGGGTGATCCATATTTGAGATGGGATCCCATTCATCATTTTGTTGTTACTCTTCTTCTTCATTCTAGCGAGGAGAAAGAATGGCTAATGCTAAATGTGGGAATATCCCCTTGGGGAGCGTCCTAACCAATGTTGTTGCCACGTCTGAGGTAGACAAAAACACCACCACTATGGGAAAATAAGGGGGGGCGGGATTTGGGTGAAGAACGATGGCGATAGGAGAGAAACTTTATCTGCTACTAGAGTGGTATCTATGAAACCCTTGGGCATGACCTTGAGAAGGAGAGTTGTGGCATAAAGAATTTGGATGCCCCCGACTAATAGTAAATATTATAGATACTCCACTTCCAGGAAAAATATCTTATTGGACTTGGATCTAATGCAACACATTGGATATCACAACAAATTTATTAGTCACACAAAAGTCTCTATCCATAACACTATTAAAAAATTTAAAAAAAAAACTTTTCAAATATGAAAAATAATATCAACGTGAAAAAATTTCCAATAATCATTGTATTTTATAGGAAGCATGACCGAGTCCCCTTGCAGAACTATTTTCCAAGTAAAAAATTCAAGGGTGAAAGGTTAAAAAAATGTATGGATCCCTTTTCATGTGTACTGAGTATAAGGGTAAAATATGTTTGAAAAACTCAAGTTGTTGACAAACTTGACAAATAAGGTTCAAAACTCCCATGTGTTTAAGCCTATACCCAACAAGGAGGAGCTAATACATGATACACCAAATAAAATTGGCTTTTTAGGCTCCAAATAGGTTAGTAAACCTTCTGGTCTAAATAGCATCCTGGGATCTAACGCTTAGTGGTGACTAAGATATTCACATGTAATATGTTGTGGGATAACGATTTGGTAACCAAAATTGGGCTTATACTGACATAAGGGAATGGTCAAAGGTTAATTCCAATCTCTCCACCAAGCCATACCAAAGGAAATATCTATTTTGTGTAGCCATTCAACATGTATAGAAGTTTGAATTTCAAAATTGAATTCACATCTTCATTCTTATGTTGAAATTTAGATTTAAGAATATCCCATGTCCACCAAGTGCGAGAATCTTACAAAATAAGTCACCAATAACTTTGATTCCCTTTTTAAAAAGTAAGAGACATTTAATCTAGGGGACCATAACACACGAGACATTATGAAAATTAAGAATGGGAGACCACAATATAAAGAGGGAATTGAGCAAGAGGCCAAATTAACACCATCCATGACCCAAATGAGATTAGTTTTCAAAATTTCCCATACCTTCCGAATTATTTTAGCAACATCAGTTCTAATAATATTTACAAGCACCTTCGACATAAGTAGAATTTGAAACCACAAACCCTTCTTATCAACCTATAGGAGTCCCTTGAGTGATGCAAAGGTGAATAATAACGTTCCAAGCTTCAAAGCCTTCTAGAATACAGATTATACATTTAATACTGAGAGCATGCCATTGAAGTTTGATATCCAACAACCCTAGCCCTCTTATTTCTTTAGGTTAGAACATATATCCCAAACTACCCTGTAAAATCCCTTTTACCCTTTAAAATTAGCCCACAAAAATTCTCCAAGAAGCATTTTTAATTTAGCATATACAACCTTAGAGGGGGGCCAATATGACGAGTAATAAACATGAGTGATTACAAGCACTTTAGAGTGAATTTGAAATTTCCCAATAAGAGAAATAGGCTTGGTGATCCAATAGGCAAGTTTCTTCTCAGCCCATAAGAATAAAACTTAGATGGAGAGGCTCTAAAAGTAAAAAGTAATCCAAGAAATTTTAATTACACACCTAACTTAATCCATTTCCATTGAAATCCTTCCATATAAGGAGATTTGGGGGGAACTATTGTTTATAACATTGTCTTTTTTCATTGTATGAAATATATCAAGATAAATATATATTTGGGAATTCCATGACATTGTTTATATAATCTTCCTATTATAGAAGAGTGAGAAAATAGTCATATGCAAAATTATCATTGATGAGTTATTGATCAGAGTGGGTGAGAGAGATGCCTTTCACCAAGCCTAGAGGAGAATAGTTGGCAAGGAAATAATTGAACCCTTCTACAATAAGAATATTGGGGGAAGGGGCCAAAGGGCATCCTTGTATAATGAATAAGAATAGCCCAAACTTGGTAAATTGAGCACCATTGATTGTGATACATGCTCTAGCATTTTTAAATAAGATATTTACTGTGTGGACAAAGCGATGTCTAAAACCAAGAACTTGTAGCATAGCAATTATAACAGGCCATTCAATCTTGTTATAGGATTTTCCAAAATAAATCTTCATAAAAAGGGGTTTTGAATCAAAGACCCTCACCCATTCCATACCTTCCCATATAGCAATAACATTAAGAGATTTCACATTTTCATAGTCCATGAATTAGAAATAGACTATTGGATGAACTATGTTACATCTTTTAACTTAATGACCATTAATGAGTTGTTGATCAAACATATTTGGGATCTTATTTGCCGACCCATAGGGGATACTGGTTGGATTTAGTGGTGGTTTGATGTTATTTAGAGGACTATCACCTTTCTTAAAAACTATGACAAGCAATAACATTGTCCATAATGTACATGCAATGAATGAAACCATTTTTCTCTCTTTTAACAATGAGGGAAAGAAGTTGTTTGAGTTTGTTTTCCAAGGATTTGGCAATGATTTTATTTGAGACATTGAGAAGAGTAATGGGTCTCTAATTAAAATTTTCCTTGGGGTCTCCAGCTTTAGGAATGAACTTAATGTTTCCCTAATTAATGAGGTCTCTTAAGGAGCTGGAGATCACAACTTCATAATAGATTTTGTGCAGATCATGTCCCACCATATTCCAAAGGACTTGGAAGAATTCATAAGGAAAGGCATTAATTCCAAGGGACTTATCAGAATCCATTTACATGGCCACCTCTCTGATATCATTAATAGTAAGGGGTCTATCATAGGAGACTCTTTGAGCTTGGGAGAGTTGACAAGGGATAACTTGAAGGCACTTCATGAGGGTATAATAGTTTTTAGGGGGAAGAAGGATGAGTAGTAAACACCATGGTAGTGGTGAACAATGGATTCTATGATGTTAGGTATTTTGGTAAGTTTGTCGTTGGAATTTTTAATGGCTTCTATATTGTCATTAGGTTCAGCTTTGTCACAATTTCATAATCAACATAATATGGTTGTGCCCCTCTAGCTTTATAAGAATCCTCAATTTTGAGTTTGTGTTTACATTAAATAGCTTAATTTGGTTGGGAATATTGAGTGGTGAGTTGTTAGTATCTTGTGAAATGCTTTGGAATTCATCGTAAGAAGCTTCATTGGCTCGTAGCCTCATTGGCTCGTTGCCTATATATGGTGACTTAATTGTTATATAATATAAGGTGGTAGTATTCTAAATAACATCAAACCACCGCTCAATCCAAACAGTATCCAATGTGGGTCAAGAAACAAGATCCAAAATCTAGTTGATGTGCCTCAGGATTTTTTATGCCTAAGATGGACAATACTGAGGTAAAACTAAGTTTTCTTACTTTTGAGGTGAGTTGTATTCTATGTAATATAAAATCATATAGGTTGATGGTCTGAAAAAATGACATTCTCAACCATAGCACCAAGTCTGGTGGACATGGAGGAGAAAGAAAATATTTTTTTCAACATAGAGAACATGATTGAATCTTGTAACCACTTTGTCTTATCTAAGCATAGAGTTAGACCAAGTGAACCATGTTGTAGTGGATTATGTCTTGCAATGATGATTAGGACCTTACAAGTCAATCTTGTGCTACATGTAAAGCCATACTTACCACTCTCTTACACACCACCACATAAGAAAATGACCTTCTTTATCTATATTAGATTCCACCATATTCAAATCTCCATATAAAATCTAGTGGGAATCTAGAAGAGAATCTACTTACCAATGTCAGAAAAGGGACCATTCAACGATGCCATTAGAAGCATATTGGCTAGCCAAATTGATAATATGCCCATCAAAATAAAAAAGGGTCCACACCACCTGATGGATAGGGTCAAAGCCCCAAGAAATGAAATTATGTGATATTTTGGGGACAAAAAATGTGATGACACCTCCATGATTAGGCTCGTGATTAGACATCTAGTAAATGATGCGTAACCAAATGGTGTGGACTGTAAACTAGAAAAGAAACCCGTAAATTTTTAAAACCTACATGTATAACAATTTTATATTGCAAAAGTTAAGACTATTGTCTCAGACCATGTATTGAAAAGTCTATTCAATAAAGCCACAAACATTATAAGAGTAAAAAAATATTGGAAAACAATGAGGGGCATAGGATCCTCATCATTTATATCTTCAATGGCAACAAAATTTTTACTTTAGGTAAAATTTCTCTACTTACCTAACATAAAATCACTCATTTGAAAAGGACATCGTATCTCTTAGACATACTCTGCAACTTCAGAGGGGGATATATTTTGAGAGTGACAAAGCACAATTTTATGATCAAGCGTAGCAACATTATCCTCTAGATAAATCGCATAGACAATGGTTGTGACGATAACATAATGGGAACAATGGGATGTGAAGATATAAAGGAAGTTACAACTTATGGGGTGTGAAAAAGTGGCAGTGGAGATTTTTTTTACGAATAAGATCTTATATTAAATTAACAAGTAAAATGATACAAGATAATTCAACAAAAAAATGGCGGTATGAGAGCACGCCCCAAATCCATGAACAAACTAGGCAGACCTAGGAAAATTTAACTATAACATAACAAAAAACACTACGATATAGAGATTATGTTGTTGTTGAAAAAAGTTGACCAACAGAGGGTGGATCATAATCATCTAGCAAATAAAATCAAGGAAGGTCTTTGCCATTGTCTGACACCTCCTAACCAGAGCCAGTGTGGCCTTTTTCTTCATTGTCTTCTGCAACATCGTGAGTGGGCAATATGGCTAAATCCATTATGGGAAACTTATCTAGCAGAGGTGGGAGGCTCCACCCATCATGGGTGCATGACTCAGGGGCAGCTGACAAACCCCAACCGAGATGATGAGTTGGTGGAGGGGAGCCCCAACCCTGGTGGAAATATCGAGGCAGGGGAGAGAAGTTCCTTCACGATAGTTGACTACACGTGGACTGATGAGTATAATTAAAAGACCGACACTGGGAGTAGCTCAAAAGACCACCTTAGGGATGACCACTGTGGGGCAGAGAGCACCGAGAGGGAGAAGGTGGCTCCCAAGCCACATTGTAAGGGGAATCACGCTAGTGACGAAGAAGGGTCTGTAGGTTATCCACCTTGAGGGCCACCTTATTTGCTTGCACTTGAATCTGCAGCAACACATTGGAGATAACCACTAACTTAGTATATATAGAGAAATGTTGATCAAATTCAACATTAGAAAATAAACAAGAATTCCTTTCTTTCCAAAGCCAAAAATTAATTTCCCCTCTGAAAGCATGACAAATTTGGGAAAACATGTGAGGCATTTTGGGGTTATCACCTAAAAGAATATGATTCCAAGTGAAACATTCTGGTCTGAATGGAAGAAAGAAAGAATGAATCCAGTTCTATGCCTTCTAGGATTTACTATAAAAAAAAGTGGGATAAGGTTTCCAAGTGTCCACAAAAGGGACATTTGGGGGCCAAGACACCAAGCTAAACTAGACGGACTCCAATCGGAAGGCCTTGGTGGAGAATACACCATAAAAAATGAGTAATTTTGGGTTTCAAAAAAGTGGACTAGATAATGTTGAATCTCCTTCTCCAAGTGGAAGGAGAATAATGTAACCCCCATCGATTGTTGAGCTTTTCAACCATGGGTAGATGAGGATATAACCAAGCATAACCTTTACTAGTAGAGTGATTCCAGAAGGGGGTATCCACAAACCATTTCTAGTAGTTCCACCATGGATAAGAGGAAAGCACATAAATTTTATGACTCATATGATCAGGAACAAAAGAGATCATTCAAGTGATACTAACACAATCATGTGAGGCAAGATTGAATTCAAATATGAGATCATTCCAAGGATACCAATCTTGGATGCACTTGCAAAAGAGGTCCTGAATGGAGTGAATTCCACACTTTAAAATCTTAATCGCAAGAATTCCAGGGACCTCTGCACGGAACCAATCCTAGAATTAAATGACTGGTGACCACCACAAGGAGTGATGGTTAACACAGAGGCCATTGTGAAAGATGTTGCCCTTCCATTACAGCTAGGGTTTGATTTGATCCCATGTTTTCCAGATAATTTTGAGAACAAAGGCACTAACCACTTTGACAGGAACATGAATAATGAGAAGACTGGAAAAACCTAACCCCTTCTAGGATGGAAGGCCATAGGGAGACCCCTCCTTAGTTGCATGCTGCATAATAAATTTCTAAGCGTCTTGTCCTTTGATGTTGTGAATTATCCATTTGGCACAGAGGGCCTTCCCTCGATGCAAAATATCAATAAGGCCCATTCCTCTAGATTCTTTGGGAAGATAATAGATATCTTATGTAACTTTTTGAAACCCTTTCCTAGAGGAAGCATTGGATTAGAGAAAATCTTTGAGAAGATTTTCCAGCTTCTACATAGATTTTTTGGATGGAAACCTACAGGAGGAATAGTAAACATGTGTGAATTCAAGAACTTTGGAGAAAATCTAGAACTTACCCGCTAGAGACAAAAATTTGGTGATCCAGTATTCAAGATTTTTAGGCACTCATTGAACAAAATACTACCAAAGATCTGTAGGGGATGCTTGAAAGGAAAAAGGAATGCCAAGAAATTTAAACATCTCACCAGGGGGTGTGGGGAGGAAGGATTACCTATAATACTGTGTTTTTCACCATTGAATGGATGAACAAGAAGCTAAACAGAAAGTGTCAAGGCACTGCATGACATTGAAAATTTTGTTTTCATCCTTGATTAGCATAAGAAAGGAGTCATCAACAAAGTGGCCACTGAGCATTTGGGAGTTATCAAAATAAGGCAAGGAAATTCCCTTGACAAGCCCTTGAGATTTGGCTTTGGCAAGAAGATAACCAAAACCTTCTTCCGCAAGGACATAAAGAGCAGACACTAAAGGATAACCCTTTCGTATGGATCAGAAGAGGCCAAAAAAAGCTGAGTTGTGCCCATTAATGGTGATTTGAGTCGAGACATTCACAAAGAGCATCTTGAAAAATTATATGAAAATTGGACCAAAACCCAACACCTGAAGCATAAACATATAGAAAGGCCACTCTACCATGTTGTAAGCTTTCTCAAAATTGATTTTAATTAATAAAGGTGGTTGACTGGACCTGGGATCCCATTTCATACCTTCCTAGATAGCTTTAATATTGTCTAGAATGTAATGTCCTTGGATGAAGCCAGTTTGCTTTGGTTGAATAATGGCAGGAAGATTGTGTCGTAGTCGAATGGCGAGAGATTTGGCAATAATCTTGTAGGAAACATTGAGCAAGGTAATAGGTCACCAATTGGTAATTAGTTCAGGGTACCCAGGTTTAGGTATGAACTTGATATTCCCTTTGTTAATGTGAGTGCCAAGCGATTGACTCAGAAACCCTTCTAAATAAACCTAAAAGAGGTCCAAGCCAACAGTATCCCAAAGCGATTTATAGAACTTGCAGGGAAAACCATCACAATTGGGCACCTTGTCATTGGCCATTTACATGGTTGCTTCATCAAGGTCATCAAGGGTGAGCATGTGATCACAAGTAGTTTTATGTGCCTGAAAGATCTTGCATGAGACCATGGCCAAATATCTCTCTAAGGCAACACATCACTCATCCGAGGATGTTTGAGCTTGAAAAATCAACTTGTAATGGTTGATAAAGGCCTATAGCATAAGATGGGGATCTATGAGCTGAGATTCACCACTATATATGGCACGAATTTACTAAAAGAAATGTTTATCTTTGAGGGAAAGAAAAAATTCCTTTGAAACATGATCCTCACTTTAAGCTAATGCAGATGGGAAAGAATTTGAGCGCCCTGAGCATTGTACTTTTGCGCAATTTTTTTTTTGATGGAGCTCTGCCACTTGGAATTCTAGAGTTTCAAAAAAAGGGTTTCCTTCGAGCGTTACCACTTCTTAGCTAAGAATGGAGGAGGTAGCGGAGTATAATCTGCACCGAATTTTGGCTAATTTTCGACGGTATATTCTAACGAATATGGTGGTCCTAGTCATCATATCCTCCCTACACTAGGTCCAACTAGAACAAAGAGGTGGATGATAGTTTTGTAGATGATGTTGCCAAGGCATTAAATTCCACACTCACTTGATGTGATTGAGTATGGGACCATGCTCCAATAAGGCAGTATTGAGAAAAAAATGACCTTTATGACAAAAGGGTTGCCTATCCTACCAAGTGATATGAAATCAGATAGGGAAGTGGTCCAAAAGGAAAAATTTGGCATCACTTCCACGAGAAAGGAATAAGTGTTGTCAAACTCAAAAAATTATTGATTTGACATCATGGCCATGTCAATCCATTTGAGAACTCAATCCAATGCACGTCAAAGATTGGAAAACTTAAACCAAGCTTCAAAGGTGGGTGTGTGAGAGGCGTTGAGGTCATTATACCCAAATTTATCACGCATATAGAACCACGCCTTCCTTTCACCTTTTGTCCATCACATAGGTAGGTGCTTGTACTTATCTGAGAGTAGATCCACCATATTAAAGTTGCCAGTTGTCCATCGTATAAGAATAAATATTTATAAAGCATAAAGGGTGACTTTCAATATTAAATAAGGCCCAAATGGCATGATTGATGGGGTTGACACCGTGGTCCATAAAGAAGGGCCGTTATTTGGGGGCAAAAAGGGAGATCAAACCCCCATGCCCACTCTCATGATTATTGGTAAATGCCATGCTATTAGGCCAGATGGATTTACAAACCATCGCTAACTGAAAGCTTGTAACTTTCAATTCCTGTAGACACAACATATCTAAATTGGAATTTTTTTGACAAGCATCCAAAACGATATACTTGCAATTAGAGTCTGTGAGACCCCACACATTCCATGACATGTAATTCATGAGGAATGATGGTCAAGGGCCATACCATCCACATCCAATCCATCTAAGGCATCAAACTAATTTTTTAGAAATTGAGCATTATTATGCTTCAAGAAATCCTACAATTCAATTTTCCTTCACCTAACATACTCTATATTATACTCCTATGTAGATTCCAAATTGTGTGTTGGGGTGTAATCACGATTGGTCACGGAGTGGTGAGAAGAGCTTTAGGCCCTTTTGGATGGGCCATATGAACCAGTCTTTAGCAACAACTGTGAAGTTAGGAGAGTCGAGGAAATTCATATGGAGTTTGTTGGTTCTATAAGAATGGTAGCCACCTTGGGTTTGCTGGAGAACTTAGGAAAGGGGAATAATGAGTCATCAAAAATTTGCTCTTTGGGGGTGACTTTGACCACTGGTTTATTCATTAACGGCTAGATTAGCTGAGCCATTATTGCCACACACCTTGGCTTGAGCCAATTTATTCTTATTTTTCTGCCCAATTATGGTTTTCCACCCTTCCTCGTGAGGGGGTTTGACATATTCTTAGGCTGCCCTAGGCACTGGGTGATTGCATGGGATATAGAGATGACATTCCTTTTGATCTTATGATAAGATGCCTGAAAACGAAAACATGTGTTAGGTAGGTTAAGTTATAAAACACGTTGGGAATAAAAAGTATCTCCCATTTGAATTTCCACAAACTCCTTCAACTCTTGGGAGAGGTTGACTTCAAAAAAGATGTGTTTCTATGGCCGATCATTGTAGAAGTGCTAAGGTTCCATGCAAACATCTCACCCTATAGAGGAGGTGATTTGGTGCAGAAAGTGGATACATAACAGTGATAGACTAGGGAATTCCACCCAAATAGGAACCTTAAGAGCCACATACTCAGATACCACAAAATATTTGGCCCAAAGAGAAAGGACCAAAAGTGAGTTACACACATACCAAGTGGTGGAGTGGTTCAAAATAGTCAGGGCATGTGATGGGTCAGAGAAATGGAAGACGAAAAAACATTTGGTCATGTTCTACACACTTTCAATTCAGATGCCATGAGCGGCCTAGGACGAGTTAACCCATGACTTTAAAATGCTTTTAGAGGGGATGCAACCCACAAAATACCCAATAAACCAAAAATATTCTATCCATTGGTGTACAACATTAAATTCATGAATAGGTAAAATAACATCAGTAGGAGAGGTATTACCTCATGAGATACCTTCAGAACAAACTTCTGGGGGCATTTATGCGGTGACACCATTGTTTGAGTCTCCACAAGCTCTAGCCTTAGTAACAATAGCCAAGCTCGAGGTGGAAGGAGACATTATATAAGGGCGCTCAAGGGGCAAAAAACCCTAGAGCTAATAAAAAAAGGTATAATTCTATAGCGCCTGAAGCGGTTACGGTATGACATGTAAGCAAAAAAAACCCTAGCAGAGCTCCAATACCATTATTTAATATATATATATATATATCAGCAATGGAGATTTGACTGAAAATGGCATAACTTGTTTGACATAGACAAAGGAGGAACTGGTGCCAAAAGCTCCTATAGGGTGATAAGTGAAAACTAAAAGCTAAGAGGTTTCATGAGAAACATATTTTTTTGGTGAATATGGTCCACCCATCATTAGAATTTGTGGGAGTTTTGGTTTCTATAGAGATATGCTTTAAATCCAAATAGAATTAAATCTAATTTCAGAGTAACTACTGTAATGAATGATGATCTGATAATTATGTACACTATGCAAATAACATTCAACAATTTAAAAACCTAAGCAAATGAGGAAGGAAAGATGACTTAGTTTATTTTGTGTAACCTGGGAGTGATCGAGACTGTCTTAGTATTGGATAGAATTGGAAACAATATCATAAAGGGTCAATGAGGGTTTGAGAACTCAGGAATGTGTTAGACAGAAGTGCCCACGGGAGGATAGGAGCGCCCCAGATGCTAATGACTAGTCTAGGCACTTATGTATGTTCAGATGCTTATGACTAGTCTAGCCTTTTCTGGGTCAGAAGGTCTTCACTCAAATATTTTATTTTTCACTTTGACTTTGCTGTTAGGGTTTCGATCACACTTGTAACCTGTAAGATAGATAAATAGATGCATATGCCCATAAACCACATCAAATATAATAAAAAAATATACAGAATGTGGAGTCGTACTGACCCCAACGATCACCCGAAGAGTGAACTTAAGACCGAGTGTTGCACTACATGTAAGACTCCATGTTGTTCTTGATGTGTGTGTGTATCATTTTCATGTGCCCTAGGATGCCCTTATGCAAGTTTCCTAATGTTACCAAGCTAGATCTAGATTGTTTCGAGTATGTAAAATGTGTGCAATGTAATAGAATGAATTCCCCTCCTATGTAATGTATGTAGATAGATGCAACCCTTGTCCCTTGTTTGAATGTGCTAGATGTGTACTTTGAAGTGCTCTTGTGCCTTTGTGCAAGATTAGGTGATGATAGATAATGCTTATGATGCTTGCCCCCTTATTTAGAAGAAGTAATTAAGTATATATATAGTTCCCTTGTTTGAATTTTGTAAGTGACAACTGAAAGGTAAACCCAAAGTGTTAAGAGATTCCTAAGAGGAGAAAAGGATCCAAAAGAGCAAGAAGAAGGAAGAGAGGGACATGAATGCTTGGGATGGACATGAACGCCTAAGCACTTTTGTCCTAACTAGGTGCTAGTGTCTGAGGCCATCAAAAGGTAAATCAGTCAAGTGTCGGCAGACCTGTGAGGTGTGTAAAGCTAGTAAAGTACAAGAGATAAAGCAATCAAAAGGAAAAATGAAGTTGTCAACCACTAGTTTTCTTGCTTAGGAATCATGTATACAGTAGTATGATTTAGGACATAGAAATGTGCCCAAGTGCATTGATTTCATGTGTACATTTTCCTTTGCTTTATGTTATTGAGTGAATACTCGATACCGTAAAGTAGATAGAAGATGCATACCTTGTAATCTAGAGAGGAGTGTAGTCGATAGTTTGCCGATAGGAAAAATAGCCATGTGAAGCATGTAGTGATCACAATGTGAATCATGGCAACCAAGAAAGGGAGGTAGACCCTAGGGGTGAATCGTATGTGTAGTAGCATGTTGTTGGAGCTTGTGCTTATTGATGTGAGATGCTTTTTATTACTTGTAAGGAAAGACCTGTAAAAGAAGAGAAAGGGAGTAGTTAAATTTTATGAGGCTGCCTCAAACAACATGTTAATTTTGATAAGAGTTCCATCTAATACTCCTATGAAATGACAAAAAAAATTCTCATATTTTGGGCTTTAAAATCATCTCATCACCTACAAATTATCTAGGCCTGCCTCTTAAGACTAATAAAGTCCTCGTAACGGTGTGGAATGCATTACTTGACAGGTTCCAGAAAAAACTAGTTGGATGGAAAGGGGTTGTTCTTTCAAGTGCTGGAAAGTGTTTTCTTATCAAAAGTACATTGTAGAACCTACCTATATATATTATGTCTATGTTCAGCATCCCTACAACAATTATTGAAAAAATTGAAAGAATCCAAAAACACTTTCTCTGGCAGGGAACTAAAGAAAAATTCAGGCATCACTTGGTGGCATGGGATCAATTTTGTATACCTAAAAGAATAGGTGGGCTTGGTATCAAAGACATTAAAAAAATGAATATTGCTTTAATTACTAAAATGGGATGGAGAATGTTAAAGGAGGAATAACCCTAGATTGATTTAATAAAATCCAAGTACCTAGCTCAACAAAATGTGAACTCACTCCTTTATGATGGCCAACTTCCCTGTGGATCTATTTTCCATAACACCTTGATTCAAATAAGGAATTTTATTAATCAAGGATGTAAATGGAAAGTGGGAAATGGTAGTGATATACAATTTTGGAGGGATAGATGAACTAATTTCAATTTGAATGATAGATTTGCCTCTATCAAGATTATCCTAGCTGATAAGTATGGTCCTAGAGTCAAATGCTACATTGATATAGAGGGAAATAGAAGAAGGTGGAAGCAACTTAAAGTTGATGTGCTTGAGTTGAACCCTCTAGTCTTCTCTCTGCAAGAGTAGCTAGATATCATACCTCTTAATCAGTCTGACATAAAAGATGAACTTGTTTGGAGTAATTCTTTTGATGGTGAATATACTATCAAATATGGGTACAACTCCTTTTTTTAAATGATCATTGTGATTTCAAATGGAGTAGAATTTGGTTGCCTGAGCTAACTCCCAAAGTCAA
The DNA here is from genome assembly GCA_019776745.2 of Taxus chinensis. Lineage (NCBI taxonomy): Eukaryota > Viridiplantae > Streptophyta > Pinopsida > Cupressales > Taxaceae > Taxus > Taxus chinensis. The sequence continues at coordinate 847,287,674 of CM034148.1, read as the reverse complement.
CTTATTTTTTTTGGATCATTCTTAAAGAAAATATACTCACAAATGATAATTTAATTAGAAGGGGGTTTATTATGCCAAATATGTACTGCATGTGTAAAAAGGAGGCTGAGGATATTAAACACCTTTTGCTTCACTATGAGTATGCTTCGAAACTTTGGAGTTTCAATTTTTCAAATTTTAATATTTGTTGGACCCTGCCAAATGAGTTCTTACAAACTTGGGAATGATGAGACCCACCATATAAACACTGCATGGTTTGAAGACACTAGAAATTGATCTTGCCTCATACCATTTGGAGGCTCCGGAAAACCAAGAATGATATAATATTCAGGAACAATAAACAAATTTGTAAAAAAAATCAATAAGGTTGTCAATGTTGTAAAAGATAATATTGAGAGATTTCAACCTCCAAAAAAAAACAATATCCTAAAAATGAAGAGGTTATTCTTTCAAAGTGGAAAATTGATATTGGAAACCTTCAGAGACAAAGGAATTCAGCAATTGACAGGACTTTAATACATTGGATCCCTCCTCCCAATTCTTGGTATAAGCTCAACTTTGACGGTGCTTCAAAAGGAAACCAAGGTGCAAATGCTGGAGGAGGAATCATAAGGGATCACAAAGTTTGTTTAATTGTTGATTTTGCAGGAAGAACGGGACATCAAACAAACCACTATGTTGAAGCCTTATCAGCTCTATGAGGATTAAGAATTGCTAAGGAATGCAATATTATGAATATTATTATTAGAGGAGATTCATTGAATGTTATAAATCATCTAAATCAAATACATCCCCCTAGCTGGAAAATTCAAGATTTTATTCATGAGTCTATAAGCATTTTTCATGCCTTCAATACCTTCAAAATTATTCACACTTATAGAGAAGGAAAGATAGTGGCAGACACATTGGCAAATTATGGGATTAATAGAAACTTTACACTTGGAATAATGAGGATAATATCCCCATTGAAGTACAAAATTCTATCATTAACGATAAATGTGAAAGATCACTTCCTACTCAAAATATTTTTTGAGATATCCTCCATTTTATTGGGAATGCAAGCTCAGACATGTAGGAGGAGTACAAGCATTTATCATCATAAACTTTCGAATGTCCATTGGGTTTATACAAGGATGGTTAAAAAGTGGATTGTGGAAGAAAGAAACATCTTTTTTACCTGTTTCACACACTTAAGCACATACATGATAGAATGGGTGGAGCTCCTTGCCAAATTGAGCCGCATTGTGACCCTGCATGGAAGGAGAATGCTGATCTTTAGATTTTTTTTCAGCTTGGCGGGGTTTCCAATTTCATTGAGAAGTTTAAAGGGTATGATCAGAAAATTACCGTACATTTTGCCACATACTGGAAGCAAAGAAAATTGAAGTATGGCGGTAAACAAATTCAGATAATAGAGGAATTAATAGCTAAAGTTACAGGCCTTATTTTAGAAGACATTAGATTCTTCAGTAAGAGACCAAACAAGAACACGGAGGCTATAAAATTCCTCGAAGTAGGGGAGGAACTTCAGTTTGTCACAACAGACATCAAGGTGAATTCCATCCTTGTGCCATTTGATGAACTTGCCAGGATGATGGTCTATTTCATTACCCTTGAAGGAAGGTATATCATAGTTCCCATAAAGAATTTTTTCTTTTTAAACCATTTTCGTAGGAGTCTGCTTGTTTGATTACCACATTATATTCTGAACTCCATGGAATGCTCCATCCTGGAGTACCAAAACCATTCCCATACCATTCCCATCCACCAGGGCTTAATCTTCCTCCTTCACTTGCATTGTGTTGCCCATTACCCTACCATACCTGCTACTCCTATCATTCCACCCATTCCTGACTCCCACAACCCTATTCACTTTATCATCCCCACTACTATCCCTAGGAAGAGGAAAATTAGAACCAAAACCCCTCTTTTTCTAAAGCAAAACCTCCTCTCTCCAGCAAAGTCCTTTGCAGTATCAAGGACATGGAAACTACACATAATCTCTTACACATCAACACCATAGGACACAACAATACGACTTAAGAGGAGGAGGATATTCTAAAGAGAATTAGTAACATGGAAAAAGAGTTGGAAAGTCTCAAAAACAAAGTGCATCAGCTGACCAAACAAAAGGGAAAAAGGAAATTGAATGATGATGTTGGCGTTGGTGAAGAACACATCAATGAAATATACAAGAAACTAAATTCCCTTAAAAATATATTAGGGAATTCCAAAGACATACATGACCATAAAATTATAGTTTTTAAATCCATTTGTGAATTCTTGGAACATGTTAGAAGTATTAGGATGCTCAATGGTATCTCTGAAGCAATTTGGGCCATAAATGCTGAAAGGGGCCGTGTCCTTTCTCAACTGGATGCCAATGATCCTACACATGTCACTACCCTGGCTCTCTTTACCTCGTTGCAGATTGTTAAGTCAAGAATTGACAGGGATTCTAAGAAATAATCTACTGCGTAGCTGTCTTGGTGTTGTTTTGATGTTGTTCAGTTGCTGCTTACTCGCTACTTTTTTGCAATTATATAACTATCTTGTCTCCTTTTTGTAGTTCCTTTTTTACTGCAACTAGGCTTATTGTAATATCTAGATTTTGATCCATTTTTGCTTTCTCCTCATGTTTATCTGGTTGTTGAGCCTTTTTGTAACAGGGTATAGTTCCTTCAAAACTATTTGTCAATAATAATAAAAAAAAATCCCTTATGTGAAAAGTGTATGTATGAGTAAGTAAAGAGTGTGTAAAAACAACTAAGGAAAGAGTGCACCCAATGTATGAGAGAGTATAGGATAGAAAATTTTCCTATTTATCTTAGAGATATTGTTAGATGGGGTTAGGAGTGATTAATTCCCAACCAAGAGAGCGTTGAGCCACGTATTTGGGTGATCTCATGCCAAAAGTGAGTTTTTGGGCGATCTCATGTTAAGAGTGAGTTTTTTGGGTGATCTCATGCCAAGAGTGAGTTTTTTGGGCGATCTCACACCAAGAGAAGATTGTTGGGGAGAGAAGTCTACTTCTCTCTCTTTACATAACGCTTCTCAAAGAGCCACTGTAGATTGGCACGTCCTGATTTGTAACCTGTATTATAACTGACATGTAATTGAATTACTGAATTATGTGATTGGAGACCAATGTTTGATACATTAGGTTTTTACTGTAAACTGCTAGAAACTGTGTTGAGCTATTGTTTCTCCAAGGACACAAGCACCCAGGTGGGACAAAAGTGCCCACCGTTCTTATCTGATACTGGGAACTAATGTCCACTCTGTGTTTTTGGTCCAAGGTAGATTATAGAGCAATCTGTGACTGTGTGCTTTGGTCAATTATGTATTGTTATATTCTATTATGGAGTTCTGTGCTACTGAAGGGTGACTTGTTCACCCAATAGTTGCCCCCCCCTCATTTGTGGTGCATTAGACGAATGTAGGTGGATTTGGCCCAAATAAATGGACCTGAAATTGATATGCATATTGTATGTGGATACATGTAGGGAGTAGGGGATGTGCATGGTAGAAACCAAGGCACATGCAAATAATGTAGGTTAGAAACAAGTGTTAGTGTAAAAGAGCTAACATGCAATGGAAGATAATGTTGTAAACAAATATTGAAGACAAGAGGGACCATGAAAAGTGGGTTGCATACATGGGACATTGCTCATAATGTCACAAGACAATTAGGTCCGAAGCGTCTATAAGAAATCAATGAGCAAGCATAACTAGGGCATAACCCACAAATAATGAAAAACAATAACAAACAATAAGTAACAGATAACCATGGTTGTATAGAATCCTGTAAGGAAAATACTACACATGAAGCACCCGTTAGAATGTTAGAAAGATAATTATTATGTCAAAGCATGTATATAGCAACAAAAAGTAACTGATGATAAGTAGTACATATTGTAACAATAGGACCTGTGAGTGTGGAATATGAGAATAATAAAGGTAGATTCCCCTGGGAGCCTCAGCTGGAATGGTAAAGAGTAGTGTCGAGCATCATGCATAGTGTAAGAATTTGTAGGAGTCTTGCATTCACCTCAAGATACTAAGTGAACGTGCATGTGTGTATAGAAAAAGATAATGACATATTAATTATCCATCGAGCATCGGAAACAAAGTGTAATATGTAAATAATATAAGCTAACAAGAGAAAATACAACCAAGATGTGCAGATGTTTTGTGAAATTGATAGTGTGCTATATTGTGTAAAATGTGTAGAAAAGGGGAGCCACGTTACCCCCCAGTGGATGTGTGTGATGTGAGGTTCACTTAGGATTTTATCCCTAAATAGTTAAGTATAAATTATAGATCAAGAGTGCACCTTCAATAATGAATGTAAAGTATGTGTGCAAAGATGTGGTAATGGTCGAAAAGGTATTCATAAAGCATGGGGTGTGAGAGATAGAGATAGAGTTTCCAGGTTTTGACAAGTGAGGTTCATGTATGAGTTGCGCCCACGACAGTCAAGTATGAATCGTAAAATAAGAGTGCGTTATTGGGTGGCAAATGTATTATATGTGGGTGAGTTTAGAAGCTAGGAAAATATTTATCGTGAAGCACAGAGCGTGAAGTATAATAAACAAGTTATGAGTAGATGATAAAGACAACCAATATTGATGGAGGGAGGGAGGAAGTGTAATGCCCCACAAATGTGTGAGTAAGGTTTATTTAATGCACTTAACTGTCATGGATGAACCTTGAGAACATGAGTGCATCATCAAGTAATGAAGGTAAAATATGTGGTTGATGTTAAATGCTAGTTACTGTGGAGCACAAAGTGTGAAGTGTATTAGAAAATTTATAAGTAACCAAGAGAGACAAAAAATAGTGATGGAGTAGGGGATAAAGTGTGATGCCCCCCAAGTGTGTGAGTGATAAAAATCTATTTGACGACGGTGAAGAGAGAGAACCCCTTATCTAGTATCTAAGAAGGAGAAGGCATGTGACCATGCTCTAGGATCGGTTGTGTAGGAGATAAAATATGTGTATGCGAGGGATATCAATGTAGTAAATGAGGTGAACACCTAGAGGAATAGGTTTCTCGAGTAGGGGAATTTGGCCGATGAGGTGGACTAATGGACCGAAGAGGATAACAAGGTCGTGATGTAGGTTGTGCATGGATGGGAGAGATAGGTGCAGAGATAGATTTATGCTTGAGAGGTGTTGAAGGACTAGATATCATGACTAGGATTAGAAAAAAAGGGAGAATAGGTCGAGGTAATGGTGTGCGAGTTGGAATACCTTTGATAGTGATAAATTTCTTGTTATAGATGAACTTAAGACAGAGGTGGAGCATGGAAGGAATGACTTGGGCAGGTCGAAGCCAAAGGAGATCTAAGACCATGTCACAACACTTGATTTCAGATGTAACGAGGAACGGTGTTGGTACGGTAAGGGACCCAATAATGATGGAATGGATGACATGTCTATACAAATTGGAGACTAGAAATGTGATCTAAGAGGTTGAGAAGTTGATATCTAGCAAGAGTACCACAAAACATTCATTATAACAGGAAAAGGGATGAACTATAGTATTGTTGACTATATGAATACCAATAGAAGAATGAATATGCAATGAATCAAAGGAGAATGAAGCATGGTAGTCATAGTCTGAGAATGTAATAAATTGTGGTGACATATTAGTAGTAGTAATGAGAAATTCAAGTGGTGGTGATGAGGGAGGAGGCACGACATGGTATGTGTGGTTGACAGAAGAATCAGTGAGATTTGTCATGCATAGGCAATGATTCATTAAATATTTTAAGCTTTTGATTATCATTGATTGGTTTAGAAGTAGATGGCTCAGGAAGTGCAATTGCATTATTTTCAATAAGATATTGAATAAGGTGTTTGAGATTAAAACATAGGACAACATAATACCCATTGCATTGGTGATAACTGCAGTGTGTATTTTAATTATAATTGCATCCATGTGGTTGAGAAGGATCTAGATTGAGTGGTGGAGGCAGAGTAATCATATTACGTTGAATGAGTCATGGAAATAAGAGGTGAGGTGCGTAAGGTAGCATAGTAAAGGTGCGTCTCGTAGATTGCAATTGAAGCATGGTTGTTGAAGAAACAATTTTGACAATAACTTTAGAATCAGTAGGTTTAGTGGATGGTTTGAATGTAGATTTGGCTTGAAACTTGTTAGAAGATGAAGTGGAGGAATTTTCATAATACTTTAATTTTCCCATAGATAGTAATTTGGTTTCACATAATTTGTGCGTGTGACACAATTGATCAAAGGAAGGAGAAGTCTCAAAGATAATACACTCTTGAAGTGGTAGAAAAATCCTTTGAATGAATATACCTTACAATTATGAATCAGTGAGAACATTGGTCAATTTGGAAAGGTTATTCTTATATCACAAAACATAATCGCAAGGTGTTTATTGGATCCTTGTTTAATTTTAGCTAGGTATGCATATGATATCTTATTGTCAATATTTATAAAAAAAATGAGCAAGGAATGAATCAACTAAAGATGTAAAATATGTTATTGAATGGACAGGTAGATCGTAGAACCATCACATAATGTAATCATGTAAGCTACAAGGAAACAATTTTGCTAATAGAGTATGGTCATCAACATAGTCTAGACATGCAATGTGAAAGGAGTGAAGGTGCTCTTGAGGGTCATCATGGCCATTGAAGGTAGGAAGATTAGGTGTGACAAGGTTAGGAGGCACCAGATAGGAGGAGATGGTAGGTGTAAAAGGGCTATATAGGAAGAGTGATGAATCTAGAGATGGAGAGGAGGATAAAGAGGCTCGTTGTAACCGATGAATTTGGGTGATGCAGGAGTATCTATGAGAAGAGCTAAAATTACAAAATTCAAGCTTCTTAGAGTCAATTTGAGGTGTGAGAGGTCTTTAGGAATTCTTATGGTTCATATAAGTCATTTAAATCTACCAGTGGAGTTGGGAAATTTGAATTGTTCTTATTTTGCACTTTCCCTCCAAAAAGAGAAATTTGAATTTACCAAGGCATATGGACTTGTAAAGGTGTTTGAAGTGTGTGATAGGGTGTTAGGATTTTGCTAAGGTTGGGAAGTGTCTATTGAGGTGATAATAGGTGTATAGAGAGTTATTGTGTTTGTGCATCCTTTAGATGCTTGAAATAATGTGTAAGGTGCAGTTATAAGCCTCGTAGAGAGAAGTTGAAGGGTCACTAGAGAGGCCAGTCATAACATGAGTCTTGTGGAAAATTACATTGATGGTAGTTAGGGCATGCATGTGGAGGATCTCGAATATAGAAAGAGTTAATGAATTGAAAGACATTCCTCATATGGAAGAAGAACGGAAGAATGTAATAGAGAAAACCCAGTCATTGTGTAAGCGAGAAGGAATATGAACTTGTTATATGATAAGTTTGTGTTCTCTTAATCTTGTTTGGTAGGATGAATCTGACTTTGCATTTAGTCTTCATAATCCTCTCTTTTAGTGCATGGATGGATAACTAATGCAACTGCAAGCTTGAGGTATATACTATGTTATGAGAATTCAATACATGTGTAGGCTGTGTGTGGTATGATCAGGGAGCCATTGCATGAAGTCCTCTAGATAAATATGCACGTTAATGAAAGATTTTGTGTTGTGGAGGCTTGTAGAACTTATGTTAGTGATTGAATAACAATTTTTGGGTTATAACTGTGAAGCATCTTAGGACTGTGCATTACATTTTAGAATTGTGATATCATTGATAAGGGGTATTGGTATGTTTGGAAGACTCTTGTGTGGATGAATTATCTCATTGTGGCACTAAAAGCAATAGTATGAATGTAGAGACAACTCTTCATGAAGTTTGCATGCATGTGGTAGAGAACTAACTGTAAATATGGATTGTGTTTGCATTGAATCTGAGTCACATGTGAGGTCAACCTGTAGAGAGAGTGGGAAATATTTAAGAGGCTATATTATATTCATAACACAAAGGGAAAACTCAAACAATGCCTTCTAGTTAGCTTCGAGACTTCAAAGTTGCCATCAAGGGTTTCATATTATTTTTTCCCATGTACTTGCAAGCTCACTACTTCTTGAAACGAGCATCTATACCCATTATCAAGAGCTACTAGTAAGAAATCATTGATTTCAACTTCAACATAGTTCTTAGTTCAAGATTTTGTGGTTTGAATCAATGTACTTGGTAATTTATAACAAAAGGGAGTTCTCGTGCTTCACAGTTGTGCATAGGTAAGAGGTTGCTAGGGTTTGTTGTTAGGAGACCTAATTCAAGATATCTCTCCCTGATTTTATCAATTTATCATAAAAATGAATTAAGGAAAGGGATTGTGAAAGAAAATTTAAAAAATAAGGGTCATATTCTCATATTTTCATGACAGTTTGGGGTTGCAGGGTTTAAATACAGTCAAGGGCTAGAAAAAGGGGGTAATTAATAAAGGAACTACATTGTATCTTTTGAAAATAGTTTTGAAACTTTCTACACAAATTGATACCCTTAATGGGTGCTCAGATATATGAACCTTGTGTCTTGATACTCCCTAAATATGAAAATATGCATAACAGTCTCTATAGGCATCCCTAGTGAGGGTAAGGAAACAAAATTGCAAAAGAGAGCTGCAAGGATTTGTGTAAGGAGTCAACCTCTGAAATTTTAGGAGAATGTTGGGATTGGTAAAGGTAAACTAATGGATCTAGTTAGACCTTCTAGGTATCCCTAAAACTTTAGGTGCATGGTTGGCGGAAGCTACATGGTTTTGAGAAGCATAATAGGCATTTTGAACAAAGGGATTAATACAAGAATTTTGATTGTCTTGAATGTATGTCATGATGAATAAAATAGTGGTGAGTGTGGGAAACATGGGTGAAGGCTAATAATCTTTGAAGAGGACAATAGGAGATATTAAGCTAGAGACTATTAAAGCACAGGTAAGTGCAAGTGAGAGAAATGAGTACAAAGTCATTTTTGATGAATGATGAGTTATTGGATGACTAAAAAAACAATAAATGAAGAGTGATAATACGAAGCAAGGAGTTGTATGTAAAGTGTGGTCAAGTAAGATCTTGGGAAGGCCATTTCTAGTGATATTTGATAGATTGTACAAGTTTTGAGTAATTCAAACAAGTTTTTAGCCATTATAGGCTTATATTGGATCCTCTTATACAAAGACTGTGTGAAGTTCTTAGTTGCAATATCTTATTAGTCACATATATGCTTGATATTTTATTTTTCTCTGCATCATTGGGCTTACAAATCATTGTATAAGGAAACGAGATCACGAGTTTCAGAAGAGGAGCCAAGTCGTGTGTGAGAAGTAATGGGGAGGGTAAAAGTGAGTTGTTAGGGTAGGCACATAAATGAGGAAAATAGATGTATGAGGAAGAGTGGTGGTAGAAGAAGGTGAAAGTGTCATAATAGGAACATAAGTAGCATTGGAGGCCAAAGGGTTAAACTCAACGAACCACTTGGCCTCATCACAGGAAGTATAGAATAAGAGATCTAGGTCTTGAGGGTGTTCAACAAGATGAGTCTAGAGGTCATGAAAATCATCACCGGTAAAAGGGGACATGAGTTTCAGCCATGGAAGAAGATCAAAAGAATGTTCGAGGAGAAGTGGGGTTCACAAAATGATTTAAATCTAAATAGAATTAAATTTAATTTCAGAGTAACCACTGTAATGAATGATGTTATGATAATTATGCACATTATCCACAAGAAATAAGTATTCAACAATGTAAAACACTAAGCAAATGAAGAAGGAAAGATGACTTAGCTAATTTCATGTAAACTAGGAGTGATCGAGTCTGTTTGAGTATTAGATTTGGCTAGAAATAATGTCGTAAAGGCTCAATGAGGGTTTGAGAACTTAGGAATGTGTTGGACATAAGCATCCACAGGAGAATAGGTGCACTTTAGGTGCTTGTTTATGGTCATATGTTCAGAGTCTAACCTTTTTTGGGTCAGAAGGTCTTCGATCCAATATTCTCTTTGTCACTCCAACTTTTTTGTTAGGGTTTTAATTGCACATGTAACCTGCAAGATAGATAACTATCTGCACATTCCTACAAACCACATCAAATATAATAAAAAAATATGTACAATGTGGAGTCAGACTAACCTCGAGGGTCACCTGAAGAGTGAAATTATGACCGAGCGTTACATTAAATCTCAGACTCCATGTAGTTCTTGGTGTGTGTGTATATGTGTCCCTTGCCATAGGATGCCCTTGTCCAAGTTACACGACGATAACATGTTTGATCTAGATTTTCCCAAGTATGCAAAATGTGTTCAATGGAATAGAATGAACTCCCCTCTTATGCAATGTATACAAATAGATGCAACACTTGTCCATTGTGTGAATGTGCTAGATGTGTGCTTTTAAGTGCTCTTGTGCCTTTGTACAAACTGAGGTGATGATAGATAATGCTTATGATGCTTGGCCCCTTATTTAGAAGAAGCAATTAAGTATATATATGATTCCCTTGTTTAAATTTCATAATTGACAACTGAAAGGCCAACCCAAAGTGTTAAAAGATACCCAAGAGGTGAAAAGAACCCAAAAGAAAAAGAAGAAGGAAGAGAGGGATAAGAGCGTCTAGGAGCTTCTATCCTAACTGGGTATTAGTGTCCAAGGCCATCAAAAGGTAAATGAGTCAACTATCATAAGAGCTATGAGGTGTGTAAAGCCAATAAAATAGAAGAGATAAAGCAATCAAAAGGCTAAAAGAAGTTATCAACCACTAGTTTTCTTGTTTAGGAATCATGTATACATTAGTATTCTTTAGGACCTATAAATGTATCCAAGTGCATAGATTTTGTGTCTACAAGATCTTACCTTATGGGGTCTGACATGTAGCAACCATTAAAGGGAATTCCTAAGTCATATGGTCTAAGGCTTAACAAGGAAAACATGTGTTCGGGAGGTTAATGTAAATCATGTGCTAGCAACAATGAGAGCCACCAATCTAGAAATCAATAGTTTCCTTAAGGTATTTATCCATGTTTATTTCAATGCATATATGTTTTGTGGGAAAGCTATATAGAACTTGGGTTGTTCAAGGCAAATAAAATGGCCTATTGGTTTGATGAGTTTTTTAAAAACTACCCAAAGGAGAAGAGGAATACTAGGGAATTCTATCTAGGTTGTGACTTTGAGTTTGGATTTCTTAGACACTTGGAAGTTTTTGGATCAATAAGAAAAGAAAACCAAAGTGTTTTGAATAAATCATATGTCATGATTGACAATGTTATTAAATCAGAATAGAAAAAAAAACTTTAGTTAGGTATTGAACCCACTTTAGTATAACACCATGTGGTTGTCAATGGTTATGAACCCATTGTTTGAGAAAGCTTTTTGGGAGGACTTGGCCAAAAAATACCCAACAAGGATGAAATATTAAAACCTACTCAATGCTTTATCAAATTAAGGTAAATTGGGAATAACTTCAAGTAAAGAGATTTTTGAGTCAGAACATGTATGCTATGATAAACCTTTGGAAAAACTTCCTTGACTTCTTTGGTGTCATGGTTTGTTAGAGCTCCAATGGTGATATGCGCATGAAATGAAGATATGCACATCAATAGGGCTTTTTTTGGTTAACACTTCCCTAAGAGTAAAGTGGTAGATGGGTTTAATGTGGGTGTGTGGAGCCTATTTATGGTCTTCTCAAATCAGTATTGAAGTGTGGAGTTCGAATTGGGAAGATGAAATGTCATGACCATTTCATTTCTAGCCGTGGGGAGATGAAAGGTCACGACAATTTCTTTTCCAGCCGTGGGAAGATGAAAGGTCATGACTTTCAAGCTTCTAGGGTCAGATTTTGGACTTCTTAAAGGATTGTAATCTTATAAATAGAGGTGTTAGTGTATCTTTAAGATATCTTATGTGTTCAAGAGGTCTTTAGTCTTAGTGATCAAGAGGTGATCAAGAGTGATCAAGGTTAAGAAATTGGGTGTCAATTGTGGTTTAGCATCTTTGGAATTCTGTTGTGAGTTCATAACTGAGAGAAGAATGTGAGAGTTGTTTTACTCTTATTGATAATAAAATCTGAGCAACTTCTTGGTGGATGTAGCCCACATTGGGTGAACCACGTCAAATCTTGTCTTGTCTTCTTTTGTGCATTATTTATTTATGCTGTTATATTTTTGCATGTATAATTTTGATATATTTTCCTACTGCTGTGGTTTTGTTGGTTGGATATTTTGTCAGACCAAAATATGAGGTTCAACCACAGTACATGGGATTAAATCCCTCCTCAAAGACAGGTGCGGTAGCCTATTTATTACTAATCTAAAACACAACAGAAATAATATATACAATATCCACACTATTCTCACCATTGGGGTTGGGATACAATCCCGAAATTCATATCAACACGAGATGGAGATGTTACAACTTTAGAAATAGAATTAGTTAGAAAGGAAACTATTACAGATGAAACAAAGTGGGAAGGGAATGAGAAGAACGTATTTTATTTCAAGCAAACACAGATCAAGAAATACTTATACGAGTTTTAGATAATGAGTGTAATATTTGAAATGATTAAAATAATCAAGAACACTAAACAAAGAATAGCTTAAGATCTTGGACGTAAGGAAAATCTCTCAAGATAGATGAATCCCACAACACAAAGTTTGAAAAATAACACCTGTTTCTATTCCTTAACGATTAAAAAAAAACACAAATTTTTTCTTCTTATTCACAATAGCTCTTAATATTCTAAAAATTTCTCCCCTTTTTGGAATGCACAAGCATTCCTTATTTATAATAGAAAGAGCAAAGAGAAAATAGGATAAATCCTAGAAAATAGCCATTAAACAAGAATCCTATTTTGCTTGACTCTCACGCAGGAGACCAAGTCAAAATTTTCTTCCTATTTGACGAAACGAAAATGAGAAAGACATGTCAATCTCTAGATGGAAATGACATGAAACATTATGTTTATTCTATTTCGAAGTCCTTGTCTTCCTCCACTGAAGCTTGCTTGTCTCAAACTTCCTATAAATTCTGGATTGTGCCCTACATCTCAAGCTTCATCTGGCACATTAATGACATTTCATCATGCTTGGAGCGTCTGAAATCTTGACACAAAGACTTCATTTTGGGTTTCGGGTTTCGAAAAACATGAGACATAATGCATGACTTCGGGTTTCAGGTTTCAGGAAACAATGAGACATGATGCATGATTTTGGGTTTCGGGTTTCGGGAAACATGAGACATGATGCATGATTTTGGGTTTCGAGTTTTGGGAAACATGAGACATGATGCATGATTTTGGGTTTCAGGTTTTAGGAATCATGAGACATGATGCATGATTTCGGGTTTCAGGTTTCAGGAAACATGAGACATGATGCATGATGTGTTTAGATGTATATAAGTCCCTAAATCCTGACACAAAGGCTTCATTCAGGTTTCGGGTTTCGGGAAACATGAGACATGATGCATGATATGTTTAGATGCTTCTAAGTCCCGACATCTCGACACAAAGGCTTCATTCTGGTTTCGAGTTTTGAGGAACATGAGACATGTTGTATGCAAGGAATATGCTTTCATGTAATGGAAACTCGAAAACTTGAAAATCTCTTTAAAAGGGAATTTTAAGAGATTTTTCCAAAATTTTCCTATGGTTATCTCAAATTTAGTTGAAATCATTAAAACGAGATAACAGATGGCTGCAGTTGGGGAATTTCTTTGAGACATCAAAGGAAGAGAACTCATGTATCAAAAAGCTTTATCCATTGGGCTATGGAGTCAAAAGAAGAAAAACTGAAAAAAAACAAAGAAAGAAAGAAATAAAGCAAACACTTTGGTGAAAATAAATTATAATACAATGTAAGAGAGCATCTCACATTACTGGTGGAAAAATTTCAGATGTTGGCCACTGAAAGGTAGATGGAACAAATCTCCATCAAGATATGATAGAAAAAAGCTATTTTCACCATTCAACTAATGAATTTTGAAAGGAACTTTCCATAAAGAATCGAACTTACCATGCATCCCTTTCTGTTCCCTTCTCTTGTCCCAAAGAAGTACTAGATCTCCAATTTGGAAATCGCGTTGCTTTTATTTTTTGTCAAATATCTTTTTGACTTTACTCTGATGATCTGCAATGTGATCCACCACCTTGCCTTGTTCTTCTTCTAGCCTAGCTAGGTACATTATCTTTTTCTCAATGTACCTTTGAAAAGTTTCATCCTCAATTGCTTTAGCCAACCGTAAGGTTGGCAATTCTACAGAGATAGGAATCTCAACATCAATTCCATACAACACTTGGAATGGGGACATTCCAATAGCTCACTTAGGAGTAATCCAATCTAATTATAATGCATCATACAGTGCTTTATGCCATGTCCTCTGATTCTCATCGACCAACTTTCTAATTATGGTCACCAGGTTCTTGTTGCTTGATTCAACCTGACCATTTCTTGGGGGTAATAATCGGATGAATGAGCCAACGTGATCCCAAGTCCATAGAAAAATTCTGTCAACTCATGTGATGATAAATTGGAAGCATTGTTAGTAAAAATCTTGTGAGGTATGCCAAATCTAACAATTATATTCTCCTTGAGAAAGTTCCATACAGCTTCGGAGGTTGCCTATTTGATTGGCACGGCTTCCACCCACTTGGTGAAATAGTCTATGGCGGTGAGCACATAATTATGACCGACACTAGAGGTAGGATTCAGTACTCCAATGAACTCAATTCCCCATTAGCGAAAAGGTTCTTCAATTATCACAAGCTTCAAGGGAAGAGCTACCTTAGGACGACCAACGAAATGTTGACAAGCTTCACACTTAGCCACCTATTCTGCTGAATCTCGAAAGAGAGTAGGCCAATAGTACCTGGCTCGTAAGATCTTGTAAGTCATCATGGAGGAAGAGGAATGTTCTCTACATGCTAGATTGTGGAAGGATTATAACAACATTATCTGCTGAGACTTATCAACACAACACAGGAATACACCATCAATACCCTTCTTGTATATACCATTATCCTAAAGAATGTATCTTGCGGACCTTAATTTAATTGTCCTCTTTTATTTTTGGCTTAAATGTGGGGGAAATTCTCCATAAGTTAAAAAGAAAGTGATATCTGCATACCATTCATCATTTGTGCTTAGAAAAAGCACCATGGGCAGTTCTGAAGAAGTATCTTTAGTCTCCTCGCATTCTGTCTTAGAATTGTTTTCTATGATCAATTGGCACATACCTCTTCCTTGTACCAACTTGGTAGGTCTAATGTCCAAGTCATATTCTTGGACTTTGGCTATCCAATTACCCCGTTGACTACCTAACTCTTGTTGAGTCAAAATGGAATTAACTGCAGTATCAGGAACGAGAACGAGAGTGTGAGAACTCAACACATAATACCTTAAATGCTTCACTGCTCTCACCACTGCATAAACATGCTTTTCAATTTGTGACATCTTCAATTCATGTTCCTTTAGTGGGTAGCTCATGAAAGTAATGGGAGCTTTGATTCCTTCTTCATTCTCCTGCATCAGGATGGTTAATACCGTATGTGTGGAAGCGTAACTGTACATGATGAAATCCTTCTTGAAGTCTGGGCATATCAAAATAGAAGCATGAGCAATTACTCTTTTGACTTCTTCGAAAGCAAGCTTCCCTTCAGTGCTCTATCAAAATGGAGTTTTACCTTTCATCATCGTAAGGATATCCTTGGTTTTATCGGTAAATTCAGGTATAAATATTCTTAGGAAATTGACCTTTTTGAAAAAGGAATGCACCCCAGTTTTGCTTGTAGGCAGGGTAAGGTCTTGGATGGCTTTCAACCACTCTGGGTTGATCTTTGTTCCTTATTTAGTCATGATATGACCCAAAAACTTACCTTCTGTTACTCCAAACATGGAATTTTTAGGATTTAATGAAATCCCATGACACCTGCACCTTAAGAGTACCTACTCCAAGTGATCATAATGATCACTTTGCTTCTTAGAGAAGACCGTCAAGTAATCCAAATATACAACTATGAATTTTCCCATAAAATCTCTGAAAGCTAAGTCTATAGCTCTTTGAAACGTGGCTCCGGCATTAATCAAACCAAAAGGCATCCTCTTGTAAGAAAAGGTCCCCCATGGGGTGGTGAATGTTGTTTTATGTTGATCCTCAACGGCTACCTCGACCTGATTATACCTCGAAAATCCGTTAAGCATGGATAACATTTCAGATCCAGTGACAGTGTACAATACTTGATCCATGATAGGCAATGGTTAATTTTCTTTGAATGAATACCAATTAAGGTTTCGAAAGACAACACAAATCCAAATCTCACCATTGTTCTTTCTAATGGGGATGATGTTAGCAACCCAGGTAGAATGATGGATTGGGAAGATAATCCTTGCATCTAACATCTTTTTAATTTCTGCAAGAATAGTCCCTGAGATCTTTGGATTATAATGCCTTCGCTTCTTCTTGTAGGGTTTGACATCAGGTTTCAAAGGGATGCTATGTTGCACATCCTTGGGCTTTAAAGACTTCAGGTCCACATAAGACCATGCCAAGACGTCCATATATCTCTTCAGGAGTGTATTGAATCTTCCTTTCTCCTCAGGAGAACACCATTTTTCGATGTTTATTATTCATGGTTGGTCAGAAGAGCCTAGACTAACTTGATCTACCTCTGACGAGGAAGAACCTTCAGCTTGCCTTTTATCCTAAATAAAATGGTCATGTTTGTCAAACAGAACTTCAAGAGAAACCAATCCCTTTGGAATCTTATTGCCTTTGAGTTGGATGAATTCACCATCAATCTCTTGATATGAATTTGAGATAGACTCATGGAAAGCTGATTCTGATCCTTAAAAATAGAGCTCACTAAAATTATCAACTTTCTCAAGAAAAGACAATACCTATTGATCATCATTGAACACTTGCTAGTGTGCTAAATTATCTAGAACACTTGGACGATACACAATATCAATGGTATACGTGTCTTGTTTGAACTTTGGGTGAGGAAGAAGAAGAGATGTAGACATGACTAAAGAATCAGATTTATCATTGTAATTTCTCAAGACTGCCTTAATGGAAAAAGCATCAAAGCATTCTATGTTGTCCCACACCTTGTTCCTGTAATGCCTTAGGTGATTTTTTTCACCTTATAGATCCCCTTTACTTGATTTACAATCAACTCAGCATCTCCTTGCACTTTAAGATTTCATATTCCCTTTTGCATTGCCATTTCTAATCCTAATAACAGAGCTTCGTATTCAGCCGTGTTATTAGTATTGTCAAACTGCAGCTTGAAGGCGAAGGGAAAGATATCAAAATCTTGAGATATAAGAACCACACCAGCTCTTGATCCAATAGTTGAAAAGCTCCCGTCGAACTCGAGTGTCCAAATAGCATTAGGATCTTCTTTCTTGATTTCTACAGAAGGCACCTCTGATGTCATGAAATAATTTCCCAAGCCTGCATCTTTGAGGAGAATTTGAGCCTTGGGGTCATTTGATTTAGTGACCAGGTACTTCACTTGTGCTTCGGGGTGGAGGACACGAGGAACTCTGTGCACTGGAATTTTATCTTTGGTCCAATCCATATTGATTTCCCCTCTGACATCTTTGCAAAAACCTCTTCCTAAGAGAATTCCATAAGCAGCTGGGATATCAGCAACCAGGATAGTCATTTTTATTCTCTTTTCTAGGAATGCGACTAATGCAAACTGTGCATCCTTGATTTGGCCAATCAAAGGGACTTGGTTGGTTTCCATGGAGTAACACTGCCTATAAGATTTAGTTAAGGTAAGTCCAAGTGCATGGACTACTTTTGGAGGCATCACATTATCAGAGGCTCTTGAGTCAATTATGCAATTGCTGAGTTTAAACCTGTTTATAAGTAAGGACAAATAAAATGGTTCAATCTTTCCTGAAGAAGCAACAACGGTCATATTATTCTGAAGTGAAGGCTGAGTGGGGCTAGGTAACATACCTTTTGAAGATGAAGGGATATCAACCTTGCTTCTAATGAATTTTTCAAGTTTCTCAAATTGCTCGAGATTTGACTGGAGTTACTCAGCTTCCGACATTTGGATTTTATTTTTCTTTGCACGATAAATAATGTCAAAAGTGGTATATGAAGGAATGATGGTGGGCTCAGTTATGGTTATATTGGTCTGAGCCGAGGCACTAGTCTTGGGGGCAAGAGAAAGAGAGTTAGAAAAAGAAGCTACCTTTTTAGTTCTCTTTTTCATTTTACGCTGAGATAGGAGAGCCTCTTTTACCCATAACCATGGGAGCTTCTTTACCCTTCTCCTGAGAGCCTTCAACTGGATTTAGGGGGTTCTGAGATTGAGCTCAAGTGAAGACTGCAAATGACTGACCATCATGTTCACACTGGTCTTCCTCGTATTCCAAGTACCCAATATTTGAGTCACCAACTGAATCGTCGAAAGACTCATCAGCATATCCTAAAGCTTCAAAAGCTTCATGAGAATCTTGATCTTCTATTTCCTCATCATCCTCAACTATTTCCACTATTGTGTTGATAGGAGGAGCTTCAATGGCTAGCCTTGTTGGAGCAACAATCAATCGATTCCTATCTCTTGTGGGAGCACCATTGATATTGTTGAAATTTCATCTAGGAATATCCTAATAAGGAATGTTGGTTGCCTGTTGAGACATCTACTTCTTCAAAAATATCAAGTTGTTGGCCATCTTATGAATCATAGGGTCAATAGTACTTTGAGAAGAACTTTGATTTTTAGGCTTAGATGACTCTCTTCTGATCTTCCCAGCTAGAATGAGATCATCTTCTATTTCAGTTTCTGTAGCTTGAGCAGTAGCCAAATCAGGGATAACATATCTTCTTAATAATAATCTCACATCAGGGGGCTGAGCGTTGATGAAGAAACACTTTTGATTCTCAAGAGTGGGAACGGCTAGCACCGAAATCTTCCGAATCAGTTTGTTGAATTTTTCCATAAAGTCTCGCATGGGCTCACGAGACTCCTTCTTCATATGTGTAAGCTATGCTAACAAGGCATGAGAATCTTTAGCTAGTTTGAACTTTTCCTCAAATATGGATCGCATGGTAGCCCAGTTGGTAATGCAGGCATTCGGAATATGGTAGAACCATTTTTCTGCCACACCATGCAATGTTTCAATGAAGAGTGAAACAAAGACATCTTCATGGGCTACCCCAAGGATGCCACATGCTACAAAGAATGGGGCGATGTGTTCATCAGGGTGCTGTTTCCCATCACCATTGAATTTGGGAATATTCTTACGATATCCATGTGGTAGCTCATGCAACAATGAAGTTAGAGAAAGAGGATGAATAGCCGCACCCTAAGGTACAGGTTGTAATTCCATCCTTCTAAATGAAGTGCATACATAAATCCAAATATCAGACAAGAATAATGTACAACAGGTTGCAGATGCTTCTTGTTCTTGAGGAACCTAAGTTCTTAGGATAGGTGAAGAACTTCTTGCTCGGCTAGATACAACACTGTTGGGGGAAAGTCTGAAATTGTGTTGTTGAAGTGGATCAAAGAATGGATCAGTTTCACCCCTAGCTTGGATTGATTGAGTGAAGATCTTTTTGGCCAGCTTGACCCAGAAAATGGATCTACCAAAAATAAGGCAAATACAGAGTCACCAGACAACAATAGGATAATCTTAGTCTTATCAATCCGTATATCCCCAGAATAGTCGCCAAAACTGTTAGTTGGATATTTTTTCAGACCAAAATATGAGGTTCAACCACAGTACACGGGATTAAATCCCTCCTCAAAGACAGGTGAGGCAGCCTGTTTATTACTAATCTAAAACGCAATAGAAATAATATATACAATATCCACAATATTATAACAATTGGGGTTGGGATACAATCTCAAAATCCATATCAACACGAGATGGAGATGTTACAACTTTAGAAATAGAATGGGTTAGAAAGGAAACTATTACAGACGAAACATAGTGAGAAGGGAATGAGAGGAACATATTTTATTTCAAGCAAACATAGATCAAGAAATACTTATACGAGTTTTAGATAATGAGTGTAATATTCAAAATGATTAAAATAATCAAGAACACTAAACAAAGAATAGCTTAAGATCTTGGACGTAAGAACAATCTATCAAGATAGATGAATCCCACAACACAAAGTTTACAAAATAACACCTGTTTCTATTCCTTAATGATTAAAAAGAAAATACATAGTTTTTCTTCTTCTTCACAATAGCTCTTAATATTCTAAAAATTTCTCCCCTTTTTGGAATACACAAGCATTCCTTATTTATAATAGAAAGAGCAGAGAGAAAATAGCCTTTAAACAAGAATCCTATTTTACTTGACTCTCACGCAGGAGACCAAGTCAAAATTTGCTTCCTATGTGACGAAATGAAAATGAAAAAGACATGTCAATCTCTAGATGGAAATGACATGAAACATTATGTTTATTCTTTTTCGAAGTCCTTGTCTTCCTGCAGCGAAGCTTGCTTGTGTCAAAATTCCTGGAACTTCTAGATTATGCCCTGCATCTCAGCTTCATCTGGCGCATTAATGACATGTCATCACTCTTGGAGCATCCGAAATCCTGACACAAAGACTTCATTTCAGGTTTTGAGTTTCGGGAAACATGAGACATGATGCATGATTTCGGGTTTCGGGTTTT
The DNA here is from genome assembly GCA_019776745.2 of Taxus chinensis. Taxonomy (NCBI): domain Eukaryota; kingdom Viridiplantae; phylum Streptophyta; class Pinopsida; order Cupressales; family Taxaceae; genus Taxus; species Taxus chinensis. Next base: position 847,267,066 of record CM034148.1, on the reverse strand, counting down.
GAGAAACATGAGACATGATGCATGATTTTGGGTTTTAGGTTTTGGGAAACATGAGACATGATGCATGATTTTGGGTTTCAGGTTTCAGGAAACATGAGATATGATTCATGATTTCAGGTTTTGGGTTTCAGGAAACATGAGACATGATCCATGATTTCGTGTTTCAGGTTTCGGGAAACATGAGACATGATATGTTTAGATGCTTCCAAGTCCCTAAATTCCAACACAAAGGCTTCATTCAGGTTTCAGGTTTTGGGAAAAATGAGACATGATGCATGATATGTTTAGATGCTTCTAAGTCTCGACATCCTGACACAAAGGCTTCATTCGGGTTTCGAGGAACATGAGACATGTTGTATGTAAGGAATATGCTTTCATGCAATGGAAACCTGAAAACCCGAAAATCTCTTTAAAAGGGAATTTTAAGAGATTTTTCCAAAATTCTCCTATGGTTATCTCAATTTTAGTTGAAATCACTAAAATAAAATAACATGTTTGAGGAACTGTTTCCGCATATTTGTTCTCTAATTCCTAACATTTGACACAATAAATGCACTGAACAATTGGAATATCCTCGCTAGAGTTTTAACAAATAAAATGCATGAGACCAAGGTCATAATATAAAAATATACAACATTCTTCAACATGTAGAGAAACAACTAACTAGGATTTCCACCATTACCATCATATCTATTTTTATTTTAACTATGAAGTTATTTTATATAAGGAGGATTGATGTAGGAACATCATCTAAGAAAGATTTTTATAGTCAAAATTTTCTTTGGAGCTTGTTAGGAAGGTCTAAATAGGTTAGTGGAGGTGTTTATAGGTCTTAGGGTCTTTACATTTTCAAATTTTGGCTTAAAAGGTGTTTTCCTCGCCCAAAATCAAATTTGAATTCTCTAGTTTGGAAAAATTGGGAATTTTGAGTAATTTTGGTTAGAAGCATTAGTCTTGGAGGTTGGTGTAGGTATAATAGTCATAGTGAAGTGTCTTGAACATCTATTATAAGGCGGACATAAAGAATTTTAACATTTTTCATCAAAATTTCATGTTTTCTCCTTAACTTCTTTAGCCTTCTTAAGCCCAAATGTTGCTCTCAATATCAATACATAAAACCTAATGTAATGAGGGGAGAAAAAATAGTTAGGGAATGTTTTTTTCATGATTATATACACGCAAACCAAGTGAGGGGTTGGTGGAAAAAGATAACCAAGGGAAGAAGCTCTGCTCAGGTAGGATTATGTGTGTAACATGACACTTAACAAGACTATTTGAATAAAACTCAAGTTCTTTGTTTAAAATTATGGTATCTTTCTATATAATTCATTTATTCAATGTTATAAAGGTGATATGAATAATATCAAGGTTTGAAAGAAATAAAATGAGGGAAAAACATTTAAAGACCTATACATGCTTGCAAAAGAGAAAAACTAGTGTTTTAGGACGTAAACTACTATTTCTCTAAATTCTTGAGAACCTTTTTTTTGTTAACACTACTCAGGAGTGTGCTAGGGGTTTGTATAGACTTGTAGGTGATGAATTAAGGTTTAAAGATGCATATATTTCCCAAAATTTGATTTTTTACCTCTACCAGGATTGTCAAAATCCTAGGTAGAGTTTATCACTAAAAATGATTTGGAGGAATTAAACACTGAGTTTTGGGATAAAATTTTCAATCCAACTTTTAAATCTCCAATTATTTTATATTTTCAAGGTTTTAGTGGTTTTTTATGCCCTCGTTTGGCTGGAATCCTTAATAATCTAGGTTTAGGTGAAATAGACCTATTTAGAAAACTGAAGGTAGTGGAATAAGAGGTTATATTGGGTGTTAAAGCCTGACACTTTTTGCGAAGTGAGAGGACTCAAAAGGGTGTCCAATTTTTTAAATATTTTTTCAATAGTCTTTATAGTTTACTTGAGGTTATAAGCTTTGGGAGTTTGAATGGCTAGTAGGAGGACATGGCAGGTATGCGAGAAAAATAGTGAATGTCTCCTTTTTCCTTGTTTATAAACCCATTTGAGGTTGTAATTACATGGAGAAAATAGGGTAAGAAAGAATTTTAATGTTCAAAACATTGTTAGAAGCTTTCCCAAGCCAAACTCCATATTGAAGAGCTAATCCTAGAATCAAGAAATCCATCCTAATTGCAAGGTGACTGATTTTAGAAAGTGAAATGTGACTAGAGTATGAAGACTTGTAGATTCACTATTTGGAGGGTATTATAGAGTTCTTAATACCGTTTGAAGGGTTCTTGAGCCAAAACACCATTTTGGGGTATATAAACAAGTTCTTGTAATTCAGTCCTCATTAAAGAAAGAAGGAATCTTCAAGAGTTTTTTCTAGCTAAAGTTGTTGTGTTTGTAATTGGGTTTTCACCTCTACATCAAGGATTTATTTTACATTTAATTATTATTATTTTATTTAATTACATTCATTAGATGTTATACTAACAATTGTTCTTAGGTGCAAAGTAAAAACTATAGGATGTGAATATTGTTTTTTAAAATATAAAGTGTGTTTATATTAAAAATATTTTATTGAATATAAAATATTAGTATTAGAATCATGTTTAAAAAATAAATATGGTTAAATATTTTACTTAGTTCATAGACACTTAATATTAGTACAATATTAGTTAATTGTTATGGTATTAGTATATTTTTATGTTTTTAATTATCAGTATGCGATAATTATTTGGTATGGTATAAGTGTATTTTTTGTTTATTAATTATTTGTAAGGGACTCATTAATTACTATGATATTATTTTTGTGTCTATTTTATCATAAAGTTGATGTGATTGATTTATGTGATTGATTTAACATATAACAAGGGCCACGAAACGGCTAGTCCATGCCAATGCAATGTCTTGTAGAGCAAGATTGTCTCATAAGCATGTGCATGATATTGATGCAGATAATTCAAGCGTATAAAATTAGACTATGATTCCAACATTGTCAATCGATGGAAAAGTTGAATTCACATTTGTTACATTAATCGATGTGAGATTGGGACAAATTCAAACATTCATTAAGTAAAATTACAATGTTGCTTTGTTATAGATTTTGAAAATAATAACTACGTTCTTTTCCATGCATATAGCCTAATTATAATTTTATACATAAATGGAGGCAACACCTTGGCAATCATTAGAGGATATGGATTTTTTTCTCAATCATTCCATTCTTTAATTTAAGAGCTCTTTGTAGAATATAACAAACAACAACATACAAATTTAGTGAATTTGCTTACTCTGGAATACAAGCCTGCAAGGATTTGAAGAAAGAAGGTTATGAAGTGATACTAATTAACTCAAATCCTACTAGTGTTATTACGATCCTAATATGGTAGATAAATTATACATTAATCCTCGTGACCCATGAAATGGTTGAGAAAAATTTAGAGAATGATACACTTGATGTAATTTTGCCTACAATGAAGGACCAAACAATGCTAAATCTAGAAATTACTTTGGTAGAGAGGAGATCATTAGAGAAATATGGGGTGAAGTGCATTGGGGAAAATTTGGAGGTTAATAAGAAGTATGAGGATAGGTATTTGTTCAAGTAAGTAATGAAGAAAGTTGGGGTAAAATATACCCCAACTCAAATTAGGACTAGTGAGGAGGAGTGCCTTATATTGTCTACAAGGATATTGGCTTGTGGATTAATAATAACCACGATTGATTATGACACGAAGCATTGGATCATTGATAAGGTTAGAGCTTCGTAAAAAATCCCTGATTCTGGTGTCTCATGTGTTCAATTTCTATATCAACCACATTTTCAATGCCAAGAAGCCCATAAATACTGACATGGGAGGAATCTATAAGTTGCAATCCTCAAATGCCTACTTTATATTAATAGAAATTGCACCAACCACTTTATTTATGACATGGTGTTGTGAGCAATGATGATTAACTTTACTATAATACAATGGTGTAATTATCTATGCAGTTGGATCCATAAATGAAATTTGTTGGTCAAATGTGGTAAGGACATATTTAATCAATGTTGAAGATGTTCAAGTCCTGCATGGTTCTTTTAAAGGCACAAGAAGTTACAATAAGTGCACTTAAGCTATGAAACCCTTTTAACACTACTCATAATGTAGATGTGGATGTTTTTCAAATAGACATTGCTGAAATTTTTCCCCACCTCAAAAATACCATAAGAAGAAGAGTAGGATTAAATTTCACAAGTCATGGTTGAGTTTAATGCACGAAATGACAAAATTATGATAGATGGGATGGATTTAAATGTATCACTTGGGTTTCATAATTTTTAGTGACTAGTAACCCTAAGATACACAATCATTCATTACTTCCCATTGATATTATGGTTATTAAGGATAGAAGAAATAGGTCTGCAAGGCCTTAAGGAAGAATCCTATGAAGTGATATTGATTAAATCCAATCTTATTACTATTATGACCACTCCTGATATGGTTTATATAACATACATTACCCCCTAACATCTGAGTTATTTGAGAAAGTTTTGGAGAAGGAGAGACCTGATGCAATTCTTCCTACAATGGGGGGAAAAACAATGCTAAATATGGTAGTTGCTTTGACAAAATCTCTATCTACAGACTTCTTAATAACCTTTAAATTTTCCCTAATGAGCCCCACCCCATATTTCTCCCCCTCCTATATTGAGATTAGTATGGAGGAGTGTCTTAAATTTTCCACAGGGATGTTTGCTAATGGATCAATAAGAACTAAGATGGAGTGTGACTTAGATCCTGGGCTCTTCGATAGGGTTAGAGCTTAATGAAACTTCCCAATTTCAACTTTGCCAAAGTTTTATCTTTGTCTCAGCCACACTTTCAACATCAAGAAGCACAAAAACACGTACATGGGATGAATATATAAGCTACAATCCTCAAATGTTTGCTTTGTATTTTACTTAAAATTACACTAAACACTTTATTTATAGTCTAGTGTTGTGAGAAATGATGGATATCTTTACTATATTGTCATGGTGTTATTATATGTGCAATTTGATCCAAGTATGAAAGTTATTGGTCAATTGTGTCAAGGACATATTTAATCAATCTTGAAGATGTTCAGGGTAAGCCCTAAAAGGTTCTTTAGAAGGCACAAGAAGTTTCCATAAGTCCAATCAAGTGAAAAAACCCGCTTACCACTACCTATAGCGTAGTTGTGGAGGTTATCAAAGAGAAGTTGTTGAACTTTTTTTGCACCTCACAAAGAGCGCAAAAATAGGCGTAGGGATTGAATTTCACAAGTCATGGTTGAGTTTATATGTAAGAAAGGAAAAAAAAAATCAATAGTTGGGATGGGGTTTTGTTAGGATAATTTATGCATTATATTACCTTAAGTAATTAATTAATTAATAAGGTAATTAGTTTATATATTGTTATAAATTTTTATAACAATATTTGTCATATTATTGCATGGATTAAATTGTTACGTAGTTGTAACAATTATTATTTGTTTGTATTTAATTATTGTTGCTTCCCCGATGTAGTTTGGAAGCTATTGTGATTTTGGTTGTACCTGTGCAACCCATTTATTTGTTTGTATATTACTGTCCAATATGTATAAATATTGCAACACTCCATTGTAATGGTTAATTAATTTCACATTAATAAAATATATAGGCTTCCGTCCCTGTTTGTGAAACTACATTTAGTACCAGAGCGAATTGAAGCTCCTGACAAGGTTGGAGAAAGGTTGCATAGGAAGAACCATCATGGAGAAGAAATCTGTATCATTGGAGAGTCAATGCTGCCTCCAACAACTTCCCAGATCTCCCCGCAGTCCCATAACCTTCTGTGTGATCTTCAGGTAAACAGAAGACATTTTTTTTTGCCTTGGTGCCCTCTGCACTAGGAAAATTTGCTTTTGGAGCATTTTCTGGTTTACACAAATCAGATTAAAAATAAAAAATTGTATTTTTCCCCATTAGGGGTTTTGTCACTTAATTTAGGTGATAGTGTTAGTTATAGCTAACACTCGTTGCAACACAAACTCCAAGGTATTCAAGATTGGTAGTATTCAAGGTAACTTTTTACAAGACAAGTTGACATTTTTTATTGGGCCGAGTCACCCTGTTCATTGAATTGAGCTTGCATCTACACTGAGTTACATTTTTATTGGATTGATTCCATTCCACTGAGTTTGGTTTGTGGGAGGCGAGATGTATTAGAGAGCAAATATTCTATTGTGAACCGAGAACAAGGTGCCATACACCGAGTGACCGAGGAAACATTTTCCACGCAGCGACCCCTGTCACATTACAATCAAATTGATTTGCTTTGATTGCAAGGTCGCATTCTATTTGGCGTTTTTATTGTGGACGACTCCACGTGGGACCTGTAAACACAGTCCACGAGCTGACTATTCAACGACCCTCCTACATAGCCACAACCTTGTGCCCTCGCCATGACCCTGCACCCTCGCCACGAACTTGCACAAAACAAAAACCGAGGGCATCAGTCCAACAATGGTCGGTGAAAGCAAAGAAAACAAAACGGTGGCGAATACAAATAAAAATCAGAAGATAACAACATGGAGGTAAACAAAGTGGCGAAAAAATGAAAGTTTACTCTATTTTTAACTACAACCCTCAACCGCCAGGCCCACGTGGAATCTTCAAAGGTGCCAAGTCGCATTTTTTCAAAAGGTCAGTCAATATCTTTTACTTTAAATGTTTGTATTTACGATTTATTGCATATGCAATTGGAGCTCCTAAGTGGTTAGTGAGATCAACTTGGGGAAGGGAGGTTTGGGGTTAGATCCCCACCCCTTAGGACTCATTTTTTAAATCAATTTGAATTTAGTGGGAAAATTGGTGAAACCACCAACTATGGAGGTGAATTTAGCGGGAAAACCTCAGCTAAACAACTTAGTCATAGTTTAACAAGTCACTAAAATTTTAGCAAGAAAAACCCTAATATAGGGTAAATTGTTTTTCTCCTAATAGGCTTGTTTTTCATTCCGAGCAACATTCGCTAAAGTGGGTACACCAAAAAATTACATTTTTTTGCAATTTTTTTGGCATAAAGGGTCATTTTGGGCTCCAGAAGCCACCAGGGCCCGCAAACAATTTTTTTTGCCTGCCATTCAATTTTTCCAAATTTTTGAATGTAATTTGTATACTTCAGTATATTGTACTAATTTGCAGGTTGCCATAATCAACCAAAAACATTGTAACTACTCAGAAAATGGCAGAATATTGTAATAAAAAACAATAAAATTTGGTTCAAAAACACTCACGAGATCATAGATCTCATTCGCAACATTCGGTATATACAGTGCCTTTGGGAAGCGCTTACGGGTAAAGCCATTGTGACTACTACTGCACTTAATGCTTAATATAGCTACAACAATGTCGTCTAGGCATCAACCCTTTAAATCAACTTGGAGTAATAAGGTCACAGTGCACAAATTATGAGCCATCCCATCCATCTGTGAACGATTGCACGACATAAATCCGAACTAAGAAATTATCCAAGTATATAGCGAAGTTATGTGTGCATATGAGGATATTTCTTTGAGTTGGTGTTAATAATCACACAGACCCCTTTCAGTACTGTCTTGGTACCATGTATCAAATTCTTTCATGTACATTAACGCCTCTTTCATGTACCATCAGGTGTATAGAAAGGGCGAGCTTCTTCCACGTATCGCCGGGTATATCGGAAGGGTGCGTATATAGAAAGGTTTGGTATATCAGACTGACGGTACATAGATTGCGAGACCTTATACCTAGAGTGATAAGAGCCAAACGATGTCAATGATTTCTACAAAATGGGCACCAATGCACCCAAATTTTTTCTTCTAGATTCACAACTACTCAAAGGAAACAAATATGCTACCTGGAAGACAAAAATCAAGACACAACTTGAGTTTGAAGATATCTGGCCTGTTGTGAATGGTACTCTGACCAGATCAACTACTGATACAACACAACATGGACAGTTTGATAAAGCAGATCAGAAGACCAAACTCATCATCTTGTTTGGAGTGTCTGACGATGTACAACCCCACATTCGAGATGCCAAAACAACCAAAGAAGCATGGGATAAGTTGAGCATGATATACGAGGCAAACAACAAGAATGTCATATTGAATTTACAAAGTTAGTTACATACACTGAAGTTCAAGTGAAATGAAAAAATTGAAGCTTTGTTAAGAAGAGTTGCAGAGTTGAGGGATTTACCTCTATCCCTAGGAGAAGCGGTCAAAGATGATGCTCTCGTTCCCATTGTTATGAGAGCACTCCATTCTTCTTACCACATGTTTGTAACAACACTAAACTTGTCAGATACGATAGTTAGTTTTGACAAGCTGGTAAACCTACTGCAACAAGAGGAAGCCATGCATAATAAGGATGATGAAGAGGAGCAAGAACTCTCTTCACATAAAAAATGGAAAGGAAAATGTAAAGAAAACCTAATTCCTATCAAAAGTCCCAACATCAGAATCAATATCAACATTAAGGGGAAAAAACAACAGAAGAAGTAATGTCCAATCTACAAAAGAGGACATGAATTGAAAGATTGTTGGTATAACACTTATAAGAAAGGTTCATCAAGCAACTCTGGACCTCAACACCAACAATCTCATAAGGGACATACAAACTACAATCAAGAGCAGAAAAAGGGGAACTGGAAAAGAATACCCCATCAATAAGGAAATATTGCTGAACAAGACAAACATTCAAATAATGAAGACTTCTTATACACTGCTTGATCAAGTGAACCTTCCACATCATCTAGTGATGTCTGGTATGTTGATTTGGGAGCCACTTGACACATGACTGACCACAGAGATTGGTTTACTTCAATGAGGGACACACCTTTGAAAAACCATGTTTTGTTGGGTGATGATTCTTCATATACATTTCAGGGGATTAGGAACATTTCTCTACCCATTGGTGCACGAAACTATAGACTATCATATGTCTGATATGTCCCTGGTTTGACAAAGAATTTGTTGTTAGTCAGTCAACTCCTAGATCACAACTTAAAAATTGACTTTGATAGTCACTCCGGAAAGAAAACGTGTTTGATTCGAGACAAATCACGAGGCTCGAAAATAGTTGTAAAAGCCTCCAATATGGGACGCATATTACAACTTTAATTTGTCCACATAGATGATCAAGAACTTGTGGCTAAGAACTCTACCTCAACACAGTTGTAGCATCAAAGACTTGATCATGTTAGTTTCAATTATCTCGAGACACTTCACCCAAACAATATGGTACATGGGTTACCATCTCTTTAGAAGGATACATACAAGTTTCCTCACTTCGTACCAGGAAAACAACACAGAGCTTCATTCCAGAAGAGTACATATCGAGCTCATGGTAAGCTTGATTTGGTTCATACCGATCTTTGTGGTCTGATGCAACCAAGTCATTATGGGTCCCAATAATTAATGCTTTGTGTTTATGACTACTCATGGAAAATGTGGATATACTATCTTCGCAAGAAAAGTGAAGCTTTTGAAACCTTCAAAAAGCTCAATGTAGCTGTTGAGAACGAAACTGGCTATCACATTAGAACTCTCCGCTAATGTTGGTTGGATATTTTGTCACGCAAAAATATGAGGTTCAACCATAGTGTATGGGATTAAATCCCTCCTCAAAGATAGGTGAGGCTGCCTGTTTATTACTAATCTAAAACACAGCAGAAATAATATGTACATTATTCACACTAATCTAACCATTGGGGTTGGGATAGAATCCCAAAATCCATATCCACACAAGGTGAAGATGTTGTTGTTTTCTGAAATGGAATGGATCAGAAAGGAAAACACAATGGAAAGGAAATGACGGGACGTATTTTCTTTCGAGCAAACACAGATCACGAAATAATCATATGAGTTCTAGATAACAAATGTAATGTAATGTTTGAAATAATTAAAATGATCGAGAATGCTAAACAAATAATAGCTTAAGATCCTAAACGTAAGAACAATATCTTAAGAGAGATAAATCTCACAACACAAAGTTTGCACAAAATAGCATCGGTTTCTATTCCTCAAATGATTAAAAGAAAACACAAAGTTTTTCTTCTTCACAATAGTTCTCAATATTCCAAAAATCTCAACCCTTTGGAATGCATAAGCATCCCTTATTTATAATAAAAGGAGTTGAGAGAAAATAGGATAAATCCTAGAAAATAGTCTTTTTAATGAGAGTCCTATTTTGCTTGACTCTCACATAGGAGACCAAGTCAAAATTTGCTTCCTATGTGACGAAACAAAAATGAAAAAGACATGTCGATTTCAGGATTGAAATGACATGTAACATTGTGCTTATTTTGTATCATCATCTTTGTCTTCCTCCAACAAAGCTTGCTTGTCCCGAAATTCTTGAAATTTTTGGATTATACCTTGCATCTCATTTTCATCAGGCACGGTGGAATGATCACTCAGAACTTCACATGTTTCCTGAGTATCGCTAGCATTGCCAGGAAGCTTTTTTAGTCTCTTGTTGAGTTTCCTCAGGGTCTCCAAAGAATGTTCAATTTTCACAAACCTGTCAATGATTTCCAGGCCGAATCCATAAGTTGGTTCATGCTTGAATTGATTCTTGGATCTGTTTGTAAAGATCATCAACAGGTAGGATACCCGAGCTTTCACTCAACACCTTAGCACAGATCTTGACTAGCTCTTCTTCTAAGTCATTCTTGCCATCGACCAATTGATCTCTTGATTCCCTCAATTTTCTGCAAGCTTCATTGAGAATCTTTATTCTGAATCTGATGGCTTTGGTTAGCTGAAAATGTTTATCCCCATGTGGAACGATGCCTTCTTCAACCAAGATGTGGGATGGAACCTGTTTCAGCATTTGGAGAGCTTCGAAAGTCAACTCTAGGTTCCTAATTTCTGCTAAAAACTCATCATCCATTTTCTCTCCATCCTTCTTTATATCCTCTAAGGATTTGTAGACTTCCACGGTGTCCTCGATGACTTCTTTTCCTTGCAGGAGCAGCCTTTGGATCCATTCATCGACCTTTCTCCCCTTCTCATTAATCTTCTCGATCATGGGTACCGATGAGAAATCAAACCCGATAGGAGTAGAGGATGATGGTGTTGACTCAGGAGGCTTTGAGAGCTTGAGTAGCACTTCTGTTAGCTGCTGTACTTTCTCTTTTAACTCATCTCTATTTGCCTTAGTTTCCCTCAGCTTCTGGCACAACACATTCATGGCATCTTGTGCATCCTGCTATGCTCCCTCTGTTGTTACTTTCCCTAGAGCCACCCTTGTGATTTGATAATCTGTGACCATTATATCATCCTTAGTTTTATCAGCCGCGGAGTAGCAATCTCTGCAAATTTATGCCCTGAGGCATCCACTGAAATCCTTGAGACTGTTTTGGGTTTCTTGGCTGACTTGGTAGGAGTGACCTTGAGGGAACTGAAATCAAAGGCTGGTAATGGAACAACCACCTTCCTCTTCCTCAGAGTCTGATCTACTAACCATTGAGGTGTATTGGAAGAAGTTTCTCCCATTACAAGTGTTATGGTCACATCTTCAGGTGGAGGAAGGTTAGCTTGTGGAGTGGTAACCACTGTAAGTGTAGCATCTGTGGTAATGGATTCAGGGAATGAAGGTGCAGTAGGAGGAGGCATGTCCATGGTTAACTGGGGTCCAGTGGGGAGAGGTGAGAGGCTAGAGAAGATACTAGCCATAGCTGAGGAACTTGGTGAAGAAATCTGAGACAAGGAAGGTTGAATGGGAGGAGGTAAGGATTCCAGAATTAGAGCTTGAGAGGTGGGAGGAAGACTTACCTCTGATGAACTGTCTACCAAAGGAGGAATGGAAGGTTGAATAATCTCTTCTCTTGAAGGAAGATTCCCTTGTTTTGGTTGTGGAGGTGAATCAGGAACCTCAACTGTTTGTGGGAGAGTGGCCACTGGTGTAGTTACTTGATCTTCTCCCTTTCTTACAAACTTAACCTTCATTGGCCTTTTGGAAGGGTTCTTATCCTTTTCCTTTTTTCCTTTTGAGGGTCCCACTTCCAAAGCATCTAGCTTTGCAAAACTCCCTTCTTTATAACTCATTCCCCAAGAAATGAGCCACGCCTTAGTATGGGCAAGAATTTGAGTGGCTCTTCCCGTGATAGAAGCTTTCTCAGCAATGGACCAATCAATGGCCGAGAATACATATTGATCTTTGTTCAACCCATCATACGAGGCATCAAGGACACTCTCGTTGTCCTTAGTGCCTTTTGGGATGTCAGATAAATCCAACATCTGGATTTCTTCAATTATTCAACCTACTATTGTCCTTTCTTCGGATAATAACCTCATCCCGAAGATCAACCCAAATATCTTCTAAGTTGGGAACATGTAGATATAAAGTCCGTATGATTTAAGGACTCCTCGGAAATCAAATCCATCTTTGTGCTTCATGTGCTTCTTCAACTTGTCCTGAAGCTCGTGCACCACGTTCTTAGCTTTGACCACCATCGAGCACGTGTACCTTCCGATGGAAATAGGGAAGGATACGACAGCCTTGTGTTTACTTTGTTGGAATTTGTGGAAATCCAACAATTGTCTTACCAACTCCATTAGGATCAACTTATCACCTGGAATCTGGGAAATCAGAAAGGATCACCCAGGTACATGACCACCAGAAGGTATGTGAACTTCTTGAACTGTAAGAAGATACAACCCCATTTTGATACTTCGGCCCATGCTTCATCAGAGACCCTTCTTTTCCTTAGATCAGGGTTCATCCTGCAGATATTTTCATAAAAGAAAGCATCGTTCACTCTTCTAAACTGATCTTCGGAACCTTTCATTGTCAGCTGAGGGAAATACCAATATATGTGTTCTGTTACCCTATCTCCTTTTGCATCCAACCCTGGATAATTTCTCATGCCAGCTGCTGCATAGGTGACATACGATGACATATAGAATTTTCCCGTAGTCAAGATTGTCTTCATCTGGGAATCAATCTCATCACTTATGAGACTACTCCAATCGATCCCTTGTTCATTCTTCTTCATAATAACCATGAATTGATACATCCATCCTTGGAAGTCCCTTGACTCAAGGAGTCCAAATACTCGACTTAGCAAGGTGATGATGTCACTGATTTCAAGGATGAAATCACTCCTGGGGACAAACTTGGGAAACCTTGAGACGGCTGGCTTGGCCTTGATCAAGAACTTTTTATTCACATGCCTGATGCAGTCTTCTTGATCTTTGTCCCAGGATTTCTATGCTGACTTAAGATCTACGTCGAAATATTCCTGAAAGTTGGGTAATCTTAAGAGGTCATCAAAAAAACCCCCATCCAACTTCACTATGACTTCTCCTGCTTGATTTTTCACTGAGCGAGAGTCTGAGTCATAATTGGAAGCACATGCCAAAATGAACTTAGGGAATTGAGCAGACATTGGGAATCTTGCTGTAAGAGGGAGGCCACTGTTGGTTATTGACTTCATCCAGGGACTCTGAGAAGAATCCTTGGTTCTGTTCCAAAAATCCTCCATGTCAATGTTACCAAGCTCCGTATCTCGGATGTCATAATTACAATCTATGTAGGAGGGGGATTCCATTTTCTTGGTACTTGTATTTCATCTTCCCTGACCTTTCTGACTTATCTTTAGATGATCCAGGATCCGACATGAGAAATCCTGAAGAAAGAATGCCTAGACAACTCCTATCTAAACAATCAGACTTGGAAGCTTGCTGAGCAACCCCACAGACCCGCCACACTATCCATATTTTAGGACTTGCAAAGCACCTGATGAAACCTGACACACTGGAATGTATGTTAGAAATAAATCTTGTTGGACACTTCACAAAACCTGACAGACTACAGAGAGTGTCAGAACTTGGTAGGTATCAGACACTTGGTAAAAACTGATGCACTGGCGGAAACAAGGAGATGTTGAACACTCAAAAAAACCTGATACACTGCAAAGTGTATGTCGGAGATTGATAGATGTCGACACTTGATAAAACCCGATACATTGGTGGAACTTGGAGATTGTTGAGCACTTGATGAATCCCGACAAAACGGGGGAAACAAGGAGATGTTGAACACCCTGTAAAACCTGAAAATAAAGGAATCAGGTTTTTGAGGTGTCAGGACATGCAAAATTCCCGCCATTTCACCAGTTAGGAATTTTAGATTTTTTCAATAATCAACAGGGTATATTCCATGGGATAAAATAAAGAAACTCCCTAGGGGTGAATTCCAAACAAGAAATTTCAATGGAATTCAACACAAAATGAAGAAAACAACCTAAAACCCTAAACCTAGAGGAAAAATAGGAAAGGATGGAGAACATCAAAAGAATATTTCAAATAAGAATCCAAAAGACCTCAAATCGGCAAGAAAAGTAAAATACCTTCAGTAATCTCGAAAAATAATCGAAAATGGAAGCACGCAATTGATCAAGAAGCTCGATCGGGTTTGGAGGTTGCAGGCACAAGAATGAAAAATCCACGTAGAAAAATTACAACTGGTAAAAATGACATGTAAAATTGGGCTATTTATAAAACCCTAGCATTTATGACACTTCACCTGACACGTGTGCCAACTACCTGACAACTCAGAGTTAATGCCATGTCATCATGCTTGGAGTGCCCAAAAACCCGATACAAAGGATTAGCTATCAATTCGGGTTTCGGGTTTCAGGAAATAGATGACATGAAACATGAGATGTTTGGATGTTCCAAGGTTCTGAAAACCTGACACAAAGGAACATATCGGGTTTCAGGTTTCGGAAGTCAAGTGACATGTAGCATGCTTTTTGCAAGTCATGTTCCGATGTTCATGAGTTCTGAAAACCTGAAATACTGACTTGTTTTTTGTTTTGGGTTTCGGGAAACAATTTGCATATAGCATGTAAAAAACATGTTTTCATGTTGTTGAAACCCGAAAACCCAAAAATCTCCTCAAAAGGGCATTTTAGGAGATTTTTCCAAAAAAATTCTATGGTTATCTTAATTTTAGCTGGAATCACTAAAATGAGATAACAAGTAACAAAGAAAACTGTGTATTTTTTTAACAGAGTGCCCACAGTTACTCTTGACGGAGTAACACCACATGAAGAATGGTCAAAGTGGAAACCATCTATTACACAGCTTAGTTTATTCAGGTGCAAAGAAAGTATGCACATACCCAAGAAGAACAGAAAGAAATTTGACATGAAGCCACCGAAACTCATCTTCATTGGGTACAGTGAAGAAAATCTTGGGCACAGATCGATGGATCCGAAGACCAGGAGAGTCTACACTAGTAGAAATGTCGAGTTATTTGAGAAGAAGGAAGTAGAGTCTCCTCCTCCAAACTCACCTGATGTAGATTATTCACCAGTTACAAAAATTGAAGATGATGTTCCCACAGATGATGAAAGTGATGATGGGAATGATGGTAATGATCTGATATAACCATAACCCACGAGAACAGTTCAATATATGCCCAAGTGGTATACTAGTATGTTATGAGATGCAAGAATGGATACTCTACCGGATACATCCACCCTTGGAACACGAACTCGCAGTAAAGCAAGAGAAGAAGTTAACTTTTATTTTATGAGTAGAGTTATTGAGTCTGATGAGCCCTCTACAGTCCAGGAAGCCCTACAGTCAAAATCTTGGAAAGATGCCATGGACTCTGAATATCAGTCAGTAATGAAAAATAACACTTGGTAGCTTGTCAATCTTCCACCAAGGAAGAAACCCATTAGATGCGGATGGATATTCAAAATGAAGTACAAAAAATATGGGACAATGGACAAGTATAAAGTGAGACTAGTAGTAAAGGGGTATGCACAAAAAGAAGGCATTAGATATGAGGAGACATTTACTCCCATAACTAAGATCAAAATGATCAGGATGATATTTGCTCTAGCTACACAGTTTGGATCGAAAGTCCATCAGATGGATATAAAAAGTGCCTTCCCGAATGGAGATTTACAAGAAGAAGTCTATATGACTCAACCTGAGGGATATATTGTACCTAGTTAATAAGTAAAGGTATGCAGACTCAGGAAATCTCTGTATGGTATCAAATAGGCACCCCAAGCATGGTACATCAAAATTGATGAGCATCTCGTACAACATGGATTTTTTAGAAATCCATACGATCCCAATATTTACCTTAAAAAGCAAGGGGGGAGATTGTGATTATCGTTGTCTATGTCGACAATCTAGTCATCACTAGTAGTTCAGTGAGGATGATCAATGCAACAAAGAAAGATCTTAATCAATCGTTTGACATGACAGATATTGGGCTAATGCACTATTGTCTTGGATTGGAAGTATGGCAAAAATAGAATCACATTTTTGTTTCTCACATGAAATATACCAAGACGACACTCAAGAAATTCAAGATTACGGATTACACACTAATTGTTACACCTCATGGAGAACAGATTGTAGTTATCTCATTCAGATCCATCTCCTGAGGTAAATGCAACTCTCTATCGGTAGTTAATTGGGAGTCTCATTTACCTAGCCTACACTAGACCAGATATCAACTTGCAGTAAGCTATCTATCCAGGTTCATGTAGGAACCCAAAGTTTTTCATTGGAAATAAGAAAGATGCATCTTGACATATCTCAAAGGATCAGTGGATCTTGGTCTAGAATACAAGAAGAACGACAAGTTCTTCTTGTCAGGATATTCAGATTTAGACCATGCAGGAAATATTGATGACAAAAAATCCACTTCAGGGTTTGTGTTCTTTATGGGATTTGGACCAATATCATGGGGAAGCAAGAAAAAACACTTTGTTTCTTGTTCTTCCATAGAAGTTGAGTATCATTCTGCAGGAGAAGTTTTCTGTGAAGCGACTTGGCTATGTCACATACTCAAAGGAAGTAGAATACCACAGGACAAACCGACCACCATGTATGTTGACAATGAAGGTGTTTTCAAACTTGTTCACAATATAGAATTTCATGAAAGAACAAAACACATTGAGGTACAGGTACATTTCATATGCGAGCATGTATTAAAGCACAATATACAGCTTCAATTTTATCTAACAGTTGAACAACAAGCAAATATCTTCACAAAGTCACTTGCAAGTGACAAGTTTAATTTGTTTAGAGAGTTCCTCTCCTCATCCCTTGAGGCAATGCAAAATTAAGGGGGGTAATGTTAGGTTAATTTATGCATTATATTACCTTAAGTAATTAATTATTTAATAAGGTAATTAGTTTATATATTGTTATAAAGTTTTATAACAATATTTGTCATATTATTGCATAGGTTATATTGTTACGTAGTTGTAACAATTATTATTTGTTTGTATTTAATTATTGTTTCTTCCTGAATGTATTTTGGAAGCTGTTGTGATTTTGGTTGTACCTGTGCAACCCATTTATTTGTTTGTATATTGCTGTCCAATATGTATAAATATTGCAACACTCCATTGTAATGGTTAATTGATTTCACATTAATAAAATATACAGGATTCTATCCCTGTTTATAAAACTACAATTTTAATGTATCACTTGGGTTTTATACTTTGAAATGACTAATAACCCTAAGATACATAACTATTCATTACTTTTTACCGATACTATGATTGTTAAGGATAAAGAAATATAGATTAATAAATATGAGATAATTCTTTTTAAAACATGTGTTGAGCAACAAACAATCAACCACATTTCTATTTATGTATAGCTTTTCTTTCAGGGCTATTTGAATTAATGGGTATGATGGGGTGCATTATATTAGTTATTTAAAATACATATTATTATGATAATAAAAAAATATCTTAATGTAATTTTTTCTTAAATATTGAAATAAATAATTAAAAAACTTTGTCAACACAAAAATTAAAATTAAAAATTGGATTGGTTGCAAGTGTTTATATTAATTGAAAGATGTTGCAATTGATTGCAATATTACTTATAGAAAATAGTAATAATAAAGATGCAAGTTGATGTGTTGGATCTAATATAGACCATTGTAAACCTAAAATGTTAGATCAAGATAAAAATAGTTTTAGTGGCACTTGTATATTTGTCGGTGCAACATATTATATGTACATAATTAGGTAAGTTAACTTAGGAAGATAGCTTAAGTTTTTTTAGTGTGTGCACAAGTTTATGCTTAGTTAAGAATTACCTAGACACTCACTTGTGTCATTACAATTAGTGGAACTAATAAGAAAGAGGGAGATAGATCTTGTTTAAGTTAATATAAACACTCACCTCCATGTACATTATAAGTTAGAAGGATAGAAGTTACTTTTGCAATTCTACATTAAATAAAACACTTATTCAATTATCCTCATTTTGTCTCTATTCCTTTACTTGAGTTATGTCTCGACTCACATTTGATCTTGGCTAGACCAGGTCTAAATATGGTATCAAAACCATAGTAGGTTGGCTCTGTAATGTAGGATTATTTTTTAGGCATGTTTTATAATAATTAATTTTTGGAGCATTTTGGAGAAAATGGACATTCAGAAGGCCCATAAACTTATGGATTGACTACAAACACCATAGGTTTTTCTGACCATTTTTTTGGCAAGTTTTTTCACAGCCTTTGAATCTCACATGAGTATGATATAATACCGATGGTAACTTCTTTTTTATACGTTTTGCAAAAAATAGATTTTCATCATCTTTTTTAATACCCATGTTGGTTCTAGTTAGATCTAAATCATTTTGAGCCATACAATTAAATTTTATTCTCCTTGATATCTTTGTTTTCTTATTGAGTTTTTGTAATCATCATCGAGAGTTTGGATCTACTACATATTATTGGTATTCATCTGTTATCATCAACTAGTTTGATTGTCCCTTTTAGAATTTAGATTGATATCCTCTATATTTTGTTTGGATATACATTCAAATTTAGATATTCATAATTAACATTGGTTTGACTTATGTAATGACATTGTAACACTGCAATTAAAGTGCTGGAATATTTAGTTTAGTGTTCACATTGCATTATGATTATGTATTGATTTCTTAATAAATCAAGTTTATGAAAAAATAGTTCTTTTCTTTCGTATTCGTTAATGCAAAGTTGTCGTTGGCTCAACAAATTTTTTCTTTTTAACTTAATTGCTAGCATTAATCATCTTTTTTGTTTGGATCGATAAAAAAGAGATAAATCAATAGGAAAAAAGATTATATTAGTTTTCCATATGAAACGACATTATATTTGACCCTCCACTAGACTCACCATGTATCCATGTTAATATTGGTAAGTACATGCCTCATGGCTCTTTCACCGCCAACCACCACTCACATGACCTCACCATTTAATGGTTTCCACCATTTTTTGAATTCTTCATTTTCTTAAGAAATTCAAAAATAAAGTATGTCCATGTAATTCATATGAATTATAACATGGATTGATGGCATAAAACCTATATTAACACATACCTCTTTAAGAGATCAAGGTGTTGAGCACACACCCTTTTATGTTTAAAAGGTTATTAAAAAACCCAAAAATATTTTTCATGTGGGGGCTTCTTCCTTGTTATTAATTGGGTGTGTTTTTCAACCCTATAGAAGCTAATTTATTGCACTTGGAAGGTGCATTTTTAGTTTTGAAGGGAATTTGTGTTATACTTATCACTTTCCAAATGGTATGTTTTCATCTTTTGGATCACATTTTCAAATAATGGAGGGCGGGGATAAGTTTGACCAGTAGTTAACCCCCCCCCCCCCCCCCCTCACATTAACCCTTATTATTGCAATTTCTCTTCTCTCTCCTGCATATCTTCTGCAAGCCATCTTCATACCGATTCCATTTTGCTTCATCTTTTTCCAAACTACATATTTTTTCATGCTTTATGCATCTATGCACTATATTGTCTTTAAAGATGCTTGTATTTTCTTCATTATTGTATAGGGTACCTATAAGTCCCTCGTAGATGAGACCCTCTTGACAAACATTTTTGTCTCTTTTTTGCATACATTTTTAAGTAGGACTAATTCTACACTTTTGACAATGTTCAAGCAGTGAATTTCATTCCACTCATGTAGACAATTCATTAGTTTTGTGTACTTTAAACACATTGGAAAATTTGACAATTTTCATATATGGAACTAATCCAGTGAATACAATGTTATCCTATCCTTTTTAGTGATTGAATAATAGATTTTGGGCCACTAGTAAGACTTTTTTTACTTGATTTGAGTTTTATTGCCCTCTTGAGTAGTTAGTAGTGAGATCACTTTGTTATTTTTACCTGCACCATCTCTTTGAGACATATGAGGCCCCTTTCTATGCACTTCATTAAGTTTTCTAGGGGAGATTTTATTTTTCTACAAATAAGGCCTTATTTGTGCAAGTGTTTTTTTTATTTTGACACAATAATGAGTTTGAATTCCTCACATGTACACGAGTATCTAATCAAGGACTTATTTTCCAAAACCCATATGAGGATGTAGAATGTATAATATTTTATTAGCATATATGTGTGTGCTCTTTTGTATTTTTGGTAGCTTCATTTATAGTATGACCATATTCATGATCTGAAAGACATTTGGTATAATATCAGATATTGTGAACATTTCAGTGTTTGTGAAGTGGCTTCAAACCACTCATGTAGTTTCTTGGAATACCTTTTATGTAGTCTTGGTGAAATTTATAACACTGGCTAGGCATCCTTGCCAAAATATTATTAAAGCAATTTTATAGGAAGTTAGTTGATATGTGTCTCACTTTCAACCTATTGGTGTCCTTTCCCCATGCTTTTACTTTTTGGTCACTTGTCATTGAATTCAGCTCTTCATCATCACTTCATAAGAGACATCCATTTTTATTACTATCTTCACCTAATTTAACGAGGGGTTGGTGTGCAATACTTATTTTGGTGTTTATTGCCTAATTTTTTTAGATTAGTGTTTCTTTTGAGAGAGAATCATACAAAGCATCAATTCCTATTTTGACTTGGCAATTATAGGGGCTTTACACCCATGTATTCTAGAGAGATGGATTGATGCATACAATGAAATTCAACATCACAATGTATTCTCTCGATATTTATACACAGGTACCTCATTAGGCCTAGTTTTTAGAACCTATTTGTTGAGGATTATGAGACTCTTGGTTCCTTCTATTGACCTCCCTAAGTTAAATGTAAGGGGGTGATGGTGTAACATACTATATGTACCTAATTAGTTAACTTAAGTAGTTCTCAACTTAAGATTTGTTAGTATGTGCACAAGTCTGGGAATAGTTAAGCATTACCTAGACACTCACATTTTCCACAACCATTAGTGGAACTGATAAGAAAGAGGGAGATAAATCTTGTTTAAATTGTATAAACCCTCACATCTATGTATATTATAAGCTAGAACAATAGAATTTACTCTTACAATTCTATATTTAATAATATACTTATTTAATTATCCTATTCTCACCTTTATTCCTCTATGTGAGTTATGTCTTTGTTTACATTTAATACCAGCTAGAAAAAATCTCAATAGTTAGAAGGAAATAATAATACCAGGCATTGCACTAAAACTGTGTAATGGGAATGTTGACAGGTGGGCAAAGTACATGGTTGGGAATATTTTGGTGTTTTCACATATACAAGTCAATATTGTCCCTTCAATGATCAATAGATATAACAGTAAACAATGGTGAAATTTACTTCTTCCAATGCTTGGAAAAAGAACACACAATTTTTCCAGGCCTTGGCCAACAATATGTTCACATGTAAAAAAAAATGGAGGACAAATTCAAATGTTTCTTTTCAAAATCAAGGGTTAATAATGCAAGAGATAAATTATATTCATGCCTAAATTTAACTAGTAAAATATAATAATTTGACCTGAATGTGTAGCTATGGGCTCATTAGAATATAACAAAATATCATTGAAGTGATAAATAAATGACGAACTATGGAAGGAAATATCATTATTCAAGATCCAAGTAATGAAAACTGAGATGGCTTAAAAATATGGAAACAAATTCTTCTGGAATACCAAGGATTCTCTAAAAATATAATTACAACTATTATTGTAAAAAAAAGAAAAATTGCTTACATTGACTAAACAACCATGCAAACAGAGAGAAATAAGAGAAGTTATCATTCTACTATCATTCATCACAACAGAGCTCATAACGTTGAACACATTGTTCTTTTGAATCAGACAAGTATTTCTATATAAATAATAATTTATCTGAAATAGAACGTTCTATCATGCAGCATATCAATAAACCTTGTAATTGTTTTCATTATACTCTATCTTGTCTCAAGAAATTTGCATATAATAGCTTTAGATTTAAATATATGAGTTTACAATAAAAACTTGGGAAAAAAATTTGTTAAAAAAGATAAGATCTGATCATTCTCTTAATAATTCAATTATTCTATGACCCTAAAAAACATTTTCCATTTGTCCACCATAAGTATACAATAAATACATTAATTTCTAACGATAGTATATATTCAGATGCAACAAGTCTGCATCATTTGTTGCATCACAACGTAAAGCCAGAGTTCTACCTATTGCAACATCACATCCTCTAGGCTATGATATTTTCCTCAGCAATTCCTAAAAAGTGATGGGATATGTCATTGGAATGCTTCTAACCTTGATGAACTTGGTGTATCTTCCAACCATTTTTCAAAGATTATTAAAAGTATAGGAAAAAATATATTGTTCCCCTAATTACAAAAAGTCACAAATATCGTCTAAATTAAAAACTTTCGTAAAATCCTTATGAATGTGAATTGCAGTGAAATATTTTTTGATTTTTTCATCATCTTCTAGGTACCTAAACTATAAAAGAAACATCAAATCTATAAAAATTAACGAAAAGTAAAACACTTGTACATTGAAACAAATATAAAATAAAGAACCTATTAATGATGGTTCAATGTTGAACAAAATATCCTTACTTCATATGTAGTCATTCAAATATCTCTGAAGTTGGGTCAATATTCTACACAAGTAAAAAACCAACCACATCAAAATATGCATAGATTTTATCAATGACATCATTCAATGGGTTAATTTTTTGAGTCCACAAGTTTTTGATGGTGTAGATTAGGAAATAATGTTTCTAGATAAGGCCTTAAACAAGGGGATATGAAGTACATGTTTTAGAATATGACATGGTATACCATCTCAATTAAACTTTTAATGACCTATATGATCACTATTAGGGTACCTCTTTAAGTGTAAAATATTATCTGGTCTGGCAGTGATCTGAGATCTTGCTAAGGTGGGGGATCGGCGGCTCGAAATATTATCTGGCAGAGGATATGGATTGACAACCTATAGAGAGATCTTACTAGGATAATGTGGATTATCTAGGCCAATATAGAGATCCATATTTTATTGCTTAATTTATTACATGTGACTTTGAAATATCTAGGGTTTATACAAAAAGCTTATTTTTGTTAAATCATTTCCCGATACCCCTCTAGTGATAGTAGTATGATCTAGTGATGTAGACACTAAATCACGCACTTTGGGTAAATTTCTAGGTCATAATCACATACTACTATTCATATGATTCATAAGAAAGAAAACTAGCAATTGACAACTATCTTTGGCCTTTTGTCTGTGTTTCATGTCTTCTTTCTGGCCTCTTATACACTACAACCCAGTTGATAGTTTATTGTTTCATCTTTTTTCACTCTGACCACCAGCGCCCAGTCACCCTTGTCCCCTCTGGGCGCTCCTGACCTCTTTGTATCTAATTTTCATCTTTTTGGGCCTCTTTTATCTTTTGGGCATATTGTTTTCTTAGGGGCTGGCCTTTTAGTTTTCAATTACAAAATTCAATCAAGGGAATCATATAAATATAAAGCTATATGACCATCATAAAGGACCAAGCTCTAAACATCTATTACTATCACATAAGGTTGCATCGAAAGGAATTTCAAAAGCATCGAAACATCCATGTAGCTTCATTCAAGGGACAAGGGACTGCATTTTCTATATACACGCATAGGAGGGGAAGTTCATTTTTCTATCCACACATATATCTACATTGCTACATCTAGCTATAGCTCATTATCAAGTGCATCTTGTACAAGAGCTACCTAGGCCATGATTCTTGCACACACACACACACATGAGAACTACATGGAGTATGAAATGTAGTGTAGTGTTAGATCGTAAGTTCACTCAGTTGGGTGACCTCCGTGGTCAATCCGACTCCCCATTTATATATTTTTGTTTTTATGATTTGATGTGTTTTAGGGTTTTGTAGGATCTCTTTCTCTTTGCAGGTTATAAGTGAATTCTATGGGCATAGTGCGACACATAGGTGATTTAAAATGAAGGTTGGAAAACATCTTATGACATAGGAAAAATCATCTCCTGAGGTCTTTCAAGGTCATGGGAACCCAGAAGTAGTCTTGTATACCCCAGGTACCCCTGACTTGATCCAGGCGCCCCAGTCCATGAATATCAGATAGTTACACAATTTTCTAAGCACGGTTGCAATAGTTTCGTCCTCCTGTTCATCAGTCTTCCAGTCTGGCACACTTCAGGATTAATTACAAAATCAACTAATTATTTTATCCCTTCTCTTACACCTAGGGTTTCATTTTTATATAGCTTATTGCTTAGGTTAGATTTGTATTTTATTGCTTCATTTATTGCATGTGACTCTGAAATATCTAGGGTTTATACAAACATGGCACAACACATGCTTCACCCTTAGCGTCACTTCCTCTTTCCTAGCTTAGCTCTCACACTTCATTTTCATCATTTCATGATTTTTCTTGTCTCCTCGGCACGATTTCACCATCGATCTACATGGTTTTTAGGTACGCATCTCTTATCTACTTTTTGTTATCAAGTATTCACTGAACAACAT
This sequence comes from Taxus chinensis, assembly GCA_019776745.2. Taxonomy (NCBI): domain Eukaryota; kingdom Viridiplantae; phylum Streptophyta; class Pinopsida; order Cupressales; family Taxaceae; genus Taxus; species Taxus chinensis. The sequence continues at coordinate 847,242,297 of CM034148.1, read as the reverse complement.
AAAGTGGGGGAAAATGTAGACACTAAATCACGCACTTTGGGTACATTTCTAGGTCCTAATCTCATATTACTATTCATACGATTCCTAAGAAAGAAAACTAGCAATTGATAGTTGTCTTTAGTCTTTTATTTGTGTTTTATGTCTTCTTTCTGGCCTCTTGTACCCTATAACCCAATAAATACTTTATTGTTTCATCTTTTTCCACTCTAGAAACCAACGTCCAGCCATGATGCCAGTGCCCTCGTCCCCTCTGGGCACCCTCGACCTCTTTGTATCTTACTCACCTTTTTTGGGCCTCTTTTATCTTTTAGGCATCTTGTTTTCTTAGGGGTTGGCATTTTAGTTGTCAATTACAAAATTCAAACAAGGGAATCATATAAATATAAAGCTATATGACCATAATAAAGGACTAATATCTAAACATCTATTACTATCTAATGTTGCATCTAAAGGTATTTCAAGAGCATCAAAGCATCCATTTAGCTTCATTCAAGGGACAAGGGACTACATTTTATACATACACATATAGGAGGGGAAGTTCATTTTTCCATCCACGCATATATCTACATTGCTACATCTAGTTATCGCTCGTTATCAAGTGCATCTTGCACAAGAGCCACCTAGGGCATGATTCTTGCACAACATATGAGAACTACATGGAGTTTGAAATGTAGTGCAACACTTGGTTGTAAGTTCACTCAGTCAGGTGACCACTGGAGTCATTCCGAATCCCCATTTTCATCTTTTTCTTTTTAGGATTTGATGTGTTTTGGGATTTTGTAGGCTATCTTTCTCTTTGTAGGTTATATGTGAATTCTACAGGCATAGTGCGACACATAGGTGATCAAAAGTTAAGTTTTGTGAACATATTGTAACACAGGAAAAATTAGTTCTTGAGATATTTTGCAGTCATGGGCACCCAGAAAAGTCTCCGGTGCCCCAGGCGCCCCTGACCTTATCTAGGTGCCCCAATCTAGGTATATCAAACAATCACACAATTTTCTGAGCATGATTGCAATAATTTCTTACTCCTATTCAACAGTCTTCTAGTCTAACACACTTCAGGATTAATTATAAAATCAACTAACTTTTTTATCCCTTCTCTTACACCCAGGGTTTCATTTTTATCTAGCTTATTTCTTGGGTCATATCTATATTTTATTGCTTCATTTATTGCATGTGACTTTGAAATATCTAGGGTTTATACAAAAAGTTCATTTCTTGTTAAATCAGTGGGGTATCTAGGCCCATATGGAGATCTAGCAGTAGCCGATCTGGTGGTGGCCTATAGGATATGAGTCTACTAAAGTGCATTATCTTGTAATAACATGGTCAAAAGTTGGTGAAGGTAGGAGAACTACTTCCATCGTTGAGAAATTAAGAAGTATTTTTTAATCTTATAATCCCTACATCTTAAGGTTGAAAAAAAAAATCTTTAAAAAATAGGATAGAGTGCCTTCTCAATTGAAGAAAAAGGAAAGAATCCCAACTGTGTTATCTTGTAGGAGCATGGTGGGGACTAGGTGGATATAGGTGAACTGATCCTAATCATTGAGAAATTGATAAATATGTGTTCTCTCTTGTACGCCCTATCGTCTCTTATCCTTTCTTTGAGTTGAGCATCGTTGCAACTTTTTGTTTCTTTCTTGGTTGGATGGAAAAATACCTCTTTAAACTTCTTTTCCAATAAACTACACACAACATCCCCTACATAAATAAATGTGGTGAATTTCTCGGTACACTATGTTTTTTTCTTTCGTTTCCTGCAAAAGTTAGCTTTCATGAGATGAAATGTTTAATACTGTATTACAATTAACAATGATTAATAAGATAATGTAGTTCCCTCACTTTATTTTATTTTCATAGTTTGGTAACTAACAATATCACACAAAAACAACAAAAGGAAAACAAAATCCTAGAAGACTGATCTAATTTAAAACCTGAAGCTCATAGGAGCTATTGAGCTACTACGAACAAATAAGCCTATTGCAACCATGACCATCAGGGTTGAGAGAGGTTTATAGTCTAAACTACAGAGTGTAAAATAAAAAATTACATGATTAAATGTCAAAGTGCAATAAAATTTATTTTGAATAAGTATGAAGAATAAATATATTAAACACATTGGCAAAGGTAAAAGGACCTGCTGAGGCTACAAGTCATATAAGAGAGGCCCAAAAAGAGTGAGTAAAGTAGGAAGAGGTCAGGGGTGCCTAGAGGGGATGCAGGCACCTAGGCGTTGATGTCATAGTTGGGCGCTAGTGTCCAAAGCCATAAAATATAAACACATAAAGTAACAATTGGGCCATGGGGTGTATAAGACCAAATAGAAAATAAGAAACGTGGAAAAGAGGCCAAAGATAGTTTTCATCACTAGTTTTCTCACTTAGGAACCATATAAATGCTAGTATATGTTTATGGACCTAGAAATTTACCCAAGTGCATAATTTTGTGTCTACAATATGAATCTAATTGTAGTATGCAAAACTAAAACTTGTATCATGAAGAAGGAAATAATAACCAAAATAAACAAATCATAACAATGCCATAATCTATACTTAGTACTCACATTTACGCAACACAAGTAGGGGATATTATTATGAGGATCATGTCCAAGCTTATAATTTCAAATTATTAGTGTTTTTCAAATCAAAATCGATTTTCAGTCAAACTCTTTGAAAATCAAATTTGTTGTCATCTTAGCTTTTCCATGTGTCAGTAAATTTTGATATTTTATATACAAAGCTCACATAATTACCTATTTTTTTACCATCAATGTATAATCAAAAATTTAAAAAATGGGACATAAAAAAACATTTTCTAACACCACCTCCATCAAATAAAAAACTAATCAAAACACCATACTATTGTAACATAAAAATACATGTTAAATTCCAGTTCGATGAGAGCTGTTTTTACTCAAGACTACAAAGTGCAAAATAAATCACTTAAAGGATCAAATATGAAAGTGAAATAAAATATATTTCAAATATTTATGATGGATAAATATATTGAAAACATTTTGAAAGGGAAAAAGACTTGAAAATAATTCTAAATTCCAACAAAGAAGTTTATAGTTTTAGTCAAGAATGGTGGTCAAATAGGTGATAGGTAGAAGCTTATAAAAGATCCTAGTTTTAGCTACCCATTATGTAAAACCAATTGGATCTAAGAGGCTAATATTAAGGAAATAACATTGGAAAAACAAGTATCATCTGACTAAGTTTAACATGTCAAACAAAACTGAAAAGGGAAAGAGAGAATCATTAAAAAGACAAACATGAAACATAATATATAACAATACATAATGAACATTACAATGAATGTTAAAAAAATTCAATTAATGGAATGAATGATGAAAATGTCAATTGATAGGACATTATGAATTTTACACATTAATAACACAATACTTCATAATTCTTACATAACGTTAACTTAAAAATCATAGGAAGCAAATTATAATTCCAACAATGAGAACTATTATCACAAAGAAGGAAACAATAACCAAAATGAACAAATGATAATAATGCCATAATCTTTACTCATTAGTCATTCTTACACAACAAAAAAAAAAGGGGAACTATTGCAAGGATCCCATCCAATCCCAAGATTTCAAATTATTAGTGCCTACCAAATCAAAATTTGTTGACAACTAAACTCTTTCCGCTGATATACAAACTTTCTACATTTGTCTAATTATTTTTTAGTAAAAAGTGCTCTACAAAGTAACATCTTCCAAGGTTGATCTTGTCTTATATGAAACCATAATAGCCCCTTATGTTGCACCAACAACACCTCCATTAAAAACATCTAATAAAATCACCATATTGTTGTAATATAAAAGCGAGAGGTAAACTAAATATCTACTATATTTCAAACTAATAATGTTTTTCTTGTACAAGTACCAAATTCTTCCCGATTTTTAATGTTTACATGTCATAATGCATAATAGATTTCCCAAAAATAATAAAAAACACCATTACACTTTTTAATGTGTGTCATAATGTGTAACAAATTCTAGGAAGATCATAAGTTAAAATCCAACGTATATATACCACATTCCAAACAAAAGCATATGCCTATCGTTCTCAATTGTAGAACATAATCTGAAATTTGTTTAATTGCTTGCATCATAGAAAATTTTATAGAACCCTACACAATGAATGCAATTGTTGGCATTTTATAAATCCACAAACATTCAAATGAAAATTATGTATAGCACAAAAAAATGAGCAACTATGAAGTTTATTTTTGATGCAAGTGTATCTTGAAATTTTACCTCACCTATAAAACATATTTAAATATCAAGCTTTAAAAACTGACAGAGGCCACGATGCATGGTGTATGACAAGGAAAAATTATTGTTTTGCACTAAAGAACATATATATACATATTTATATTGTACACAAAAATGAAAATATATGAAATTATAATGATTTTGAATTAATAATACCATGAAGTATTGTAAAAACACTCAAATTTTACTGTAAAAGGCATATCAAACAATACAAAGCTAAAAACATTAGAATATCAATTTAAACACTACAATAACATTGGTATCATATTGAAAATCAAATTCATCCAAGTATATTCAAATGTTGTAAAGTGATTTTTATGTTAAAACAATTGGCGCAAGAGAAACAAATGACAACATGATCCGAGCATAAAAAAATCAAAATTGGAGTAATATGTTTACTATATATAGACATTGTTTTTTCTTCAAAAATAATTTTTTTTTAATAATTTGGCGAGTTGGCACATGTACCTACAAAATCCAATACGAGGATATAAAAATGCTAACTTGCACATATTCAATACAAGTAGTAGACAAAAATGGTTTATTTGTGATGCAACAAAATTCATTCAAGGACAAAATATTAGTATATTAATATTACTGATTAGAATAGATTTTTGTCAATGGAACGTTGTTGCCAACATGGTCACATGGTGGATATTTTTTTATTAGACTTTGCATAATTTGAACTAACCTCATTGGGATCCTTTTCTTCCGAGTCTTGAAAAACCTCTTTATTATCTAACAAGTATGTATAGAAGGTTTTCAATGAAATGTCAAGATCATGAGCATATATTCTATAACCTGCAGGGAAGTCTCTTAATGCATATGGATGTTCATTATGTGGCTCTTTTTCTATTGGTTGTATAACCATTTTTAGTGTGGAAGGAAGATCTTAAACAATTGGTTGGTCCTGGGTATTAAGAACCAATATGTCATCGGATGACTCCATGACATTAAGTGATAAGGGATCCCATGTTATTGTTCGTAGAAACCTAAATTTGACTACGCAGTTTTACTACTAAAATTGCATTAATTATCCTATTTCCCGTCATTTCATTATAATTAGTGATTTCCCGCTAATTAGCTAATATTCCCCTTCATTTCAATTAATTAATGACACTTCATTAATTAACTAGCCTTCCCTTCATCCTAGATACCAATTAATGACACGTCATTAGTTATAATCCTATTTTAATAAACTATTATTAGTTAATTAAGCCTTTTACCTTCTATTTAATCAATAAACATTTTTATTGATTAAATCCCCCTTTTAAACTCTTCAAATTCTACTAATTTCATTCTAAATCATCTCCAAATGGCTTCTATAAGATTAATTTGGTCTATTAATTAATCCTAGTTGATTAATTAAATCATCTCCAACTCCCATGAGTTGTTAATCCTTTATTAATCTATTTTAATCATGTTTATCCCTTTCTAATTCTACTTTACATTTATCCCACGTTCACTAGGTTGCTAGCTTCTCCCAAATTGGAAAGCTATATAAACAACCTAGTAGCTTCACTCCAATCTTACACCAGTGTTACACCTTTACACTATTTGCATATGATAAGAGCATTTAAAATTTGAAAAGCTTATTGATTAAGCATCCCTTCTATCCTCTACTTGCAAAGAGTAGTAAGAGAAGAACCATACATGGCAATCAGCCCATATTAGTGAGATCTTTTCCTCTTCATGGAGAAATCTTCCTTTGATTGCATGTATTCACATTTGACTCAACAAAAGGAGTACCTACAATAAAAAATCCCATAAAAAACATCAAAGGATGGCTTAACATTTCATGTTAATTAAATGCTTTAATTAGCTTTTCCTTTTCTATGGCTTTATCATGATGCTTAGTTAAATTATATTTGTTATTGAGACTACTTGGTGTTAGTTTATATTGATTAACTTAGCTTTCTTTAACCACATGCATACATATGACGCACCTGGTGGGACACTCCTTTGTCTCATGCACATTTCTTGAGTTTTTATAGTTAAGTTTCATTTTTTTCATACTAACTTCTTTCTACACATGTTAAAATAACTTGTATCTCTTAATTTGTTTTGTTGAGTTTGCATGTGTTGTGTGTTCCTTGTAGGTGTGAAGGAGGTAAAGTGCTACCAAATTTGAATTTTATCAACAATTTTTTTTTTGACATTTGTGGATTGTTTTTATGCATTTTTGAAACAACACAAGATGTTTGCATTAGAAAAAATTCTATCTGTGCTTGCATTATTCTTCGTACGTTAGTGTTTCTTTGTGTGCTCTACTGTTATCTTTGTATACATCTACATTAAAGTCTGTGTGCTAGCATTTTCCTTCTGTGTGCTACTGTCCTCTAGATTTGTTCTAGTGTCGTCTGTATTTCTGCCTTTTATCTATACAGAGGATCTTCACGCGTTTGCATCTGGGCGCTTGCATTTACATATGAGTATTTGGGTTTCTATCTTTTTACTTGCATTAGCATCGAACTCTACACGTTTGCATTTAAATACATGCATCTCTATTTGCTTATGTGCGCTTGCGTCTACCTTGAATGTGCTAGCATCCATCTTTGTGCACTACCATATTTCTGTGTGCATTTCCATCTGCAGTATATTTCTGTTACCTATGTTAGCATTTAGCCTTTGTGCGCTAATGTCATACTGTTTACGCTAGTAGCTGGTCCATGCGCTAGCATTCTATGTAGTTTTTTAGCTCAAATTTTGAAAATTTTAGAATCTTATTTTTGTGTTTATGTTATTTTTACAGGGTTTCTAACTTCTGAGTTTTAGGTTTTACTTTAAAAATTATTTTCTAACATTTAAATGCTTTGATGAATGTTGTTTTTTTCCATTATTTCTTAAGTCAGATCAAATGTTGTGTATGCTCTTCTCTTGCGCTTTTAAGCGATCTTAAGAATCAAAATCAAATTTAATTTTCATTTTCTAAAAACACTTTGGTTTAAAAAGTTGGAAAAATTCATCTTTTAAACGCACTTAATTATCATTGGTTAATGTTTTCCTATTTCTAAATTAGTTGGATCAAACATTGCGTATGCACTTCTCTTGCGCTTTCAAGCGATCTTGAGAATCAAAAGTGATCTTGATCCTCTTTCTCAAACATTGTGGTTTACATGGACAACTACTTAAATTTTGAGTGTAAGACCTTACGCTTACCAAAGAATCAAATTGAAACAAATACTAACTACATTGTGTGTAGGTTGCCAAAGGTATGCAAAACCACATTTTTAATCAAGATAAAAAACACACCATACATTCACATTGTATTTGCAAATTCAGATAAGGGTTAAAATCCATCCACTTTGAACCATGGGAAGTGCCTTGGCATAAGCCATCAAACTCATTATGAGGATTACCATAGGAACCCCAAAGTAGTCAACACATTAAGGGAAATGGTTGACAACACAAGAAGTTCCCCACTACCTACTTGACTAGAAACTCCCATGAGGATTGTTAAATGTTGTCTGTATGATGCCTCTTCCATTAATTTGATTATGGGATAATGGTCCTTTATGTAGGATTTATTCTAGAAAAGTGTACCTCTTTTAGACAAGTTATTGGTGAGTATTGAGAACAAAATCCTAGGGATTCATTTGGCATTGGGGAAAACTTGACCTTATCCAAACGTGTTTCAAAGATCCTTTACAAATAAAAACTTCCTCAAAGTCAAAACCTTATTTTTCGAACAAGGCAAGAGGCCATTGAAGTTTATGTAGTGTATCTTTCATCATGAAATTTACAACGCAAAACTTTGTCCTAGTTTCTACCTAATTATCGAACAAGATGAAACTCTTCCAAAGTTGCGTTGCGTATTTTTCATCCCCAATCATAAATTCTCTTATTATCCATTTTGCATTATTGGCAAAAAAATAAAGCAACTCGAAATGCTGCCAAAATCATGTCCACCACTTTTATACCAACTTACATTCGTTCCTTTTTGTGATCTTAATGTAAGTGTTGAAAGTGTGTTGGCACGTCCTCATATTTTAGCTGTATGTCTTAAAATCCATATTGCGACATCTCTTTGTAGAAGGTATCTTGTGTTGATCTCCATTTGTGTCGTTAGACTTCTCGTATTATAACAATCCATTTTGATACTTACATCTTGTTTTCCTAAACTTGATATAAGTGTCCAAATTGTATTGTTACACTCCTCGCATTGTGTCGACCCATTGTTGTACTTAGACCTCATTTTTATTCAAACTTGATTTAAGTGTTCAAGGTGTTGTTATTAAGCTGCTCACATTGTGTCAATCCCTTTTTGATACTTACATCTTGTTTTTCTTAAAACTTGATTTAAGTGGCTAAATTGTATTGTTACGCTGCTCACATTTGTATCCTCCATTTTCATAACTTAAACCTTGTTTGCATTAAAAAAAAATTAAGTGTATACCTTGTGTTGTTACATTGTTAAAATCACTTCAACCCCTTTTTAATACTTAAATCTTGTCTTTCCAACAACTCGATTTAAATATTAAAATTGTGTTGTCATCTTATGAAAAACAACCTTTGAGACAAAATTTGGACATAGGGAATAGGTTCCTTTGTAGTTGCTTATTTGTTTGAGATTTGCTATATTTCCCTTAGTGAATTTCGTCATATATTTTGTACCCTTGGAATGTTCATTGTGACACTTACAACTGTTACGCTATTTGATTTTTCCTAGATTTATTGTGACACTTATGCACATTTTTTCAAATCATAGCAGAACATTTCCTATCATAGCTCCTATTACGAGAATGACACATAGAATATTAGGATCAAATCCTTTTCTCCATACCAATTTGGACCCATTAGCTAAAGAAGAAACATTGATTGACCATAGTGGAGATGAGGGGATAAATCCTTGGGAAAACCTTGAGTTTGACCCTACATGCATAAAAAAATTCCTCTTCCAAAATAGAGATCAAGTTTTAGCATAAGTTACAAAACTAGGGGCTAGATTACCACCTGAATTTGACCCTATTATTCTTACAAACATGATTCATGGAGGTGAAGAGATAGAACCTCCCTATTGGTCTACTAAGGACATATTGAACACTGGACATGCTTATACTTCTGGGCAAGAAAATAATGATGAAGGATAAGTGGCTCCTAAGAATGCAAATAGTTATCGCATACCACTCATCTGAACCAATCATGAAGCTAGAACTGAGGGTGAAGATCATGAATAACTCCCTCCACATGAACGTCAAACAGAACCCAAAAATAAAGATGTTACCATGCAACAAAAATTATAAACCCTTAGCCGTCAATTGGGAAACTTAACTTTACATGTCCACAAAGACACAAGTAGATCTACATGTATTGAGAAACATAAGGTCACTTATACTGAGCACTACACTAAAAATTGTGGTGGTGAAACACCAAAATCTTACCACGTATACTTACCTGCCACACCTTCACGTGGCAAGATCTTCGACAAAGAGTGACAATCTATGGAAAATTCCCTTACCATTCTTCAAGAAAACAACCTCAAATGCAATAAGAAATATCATTTTGAAGAACTGTGTCCATATCATTTTGATCAGGTAATGTTGGGTACGACTTTTCCACCTAGTTTTGATTACCCTAAATTTGATAAATATATGGGTAAAGGTGATCCTCATGATCACGTTAAACACTTCTTCATGGCTTGCCATAAAGTTGCTTATAACGATAATTACCTTATTTTATTATTTCCACAAAGTTTGGGAGATCAAGCACTTGAATGGTTTCTTCATATTCCCAAAGGGATGTTTTCCACGTTTTCCAATTTTTGTGTGGAATAAGGGTAAAGTGAGGGTTTTAGAAGGTCCCACAACCTTGTACAAAAATCCTAGATGGCTAGATCAAGCGATGAGGATTAAATTTAGAGAAACCCAAGATAATTCCAAAAAAATACCGAACAACTGAACATAACGAAAAGAAAAATTACAAAATATCAAAGGAGATTCCTTAGCTCTTTAACAATATGCTTAACATGGATGGAGCCTGACTCTTCGGCCAACTGATCAGTAAGAGTGATTAGTTCGGAGCAATCTTTGGTGATTGGCAGCCCTGGTGTTATCTGAAAATTTCCCAAGCTTTAAGGACAGAGAAGGAACGTTGGAGCTTAACTAGGATGGAAGATACCAATTTAACTTGTCGGTCTTTAGGTTGGTTACTAGTTTCAGCAGTAGTTCCATCAACGTCCCCCGCAATGTTCCTAGTCGTGGTGTCTTCCACTTTTGAAGGAGTTTCCATCTGGATATCTTGGGGGATGATCCCACTATCAACCATGATAAAAATTTTGGTACCACTATGTAGATTGAGCCCCTCCTCATTCAGCTCCTCATCCATGTCAACCAGACCTGATTCAGGGGAGTCAGGATACAACTTAGCTAATCCCAATAGTGCGTTCAAAAGACGTAGCTCCAAGCTTGAGACCAGGGAAGAATCCGTAACCACATCATCAACATCAGAAAAGTTCAAGGCAAGTCTAGACAGGAGAATGAGGAGGAATAATAGGGGAAATAAGGGGAGAAAAACACACGAAGGAGGAACCCACGATTACCACCTCGAAATCGGAGTCAGAGGAGACTAGCAGGTGGCGGCACTAGCTGGAAGTGGGGATGGAAGGGGAGATGAGGTGGGGGTACGGGCGGGATTGACCATACTTGGAAGGGAAATGAGAAATCTCATCAAGAGAAGCAACACATTTGAAGAGGAGGTAAAGAAGGCCCTAATGAAGAAAGGGGCCTTCTCCCTCCCTAGCAAGATTTAAAGAATGCTTGAGATATTCGAACAGAAAGGCATCGAGATTGATTTTATTCCCCCAGCGTAGGCGAGAAAGAATGAAGAAATGGGGCCCAAAGACCAACATGTATTGCCCATCGATGGTGAAATATCTCATAATTACTTCTGTGACCCTATCTCAAGGGGGGAGAAGGGATTCCCAAACATAACCAGAAAGATACTTGTCTGGCTTCTCACCTTTGTCAATGAAATCCTGGAGCTCTACTTACAAGGACATCTTGAAGTAAACTACCCCAGAGGCTGGAAGGGCCAATCACTGAGGAAATGGTGTTGGTGGAGATGGTGAAAGAAGTATTTCCAATTTAGACTCTACCACGTGACCAGGTAGCCAGGGCACTGTACAAAACCATGGTCGAGTACCCAGTCATTCTTTCTAGGAAAGTAGTTACACCATTGTCCTTGAGAATATTCCAGACTTCCTGGTCCTCCATCAGTTCAGTGTAAGAAGCTGGTTCGATCCTTTTGAGCTACCCACCCATGGTGATGATCCTGTGGCAATGAATAGAGGTAAGGGGACGTGAGTTGGCTTTTAAAAGCTCACGTAAATTGTGGGAGTCGTTCACATCAACAACCCTCTTCAACCTGTTATGATTGTGATGTGAAAGTGTGCATCTCAAAACCAAATCCAGCCAAGTGAAATAAATCTCATCCCACTTGCTTGGCTCCGTAGACCTACTCTTCATCATTATGAGATAATCATGACCGTTGCCCTTATTAAGAGCGTGGTTCTTTTTGTTTAGCTTGGTTACATAAGGAATAAAAATCCACCACAATAAGTTAGCTAGAAAAGGAGTAATCATTCTAAGTAATTTGAAGGAGATCGATAGGAAAATTTCCTGACCAAATTTGCTAATTGTCAAGGAGGACACCAATGTTGGCCATGCAATCAACCACCTTATTCCCTTCACGGAAGATATGTTGGAATTTGATCTACTGCAAGTTCCTTTCAAGAAGATAGACATCAGCAATAATGTTTTTAATAGACCATTGTCCAGGGCCCGTCGAGTTAAGGAGATTTATGATATTAAGAGAGTCACTTTCCACAATTAAAGGCTCATTGCCAATCTAGAGAGTCAACTCCAGCACCTTAAGTATCGCTAAGGCTTCAGTGTGATGGTTGGTCCCCATGCTAAAATTAGCTGCAATAGCAGAAAGAGGGAAACCATAAGAATTACAAAGAATCGCACCCCCCCCCCCAAACTTCCCTAGGTTACCTTTAGAAACACCATCTGTGTTAAATTTCATCCAGCTGGGGGGGGGGGGGGAGGGAGCCACCTAGCAGTAGAGTGAGCCAGGGTTGAGGGTTTAGATGTGGGAAGGATCGTAATCCATTGACACCACTCCTTTCTATTACAGAACTGGAATTTTTGTTGATATTTCTTCCATAAGCAACTATTTAGATTATCTTGGAAGAGTATAGAAATATGGTTGGCCACCCTATCAGGTTCCAAACATTGGTCTTTGAATATTCTCTTATTTCTTTCCTTTTAGATACCCCAGAGTCCGTGAGGGAGGATAAGTTTCCAAGCAAGGGAGAGGGACGGGTGTGAGAAGGGGGAACACCATTGATTGAGGGTATCATGAATGGATTTGTGGAAAGTCTAGACAACACCAAAATGCGACAAAAGCCAATTCTAGATAACTTGAGAAAAGGGAAAGTGAAGAAGGAGATGAGAGGAGGACTCCAAAGATTTGTAGTAAAGAACGTAGCGATTGGGAAGGGACAAACCTCTCATTTTTAAGTTCTCTCCTGAAAGGAAAGCATTCTTGAAGGAAAGCCAAGAAAAGAAACCAATTTTGGTAATATTCTCTTTGGGCCAAATTTTGTAGAAAGGAGGTCTAGAGCTGGTCCGGGGCTTTGAATTGTAGGCATATTTAATGGAGAAGGAGCCAGAAGGGGAGAGGGGCCAAATACGATCATCAACAGGAAAGGAGAAAGGAATATAGAGAGAGGATAGTGCAATTATCAACTACTTCAAACACTAACTCTGATGCTCACTGATACCCAACCAATCTGGGATATCCCAAGAGGGAATTGAATTCTTCAATCTCCAGTAACCAAAAATTGTCTTGCCATGAAGATTGATGAGGGTTCTTTTGATAGAGTCCCAAATAGGTTTTAGGTATAGAGGTTTTTCCCCAATCCACCAATCAGACTAGAAATCTATTAATATGCCATTCCCCAACCTCCACTTGGTACTAGTACGCAAAAGAGGAAGAGAGCTAGTGACCGAGTTCCAAATAGCCGAGCTGTAGGGTGGGGAGGAGAGAAGGAAATCTTCCACTTGAGACAAATATTTAGTTCTCAACAGTTGAGCCCAGTGAGAGTTACCATGAGCCACTTCCCAGCCAATTTTATCTTACAAGGCAACATTCATATCAATAATCTGTCTAATCCCAAGACCTCCTAGATTGGTTGGCTTACATAATTTATTCCAAGAGACAAGGTGTATCCGCTTCTTGTCCTCCACACCTGAAAAGATAAATTTCTTTTGGATTCTCTCAAAAATTGATATCACTGAGGAAGGAATTTTGAGTAAAGACATAAAATAGATAGGTAAACTCTAAAATGTAGCTTTAACCAATTGAAGTTTTCCTTCCTGACTTAGAAGGGCACCTTTCCAAGCAGCCAATTTTTTTTGGTATCTCTCAATGACTGGATTCCATATATTTTTAGCTTGCTTGCCCTTGAAAATAGGAATGCCAAGATAGGAGGAGGGTAAATCCACAATTATGTAGCCAAACATGTCAGCAATCCTCCTTTGAGTTTGAGGAGGGGTGTTTAAGAAGTATATACTACTCTTGGTGAGGTTAATCAATTGCTGAGAGAAAAATTGGTAGTTTTCTAAAATTTCCTTGAGGGAACGAGCTTTGATCACCGAGGTGGAACTCAAGAGAAGGGCACCATCCAAAAATTGGCTATGAGTGGCCACAGGGTAGCTAGAGGTGATTTTTATACCAGAAATGGCAGATTGACTTTTGGCAGCCTCTAAGGCTCTGCTGAGGGTGTTTGCCATTAACAAGAAGAGGAAAGGAGATAGAGGGTTCCCTTGCCTAATACCTCTACTATTTTTGAAGATGGTGTCTGGGATTCCATTTATGAGGATCAAGAAATAAGGGGTAGCAATGCAAGGAAAAATCTAGTTACACCATCTATTGTCAAAACCGTAACTTTTTAGCACTCTGATCAGGAAAGTCCTGCTAACTCTGTCAAACACTTTTTACATGTATAATTTGAGGATCATTCCTACAGACTTTTAATGCTGGACAAAGTGAATGGCTTCATGAACTATGATGATACCCCTTGGATAAAACGACCGTTGATGAAACCATTCTGATGCGGTGTGATGAGGTCTTTCATTAGGGGTTTAAGTTTAGCAGCCAACATCTTGGTGATGATTTTATATGAGGTGTTGCATAGGCTGATCAGTCTGAAGTTGGAAACAGACTTAGAGTCAAGGGATTTGGGGGTAAGAGTGATGAAAGTACCATTCCATTCTTTCATAAGGGAGTTGCTTAGCTAGAATTCATTCACTGTGTTAAAGAGATCTTGCCTGATGATCTCCCAGAAAATTTGGAAGAAGGCAACAAGGAAGCCATCGGGGCCTGGAGATTTGTCACCTTTCATGGTGAAGACCGCTTTGTGAATTTTCTCCATAGAGATGGGCTTCATTAAATTGCCATTCATATCATTAGAGACTAATTTAGGAATGTGCTGAAACATCTTGGACATAGCTTGCTCATTGGGGGAATTCTTAGCCTGAAGGAGATTAGAATAAAAGGAGACTAATTCATTAGTGATATCAATGTCAGAGGTTAATAAATTTCCTGTTGGGGTTAGCAGTTCTCTGATTGTGTCTCTACTTTTGTGTTTAGAAGCTGTAATGTGGAAGAATTTAGTGTTATGGTCTCCCTGATCTAGCCAAAGCACCCATGATCTCTACTTCCAATAGGTCTCTTCTTCTTTTAGGATGCTATGGAATTCACTGAGAAGAGAATTTTCTTACTTATGGAGATGTTCGGATCTTCCTTCTACCTCCACAAGGGCTGAAATGTTAGCTATTTCCTAAGTCAACTTTTGTTTACGTAGTTTGATGCTGCCAAACACCTTGCCCTTCCAAATCTTAAGTTGATTTTTTATTTCCTTGAGATTACTGGATAACTTTAACATATCAGAGCCCTTAATTTTTATGTCCCACCAGCTCTTAATAAGAGGTTATAAATGATTGTTTTCAAGCTAGGCAAGCTTGAATCTGAAGGGAGGATTCTTTATGTTCATCTTGTTTTTGGCACATAGAAGCAAGGGGCTATGGTCAGATTCTACATGATACAAGGAACTGAGGAAAAAATTGGGGTAAAGAAAGATCCAATCCAAAGATCCTAAAGCCCTATCTAGTCTGATTTGAATATGATTTCTGCCCACTCTGCGGTTGGAACAGGTAAAGGAGGCACCATGCAGGTCCATATCTAAGAGTGTCTCCTCATGTATGAAGTCACCTAGAGCTTCCATGTTGGAGGAGTTATCTGGGGCTCCTCCTTGTTTTTAAGATGGGTAGAGAGTTCTATTGAAGTCTCCCATAATGAGAACAGGAAAATTGCCACAATTTTAATGAAATTTGAAATGTCATGCCAGATTCTTTTGTGCTGGGTTTCTAAATTAGGGGCATAAACATTAATTGCTATCCAAGTAGAGTCAGAGCCTACCTCTTGAATTTTGGGATCCCAGAGAGTGCATAAGCCTCCCGAATTTCCTATAGAAAGCTGGGACGTAAAGGAAGATGCAGGAAAAAAATTCAAGAGACTGTCATCCTTTTTAAGTTTGGTTTCCTGAAGCATAATAATATCAGGAGAGTGGCTAAATTTCATATCCTTAAGGACCCTCTAATTTGCAGAGAGTTAATACCTCTTATGTTCCATGAGATCACCTTGATTTCTTGGATTTGGGTTTACTCCCCACAACCATGGGGATGGTGCTCTGGGTTCCTTGGGCCACATTCATGGTCGATTCTTGCTGAAGCTTGACATTTCCAGGGGTACTTCCACAAACTTTCTCCATTCCAATACAGGTTTCTTGCAGCTGCTTCGGGTCATGCGGAGGTTAAAGCTGTCCTCAAAGGTTTGAGTGGAGGGTGATATCTAGGAGTCAAAGAGGGGGAAGAAAGGAGGACCAGGGGGGTGGTGCCAGCAGGAGGAAGCTCTAAGGAAAGGTTGGGGAGAGGAGGGAGGGAGATAAGAAAGTTGGAGGGGGGGAAGGTGAAGGTAGAGAAGGGGGAGTAGAAGCAACCATTGAAGGGGGAACAACCACTAAGGAGGGGGGAGGGGAAGTAAGGGGGACCTCCGTGGGAATAGAGATCATAATGGAAAGAGGATGGGGGATGAGAGTGGTTACCATGTTAGAGTTGTTAGTGATCTCACATTCCTCTAGGAGAGCAAAGGGGTTGGAAGTAGGGATGATTGGAGCCTCTTCGGGAATCATCTTCGGAATATATTTCCCTTTTTTCTTGGGAGAGGCTACATGGGATTTGGGCTTAGGTTGAGACTTAGTGGGGCATCCATATGCTCTGTGGCTGATGCTTTTGTAGATGGATCATGCCTGTAGAATATATTCTAATTCAATGGGTTGCATCCATGTTCCAAAATCCGATAAGAGCTCAATCAATTTTGGGAGTGGGGAATTAACATCAGCGTCGACACAGAAATGAACATGAATGAATCTAGTTTTAGCCTTGGTGGCCTGGTCTATTGCTATTAGAGAACCCATAGAAAGACAAATAGCTTCGATAACTGCAGGATGCAAAAACTCCAGGGGAAGACCTGGTAGACGAACCCATATTGGGGCTTGAGTCATGGTTTCAGTGAGCGAGTTAAATCCAAGAGACCATTTCCTGATGTAGAACCCTCTTTTGCCAAAAAACCAAGGACCACCTAGAAGAGCATGAGTGAAGTCTTCCTTCAAGATAAATGAGAAAAGGATGAATCCGTTTGGCATCGTAACTATTTCCAGAGCACCACAAGGGTTCCATTTCACGCAGGACAATTTTTTGATATCTTCGAGGGGGGTTCTGGGACCCATCAACTTACCCATTAGGGACAGATATCTAGAGGTAGCAGCCTCTTCTGTGATGTGAGAGATGATATGAAGAGAGAAGGACCCATTAGAGAGTATTGGAGACAACTTGTCCATATGGGAAGCAGAAGTGGACCCTTTCGCTACTTTTTTCCATGCCTCGGGGGGAGGCTTAGGAGACAAGGACCCAGAGTTAGTAGGGCGATACTCCCGATTAAGACCAGAATGTTTTGGCATCAGAGTCAGCACCAGAGGACATAGGTATTTCAGAAAATCAATAGGCGGTAAAAAAGCTCTGCCAAATGCATGGTTATTGCTTTGCATTTCATTGTATTTTCTTCAATGTTATTGCTTTACGACATATGTTATCCTTCACGTTTTCCAAATTAGCTAAGAAGTTTTTTCACCATTTTTCATTTAACATGGAAAGTAATATCACTATGATAGACCTTTGTAATGACAAATAACGCAATAATGAAAACTTTGATGCTTTCCTACAATGACGACAAGGGTTAGCTAGTCGCTTCCCTTGCTCTACTCCAAAGAAACAACTTGTTAGTATCTTCATACCTAACTTGCATGTTGAGATAGCCTTTCACTTGAAAATGCATTATATGAGCACCTTTAAAGAAGTTATTGAGATAGGAAGCCAAATTGAGAAGGATTTACTTGCTAAAGTGAGTTTAAAAACTTTTCAAAGAGACAACAATGAATCCAAACCTATGGAAAAACCAAAGTTCTCTAACAAAAACAAGAATGCCATAGGTGACGGAATCACTAATTCTAAACATGTCTAAGTGGTTCAAAATAACCCTCCTTTGAAACTTTCCAAAGGACCAATCAAACCTAAGATTAAACGTCGAGTGTTTACTCCACTTATAGATTCTTTATCGTCAATCCTAAAACAATTAGATGTAGTCAACATGGTCAAATTCCCCAATATTACACCCTTTTCCGATGATGCACCAAAACCATCATGGTGCAAAAGACCACGAATATTGTGAATATCATCATGTCAAAGGCCACGCCACATTTTAATGTTTGAAATTGAAACACTTCATTCAAGACCCTATAGATAATGGAGATGTTGAGATGGATCACCAGAACCCACTAAATCCTTTAACAAACAATTGGGAATCTATAAAGAGCCATTCCCTAAGCATAAAAAAGTAGAACAAAAGCTAGATCGAGGTCAATCCTCCCAAAGTAAAAATACCAATCATGTTGCTTCTAGAACAACTAGTCCATTTAACTCCCTCATTGGTTATGTTTATCCTACTACTGAGCATGTAAATACAATCAAGATAAAAACACAAGAGAGTGGTGTGGAAACACAACGCACTCACCTTATCATTCGATAACATCCTCTACCCACCCCTTTGGATAATCATTATGATCTGCTTGATCAGCTTGAGAAGACTACTGCCAAGATTTCTATCTTGGATCTTCTTAAGATATCTAACATTCATAAAAGTATCCTGTATAAAACTCTTCAGGGGTTAGAAATTTCCATATACATTGATGGATTGCACTTCCAAGCCTTGGTTGCACAACTTACCCCAATTGAACAACTTACCTTTAGCCAACATAAGATTCCAATGAACGACCATACATAAAATATCCCTTTGTATATTGAAGTGATCGTTACTCATAAGAAGATCAAAATGGTGCTTATGGACAATGGATCATGCCTTAACATATGTACCTTGAATCTCATCAAACAATTGGGACACATTGATATAAAACTAGATCATAATATAATCACCATTAAGGCCTATGATAATGTAGAGTAGTAGTCAGCGGGAACAATTACCTTGCATATGGAAGTTTGTCCAGCTACTCATAATACCTGGTTCCATATCCTAGACTTGGAACTACCCTATATTATTCTCCTTGGTCGCCCATGGATTCATGCCATGCAGGTCGTTCCCTCAACTTTCCATCAATGTATCAAAATTTATCATAAAGGATAAGAACTCACCATTCTTGGAGACCCACAACTATTTGCACATTTTAGAGCATTATCTGTATATTAACCCACAACATATGAATGTCCATCTAATAAAATAACTATCAAGATTCAATCAGAGGCCCTCACTTCTCGCACTAATCTTGATGCACTGCACCCACATGAAAGTTGTGCTTCTACGTCCAAATCCCCATTTTTTACATAGGAGATGAAATTCCTCCTTGTTAGCTGCGGGGAATACAATCTTCAATAGGCGCTCCTCATTTTAAATCTTCCCCTGTTACCTAAAATATATGGTAGGCCTAGCTATCAACTACAACGACCTCATGAAAATTGTAGTATCATCACCTTCATTCCTAGTGGCTGTAATGTCCCCATTCCTTCATCGAAGGCCTAAGGACCATTTTTTAGTCTTAGCCTTGGTCATACCGCCTTGCTTATTTGTTATATTTTTCCGTTGGCATTAGTATTAAGTAACTTAGTGGGAACAATTGTTATGTTTTATCGTTAAGGGGGGATCATTGTACTTAATTGTTATATTTCTTTGTTGGGGTCACTTAAGTGACCTTTAGTCCTACATGGAGCACCCAACTTGGAAAAAGGTAATGAAAAGTTATAAAAGGAAGCACTTGCGGGAGAAAAGCATTCATTCTTACACTCACACATATTTTGGCATTGAGCAACTATTGTTTGCATTCTTATTGCTTGTAGAGTAAAATCCCATAGGATCCATAGCTGTGGTGGTGAGATATCCTCTCCTAGCTAGTAGGGAACTCCTTGCTGGTGAAAAATACACCCTGGTTTGCTATTTTGGAGCTTATCCAAAGAAGATATTCAAACAGATTTTACTAAGATTTTTGGAAGGGTTTCAGAGGCCATTTTCAGTACTAGAACAGGAAATTTCAAGGGTTTGCATATCAGATTATTCTTAGCATATAAGGCAAAGCTTGGTGTAGCTTTTGGAGGAATTTTGGTGGATTTGTAACCCCCTTCTTTGTGTGACATCAGACCTAGGGATTTGCAGTAGGATTTTTTAGGGTTTCCCAGTGTGCATTTTTAGTTGTGAATTTTTGAAGTTTTCTAGCAGTTGGGGCGTTCTGAAAATTACTAGCAGGCATATATTATTCAAAAAAATCAATTTTTTTTCTAGTCTATTCATCTTAGAAATCTCTCTATAAAATTTCATGTGATTTGGATAAGTATTTTGCAAGTTATCTTTAAATTTCAGTTTGCTTCCCTAGAGGGTTTAATTCTAGAAAAAAAATAGAATTTTCTTTGCTACAAAATTGTATTTATTTTGTGGATTTTAAGTGATATCCCACAAGGTATATTTCAGTGTTATCAAAACTAGCTTTCCTCTAGCTTGTTGGGTGTGAATGAAATTTTATTCCAGGAGAAATACACCACAAAAAGAAGGGTAGGAAATGGGCAACAATGATGAGCTGAATGAAGAGATGATGAAAAATTTATTTATCAATATGGTTAAATAACATGAGACCACTAATCTATATTTGAGCTATCTCACCAAAATATTAGCGTAGGGAAGAGTTGAGAATCATGTGGAAAAGGGATAAAATAGTAACACAGGGAAACCAAGTCAAAGAGGTAAAAATGACAATTTAGGGAAGTACACTCCCCATTCCCATGATACACATTCGAGCATGCATGAGCCCGCATTTTTGAAAGATCAAGAAAATACACAAATGGGAAAACAATCAGAAATTTTTGATGAGGATACTTTTTGGCTGAAATATGAATCTTTGATTGAAGGTTTTAAAGCTAACATGCCTTTTACTGAGTACTGTAAGATGAAGATGGGTAGTAGGCCCAAGAGGGATCTCACTACGCAAGTTCTAGAGTTACAAAATAGATTGGGGCAAATTTCTATTCCACACTTCAATGGGTCTAAGAAGTGTACAACATAATCCCAAATTCTGAGGTTGAAGACATACTTTGACTTGAATCACATGCGTGAAGAGGATGTAATTAGGTTTAAAATCCCACACCTTGAGGGAGATGCATATGACTGGTGGCATCATGGTCATATTACACATGGGTACATGCATATTAGTACCTATGCAGAGTTCACATAGATATTGATGAGTAGGTTTGACAGGATGGATCCTTGTAGGAATTTTAGAGAGTTGACTCATTTGAGACATACATGTTCTTTAGACGTATACATTACAAAATTTCAAAGGTTGTCAGTCACGGTTCCTAATGTTTCATATATGATATTGACTTCACTCTTCATAGTAGGGTTGAAAGATGCATTAGCAAGACTTTTGAATGCATTTGAGCCTTCATCATTACATGATGTTATTAGGAGAGCACAGAATTTGGAGTTATCTACTCCAAAGTCAAGGTTTCCACCTCAAGTTTAGAAAAGGGTACCTCCATCTAGACTAGATGGTTTTTAGCAGAAAGTACCTCTGCCTAGACAGGATACGACTACGAAACCATTCATATCCTAGCAGGTTAGAGATGAGTTGAGGTGAAAAACTATGTTTTAATTTCCACACACGTTGGGCTCTAGGACATGATTGCACGTGGAAAGGAAAGGCCCAATTTATTGAGGTATTTGAGGAGAGTGATGGTGATGGAGATGAGGAACAAGAGATTCAGGGATTGGATGATGAGGATGGAGATGTTTTGGGAAATGTCGGTGTTGAATAGGAGAGCGAAAATTTAACTCAAGAGACTATTGCCAATTTGTCTAGTACCCTGAGGTACAAGGCATTTAGAGTCAGAGGAGTTTTGTATGGTCAATAAGTAGTGGTACTAATTTACAGTGGAGCTACCCACAAATTTATTGATGCATCGTTAGTGGAGAGATGAGGGTTGCAAATAGAGGATTTTGAGGGATTTAATGTGGTTATATCCAATGGAGAGTCTATGATATGTACACACTGAGTCCCACAGGTGAGTATTACGATGGGTATCTATACAGTTACTGATGAATTTTTTGTTATTGGTATCAGAGAGACCAACCTTGTATTGGGAGTATAGTGACTCCACTCTCTTACAGAGTTTTAGACTAAATTTCAGACTATGGAGCTGAAGTTTATGTCTGAAGGAAGGAACATGATATTGAAGGGACTAGATCTATGGATGCACCCAGGGTGGTCACAACCAAATGGATTGAGAAGATTTATAGGCACAACGGAGTGGATTGGGTAGTACAATGCCTAGTTACAACCAAGAATTTAGAGGATAGTTAAATAGAGTACCGCATAGATGTCCATGGCTTACTGGACAAATGCAATGAATTTTTTGGTGACATACCTCTAGGTGTGCCTACAAATAGGGATTTGAGCATGTGATTGAGATCAAGGACAAATAACGTGTGGTTACTACTCCTTACCTTCATCCCAAACGGTTTAAGGATGAGATCGAGATGACTATACACGAGCTCATATATATGGCACATATTAGATTGAGTTCCAGTCCCTTTACTTCTTCAGTAGTGTTGGTGAAGAAGGAAGATACCATGTGGATATGCATAGAATACCGTACATTGAATAAGAAGATAATCAAGAATAAATATCCAGTACCATGCATTGATGAGTTATTAGATGAGCTATAAGGGGCAATCTATTTTCCAAAAATAGTTTTTTGATCTTGATATCACCATATCAAAGTCAAAGAGAAGGATATGCATAAGATGAATTTCAGATGTCATTATGGCCACTTTGAGTTCCTAGTGATGCCATTCAGATTATCTAATGTACCATCTACTTTCCAATATTTTATGAACTATGTGTTCAACCCGCATTTATATAAGTTTGTATTGGTCTTCTTCGATGAAATATTGGTCTACAACAGGACTTGGGAGGATCACATTAGGCACCTTGTTGAGGTATCATGTATATTAGAAGCTAACTCACTATATGCTAAAGATTCTAAGTGTGAGTTTGGTATGACCAAGTTATTGTATTTGGGATATGTGATTGGTGGAGGTGTATTCAAGGTTGACATGGAAAAGATTTAGGTGAGATTGAATTCGCCACCACCTAAGACATTGGCACAGTTGAGAGGGTTCTTGGGGCTATGCACATACTACAGGAGGTTTGTGAAGAAATTATTTTGCTTGACTGTACCATTGATAGATTTGACCAAGAAGGGGGATTTTTTTTGGTTAGAGTCAGATCAATAGGTTTTTGATCACCTCAAGGGGGTGATGATTTCATGTCTCATTCTTGCATTATCATATTTTTCTTATCCATTCATAGTTGAGCGTGACGCATCAAGTGAGGGAATTTGACCAGTTCTTATGTAGGATATGCATCCCATTACCTACGAGAGTCAGAAATTGATCCCTGCAGAGAAGGAGTACTCAATTTATGACAAGGAGATGTTGGCCATTATGCATGCTTTGGTCAAATTTAGATAGTACCTTGTGGGTAGCAAATTCATGGTTTATACAGATCAAAACATTTCAAGGTTCTTCTTAGGACAAAAGGATCTCAACGACCGCTAGCAGAGATGGGTGAATAAGGTGCAAAAATATGACTTTGACATACAGTAAACCAAAGGTAAGAATAATGTTGTTGTTGATGCATTATCTAGGAGGCCTCACCTTACCTCTATGCTTAGTTCGATGTTTGAGATTTCAATAGTTTGCAAGACTCACATACTTATTGAGTATTCCAAAAATCAGTTTACATACGAGATTATGGATGACATCATACATGATGATAGATACAAAGTTTTGGATGACCTCATATACTACAAGGATATGATTTTCCTTGTACCAGAATCTAAGATGAAGGAGAAAATCCTTTAGGCATTACATGATACAACTCTAGAAGGAGATAGTTGATCAGGGGATCAATTTCAGTGTCAAATGTTCCCTAAACTTCCCTAAATTATGTCAATGCACTAGAGCCTTCCGAGATCTTTCCTATGACTATAAGAATGTGTAAAACAAACACTATGAGCTCAAGATAGGTCCAGTCAAATTTTGGTCAACCGGAAGGAAAACATTGCTCAACAAGTCCATGGTGACGTGGGTGAGGGCATAATTGGCCAAGTGGCTCAGTCAATAGTGGGAAAGTGGAAAAATGAGAAAAAGGGAAAAATGAAGGTTGTTCGAGTTATTTGCAACCTCCGGTCTTCGACACACATAAAAGTGGGCCAGAAATAGAGGCTCAACTCTTATAACGGAAGGGAGCCCGACCGCCATGAGGATGATTATATCATCGCTGACGTGGTGGGTCCTCAAGCCACCACGTGGCTTGCCACCACGCGTTTGAGTTACCTATTTTGCCTATTGAGGATCGACATGTGGTCTTAATTGTCTTATTTCATTTTGAATGTCACATTATTATTCATGGTTAAATTTTATATTACTTTGTAATTATTCACCATGATATTTGCCATGTCACTATGTGTTGGCAATGCTCGAGGCCTATATTATTCTCAACAAATGATTGGAGCATATTATTCCACATTATTTGGACTTACCTATTTGGCCACTATCCACCCCCTTATTTCTCCATATTGGTCGCTTAAGCTATTATCTCCCATGCATTATATATGCCTTTTGCCACACATTGTGTTATTTCAATCTTGCCACACATTTACCCTTATCCACCAACTCCCCCTTATTTCTCCTCATGGATATATAATCCATGCATATGTTTTTGACCCAATAAAAGGTGAATTAGATGTGGCCTAAGCCATGGTGATAATGGGCAGTCTAGCCCAATATAAACATCAATCCCACCTTTCATGCCGAAGATGTGGGATCTTCCCACGTAGGAGATAACAAAGGTCATGACTAAAATGAAGGGTAGGTGATTTGAACCACGGACCTAATGGTTCTAAAACATACTCCCCCATATAATCCACCAACTGAGCTCATCGAGCTATATAAAGAGCTCACTGGCTTTTATACATGAGAGTGTCAGGTATGTGTCAAGCCAATAAGAAGGTAGATTGGGAAAACTTGAATTTTGAGACACTTCTGCTCACATGCAGATCTCGAGTTATATATGAAATTTTCTTAGAATTTTGAGACGTTCATGATAGTGTGATCTTTTTTCCATTTTGGAGATTTTTTGATAGATTTATTTGATGTTAAAGTCACATAAAGGCGTAGAACCAAAGGGAGACACCGTTGCAAGTGGATAAGGAAGGTGAAGGATAAAGGTTGAGCTCCATTAACATCCTTCAAAGGTCTAAAACAAGTTTTTGCAGGTTTTTGATTCATTATTAGTTAATGTAAAGGTTATTGTATTTACATTTTTAACATTATTAATGGATCGGTTCACCACGAACTCGGGAACGTAGGAATTCCAAACCCCATAAATAATTTGGGTGTTGTGTTCTGATTTTGTTTTTAGTTTCTGATATTTCTAAGTAAATTAAATTCAAAATATGAATATGGATGCAACTATAATCAGTAATTGATAAAATTGGGAAATTAGTTAAATTAGAAATAATGATTTTTGGGGCTTTGATCAAACACTATTTTTTTGAGTAAATTACAAGCTTAATTTCAGTTTGAATTCGGTCCTAAATCAGATCTTAATCAATTTTTAGAAGTTGAAAATCCTTTTAAGTTGATAAAATTTAACGATCCTTTGAAACGGTTAAAAAGTGTTAGTTTCAAACACCCATTTTTGGATTAATACTGGATACTTTAAGACCAACAGGTATATCGGGGAGAGATTTACATGGAAATGGATGAAGGATGAAGTCCTTAATCATATTAGAGAGTGTGTAGTTTTCTAGAAAACCAAAGCTTAGCATTCTTTCCCAGTAGGACTATTGCATCCTCTTCCTATTCCCGAGCAGAAGTGGGAGAGCATTTCCATGGATTTCATCATAAGGCTTCCCTTAGTACACAGGAATGATTGCATATATGTGTTAGTTGATCGATTAACCAAGTATGCCCATTTATTTTATATGCCTAAGGGGCACAGGTCGCTCAGATATTTTATACAGGTGTTTTTAGGCTCTATGGTTTGCCTAAAAACATTATCAGTGACAGGGACAATATCTTCATGAGAACCTTTTGGCAGGATATTTTCAGACTTGTAGGTATAGAGTTGACTATTGGTACTAGCTATCATTCACAGATTGACATGTAGACAAAAATAGTTAATAAATGGATATAGGGTTATTTACGTAGTTATGTGACAATACATCAATGTGCACAGATTAGATGGCTACACATGGGTGATTATTTCTACAATACCACATACCAGATAATCATTGGCATGACTCCTTTCTGGGAATTGTACGGGTATGATGCTATGTCATTTTCAGGTTTAGTATTACCATTGAGCTGAGCTCCCAAAGCTCGTGATTGGTTGTAGGAGAACCAAGATATTCTGATAGCTCTTAAGGAGAACCTTCAGAAAGCACAAAATCAACAAAATATCTATGCAGATAGGTACATAGTAGAGAGGCATTTTAAGGTGGGAGATTTAGTCTTCCTACGTTTGCAGCCCTACAGGAAATCCTCACTTAAGAAGAGGGGTGATGAGAAGATGAAACAGTGGTTCTATGGTCCATACAAGATAACACAAAGAGTTACGACAGTTGCATATGAGTTGGAGCTTCCTGAGCATAACAAGATACACAATTGTTTTCATGTTTTGTGCCTCAAAAAGGAACTAGGACAACATGGTGTGCCTTCTATAGAGTTGTCACCATTAGATGATAAGTGGAAGCTGGTCTTGGAACCATAATCTATCATTGAGGTGAGACAGAGGAAGTTCAGGAACAAGGTGATCATGAAGTAATTAGTATCGTGGAGAGACTTGCCACTCAAGGATGCTACTTGGGAGGGAGAGAAGATTTTATAGCAACCTAGTTTGCATTTACTTGGGGACAAGAAAATTTTGGGAAGGGAGGATTGAAATGTCCCCATTCCTTCACTGAAGGCCTAAGGGCCATTTTTTAGTATTAGCCTTGGTCATACCTAAGGAGCTAATGACTTTGGAGGCTATTGGGTATGGATGGTTGTTTACCACCTTGCTTATTTGTTATATTTTTCCATTGGCATTAGTATTAAGCAACTTGGTGGGAATAATTGGTATGTTTTATCGTTAAGGGGGGATCATGGTACTTTATTGTTATATTTCTTCATTGGGGTCACTTAAGTGACTTTCAGTCCCACATGGAGCACCCAACTTGGTAAAGGGTAATGGAAATTTATAAAAGGAAGCGCTTGGGGGAGAAAATAATTCATTCTTACTCTCATACATATTTTGCCATTGAGAAACTATTGTTTGCATTATTCTTGCTTGTGGAGTACAATCCCACAAGATCCCTAGCTTTAGTGGTGAGAGATCCACTCTGAGCTAGTAGGGCACTCTTTGGTGGCGAAAGATCCACCGTAGTTTTCTATTTTGGAGCTTATCCAAAGTAGATATTCAAGTAGATATTACAAAGATTTTAGCAAGGGTTTCAAGAGGGTTTCAGACACCATTTTCACTACTAGGGGAGGAAATGTCAAGGGTTTGCATATCATATTATTTTCAGCATATAAGGTAGATTTTGGCGTAACTTTTGGAGGCATTTTGGTGGATTTACAACCCCTTTTATAGGGTGATGTTTTCCCTATGGATTTGCAATAGGATTTTCGAGGGTTTCATAGTGTGCATTTTAGAATTTGGAGGTTGGGTTCATTTCTATATCATTTGTAGATGTTATTTCTAAAAAACCATATTTTTATCCATTGTATTCACATAGTTATGAATTTTTGAAGTTTTCCAACAGTTAGGGCATTCTAAAAATTAATTGTAGGCATATCTTATTCATAAAAATCAAAAAATTATTTTTCTAGTCTTTGTATTCATCTTAGCAAGCTCTTTATAAAAGTTCATGTGATTCAAACAAGTATTTTGCAAGTTATCTTTAAATTTCAGTTTGCTTCCCTAGAGGGTTTAATTCCAAAAAAATAAAAATAAAATTGCTACAAATTTTTATTTATTTTATGGATTTTAATTTATATCCCATAAGGGATATTTCAGTGGCCTCTTGAGGGATGAGAAAATTCTTGAAACTTATACATCCCAATCCCTTATGTAAAGGATGGCCTCATGCTATCAATCCACAGACTATGTCATCCCTAACAAGATGATGTATGCTATGGGGTACCAAGGATATAGGTGTGGCATAGATGAACAAGGTGCGCAGGTGCCTAGTCCAACACAAGAAAGAATGAGTAGTTACAAAATTGGTATTTGGCCTTATGGTTCCCATCCTACAGAAGTTGATGTCACCTCCTCTAAAAGTGAGGATAGCTCTTTAGATTACTATAGTGACACAAAGTCCCTTTGTAGCCTATACGAGGACCTTTCTTCCACCAATATATTCTTTGACACGTATATTTTAACCTTGTCCCTTTCCAGTCCTGAATTAAACCTTATTCACCCTTCCATTGTAGACTGGAACCAACAAAGGCACATACCAATTGATTTCTTTTAGAATGATGAAGCAATTGGTGAATTCATAGGTTTACGTGACAACATTCCTATCAGTGACCAGAAGAAGGGATTCTCTTTAAACCTTGATACATATGTGTATTTTGGGGAGGAGTGTGAGTTCTATGGTCAACAGAAGTAAAAAGAGAATGAGGGAAAAATATCTTCCAAAAATCCTCGTTAAAAGAAAAGATCTAAGTCCCATAGTGAAAACCTCCTTAATGCACTATCGAACAAACACATAGAACAAACAAAGGATATAAAAAGTGACCAATCTATGGGTAAAAATCTCATTGAGATGCCTTTAGAGAAAGAAATCAATCTCCCCCATGATCCTACGTATATAGAGGATGGATCTAAATTACTTGTGGAGGAGACTATTGATATCAACATTGGTACAAAATATGAGCCTAGAATGGTCAAACTTGGGGCTTCTCTTTCAACACATGAATTTTTTTTTTTGCTATGATTCTCTGAGAATTTTTAGATGTATTTTCTTGGTCCTATGCAAACATGTAAGGCTTGGATCCTTCTTTAGTAGTCTGTAACTTGGTTGTGCACGAATATGTAAAGCCAATCAAACAAAAACTCCATAAAATGCATCTATGTGTGGCTCTTTTAGTCAAAGAGGAGCTAAAAAATTTATTACTAGTAGGATTCATCAGGACTATCAACTACTTTGAGTGGATCTCCAATGCAGTTCCTGTTCAAAAAAAGCCTATTGGTAATAATAATTTGTACAAATTTCAAGGACATCAACAAAACATGTCCTAAGGATGACTTTCCTCTTATAAACATTGACGTGATTATTGATTCTACCACAGGACATGAAATGATATCCCTCATGGATGGATTCTTAGGATATAATCAAATCAAGATTTCAGAAGAGGACCAACAAAAAATTGCCTTTACTACTCCTTAGGGAACCTTTTGCCATCAAGGTCGTTCCTTTTGGCCTTAAGAATGTAGGAGAAACATATCAGAGAGCTATGACTGTCATATTTCATGACATATTACATGAAATTGTAGAGGCTTATGTTGATGACATCCTTGTAAAATCTAAAACTAGAGCAGAACACCCTACGATCCTTTGTTAGATATTTGAACGGCTCCGAGATTATAAAGTCCATTTGAATCATAACAAGTGTGTTTTTGGAGTTATCTCAGGGAAACTATTGGGCTTCATTTTGTATAGGCATTAAATTAAATTTGATCCCACTAAATTCACTGCTATTACTGACATGCCTCCTCATAAGAACCTCAAACAATTGTGCATCCTGTAAGGTTAAATTCAGGACATTCGAAGATTCATCTCACAACTTGGAAACACATGTCATTCCTTTAGCCATCTACTCAAGAAAGATGTTGATTTTCACCAGGGTTCGGATTTCCAAAAATCCTTTACCTTACTAAAACAATATTTGGCAAATCCACCTATTCTTGTACCACTTACCCCAAGTGAACCTTTTCTACTATACATATCTACTACTTAGTTTTCTATAGGTGCACTCTTGACACAGTATGATGCCCAACATAAAGAAAGATTTGTCTATTATCTTAGCCACACCTTAATCAAATATGAGCTCAATTACCCAAAGATTGAAAAATCTTGTTTGGTTATGGTCTTCACCTTCAAAAAAAAATTTCATTACCTTTTAAACCACCATACCAAGCTGATATCTCAAGTTGACCATCTCAAATTCCTTTTGTCAAAACTGAAACTTAAAGGAAGGATGACCATCTAAATTATTTTTTTGAGTGAGTTTGACATTCAATATGCCAATCAAAAAGTAGTGAAAGGACAAGTGATTGCTGACCAACTGGCTGAAGCACCCCTTTCGGAACCCTTAAGTCTGCATCTGCCCAGATGCTTATGTTCTATATATCGAATAATCATTAACCTGGAAGATATACTTTGATGGGTCATTCACATTCAATGTCTCAGGAGCTGGAGTAACCCTTATTACTCCCACAAGAGATATCATCCCAAAAGCTTTTAGAATTGACTTCTCGTATATAAAAACATTTCCAAATATGAAGCTCTCATTATAGGACTTAGTTTCTCTCAAATGGAACATCAAAAAAGTTTAGGTTATTGGTGGCACACAACTGATCATCAAACAGGTGAATGATGAATAAAAATTCAAAGAAGAGAAACTTATCCCATACAAATGTATGGTGGACACCCTAAAAGATTATTTTGTTTTGATTTCCTTCCATCAAGTTCCACATATGCATAATCGATCAGCGGATGTCATGGCTACCATTGGATCCATATTACGACTATCTCCAGATTCTAGGGAATTTCAGTTCCTTATAGATCATTTAACGGTGTCGGCCTATGAAATGTTAGAATCATGTTTGGTACGTGAAGTTTTTGGTTCCTTTTCCCCTGGTATGTTGACATTTATAATTACTTGAAAGATGGTACTCTTCCACCTGAAATCTACCATTCCAAAAACTGAACCCTTATCCAATGAATAGGCCATTACACCCTACTTAGGGGTACTCTCTATCGTTGAGGCTATGATAGGACTCTATTACATTGTCTACATTTGGAAGAGTCTGTCCAAGCAATCAAAGAGGTGTACGAAGGAATCTGCGGGACTCATAATAGTGGAATGGTTCTTGCGAAGAAAATCCTACGATTGGAATGCTACTGGCCTACTATGGAAACAAATAGTTTTCAGTATGTGAAGAAATGTGTCCCATGTTAGAAGTATGGTAATTTGATCCATGCACCATCTCAATCCTTACCGCCTATCATAACACCATGGCCATTTTCCAAATGGGGGATGGATCTTAAAGGAAAACTCACCCCTACCTCATCCGATGGAAACAAACACATTATCAATGCCACTAAGTACTTTACCAAATGGGTGGAGGTTGTTCCTCTCACTTATGTTACAAGTGCGTAAATTTCCAAATTCATCATGAACCATACAATTTACTTATACGACATCTCTTCTACCATTGTATTTTCCAATGGTAAGTGATTCAAAAACAATAAAGTGAAGGTTTTGTGCCAATGCTTTAAATTTCACCAGAAGTGGTCTACACCTTATTACCCCCAAGGTAATGGGAAAGTTGAGTCCACTAATAAAAAACTTGTATGGATTATGGAGAAAATGGTTGGTAAAGTTGGCCGTTATTGACATCTTCAAATCCATTTCACCCTATGAGCCTACCACACTTCCATCTGCACACCTACAAGTTCAACCCCATATTCCTTGGTATTTGGAATTGAATCCATTATACCATTAGATATCAAATTCCCCTCTTTGAGAATCTCCTTGTGAGACTATCTGAACAAGGACGAAGGCTACAAAGTTTCTAGGCTAGTAGAGCTTGAACTCCTCGATGAAAAATGCATTTATGCCCTAGATCACCTTAAAGTATATCATAATTGAATCCATGTAGGCTATAATAAACATATCATCCCTTGTGAATTTGAGGTTGGTGATCTTGTTCTGAAAGAAAACTAGTTTAATACCACCAAAGAACATGAAAATAAATGAAAATTTGAGTGTAACTGGTTAGGGCCATACATTGTGGTGGCTAAATTTGGTTACGGGGTCTATAAGATTGCATATCTTGATGGTGAAGAGCTCTGGGAACATATGAATATCATGTATCTCAAGCATTTTTATTCCTAAGCTTGCTAGCATTCCAAAAACTCAAAAAAAAAAAAAACAATAAAGACAAACAAATTCGCCCAAATGTGAAAACCACACAATTGTGGCACTTTGGACAAGTCCTTTGGTGAAAAATATTTTTCGGTGCCATAGGAGGATTTTTTGTTCACAAGCATCTCACAACTGGGGGCATGATCACCTTTTCTTAATTCAGTCCTTCTCATGTGTTTGGAATACTTTTGAGCCTATCCTTCGTGGTCTTGCTCCGGGTGGTCCTACTCTTGTATATGCGTGCAGGATTTTCCCTTGTATATGCCCATATATCACTGGGGGGCATCCTTGCATATTTGTTTTCCTATACATAGGTTCGGAAATTTTTCAAAAAACCATAAACATTTAGAAAAATTTCAAAACAAAACCCAAAAACAATATAAGTATTGTCTCACAAAACTACAAAAACATTAGGAGTGTCTTCAGACATTGTTATTGCGCATTGTGTTATATCATTGCTCACTAGTTAACTTCAATATCACTATTTCTTGTTTGTTTGTTTGTTTATACATAATCTTGTTCTCTTGTTTGTACATATAACATGTTGTCTTGCAGACTCTTAGATTAATATGTTGTTTAATTAACTAGATTATTTCTTGCTCCATGTTTCTAGACTATTGTTACGATATAGACCAAATACAACTGAGTTATTAACATCTTAGTTCATATATAACTTTGGTCTGAGTTAATTCATACATGTTCATATTGGGTATGTTTTACATGCTTGTTTATTTTGTACATTTTTGTGTTGTTGCCTTAGTTTATTCTGTAGGCCATGTTGTGATTGTTTAGCGTGTGTATGTATTAGATTTGTTAACATTTCCTTGTACTTTGGTTATTTTCTTGTACCTTGTGTGTTATTATTTCATCTATCACATTGTTGGTCGTCAAATAGGACTTTTAAGAAGAGCAACAGTCAGGGGACAAGAAGTCCCTCCTCTTTAATGGGAGAGGTTCCCTTATTCGGAAATGAACCTATTTACAAATGTACAAAACATGATTTGTTGGTTAAACTTGGATATTACGAAAGTGTTTTCTATGAAGATCATCAATGACAAAAGGACTGAGGAAATGAGAGTACGGGAAAGAGCAGAAAGGCAACATGCAGAATTATAGATATCAGAGTAATTCTTTATGTATGCGAGAGTCACAGTGAATTGAAAAAAGATCATTCGTATTGGATAAATAAGATGGAATTCAGAGACACAAAGTTCTGTAAATAACATCTGCTAGAACACAAAGTTTCTTAACATAACACAGATTCATTAATCAAGGACACAAAGTTCTTTCTTGGTTATACAAGATCACCAGGCTTGCAAAGTTGAAAAGTATGCAATTGGAGAGACTAACAAACTTGAGACAAATGATCTTCACAAAGAAAATAAATGAAAGCTTAGGAATAACAGAGATCAGATAGACAAAGAATGGAAAGTCCTTCTGTATTGATTTCTTTATAATCTATTTACACTTTTCGGAAAATCAGCCAAGTTCTTCCTCCTCTGAATGGCGTGAAGAAGGCCATTATATAGCTTGCAAATCAGTTACTCTTCGTAACCGTTTCTTTAACCAAGAACAGTTAAAGACCGCCTATCGCAGTACCTCAACTCGTTGCAAAGAAAACGGCAAAAGAAATTAAAGAAGAGAAAAGAATGAGGAGAAGAAGACAGGTGGCCAGTCACTTGGAGGGACCCACTGACTTCAAAATCCGTTGCCTGAAATTCTTTTAACGCCTCAGCTATGTCTCAGAAGTCTCATCCTAAAGATGACAGCATATGTCTTTGAAAACAGAGATGACCAGTGTCTTGAAAACTTCATCCTTCTGCCAGCTGTCCTTGGAATTTGGTCTTCAGATTGATAGTATCAGAGCCGCAACCTAAATTCATATTTAGTTTGAAAAACAGCATATTCGGGTAGAGCGGGAAAAACTAAGTATAAATGGCACTTGGTTCATTAGGGACATGCGAGACGTGGATGCGCGAAACACGCGGCTCGGCCGACTCGGGCGAAACAGGGAGAAGACGCACAAATGCATTTTGGGACATCTGGGACGAAAACGCGTGAAGGACGCGGTTCGAGCGAATCGGCCGAAAATGGAACAATTTGCACAATCTGACTTGGGACATTTGGGACAAAAATTTCTGAAGTACGTGACTCGGGTGTTTCGGCCGAAATTGGAACAACTTGCACTTTTTAACTTTAGGACATTTCGGACAAAAAGTTCCAAAGTACGCGACTCGGGTGTTTCGGCCGAAATTGGAACAACTTGCACTTTTTAACTTTGGGAAATTTGGGACAAAAAGTTCCGAAGTACGCGACTCAGGTGTTTCGGCCGAAATTGGAACAACTTGCACTTTTTAACTTTGGGACATTTGGGACAAAAAGTTCCGAAGGACGCGACTCGGCCGGTTCGGGCGAAAATGGAACAGCTCGCATGGAAAGTTTGGGACACTTGGAACATGAAAGAGCGAAGTACGCGGTTCGGGGATTTCGGCCGATCGGGGAACAAAGCGCACTTTTGAACTTGGGACAGTTGGGACGAAAAACTCCGACGGGCCCGAAAATGGGACAACTTCGGGGATTTCAGCCGATCGGGGAACAGAGCGCACTTTTTAACTTGGGACACGCGGAACAAAAATGTCTGACAGGTCCGAAATACATACAAAATGACCCAAAACATAGATTTTTTCAATTTCATGACTTTTTCAACACCACCAGCTCGACAGAAAAGACACTTAAACTCAAAATTTTGAAAGTTCACTTCTCAAGAGCAGGGGGAATTTTGAGTGGACAACAGCTGGCTCCTTCTGGGGATGACTTGGCATGAATTCAAGGAATGAGACAAGGCAAGGACTTAGAAAAACTCAGGGGAAGCAGACCAGTACCTTATCCATTGGGCAACGGAGTCAAAAACAGACCAATACAGAGGAAAACACACCAAAACAAAAAGGAAGACAAGCAAAAACGCTGTACATAATATACAAGGGACTTCCTAATCGCCTAAGACTTGAAAAACATGAGATACTACCCACTGTAAGGAAGTGGGAGAGAAGAACCATCCATGTAATCAAGATAGAAAGAATTCTCACCAGCAAAGTGTCTGATCTTGAAGGGTCCGAGCCACAGGGAATCAAACTTTCCATGGCTGCCACGAGGTTCATGTCTTTTGTTCCATAACAGCACGGTGTCTCCAACTTAGAAATCTCTGAACCTGGCTTTCTTGTCAAACAGGACCTTTACCTTCTGCTGGTGAACAGATATCCGACCAGCAACCTCCAATTTGTCCTCATTCAGTTTGTGCAGGTACATAATTCTCTTGTCCAAAGCATTTCTAAAACTAGTATCCTCAATGGCCTTCATTAGGTGCAAGGCTGGCAGTTCCACTGTCACTAGAAATTGAGCTTCAACTCCATACACCACTTGAAAAGGAGACATTTCAATAGCTCTCTTTGGTGTAATCTTGTCTGCCCAAAGAGCATCATAGAGCTTCTTGTGCCAGTTTCGTTGAGACTCATTGACCAACTTCCTTATGATAGTCACCAGATTTTTGTTTGTGGATTCTGCTTGCCAATTTCCCTGAGGGTAGTAATCTGAAGAATGAGCCAGGGAGATGCCATATCTGTAGCAGAAGTCCATTATCTCAGCTGAAGAGAAATTCGAAGCATTATCTGTTACAATCTTGTTGGGTACACCATATCTTACTAAAATGTTTTCTTTGATGAAGCTGCATACCACTTCAGAAGTAGTGCTCTTAACTGGAATAGCTTCTACCCATTTGGTGAAATAATCCGTGGCAGTCAGTACATGAGTGTGACCAGCACTAGAAGAAGGATTAAGTGTACCAATGAAGTCCAAACCCCACTGTTGAAATGGTTCCTCAATCACAACTGGCTTGAGAGGCAAAGAAGCTAATTTAGGTCTTCCCACAAAAGTTTGACAAGCCTCACATTTATCAACCCACTTAGATGCATCTCTGAACAAGGAAGGCCAGTAGTATCCTCCACGGAGTATCTTATGAGCTGTAACCGTTGATGAATAGTGCCCTCCACATGCCTGATCATGAAAAGCTGAGAGCAACTTTCTCTACTGTTCCTTGTCCACACACTTCAAAAATCTCCCATCTAATCCACGCTTGAACAAGGCGTTTTCCCACAATACATATTGCACTGACCTCAATTTAACAGTCCTCTTTTCTTTGGTAGTTAAATGAGAGGGGCATTCCCCATAGGTGAGAAAATGGGCGATGTCAGCATACCATTCATCAACTGAACTAAGGAACAGAACAGTAGGAAGGTCAACTTTCTCCTCCAGCAACTCATGTTTGGCTCCTTCTACAATGAGTTCAGAAAGGCCTCTTCCACGAACCAGCTTGGTCAGTTTGATGTCAATGTCATACTCTTGGACCTTAGCCACCCAGTTCCCTCTCTTGGATCCAAATTCTTGCTGTGTGAGAATTGACTTGACAGTTGTATCTGGAACCAACACCATGGAATGAGAGTTGAGGATGTAAAAGTGAAACTGCTTGACAGCTTTGACCACTGCAAAAGCGTGCTTCTCCATCATGGTGTACTTCAACTCATGATCCTTCAGAATATAGCTCATGAATGCAATTGGGAGTTCATGCTCATTAGAGTCTTCTTGAGTTAAGACAGCAACCAAGGTATTATCTGTAGCATAGCAATAGATGATGAAATCTTTGTTGAAATCAGGACAGGCCAAAACAAGAGTTCTAGCAATAGCTCTCTTGATACCTTCAAAGGATTCCTTTCCTTCAGAAGACCAACCAAATGTTTGCTTCCCTTTCATCATCTGAGAAATATTCAAAGTTAACTCTGTAAAATCAGGGATGAATCTCCTCAAGAAATTTATCTTACCAAAGGAGTGCACGCCCTTTTTGCTGGTTGGGAGAGGAATTTGTTGGATGGCTTGAACTCGTTCAGGATCAATCTTAATACCATCCTTGGAAACAATGTGCCCTAATAACTTTCCCTCTGTGACACAAAAGACAGATTTTTTAGGGTTCAGAGAGATCCCATGCTTCCTGCATCTCAGCAGAACTGTCTCTAGGTGATCAAAATGATCCGCTCTTGTCTTGGAAAACACTGTCAGGTCATCAAGATATATGACAATACACTTCCCTTTCAAGCTTCCAAAAGCCAGATCCATGGCTCTCTGAAAAGTGGCACCAGCGTTAATGAGCCCAAAAGGCATCCTATTGTAAGCAAAGGTGCCCCAAGGAGTAGTGAAAGCTGCTTTGTGTTGATCTGCAGTATCTACCTCTACTTGATTGTATCCCGAGAATCCATCAAGCATGGATAACATTTCAGACCCTGTAACTGCTTGCAAGACCTGATCCATCATAGGCAAAGGATAATTATCTTTCAAAGACGCCTGATTCAGGTTCCTGAAATCAACACAGATGCGGATCTCACCATTCTTCTTCCTAATAGGCACAATATTTGCAATCCATGTTGAATGGTGAATGGGAAAGATGATTTTAGCCTTCAACAACTTTTGAATTTCTTGAAAGATTGTGTCAGCTATTTTGGGATTGTATTGCCTCTGTTTCTGCTTGAAAGGCTTAATTCCGGGCTTAAGAGGAATAGAATGCTGCATATATTTTGGCCTGAAGGCTTTTATATCTTCATAAGAATAAGCAAGAACATCCTTATACCTCCTTAGAAGATCAATCGCTTTTCTCCTCTCATCTGCTGTGCAACATTTTCCAATGTTCACCAGCTTAGGGTCATTAGGACTCCCAATATTGATTTTGTCACACTCAGCTGATTGCTGAGGTCTAGTAGAAGCCCTAGACTTCACATACCTGTCATGTTTGTCAAATAGTTCCTCTAAGCTCACCAAACCTTTAGGAATCTTATTCCCTTTGAGTTTAATGCACTCTTCCTGATCTGTTTCTTCCCCTTGGGTGACTGCTTTGTCAAATGGCACACTCTCGCGAGGTAGGTTGTCACTTCCCTCAAAATACAGCGGTTCGAAATTCCCCTTGAGCTCCAGGAAGGAAAGCAAATGTTGATCATCATTGAAAACCTACCAGTTATTGGTGTTATCAGGTACACTGGGCCGATGGACCATCTCAATGGTGAATTTGTCCTGAGAGAAATCAGGATGAGGAATCAGCAGTGACCCTGAGACAGCTAGTGAGTCAGCCCTGCTGTTCTTTTCCCTAGGTACTGCCTTGATAGAGAAAGCATCAAGGAATTCAATGGAATCCCAAACCTGATTCCGGTAATGTTTCAGCCTTCCATTTTTCACTTGAAAAAGGTTTCTGACCTGCTTTACAATCAACTCTGCATCACCACGAGCCAGAAGATTCTTAACACCTTGTTCTTTGGCCACTTACAATCCGAGAATGAGAGCCTCATACTCTGCTGTGTTATT
This sequence comes from Taxus chinensis, assembly GCA_019776745.2. NCBI lineage: Eukaryota > Viridiplantae > Streptophyta > Pinopsida > Cupressales > Taxaceae > Taxus > Taxus chinensis. Next base: position 847,203,662 of record CM034148.1, on the reverse strand, counting down.
AGTATTCTCGAACTACAACTTAAATGAAAAGGGGTGTAGGCCTCCTTCAGGTGACACCAGCAGGACACCGGCTCCAGAACCAGCTGAAGAACAACTTCCATCAAATTCTAAAATCCAAACCCCATTATGATCCTTAGGAGACACTTTGGGGGGTTGGATTTTATCAGGGGACATAATCATGTAGTTACCATGCCCCATATCCTCATACAGTATTTGTGCTCTAGGGTCATCCGTTTTCTGCACAATATACTCAGACTGCTTCTCAGGCAGCAACTTCTTCATGTGTCCATTGACAGGTATGAGTGCATGTGACCAATCCATTTGGATTTCCCCACCCACATCTTTGCAGAAGTTCCTACTTAGCAACATCCTGTATGAAGGGGGAATATCTGCCACTAAGATGGTAGCCAACACTTTCTTCTCGGGTAAAGCAGCAAAAGCTACTTGTGCATCTTTAATTCTCCCGACCAAGGGCACTTCCTTACTCTCCATAGAGTAACAAGATCCATAAGTGCGTGTGAGAGTTAGGCCTAAAGCATGAGCTACTTTAGCAGGCATCACATTATCTGAGGCCCCGGAATCTATGACACAATTGCTGAGCCTATGACCAGCTATAAGAAGTGTTACATAAAAAGGTTTGATTTTTTCAATAGGCGAGGTTACAGCGGCTACCAAACTAGGCTATGGTGTAGAAGGAGGAGTGGGAAAAAGGCCTTTAGAGGTGGTCTTAGAGTGGGAATTGACAAAGTGGATCATTTTGGCAAAAGCTTTGGGATGGGTTTGATAGTACTCAGCTTCTGAGATTTGGACCTTGGTCTTTTTCAGGTGATCAACAATGTCAAAGGATCTAGAAGTGGATGGGCCATCATCATTCGGTACTCTAGGCTTATCAACTTTAGGAGAAAAAGAAGAAGCAATTTTAGTAGCAGGATTGATAGGACTCACCTTTGGCGTAGACGAAGTAGGGATAGGAGATCCTCTTTTTGCAACCACGGGAATAGTTGTCGACTGCTCCTTAGATTTCTTGATAGGCTATGTCACTTTCTCCTTCTGACTTGTCTGCTCTCGAGTCATGACAGCGAATGATTCGCTATTCATGTCCGCTACTACTTCATCATAGTCATCTCCATCATCGATGCCCTCAGTGGTGAAGAAATTTAATCGAGATCCCTCAAGTTCGTCTGCTTCGTCATCAACTTCTCTCGCAAACTCTTCGCAAGCTTCGTTATCTTCATAATCATCTGGTTCTTCCACCTCGCAGGTCGCATTAACAAGAACTTTAACAGGAGGTCCTTCAAGTGCTAATCTTGTTTGAGAAGCAGGAAAATGATTTCTGGGCTGAAAATTCCTCCTAGGAACGTCTGCGTAAGGAGCGTGCTGAGCCAATTGTTTCTTTATAGCAATAAGATCATTTGCAAGTTTCTGAACTAATGGATCAGTATTAGGTCCAGGGGTGGAAGAGGAAGAAGCAGCAGACTTAGATTTTGGAGGGTCTCTTCTCAACTTCCCTGACATGATCAAGTCATCCTCGATACTAACAGCGAGAGTTTGATCCTCGACCAATGTTGCGAGATTAACCCTTCTTAGTGCATAACTAACTTTGGGAGATTGAGCATTTAGGAAGAAACATTTTTGAATTTGATCAACAGGTCGGGTAGGCTGCGGAATTTTATTGATCAATTTGTTAAACCGGGCCACAAATTCTCGCATGGGCTCTTGTGAATCTTTCTTTATCTGAGAGATTTGGGCTAGCAAGGCATGTACATCTTCTGCCGGCTTGAAATGGTTTTCCAACTGAGTTCTCATTGTGTCCCAGTCGGTGATAGCACCAGCCGGAAGGTGGTAGAACCAATCAGCGGCATTATCTTACAAAGTCTCAACGAACAGTCTCACGGAGACGTCTTCATGTTCGACTCCCAGAACTCCACATGCAACAATGAAGGCTGCGATGTGTTCGTTAGGATGCACTTTGCCATCGCCTTTGAACTTAGGAAAGTTCTTCCTGTTACCTCTGGGTAACTCATGCAAAGGCTGAACGAGGGCTAGGGGCCCGACACGATGACCCCATGGTAATGGTGCTGCCATTCTTGAAAAAATGGCTTGGAGAGGGACTGCAACACCAGCAAGAATCAAAGCTTGAAGATTTGGGCTAGCTGGCCCTGAAGGAAACCACCCGTAGGAATTCTGTCTTGAACAGGTGGAGTGCTTGTCGAACGAGTCCTTCTATTTGTTGTTGAAGGGAAAGGAAAACCTTGCTGCTCCAAAAGATGAAACTGAGAATCTTCGATACCAAGGGCCCTTCTCCCTCGAGTAAAATGTGGAGTCGCCAGATCAAAGGATGATCAAAAATTGCAGAACTGGAATGCGATTTTCCCCAGCAGAGTCGCCAAAAACTGTTGGTCGTCAAATAGGACTTTTAAGAAGAGCAACAGTCAGGGGACAAGAAGTCCCCCCTCTTTAATGGGAGAGGTTCCCTTATTCGGAAATGAACCTATTTACAAATGTACAAAACATGATTTGTTGGTTAAACTTGGATATTACGAAAGTGTTTTCTATGAAGATCATCAATTACAAAAGGACTGAGGAAATGAGAGTACGGGAAAGAGCAGAAAGGCAACATGTAGAATTATAGATATCAGAGTAATTCTTTATGTATGCGAGAGTCACAGTGAATTGAAACAAGATCATTCGTATTGGATAAATAAGATGGAATTCAAAGACACAAAAATCTGTAAATAACATCTGCTAGAACACAAATTTTCTTAACATAACACAGATTCATTAATCAAGGACACAAAGTTCCTTCTTGGTTATACAAGATCACCAGGCTTGCAAAGTTGAAAAGTATGCAATTGGTGAGACTAACAAACTTGAGACAAATGATCTTCACAAAGAAAATAAATGAAAGCTTAGGAATAACAGAGATCAGATAGAAAAAGAATGGAAAGTCCTTCTATATTGATTTCTTTATAATCTATTTACACTTATCGGAAAATCATCCAAGTTCTTCCTCCTCTGAATGGCGTGAAGAAGGCCATTATATAGCTTGCAAATCAGTTACTCTTCGTAACCGTTTCTTTAACCAAGAACAGTTAAAGACCGCCTATCGCAGTACCTCAACTCGTTGCAAAGAAAACGGCAAAAGAAATGAAAGAAGAGAAAAGAATGAGGAGAATAAGACAGGTGGCCAGTCACTTGGAGGGACCCACTGACTTCAGAATCCGCTACCTGAAATTCTTTTAACGCCTCAGCTATGTCTCAGAAGTCTCATCCTAAAGATGACAGTGTATGTCTTTGAAAACAGAGATGACCAGTGTCTTGAAAACTTCATCCTTCTGCCAGCTATCCTTGGAATTTGGTCTTCAGATTGATAGTATTAGAGCCGCAACTTAAATTCATATTTAGTTTGAAAAATAGCATATTCGGGTAGAGCGGGAAAAAATAAGTATAAATGGCACTTGGTTCATTAGGGACATGCGAGACGTGGATGCGCGAAACACGCGGCTCGGCCGACTCGGGCGAAACAGGGAGAAGACGCACAAATGCATTTTGGGACATCTGGGACGAAAACGCGCGAAGGACACAGTTCGGGCGAATCGGCCGAAAATGGAACAATTTGCACAATCTGACTTGGGACATTTGGGACAAAAAGTTCCGAAGTACGCGACTCGGGTGTTTCGGCCGAAATTGGAACAACTTGCACTTTTTAACTTTGGGACATTTGGGACAAAAAGTTCTGAAGTACACGATTTGGGTGTTTCGGCCGAAATTGGAACAACTTGCACTTTTTAACTTTGGGACATTTGGGACAAAAAGTTCCGAAGTACGCGAATCGGGTGTTTCGGACGAAATTGGAACAACTTGCACTTTTTAACTTTGGGACATTTGGGACAAAAAGTTCCGAAGGACGCGACTCGGCCGGTTCGGGCGAAAATTGAACAACTCGCACGGAAAGTTTGGGACACTTGGAACATGAAAGAGTGAAGTACGCGGTTCGGGGATTTCGGCCGATCAGGGAACAGAGCGCACTTTTGAACTTGGGACAGTTGGGACGAAAAACTCCGACGGGCCCGAAAATGGGACAACTTCGGGGATTTCGGTCGATCGGGGAACAGAGCGCACTTTTGAACTTGGGACACGCGGGACAAAAATGTCTGACAGGTCCGAAATACATACAAAATGACCCAAAACATAGATATTTTCAATTTCATGACTTTTTTCACACCACCAGCTCGACAAAAAAGACACTTAAACTCAAAATTTCGAAAGTTCACTTCTCAAGAGCAGGGAGAATTTTGAGTGGACAACACACAGTAATATCATCTCATATATCTATAGCATCATCACATATCATTAATGAATGCTAAGCTATCATCAACATTTATGCTAAGCTACATCATTTCATCAATCACATTAATATCATCACATCTATCTATAACATCATCACATATCATCAATGAATGCTAAGCTAGCATCAACATGTATGCTAAGCTACATCACCATCATCATAAAATAAAATCATCACATCTATCTACAACATCATCACATATCATCAATGAATGCTAAGCTATCGTCAACATGTATGCCAAGTTACATCATCATCATCATAAAATAAAATCATCATCTATTCTACACATCACATCACATCACATCACATCGTATCATCTGTTCATAATAAAACATGGGATAACACAATATCTCATAATAAAATAGGGTATACATAATGTTCATCATGTACATATGAAAAATTCATCAATTTCCACACACCAATGTATCTTGACAAAATCATATACATTTTGGTATGCCATCATGGGAATCGGTAAAAAAAATATGCCTTCATCTCGAGGCATATACAAAAAAATACATAATCCATCATCTAATAAAGAATCAATCCTGAGTCTCTCCTATGCCAGGACTTCCCAACCTATGACTTGGCATGGGCGTCTGTACTAACCACACTGATCTAGATGGTCTCTGTTACAACTCATCGATCTACTGCCTAACCTCTGGCTATATAAAGGTACCCTTTGGCCCTCTGGCACCACTGGCTGACATAACACTCTGTAATATCCCACCTCCTTAGTGACCATAGAATCATGTACAATGTCTCCAATCCCGCTTGCCCCTACCACTTGATGTAGAGAATGACACTCTCATGTGATCTTCCTAACCTCCAATCTTAGTTGCGTCCTCTCGGCCACTAGCTGATCTCATTCTATCATGAGCTAATATTGATCACTGTAGCTCTACTATAGGTGCTGCCTAAGAGAAACCTGCTCTGTGACTCTCTACTCCACAGGTCTCCATAAGTTCTGTACTATAATGAGCACCACATCCCCCACACCATATCCATCTCCCCCATGTCTTGTAGACGGTACCTGTTGAACATGCACTTTCTTAATAACTTGTACTAGAGGCCCTTGTGTGGCCTGTACGTGTGGTCCATGTCTATGTCCCTGTGCCTCCACCTCCTACTAGCCAAGTTTAGCCCTATCCCTTAATAATTTTCCTCCACCCCATGTTGTTGCTACTATGATCCCAACTGTAATGACTACCTGTGGAATAGTAATCCTTCGCGGCATCGTTGTCACATACCAAATTCCATAATCTTCGATATTCCTTAGATCAACCACATATGCTTGCACCTCCCAAGTTTGTGGGATAACTCCAAAGAAGCTATGTAATGTTACACGATGCCTTGATCTAATAAAATAATTTTCTCAGTTGTAAGGTCTATAAAGAACAACGCAAATATACAACCGCTCACCACCTTAATATCCCCTATATGAACATCTAACTGACACTGTCAAAATTAAATTTAAATACCAATATACAATATTCATAGGATATGGCTTAATTGCCAATTCTACATAAAGCAGTGCTCATAACACCACTGTAAACTATCATACTCTAACGTACAAGTTTTCAAATACTATTGATAGCTAATCTCTCCTATAGCGTAACATTTTGTGACTAGTGGTATTAATCTAGTCAATGATCAGGGGTTCAAACGATTGCATTATAATTTTGTGGTGTGCAACCCAAAATCTCTCTCCATCTCATGCTCTCTCTCTCATCTCTCTCAACTCTCTCTCTGATCTCTCGTCTCTCTCTCTCTCACACACACACACACTTACATGGTCATCACACATCACACACACACACACACACACACAATAAATAGAAATGAAGATAGTTTGTACTAAAAACATGTAAATGAACATGAATTTGAGAAAAATATATTTTTCAACATGAATAATAATTCTATGTTCTAAAAAATAAAACACAGTAAATTTTTTATATGCCTCACATATGACAAGAAAGGAAATAAGAACCACATGGTAATGTAGTACTTACATGAAGCAATATATAGTTGTATTGCTTTTACTTTTTGTGGTTCTTGAAGCTTGTTGTTGAACCCCCTCATTCAACTAAAATTTCATCTCCATGGAGTTAAGTTTCTCACTAGTTTGGATCATGAGAATTCTCTACAATTTAGCAATAACTTTAATAGTTTGGATGAGCTCTACATCAAGTTTATTAAACATAGAAATTTAAGAAGTTAGCGTCATTGTCATATCCCCAGTCAATAACCGAAAGTTATAAATCTCATTGTGTCATCGCTTCGCTAATCTTATCGGCAAACTATGACCTAATACTATATGTGGCAACTCCACAATATAGGTCAAGATTTTTTCCTCTAGTAGCTGACTAACCCTCTTTTCCCGCGTCGTGAGAATGTCCTCTCAAAGGCTCACAATTGTCTATGGTGCTCCCGCACATCCAAAGTCTGTGGTCTCTCCCACAGATCACCCAAAAACATAACAATTAACATCATTTCTTCATTTCTTGTCTTCTAAATTCTTCTAAGAATCCAAAAATTGCACTAGCACACCTTTTTGGTACGGTATCATGTCTACTTCTATGCTAGCTCATACATTCAATGCTAACGCCTCCACATTAGTGCTAGCGCATGTACGCAAACACATGCAACCTTACACTAACAATCCTATATTAATGGCGGTGCGTGAAATGCGGTAACATAAAAACATATCTATGCCTATAGTGCTAATTCTATGATAGTGCATGTATCTCACGTTAGCACATTTATCGGGTTACACCAGCGCACACATTTGCGTGTGCTAGTGTCGAAAATCAAAATTCTCCTAGCTAAAAAATGCATTAAATGAGCTCAAAAGACAATTTTTTTTGCATCACTTACCATGACACCATCATCCAAAGTCTTCCTGTACTCTTGAATGTGATCTGCATGATGTTTTCTATGTTGTAAACGCGTCATCTCTCTCGAAAATCAAAGTTAAAGTCTCTCGTAAATAACAAAAGAGGTATACTAGCAAAAATGGGTTACGCTGAATTTTAACCCTCCCCCTTCTTATTATACCCTCCAAACCCTAATTCTTCATTTTTATTTCTTCACGTGGTCAAGATTACTAACTTTTCTCTAATGTATTAAATTTTTCCTCTAATTTCTCCTGCTATACACTGGCATTTTGTCACAATGACTCATTTATTCAAATAGTCACTGTGCACTAACATTTTATTATTGCTAGAGGTATATTATTGTTTCCCTAAGGCCATTTTGGTGTACCATACGCACTGTTATCATCCTTTCCACCACATTCTTTTCAACCATCCTAAAAATTTGGAAAATCCTCAAAATAACAAAAATGGTAAAATATCAAAATCCAAAAAAATTGTAAAACATCAAAAATCTAAAAAAATTGGTAAAAATTTCAAAAAATCCATAAAACTTGGAACAAAACATTCCCAACATCCTAAACATTCATAAGACACAACATCCTCAAACATCACAAACTATCCTATAAAACATCTTACTTTAGTGCTTGCTTATTCTAGCGCACGACATGCTTACTTTAGTGTTTGCTTATTCTTCTTTCAATAACAAATTTGGTTTTCTTGTTATGTTTGTCTTTCCTTGCATATTTCATTTCTTGAGGTAGTTTCATAATGCACATTAATTTTTCATTGGACTTTTATGTCCTCTGTTTTTTCACCTTGCATGTATCCTTGCTTAGGGTGCCATTTTAACCCTTGTCGTATAACTCAAACATTTGGGAACTGAAGTTGGATAAAAAAACATTGGTGTAACTTCTCTTGAATGTTTGTTGTTTGAGTATGTTTGTTTGTGCTTGTTTGTTTATTTGTTTTCTTGTTTACTTTATCGTATTGCATTTCTTCATGTATTTTTCTTTGAGACAATCCTTTAGCAATGAACAAAAATCAATATTATGAATCTTTATGTCATTTTACACTTTTTTGTATGCTTTTATCACATAAACAATTACTCCTATGCTAGATGATTCATTGGCTACGTTGCAATATTCCTATTCTCCATGTATATTCATGCATCCATTCTAACTAACTTTCTACCTATCATTTTCCAATTCTTCTCCCTTCCTTGCTTATTCAACTTGCAGCATGGGATCCTCTTTTTCTTGATTCGAACAATGGCTAATCAGGCCTAGTTCGAACCACTTCCATTGATATCAATACTTTCTCCCACAACGTCTGGGGCAATAGGGATCATATTTATCCCCCCCTCCTTGGTTTCTTTCATACATCAGAACACAAGACTTTTTTTCCCATCAATCAATTTGAACAATGGCCTACTAGGCTCGGTTCGAATCCCAGTCACTGCAGTGTCTTCTTATTCTGATGTGATATTTTATTCTTCTTTTCGAGCGTTAATCAAACTTTTATATCACCCCATGAACACTCAAGGGGGCATCCTTCATCCTAATAATTTTTTCTACTCCTTCAATATTTAATTGTATGTAATTATCAACTATCCTTGAAGTGGAGTCGCTTGCGCTACATCACCTCAAAGAGGGGAAAATGTAGACACCTAAATATGAATACACATTTTTACTACTAAAAATTACATTAATTATCCTATTTCCTATCATTTCATTAGAATTACTGATTTTACGCTAATTAGCTAATATTCCCCTTCATTTCGGCCAGTTAACGACACTTCTTTAATTAACTAGCCTCCCCTTCATCCTAGATGCCAATTAATGACACTTTGTTAGTTATAATCCTCTTTTAATTAACTATTATTAGTTAATTAAGCATTTTAACCTTATATTTAATCAATAAACCTTCTTATTGATTAAATCCCCTTTTCAAACCCTTCAAATTCTACTAATTTCCTTCTAAATCATCTACAAATGGATTTTATAAGGTTAATTTGGTATATTAATTAATCATAGTTGATTAATTAAATCATGTCAAACTCCTATGAGTTTTTAATCCTTTATCAATCTCTTCTAATCATGCTTGTCCCTTTCTAATTCTACTTTACCTTTATCCCACATTCACTAGGTTGATATCTTCTCCCAAATTGGAAAGTTATATAAACAACGTAGTACCTTCCTTCCAATCTTAACACCAGTGTTACACCCTTTAAAATCTTTGCATATTATAATAGCATTTCAACTTTGAAAAGCTTATTGATCAAACATCCCCTTCTATCCTCTACTTATAAAGAGTATTAAAAGAAGAACCATACATGACAATCAAACCATATTGGGGAGATCTCTTCCTCTTCATGGAGATAGTTTCCTTTGATTGCACGTAGTCACATTCGGCTTAACAAAAGGAGTACCTACAATCAAAAATTCCATCAAAAACACCAAAGGATAGCTTAACATTTCATGTTAATTAGATGCATTAATTAGCTTTTCCTTTTCTATGGCTTTATCATGATGTTTAGTTAAATTAGCTTTGTTATTGAGACTACTTGGTGTTAGTTTCTATTGATTAACTTAGCTTGGTTTAATCACATGCATACATTATTATAGCAATGAAAAAAACTTTATCAAATATGTAAAGGAAAGATCACTATCCTATACTGTAACTTCAGCAAGTTGACTAATAAAAACATAATATATGAGAACGTTTATCATGTTCTTAACACAGTTCAAGTCATTAGAAAAAAACTACAATTTCTTTCTATGCACGATTCTAAAAGAGATATGTATAGCTCCACCAAGTCTTGGCACAAATATTACAAATGTTTGTTATTTCCTATAGATGGCGATGTACCTAAGAGACAATTCATGTTCATGGTCTCATGAAAAAGGATGTGCATATACTCCTCTTATCATTTTCTAAGTTGTACAAAGGGGATACTCTCCATCCTATCCTATCACTCATATATGAATGTGGGTGACACATGATTGTTTGTGAGGGATAAAATGCAAATTTGCAGTGAATGTTAGCCTTAGGCATTTCACATCCCTAATCTCTATAGTTTCCTTTTGCCAATATAAGACCTTGTAATTTTATAAATGGCAAAGAGTCCATACCATTTTGACAGGAATATGTCTATGGTAACCTCTTATGACAGGATAATAAGCACACAATGCATCTTTAATGGATCCCGTGGTGGGCCAATGTAATTATTACATCCAATAACAACAATAAAAGGCAAGTCAAGAGGTTTTATTCCAACACTGTAGATGATACCAATGACCTTTCCAACTCTGCCATTCACAATTCCTTTCGAAACCCATAGATTGGATATCAACATAATATGTTATCCTTTATATAGCAAAACTTTGGATTCAAGATGGTCATCATCTAGCTCATTCAGACCTTTTTACCTTGTATACTCAACGTTCCACTATGCAATAGGCCTAAAAAGTGATTTTAACATTTACTTGTTGTGTGAAATAACCCATTCATTAGTGGGACATGAGTGAATTGAATACTGAAATGATTTTATCTCCTCCATAGAAATTTATTGGTACAAGAAATAATAAAATCCCACTCTTCCATGTTTTCTTCTGCAATTTTGACATTGATCAAAAGATTGTGAAAATTAATTTGCACGAGAGCCATCCCTTACTACCAGAATATTATTTCTAAAATAATATTTGTTGTAAAATTATGCCAAAGCATATGGCCATATGATGTTTCTATGTTCATAGGTACATGCAATGAAAAATGGTAGTCACCCAAGGTCATCAACAAGAGTAACAAACTGTCCAGCAAATGGAAAAAATTTGTAGTGGGGGAAAGTTTTTCAAAGTCTCTCATCAATGCACATAAGTAATCTTAACACTATGAATTTTTTCTCATCTATTAGAACATACCTTATCCATTTTAAATTCTCTTAAAATGATGCAAGCATCTAGCTCTCAAGGGGATTCAAGTCTCTAATAGGAATGTGAAGCGACGACATGAATAGTGGCTGCATTTATATTAAATGTAGCTAAACCAAGTAAAGAAAGAACCAATAAAGGGGATGTATTAATGGAAAAAAGAGAACCCATTATGAACCCAACCTTGTCAATGGGGTATGTATTGCATGTTCATAGTTGTGCCTTGGATTACCATTTTCAAAGGTGCAATTTTTGAGTGCATGGTAAAATGGTTAACTATAATATTGAAGGTCACTCACCATTCAGGGGGACATTGCATAAAGTTCAAGGGGAGGTGCATAGAAGAGCCAAATTGAAGTAAAATGTCGACCAAATCACATCCATGAAGTTGTTATCTATTTCGTACAATGTGATGGCCACATATGTATCATCTCGTGAATGGTTGATGTCAATTTCAAAGTTAAGTCTTCTAAGCATATCCATGTATTGTATAAAAATTACATCATAAGGGTGGAGTTAGGACAATAATTACCAGTCATCTTATTGCATGACCTAGGGCGAGGAATCAACCTAATCAAAGGATAAATCTTCAATTTTTATTTTTATTCTTGAGCAGGGAGTGGCCCATATGCCACAGGTGGCAGCTACCATGTAAAGTTTCCTAATTATCAATAATCTCTTACTTTCTTCCACCGATGTCATCAATAATGTTCCTAAATGGATTATATAATAACAAATCTATCGTGTAATTTTTTTCACAGGTCTTTGAATCTCATGGATGAATAAAATTATAATCCAGGTAAACCCAAACAATAGCATATAACACCCTCTCTTCCATTTTATACCTCTCTACCTAGGCACATAATTCCACCATTTCACAATTACTAGTAGTCAAAAGTGTTTAGTTCTAATGATCTCACCATGTACGCATTTATTATTGTTGTATTCGATAAAATTATTACCATTTATTGGGAAACTCGATGAAGTACCTTTTAACCCACATCCAATGAGATAAAGTCGTGGCTGCAAACCACCAGTGGAAAACTTTTGTAACAAGTGACATGTTTCCTATACAATAATATCTCATTCAACAACACTCGCGGTCAAAATTTTACGATAAAAAACAAGAGTTAGGTCATTGGCATTTGCTTTTTATGCCAATTTAGAGAGGATATCATGATAGCTTATCTAATGATTTAATCTATATTGAATTAAACCTTAATTTCAGAGTAACTTTACTATAGCTAATGATATAAAAATGGTAATATATAGTAATGGACAAACAACAAACATTCAAGGATATGAAAACCATATGCAAATGAAAGAAGGGGATGACTTAGCTGATTTTCGTGCAATCTGGAGATGATCTAGAGTGGAAATATACTAGAACATGCTAGGAATAGTGTTGTTAAGACTCATCGAGGGTTTTTTAACTCAATATTATGTAGGACACAAGTGCCCATGGGAGGGACATGAGCACTTGGGTGCTAATGAACAGAATGAACACTAGTGAATGTGTATATATTCAAGATATGATATTTTATGGGGTGGAGGAGCTTCATTGTTGATCTCTCTTTATTACTTTGATTTCACTGTAATATCGTTGATCATACATATAACCTACAAAATAGATATCTACCCACACATGCCCACTAACCACGTCAAATCTAATAATTAATATGCATAATGGAGAGTTAGACTGACCCCGATAGTCACTCGAAGAGTGATCTTATAACTGAGTGTTGCACTACATCTCAGAATCCATGTAGTTATGTGTGTATGTGTGTGTAATGATACCCTAAGTTTCCCTTGTGTAAGTTACACTATGATAGCGGGCTAGATCTAGATTGCTCCAAGTATACAAATGTGTGATGGAATAAAATGAACTTCCCTCCTATGTTGTGTATCAAAATCAATGCATCCTTTGTCCCTTGTGTGAATGTGCTAGATGTATGCCTTTTAGTGATATTGTGCCTTTGTGTAAGCTTATGTGGTGATAGATAATGTTTATAGTGTTTGGCCCCTTATTTGAGAGCAATAACTAAGTATACATTATTCAATTGTTTGAATTTCGTAATTAACAACTGAAAGGCTAACCCACAATGTAAAAAGATGCCCAAGAGGCAAAAAGTACCCAAAAGAGTAAGAAGAACGTAAAGAAGGTTAGGAGCACCCAGAAGGGGACAGGAGCGCATGTGCACTTCTGTCCTAGTTGTGTGCTAGTGTCTGAGGTCATTAAAAGATAAATAAGTCAAATATCGACAGAGCTATAAGATGTGTAAAGCCAGTAAAGTGCAAGAGATAAAGGAATCAAAGAGCCAAAAGGAGTTGTCAACCACTAGTGAATCATGTATACATTAGTATGTTTTAAGACCTAGAAATGTGCCCAAGTGCATAGATTTTGTGTCTACATTTTCCCCCACTTTATGTTTTTTAGTGAATGCTTGATATCAGAAAGTATATAGAAGATGTGTACCTTGTAATAATGTAGAAAAGAGTGTTGTTGATAGTATGCTGAGTGGACAAGTGAAGCGTGGAGCGATCGTGATGTGAAGCGTGGAAACTAGGAGAAGAAAGTTGACCCTAGGAGTGAAGTGTATGCATAGTAGCATGTTGTTGTATCTTGTGCTTGTTGATGTGACCTATTTCTTATTGCGTATAAGGACATACCTATAAAAGAAGAGCCATAAAGTAGTCAAAGTCCCGTATATGAAAAAATCACAGTAACGTGTGAATAAGTATGAAAAAGTAGCAAGAAGTAATATATAAAGAAAGAGTGCACCTAATGTATAAGAGAGTAAAGAATAGAAATTTGTTTTTTTTTTCTTCAGATATATTGCTGATTTGAGTGTCTTATTGCCGAAGGTGAGGTTTTTGGGCGATCTCATGCCAAGAGAAAGTTTTTTAGGGCGATCTCACACCAAGGACATGTTTTTTGGGTGATCTCACACCAAGAGAAGAGTGTTGGGGAGAGAGGTATGTTTTTCTCTCCTTCCATGACACTTCCCAAATAAGCCCCACTACAGATGGCACATCCCTAATTTGTAATCAATTGTAACCTTTTGTAACTAAATTATTATTGATAGAATGTATTTTATAACTGAAGGCAAGTTCTTGATACTAGAGAGCTATATTGTAAACTGTTGGAAACTATGTTGAACTAAGAAAAATTTTGTTGCTTCCCCCAGGACACAAGCACTCAGGTGGGACTCAAGCACCCACCATTCTTGTCTGTACTGGGTGCTAGTGTTTGCTTTGTGTTTGTGGCCCAAGTTTGATTCTATACCATTATGCAACTGTGTTCCTTGGCCAATTCTATATTGTTTGATTTGTAGTTCTAAGCTGTTGGAAGGCGTGCATTTGTTCACCCAATAGATGCACCCCCTTCATTTGGGGTGCATGCGACGAATGTAGGAGGATGTGGCCCAAAGGAGAGGACCTGAATCTGATATGCATATCATGTATTGGATAATTTCAGGGGGTAGGGTATGTGCATGGTAGGAAAAAAGACACATGCAAACAACATGGCTAGTAATAAGTGTTAGTGTAAAAGATCTAGTTTGCAATAGAATACAATGTATCAAGCAACTATGATGACAAGATGGACCACAAAACGTGGGTTTCATACATAGGACATCGCTCACAATGTCACAAGACAATCAGGGCTGTAGAGGACATAAACAAACAATGGGTAAGAAAGGCATAAGGCATAACACACAAATAATAACAAACAAGTAGTAAGCAAAAGGTGACAAATAACCATGGTTGTATAGAGTCCTGCACGGAAAATGCTACACATGAAGCACCAATTAACATGTTAGAAATATAAGTAGTAATGTCAAGAGCATGTATATATCAGCAAAAGAGGAAGTAATAGTGCTAAGAAGTAATGAACATTGGAAAAAATAGGACCTGTGATATGTAGAGTATAAGAGTAGTAAAGGTAAATGCTCCCAAGAGCCTCGGTGGGACTATTAAAGAGCCGTGTTGAGAATAATGCATTGTGTGTAAATATGTAAAAATCCCTACATTCACAAGATACCAAGTGAATGCACCTGTGTATAGAGAAAGATAATGACATACTAAGTATCCAACTAGTATAGGAAAAAAAGTGTAACATGTAAGTAGTATGAGCCAACATGAGTAAAAACAACCAAGATGTGCAGATGCCTTGTGCATGTGAAGGTGTGCTGCAATATGTAAAATATATAGATGAGAGGGTCATCGTTACCCCCTTAGCGGATGTGTGTGAGATGAGGTTCATTTAAGAATGCTCCCTTAACAGTCAAGTATGAACCATAGAGCAAGAGTGCGTTATCAGGGAATGACGGTACAATGTGTGTACCAAAGATGTGAGAATGCCTGAAAAGATTTATCATGAAGCACAGAGTGTTAGGAAATCCTATGTTAGTGTGCACGTAATTAATTCTTATGTAGGTTATTGGTAGAAGTGTTATAACCCGTGAATATTATTCCGGGATATTAGTTGTAACACCTCCCTATTATTTCGGAGGTTGTTTTTGCTATTTGTTTGACTATATAATTGCCATGTACTGTACATTTGATATATTGAATAAAATATTATATTGTATGAGAAATTATTTTCCATGATGGTCTGAAATCGGGCTCTAGATTTGGTATCAGAGCAGGATTATAACTGTGTATTGCTCAAATGGTGTTCTAAGTTATGAAGGGGCAAGCCAATATATCTTGCCTCTGTTGATGAAAGTTGTGAATCAACAGATTTCTTCTTCAATTTTTTGAACTGCTAGATATCTCTTCGAAGGTCTGTGTAGGAGGTTATCTAGTCCATATGAAATGCACCTAGCTACAGTCTTCTGCCACTAACACAGATTATCCATCTATTTTCAGTGCATGTCAGTTCTCCTTACAACCCATCGTGATCTATAAGATCTATGTTCTACCATTTGTGTGCATTGAATGTGCCTTGAGGCTTGGCCGTGACCTGAATCCAGATCTCCTTTCATGTATTTTTTATCATATCAATTTTGACTCGAGATCGAGTTGCAAGCTATTCTTTACCTGAATCGTTTACTAAACATATTGCTCAGTGGTATACATGATCAGTTGTTGACATTGATTACGCACAAGATTCAGTGGACTACTATTTGTGGGAGAGTATGTTTTTTAACATTGGAGAATTATTATTTTGTATGAACGACATCATGGAATTGCACCATCCTCCCACCGACTCAACACAACATCGTTCAAATATTTTCCATCATCCATCCCAACAACTGTATGATATCCGGCTCGGTTCAACAACTATTACATACATTTTGTAGATGTTCATGTATTTCAAAATACAAACTGCATTCGCAACTCTGTCAGATTCGAACCTGCATCAAAGGGACCATTCACCTCAATAGTTATTAACAGATAATCATTTTATGCATAGTGACTATCACACGTCTCATTTTTTCCAAACCGCCTCGAAGCCCACAGTTTTAAATAACATCGATCCACGTTGCACTCAACATCAAAAATCTACCAACATTGTCAATTCAGTCTCTACTCCACGTTTGGTGTTAGGGAGATATGAGGCTAGAATTTTATTTGTTCAGTCCATTAATTTTCCTCATGATTCAAAGCAAAAGGTGTGATATTATTCATTCTAAAATCTGTTTTATATTCGTATAATTTTAAAGACGGTTTTAGTGTGTCATATCGATTTGGTAGTCTTATGCATTTTAAGTCTAAAGGTGTTTGTTTGATTCATTGTTTATTTTAAGTCCTTTAGTTTTGAGTCGAGTCATAGTGTTAAAAGTAATACATATCAAAAGTCAAGTCTGGTTAGTCTAACCCATTTGGTTTTGTCAATATCCTAGTCGTCTCAAAAGTCATTTTAGTAAAAATTTTGTCTTCTTGGTGTGTCGTGTCATCTAGAGTTCTATTGTCTATTTTGATTGTAAGTTATTTGTCTATTAGAATTGTTAGTACAATCTCAACTTAAATACAACAGTGTCAATGTTGAAATAAAGTGTATTGTCGATCAATGCCATTGTAAAAAGTGTCGTGGTCAAAAGCCTAATTTTTTTAAAAAAAATTGCCTTACAAACACATTTTCGATGTTACCCCGACGTCCTGACAAACTTTGTTCCTTTGATTAACTAAATTATGATTTTTTTATAAGTTAATCTATATATAAACAAAAAATGGAATAAATAATGTAAATTGAAATACTGATGCTAAATATTTATTTTAGTGTTTAAATAAAATGAAATAATGAAAACAAAAGGGAAAAGGTACTACCCTGAATGTAATTTACCTCACTGTGTGTTGGACTTGAACAGACTGATGTACAAACTGGACTGGATGTGAGAATGTTACTATGGGAACTGCAGAAGCTGAAGATCTGGCTGGACTGGGGCGCTTGGGAGAGTACTTGGGGTGTCTTGGTTTGTAGAAAATCTCAGGATCCGAACCTGGAAGTGTCACAAGGTCTTCGCAATGTCTTTATCCTTGTCGTATGGCTATCACAATATCTTCACTTATGTCACTGTGAATGTGATGTAAAGATCTACCTACAAAACCCTATTCAACGCATCAAATTCCTAAAAATAAAAATGCATATGAATAGGTCGAACTGACCTTAGCTACCATAATGGTGGACTTACAACTAAGCGATGCACTACATTCCAGAACCCATGTAGTTCTATGTGCTTGTGTGTGCAATTTTGTGCCTAGGGTGCCCTAGCACCAATGATGCATAAGTATGGGCAATAACTAGATGTTAAATTACAAATGGTGGATGGAATAGAATGAATACAACCCTTCCCCCCTATGTTTGTGTGATGCAGATGTAGAAGATGCCCAAATGCAATCCTTTGCCTTAGTAGATAGTTGCCCTTGATAGATGATAGTCTGCCCATAATATAGTGAGTATGATATGTTTATATAAGGATCTCTTGTTCAAATTTTGACACTAATGACCCGAAACACCGACTACTACCTAGGGGAATGAACGGGAAAATAACAAGGACTGACCTCGAACAAATAAATTAGAACTAAGAGTTACGGAAACCATGGGACCTAAAATCACAGACCGGGGCACCCTGGGGTGCCCCAATGCTACCCTAGGCACCCTAATTATCAACTAGAGAGAAAAAACAACCAAATAACGACACCTAACACTTGTTGAGAGACTACCAAAACTGTATAAACAACTGACGACTATGCAAGACAAATGATGATGACAACTGAATAATTGACAACCATACTAGGGGATAGGTCATTAGTGAATAAATTTATCATGGAATATCCATATATAAAATAACATACTTGGTGATATAAATGTAATAGTAAGTGCGTGATTTTTCTACTACATCCTCAAAAGCTACATTTGTTGAGCTAAACGACATGATATTGGAGGACAAAGGCATCAGAGGTTAGAGGTCATTCAGTGAACTATCGTCAATTGCTAATGACGGGGCCACACAAAGGTTTGGTGACATGTGTGTTTGCAATTTGCTTCCAGTTGTGCGTGGTGTGTTGTAATTTACAACGTTCCTATTTTCAATAAGTGGAAATTTCACTTTGAGGGGGGAACATAATCCAATGTTCCATTTCTAGTTTCATTTTTCAGTTTGTGTATTTGAGCAACAAAATTCAACAAATTTTCCTATGTTATTCAATGTAGTAAGATAGTGATGAGATCTTATGATACTATTGCAACATCATGATATTGTAGTTGTTGGATCCATTGGAAAACCATCTATAGTTTTGGTTGTTAATAATCCAGTGGAAAAAATTTCTATAGTTGTGGTTGTTAGTAATTCACTGGGAAAACTATCTTTGGTGTGGTTGTTGGTAAACCACTTGGAAACCCATCCAGAGGTTGTTTGTATTGTCCTAGAAACCATCCAAATCATGATCAAGCTACGAAGCGACATGTTGCAGGACAAAGCAGGTTTTCCCCCATGTTCACACTAAGGGGAGGAATGTTAGGAAATCCTATGTTAGTGCTCACGTAATTAATTATTATGTAGGTTAGTGGTTGGAGTGTTATACCCATGAATATTATTCTGGGATATTAGTTGTAACGCCTCCCTATTATTTTGGAGGTTGTTTTGCTATTTGTTTGGCTATATAATATTCATGTACTCTACGTTTGATATATTGAATGCTAATATTATATTGTATGAGAAATTATTTTCCATGATGGTCTCAATCGAGCTCTAGACGGAGCATATAACAAAGGAACTAAGATTAGATGATGTGAGGTTCATTTAAGAATTAGATCCTCAACAGTCAAGTATGAACCATGAAACTAGAGTGTGTTATCAGGTAATGACGGTACAATGTGTGTACCAGAGATGTGAGAAGTCTTGGAAAGGATAATCGTGAAGAATAGAGTGTATAACAAAGAAGAAAAAAATAGATGATGTGAGTTTCATTTAATAATTATTCCCTCAAAAGTCAAGTATGAACCATGAAATTGGTCATTAGGTAATGACGGTACAATGTGTGTATCATAGATGTGAGAATGCTTGAAAATATTTATTGTGAAGTACATAGCGTATAGTGTAGTAAAGAATCTATAAGTAGACAATAGAGGTAGTCATTAATGATGGGGGGAGAAAATTCAATGCCCCCAAGTGCATGAGGTGAAGATTCAAGTAAACGCATCAAGGGGGGTCATCAGTGTCAGGTTCATAACCGATAGGATTTGGGTTGGATGAATAGTATGCAATAGTATGAGGTTGATCATAGAAAGATTTTGTGTGGTGTAAGCTATACGTGCCCATATCATATATCTTCATTAGTAAAAGGGGGTTGTGGACAATCATGTGGATATCAGAAAGTTAGGTTCTGGGTATAGCTAAGGAATGAATCATTGTAAATAGAGGTGTGGCCAAAACATATAGGAAATTTAATGGTATTATGATTGGGGTCAAGGGTGCTACCAATATAGTCGAGCCAAGATTATCCGAGTGTGAGTGGAGAGGAACGGTGTGTACATGAAAGGAAGATCAATAGATGGAAGGCACAGAAGCCGTAGGCAATAGTAATGAGTACACGCGTGATAGAGGTGGGGAGAATGAATGGGGGGAGGAGATCAGCAAGTGTGAACCTAGATTGTGTTAAGCCTTCTTGTGTGCAAACAATGTCATGAAAATTGGGGTTGAATGGAATATGAGGCCAATAAGATTCATGTATGAATAAAGTGCAAGTGAATGGATCAAGTTGTGGACCAGAGATGACCTGTGGAGATAAAGGAGGTGGCATGAGGTCTAATGTATGTATAGTTCATTGGAAAGGAATCATGGTTGTAGTAGTGGGAGGAGGTTTTTTAAATTGATACTCACTTGGTCCAATAACAACAAAAGTGTCTTAGAAGTAGGTTTCGTCTATCTCAAGAGGAGTAAACTTGAGGTTGCACAATTTTTCATCGGTAAGCTCTACGACATCACCCTCAACATCATAAGCATCGGTGCTGACATTATGTTGTTGGATAACATTATCAAGGATATTAAGAGGAGTGGAGATGGATGTACGGTTGAGAGGAGTAGTGGAAGGTGGGATAGTGGTAGTGTTAGAGGGAGATATGGTGGGTGAAATAAGATCAATTTTATGTGTAGGAATGGAAGGGATGCATGTGGAGGTAGAAGAAGTAGTGGAGGCAATATACTAAATGAAATCATATGTATTGATATTATGGCATGGAATATGATGCAGGGGAGGTATGTGCATGTCAATGACTGGGTATATGTGGCAGTACTTAAATGTGTTAGGGTCATTGAAAATAGTATGCTCATACCCATCATGTAAGAATTTAACACACTGATGGATCATATAAGGTTCAACATGCATGGCATGAATCCATGGTCTACCAAGTAAGTAGTTGAACAGAAATGATGTATCAATTATATAGAACAAAGTGGGAAGAGTTTTGGGTCCAACTTGTAAAGATAAGGTGATAGTTCCTATACATGTTCGAGCAGTAGAATCATAGCCGTGAACAAGGGTAGAGGATTTAATGATCAAACTACTAGGAATTGGCAATTGCATTAGTAATGAGAGGGAACGTAGATTTATATCGGATCCATTGTCAATTAGTATGTGTTTGATATAATGAGAACCAATCGTAGCTATGATAAGTAAAGGTGTGGAAGGATCACCAAAGGTAGTAGGAGGAATATCCTCATTACTGAAGGATATGACATGCAATAGGTTTTTGAGGGATTGAATAAGATGGGTGAAGGCACCATGGGAATCATCACTTAAAATGTGGATGAAATGGAGGGAATCCTCTAATGTATGATGAAAATTTGGTGCATTGCATAAAATATCATAAAGAGATATTTTTTCCAGTGTATTCTTTAGTTTCTCAATGATGTCATAACCTTCAAAGGTTCTAGTAGGGATTGTGGAGGTAATAGGGGTGGAATAGAGATTTGTGGAGTCGTTTGTTTCCTATTGTGTTGAGTGGTGATGACATTAATAATTGGGTCAAGAATTGGAGGATTGAAGTAGGGAGGATGTTGGGTACGGACTTGCATAATATTAGCAATGATGTCAGCCGTGTGAGAAACCCTGGTGGGTGCATAGGCTGGGTAAGATGATTTATCCATAAATTCATAAGGAGAGATGATACAATGCATGTTTATAAGGTAGGGTCACCAAATGATTTAATCTATATTGAATTAAACCTTAATTTTAGAGTAAATTTACTCTAACTAATGATATACAAATGATAATATACAATAATGGACAAGCAACAAGAATTCAACGATATGAAACCCTAAGCAAATGAAAGAGGATGATGACTTAGCTGATTTTCATGCAATCTAGAGATGATTTGGACTAGATATCTACTGGAACAGGCTAGGAATAGTGTCATCAAGAATCATTGAGGGTTATGTAAATCAATATTGTGTAGGGAAAAAGTGTCCACGGGAGGAAAAGAGCGCCTGGGTGTTAATGACCAGATTAAGCACTAGTGACTGTGTAGATATTCAATATCTGATCTTTTATGGGTTGGAGGAGCTTCGTTGTTGATCTTTCTTTGTCACTATGATTTCACTGTAATGTCACCGATTATACTTGTAACCTACAAAATAGATATCTACCTGTACATGCCCACAAACCACATCAAATATAATAAATAATATACAGAATGAGGACTTGGACTGACCCTGGTGGTCACTTGAAGAGTGATCTTATGACTGAGCGATGCACTTCATCTCAAACTCCATGTAGTTCAGTGTGTGTAATAATGCCCTAGGTTTCCCTTGTGTAAGTTATACTATGATAGCAGGGTAGATCTAGATTTCTCCAAGTATGCAAATGTGTGTGATGGAATAAAATGAACTTCCCTCCTATGTTGTGTATGCAAATCAATGCAACCATTGTCCCTTATATGAATGTGCTAGATGTATGTTTTTGTGCCTTTGTGAAAGCTTAGGTGGAGATAGATAATGCTTATAGTGTTTGGACCCTTATGTGAGATAAATAACTAAGTATATAAAGGTTTTCCTTGTTTGAATTTTGTAATTGACAACATAAAGGCTGACTCATAATGTAAAAAGATGCCCAAGAGGTGAAAAGTACCCAAAAGAGTAAGAAGAAGATAAAGAAGATCAGGAGCACCCAAAAGGAACAAGAGCACTTGGGTGCTTCTATCTGAGCTGTGTGTTAGTGTTTGAGGTCATCAAAATATAAATCAATCAAGTGCCGATAGAGTTGTAAGATGTGTAAAGCCAGTAAACTG
Organism: Taxus chinensis; assembly: GCA_019776745.2. Lineage (NCBI taxonomy): Eukaryota > Viridiplantae > Streptophyta > Pinopsida > Cupressales > Taxaceae > Taxus > Taxus chinensis. The sequence goes on along the minus strand of CM034148.1, from coordinate 847,180,778 downwards.
CAAGAGATAAAGAAATCAAAGAGCCAAAAGGAGTTGTCAACCACTAGTTTTCTTGTTTATGAATCATGTATACATTAGTATGCTTTATGACCTATAAATGTCCCCAAGTGCATAGATTGTGTGTCTACATTTGACCTCCATTCAACCTTTGATGCATATTTTCTAATATAATTCAATGCACCATGACTTGAAAACATCGACTAATAGTCAACGTTTTCTCGCCATATAGACAACATTTCAGGGTTATGTGTGTAATCTCTCATAATTTCAAGAAGGTACATACTATTTTTTGTGCATGTCATAAAAAAGAGAGTTTGTGTGTAATTTCCACTAAGCATTGTAGTGATATTGTAGGATTTATTGTTTCCAGCTCACACATGTTTGTTCACAACAATTCTTATGTATTTGCACCCTATTTATCAACTCATCATACTCAGAAATTAGGTTAGCTACCAATATCCCTTTTGGGTCCAATAATCATGGATCATCTAAATGTGATCAATGTAATTGAGAAAAGGATTGAAAATCTTCTTTTGTATTCCATGTAGAAACATACTTGTCAAAGAATTGTTTAGGCTTATCAACCTGAACAAGATTCTCCTAGTCTAACCCATCTATGTTCAAGGCATTGTCCAGTCAAATAAATCCATGCATGTGGATGAATCCACGAAGCTAACATTCATACCTACCTATAAGTTACAAGTGTAATAATACAAACCAAAACCATAATGTAAACACTATAAGTAAAATAAAGTGACAAGAACACATTTTTAAACTTACACCAATAATCAACTTTGTTGGAAAACATAAGCACTGAAAGGGGAAGGGTGAATCAGTTTCTCAAAACTTTGATAACATTTCAAACACTTATTAAACCATTCAATCTTGATCAACCTTTATCATGAGGGAACAAGGACATTCAAATAAAAACAAATAACATGAAATCACACATGAAGACAATGTTTGATGTGGGAAAACCTTGAAGGGAGAAAACCCCACTAAAATCAATACACTAGTGTTGACAATTGTCTTATAAAGATTACAAAGATTTCAATTTTTTGAGCACCCACTCAACTTAAAGCACTAAATCCAACAATTTTAGTCAAGAACCCACTTGACATGGAAGCACCAACTCCCAATAATTTAGTCAAACACCTACTTGAACTTTATCAAGCTCTAAATTACAAGGAAGTACCAACTCCCTACTTTGCTAAGAACCTACTTAGACTTATCAGAGTTTTATCACTTTCATATACTTGCTTGAACAAACAAATTATGATCACTTATTTAGATCCTTCTCTCTTCATCTCCCTTATTCACTCACCTCTTTCCTCATCACTTCATATTGCAGCAACCACAGACTTCAAGTTCTCTTTTGCAGACACATATTTTTTCTTCATTCACACATAAATGATCTCACATTTCTCCTTTCTCAGTTCACAATTCTCACCAGCTCATATCTCACATAATGCAACCTTAAAAAAAATATTTTTACATGCTCATTTTTGCCTCATTGATACAAGGATGAATCTCCTACTATGAAATCCTCCAAAAGACATTTTTCATACTCTCTTGGTTATTTTTATATGTGAGAATAACATACTCTAACACCTCTTCAAATTCATCTAAAAACTCCTTCATCTTCTCATCTCTTTAACTCGCGTAAAAAAAATTGTGTATGCCATCATCAAAACTACCAAAATGTAATCATTACTTCTGTAGAGTGTCGTTTGTAATTACTTGCCTTTCATAATATTTTCATGGCATTTATAACTCCTAAGAAGGACTGCAAAACCTTCCTAAACTCACTACACATCTTAAACAACTAATGACCTTCCATATTCAATCTGACATCTAAACTTTTAGCTATCATGTTCCATTTTTGTCTTCTTCTCGACGTTGGAATATTTTTCCTCTAGATAATAAATCTCATGCCAATTGTTGTTATGAAGTGTACACATTACAATGGTCTTCTCATATAATTCTAAAGCCTTGACATATTCTACAACTCACCATTTTCTCAACAAACCTCCATTAGATCTCATATGCTCTACGAGGTGCATGATCTTCAAAAACACAGTCTTCCTTTTGGACACATGCACTCACTCTAAGCTTAAAATCATACAGTGGAAACAAGAAGGAGCACTCTTCAGGATGTTAACACCATCCTCATCTACTTGGAGGGCTTCATGTCAAGATGCAAGGTTCCATATCAACTCTTCTTCTAGGATGATGTTCATAGTCATGACAGATTCAAAAATATAGTCACAAGCTTGCTTCATCAACACCAATGTATGATATTTCAAAACTTCTTAATACTTGGAGAAAGTTATATGTGATCTCTAGATCACCTTTAAGGACTTGTAGCAGCTAAAAAATCTTCACTCTCTTCATGCAAGATTGATTAGAACCAGGTCTCAAAGGGTTTCCATACACGGAAAAGTAGTTATCACAAAATGATCAAATTCATCAACTTATCCACCTGATTATAGATCATATGGAACCCTTCTGAAATGAACACATCCTTGGGAATCTCACCAGGTCCATATAATTCATCATTTCATGGTTTATATATAAGATAAACTTGAATTTATGGGATTGTTTATACTGGCTTTCAGGTCCTAAAAACTAGTATTTTCTTAGTTAGTTGTTACCACTTTAAGGCTCACTTTCATGCCAAACATCAGCACAAGTCCACTAGACCCATATACATTCTTGCAAGTATGTAACAATATGGGGAAACTTATTTATGATCTTCACAATCTTGATCAAATTTTATGTTGCTTCATAACTCTTTCAAGATGCATAAGATCTTATAGAGACAACTCGAAACACGAGTCTAAGACTAAGACATAACACACATGCTCATTCAACTCATACACATACCTATAACAAGTAATAAAAACTACTTTTCCTATGATGGTCTGATCATACCAAATGATTGAATTTCCCCTCATGAGTCTAATAGTCTTTCACCATGATATTGCCTCAAGCATTCTTCAACATAGTGAAAAAAATTTGGTAGTTCTCACAGTCTACTTATTACTTCATATAGCAATAGTATCAACCTTTGACTAATCTCTCATCTTCTTGATTCATCATACAGGGCAAAGCATCCCTTGACTCCTTAAGATTATGCTTGAAAGAATACTACTTGTTGTATGACATATTCATTTCTTCAATTCAACTTGAAATTTCCTCTTGGAAGGTAGATCATTTCATGCCACCTTGAGACTCCTTTCAATTCATGAGCACAACATTGATGTATACTTTATCATACCTCTTATAATACTCCTTTCTAGGGTATGATGAATTTCACAATGAACACATGTTTTTCAAGTTTCTTAGGATGATAATGAGCATCTACACATCTGACCACCTTTGCAATGCTTTTGAAGATTACTAACCTTATGAGTGATCAACCAAGATGACATTATGAATTCACTTTTCACATGACTATTATTACATTTGAAAACCTCATACAAATCTTTAAGTATGGCTTTAACACAAATTTTTACTGAGATAGGCTAATGGGTTTGACAACCGAACTAGATTTGATAGGCTAACCTCAAGACTTGACTATGAAATCCTAATTCCCACATAGATATATAATTTTTGACCCTCTTAATGACTTGAATCATCTTGATAAAGAATTGTTTCCTGAATTCCTTCATACTCAGACTTAGAGCACTCATGACTTCTTCATAGGTCAATATGAGACAATGAGTAACACAACTATTCCTCATGATGACTTGACTTCTCATGTACAAACTTTAATGATCCTAGAAAACTTGAGTGACATCATAACCTTATGGAGCACTACAGACAGAATTTCTTGAGATGATCCTAATTTCATTATTACACTAAAATTCTTTGACTGTATGTTTTCTTCTTCATTAGACCTTATGGACTTTGATGGATTAATGATTATAGAGACTCCCTTGAGTGGACTCAAACTTGTTCACTGATCCCTGAAATGCATTTAATTCATCCTTCACTGATGGAATGCACCTTCATATGGATTGTACCTTCATATGGAATTTACTTCATCCTTCACTGAAACTATCGCACATGAGCTCAAGAAAATTTAGATCTGGGTTGTCTGACTGGATTGGGGTGCCTGGAAAAGGGATCAGGGTGCCTGGGGCACCCTGGTCTATAGAAATGACAAGAGAACCTCCTCTAAGGTGTCATTGAATATTCACCTATGTTTTCTTCTTGTTGTGTGAATGTCGTTGTATGATCACCAAAGAACTAGTAAACCTGCAATAGAAGAATCACCTACAAAATCCCAAATAAAGCATCAAACCCTAAAAAAGAAATATGTAAATAAAGGTGTTGGATTGTCCTCAACCACCACAATAGTGGACTTATCACTGAGCACTGCACTACATCTCAGACCCAATACAGTTCTCTGTGTGTGTGGAATTATACCATAGGTTCTCTTGTGTGTGTCACACTTTTTGAGTAGCGAGCAATAGCTAGATGTAGAATGTAAATGATGTGTGCATGGAATAAAACAAAATCCCCTCCTATGAAGTGTGATGTAGAAAACCATCTTTTGTCCCTTGTGATGGAGCTAGATCAATGTAAATGGAGCAATAAAAGCCTTGATGGATACAACCTTAGGTGATGCTAGTAGTTTTTAATGCTTGGTCCCTCATTATGGTCTCATAAATTTATATTTATATGGTTCTCTTGCTTGAATTTCATAATTAACCCCGAAAAGGCTTACCACAAAAAAGATAGGAAGATCAAACAGCTAGAAAGTGCCCAAAAAGTGAGAGGAAAGTACAAAGAGGATCATGACACCTAGAGGGGATCAAGGAACCTGGGGCACCCTAGTCCTGGCTGGGCACCCCAATCAAAAATAGGGAAAACACAACATAAAAGTACAGACTAGGCAAGTACAAGTGCAAGATCGAAAGTAGTAACAGAAAACAATACAAGATGGCCAAAGACATGGGTTAATTAGTACTCTTTTCACTTAAGAACCATATGAATAGTACTATGAGATCGAGACTAAATAATTACCCAAAGTACGTGATTTAGTGTCTTCACTAACCTCTTCAACTATGCAAGAAGGTTGTGTATGACATCATTAAAACTACCAAAATGCAATCATTACTTCTGCATAGTGTCGACTACAAGTACTGACCTTTCATAATCTTACCATGTCATTTATAACTCCTAAGAAGGACGGAAAAACCTTCCTAAACTCATTACACATCTAAAACAATTGATGACCTTCCATATTCAGTATGACATCTGAATTTGTAACTGTCATGTTCCATTTTTATCTTCTTCTCAATGTTGGAATATTTGACCTCTAGCTAATAAAGCTCATAAAAAGTGTTTTTATGAAGTGTGCAAATTTCAATGGTCTTATCATAGCCTTCTAAAGCTTGGACATATTCTACAACTTTCCATTTTCTCAACAAACCTCCATTATAGCTCATATGCTCTACTAGGTGCATGACATTTAAAAACACAATCTTCCTTTTGGATGAATACACTCACTCTAAGATTAAAATCATACATTGGAAATAATAAGGAGCACTCTTTAGGATGTCATCATCTACTTGGATGGATGCATGTTAGGGTGCAAGGTTCCATATCGACTCTTTTTCTAGCATGATGTTCACAATCATGGCAGATTCAAAAATATAGTCACAAGCTTGTTTTATCAACACCAATGTATGATATTTCAAAAATTATTAATGCTAAGAGGTAATTTTATGTGATATCTAAAGCACCTTCAAGGACTTGGAGTAGCTAAAACATCTCCATTCTCTCCATGCAAGACTAATTAGAACCAAGTCTTAAAGGGTTTCCATACACAGAAAACTAGTCCTCACAAACTGATCAAGTTCATCCAATTATCCACTCTATCATAGTTCATATGGAACCCTTATAGAAAGCACACATCCTTGGGCATATTTTCGGGTCCATAACATTCATAATTTCATGGTTTATATATAAGATAAGCTTACATTTTTGGTACTATTTATACTATTTTCAGGTCCTAAAAAATAGTATTTTCTTAATTAGCTTTTACCACTTCAAGGATCACTTTCATGCGAAACCAAACCATGGAGAACTTCACGAAGGATCTCTACTCCATCTATAAACATTCACTTGCATAGGTTATGAGGATAAATTCACACTTACACCTTTGTTTCTCAGACCTTCTTGAAAGGCCTAAAAGGGGCAGTTTGCACCATTGGAGATTAATCATAAAAACACTTCACCATATCAAGTCAATGACTCAAACATGTTGTATTGGATATATCAAACACCCATGATCATATTTCACTTTTATAACATGCATTCACATCAAAAATCCTTCAAACCATCATGATTGGTTTTGCCTCTATAAGCCATAAGCAATAGACCATCTTGTATGACATGGTTCATCAAAAAAATTCATAGAACACCTAAAAATATTCATGGAAACTTGGGGCACATCCCAATATTTCTCCCATATCAGACCTTTCACCATGAAACCTTCATCACATGTTTGTACTATCAATTTTCTTCAAAACAAACATATTTTTGTACCTTACTAGCTGACATGAAGTAACAAAATACCACCAAATTAAAGTACAATGAGTCCTCTAAATTCCCAAAGCATCAAATCAGCTTCCACAACTCATTTCATGACCAAAACAATCAGTTCTTCTCCATCACTCTAAGAGGAGGGTTTTAGGAGGGTTTGGACCTACTTCACTTTTTAAGATTCGTTCATAAAGTATAGGGCAACATTCTAACTCATTCCACTTACAAAATGGTTTAGAATCCATGTACTAGCAATGATGAAAGAATTAGGTCACCATGAAAATATTTTTACGTACCAATGAGCAACTCAAACTTAACCCTGAAGCTGGAAATGGCCATTTTAGGAGCCCGATAGGACTAAAAATTCATTTTCTTTCTTATCCCTTTGAGTTTTGACCTAAAATTTTGTCCACATTATTGTACTGACCTCCTTCATATGTCCTAAGACTCATTTCAGTCTACACTTTCTTGAAACTCATCAACCTCCATGATTTGCACATTCTTACTTAATTTATCCTTAAGAATATGCCTTCAAAATGCCTTGTAATTGCCTTTAACAGTTAAATCTTGACATGTTCCACCTTCCACACCATCTCTACCATGTCACAACACTTTCCTCATGCTCATATATCCTTGTTTTAGCTTTCTTAGCTCCATACTCCAAGCTATGTTTGCACTAGATCTTAAAATTAGGCCTAGTTGAGTCTGTTTCCACCTTTGTTTCATGAACCTATCATATTTTCATCATGAACCTGTCTTAACACAACATATTCATGTTATCCATGCCTTGACTAGGCTTCTCTATATGTATCATTCCTTTAATCCACCATACTAATTCATTCTGCAGACTAGGCCTACTGGGCCAAGAAAATATCACTTATGCCACTCATGCAACCTTGTATTAATCACACCGATTGTATTTCTTCATCGCATACCTACTAAACCATCTAAGACATCATCTTGACATGCGATCACATCACCGTTATGCCTCTATTATTCATTGGCTACTCAAGAAGCCATGTCTCAATCAGGTGATCTCAATCATGACACCATGAACTCATGTTATGTTGTTTAGCCCAATCACATTCACTAAAAAATTCCTCTTGCACTCCTTCATCTTACTTTGTCATTAATGATCCTTTTCCATCAATGAAAATCAAGCACTCACATGCCAAAAAACATCACACAAATGCTTCTAAAAAAATCTTCACAAATTTGGTGAATCAATGCTACAAATATAAATATGACATGTGTGAATTCACAATGGCATTGCCAATCGTCCAATAAGCATGGTAACATGCATCAATAGGTGGGGACCCATGCATGAGACAATGTACTTAAGGCCATTTTGTATTTTCAATACTCAATGTGAAATTTAAAGTCAGGGAACCAAGTTGCACAATCATCTATGCCAAATATGAGTGACTCCTATTCCTTAAGGCACATGTCACTCAAAGGTCACACCAAAATGTAAAAAAAATCTCTATAATATTTGAGTCAAGTATCTTTTTCCAATCTTTTGTGCAAGTCACCAATCGTTGAAGGGAAATGGTACTCAATATTTGTTTGGTCAAAAATAATTGTTGTTGCTTAACATCGATGTTATAACATAAGGTATAACATCAAACATTAAAATTATGGATGTTATCCAAATTTTCCATTAAAGTACTATATCAAATGCACTACATACTAATGCATTTTCACCTATTTGATTTAGGGTTGTTTAAACATGGCTTGGAATGATGGAAAAAGGCAAGGGAATGCCATTGCAAAAAAGGCCATGAATATTATATTCATTTACTAGAGAAATTTCAATATAAGGTCATGAAATGGTCATGGGTGGAATGTTTTTCCCTCCTTGGATTAACCATATTATGTTGAAAAAGGAGGATGGTTGCTACTCCATTTCATGCATTAACTCATTGTCAATGTGGTGTCCTCAAGATTTCTTTTAGAAATATTGGGGCACCCCGTTGAAAATTTTAAGTTTTCAAAATTTGTGACGATTTTTGTTCATATTTGTTAATGGCTTTAGGTTGTTGATCAGAGCGTGTAGTTTATTACTTTAACTCATCTGGGTTTCAGGAGTGCATGATGATTCTTCAAGAGGTTGCAAGAAGTTGCTTAGGGGGTGATTTATGAAATACCTATGTGCTTAAGATTCCATGAAAATCCTCAAAAATCCAAGTACTTGCTCTCCTAAGTTATCAGGTTTCTTAGAATGCTTTACTTGAAAGTTATAACTTGTTCATATTCAAAAACCTGATTTGTACGTTTCTTCTTTATGCTATTTTCAAGTGCTTTTGCTGGCCAAGTAAAGTGGTTTTAAAATACCGCAGAACTGGCTTGGTTTCCTTATTTTAGCGCTAAAATCAAAATGCTTTACTTATCCTATTCATTGCGCTAAAATGATATACTTTTACTTGCCTTATTATCAAGACAAGTAAATTAATTCCTAAACACCGCCAAACTAAGCCCGTTCATTGCGCTAAAATCTTACCCCATTGCTTAACTCTTTAATTGCGCTGAACTTGAATAACTTTACTTCATTAAAATTAAGAAAATTAAAGTGATATTAAAAAGCCACATAACTAGTAACTTGAGTTATTGGTAAGCTAGAACTTATTTACTTCTTTTAAAGTTAAAGAAGTAAAGTTGTCTTGGAAAGCCGCGTCAAAGGGAAATCTGATGTGGCACTTGTACGGTCAACATTTAATGACATGGAAAATATAAAAGCCTTGAGTAATTCCACCTAGGATCCACACATTCACTTGTGAAGAAGAGAGAATTTGTCAACCTTCTAGACCTTGAGTGACTTCCAGCGATCGATTGAAGAAGAATTTGCATAAATTGACTCCGACCCATTTGCAGGAAAGGTTAGTTTATTGTTTTTCTCCTTTCTTTTCTTGTTTTTATATCCTCTGTATTTTTTTAGGTTTAGATTTTGTTTCTTCCTTCTGTGTTCGTGTTCTTATGTTTTCTAGGGTAAATGGTTCAAATTTAAGGCATTTTAAATTTATTGGGATTAGGGTTTAGATATAATTTTGAATCTGCAGTTACCTCTGAAGGAACGCCATTGATTTTTTTACCATTTGAAGTCCTAGTTTTGCCCTAGGCTTGTGCCTTCTTTCTATGTTTTTTCTTCTTTGTTTTTTAGTGTTTAGGGTTATTGTTACTTCTCTTATGTTTCAAAGAAATAAAGTAGTGTGAAAAACTACATATGTCCATTACTTCTTTATTTTGTGTCGATACAAACACCTTTTGCTTCTCATTCATGGTGTATTTTTGCATTACCTTTACTTCTCTAAGTATTTTGCTCGCTTTACGGTGAATCAAAATACTTTTACTTTCTTTGTATTATAAGTAGAGTAGTATGAAAAAAACCACAAAACACACCACCTATTCATTGCATCAATTTGGTTGTCTTCTACTTGCCTTGATGAAAGAAGTAAAGTAGTATGGAAAGGATGTAAACCACACACCCTATATTTTGTGTCGTTTGGAATTGCTTTCACTTGCACTAAATCAAGAATTCACAACTTCTAATTTTGCGTCAATTTTGATATGCTTTACTTACCTTTGTAACAATAGTAAAGTAGTATGAAATCACTAAAAAGTATACCTTTCTTTTTTATCTGAAAACGTGTGATTGTATTTTTTTCACTTTTAAAAGTTTCCAAAGATCGTGATTTTCTTAACCAATTTTAAGTATTCTAAACTCCAAAAATTGATTGAATTCTGATTATTATGCGTCCATATAAGTGTGGAAAACTTGTGTAGCAAATAAATAATCAGAAAACTGAAAAAACTCAAATAACAAACGAGATTGTTTCGGGGTTCGGAAATTCCTACGTCCCCAGGTTCAGATTGAACCGATCCATTAATAATATTGAAATGCAAGTACAATAACTCTTACAAACAACCAATAATGAATCAAAACCTACAAATGAGCTGATCAATGTCCCAAGAACTCTGAAAAATAGCAAAAACTGTCCCAAGAACGATCCGTGGCTCCTACAGTGTTTTCACAATTTGATCTCCCTGCAAATGTGTTAGAAAAACACCTACAAATGGAGATTTAAAAACATTCTATGAAAAAAAATCATATATCTGAGATCAGATCTGAATTTTGAACACTTTTCATGTTTACACCAAGTCACAATTCGGACCAGAAGTGCATTGAAATTCGTGTTTTCCAACTAGCTGTCTTGTAGATCCATGTTAAAATCTGCATTCAAAGCTTCCAAAAACAGGCTAAAACTCAAAAAAATATATCAAATCTTACATCGTTGGAATCGTCTCATAATTTCCTTCATTTCATATTTTTACTCCGAGTTCCCAATCTGAGTGCAAGGCCTTCAAAAATGGCGTTCTCTGAAAACTGCCTCCTCTTCCCTCTTTACACATAGTACAGAGCTCTATTTATATAGGCGAGCTCGTTTCTATCCTATACGAGATAGGTGGTGGATTTGTTGGTGTGATGTGTTTGGGAGCCGATAGGTCGGGTGTTCAAATCCTGGGGTACTATTCTTTTGGCGGATTTGCATTTGTTTTAAATGGGATAAAATCCCCATTGGAGCGGCTTAGGAGAAGTGGGCGGTTTGCATGTTAATGTGGGTGTAACATCCCACATTTGGTGCCACTTATATTTGGGTAAGGTTTTTAATAAACCTTACTCTTACCATTTTTCACGTGAAACATTCCACACATGGCCCTAGCCCCCCTACCACCGCTTCATCCTCCTTCTCCACGTGGAAGCTTCCACGTATGGCATTCAACATGCTCCCCACCACCGCTTCACTCCTCCTCCACGTGGAAGTAGCATATGTTTGGCAGTTTAATAATACTAATGTATAAACATTAATATGTATATATGTGGTTTGGCATATATGCATGCCATTTGGAAAGTGGACTTACCAAGATAATATAATTTCGACCCATATAAGGTGGCATAGAAATAATTAACTCGATAAATCACATATAATCCACTTGTCGTATCCCGATAGGTAAATCGAGCGAATTCGACGAGTGTTGGCAAGCCACGTGTCACAGTGTAATTGGTCCAATATTGACCAGTTGACCATAGTTTGACTTTCTCGATGTCTGAACTTTGACCGAACATATCTAGAGCTCCCGATGTCTGTTTGTCGCGTTCTCACAGTCGTTGGAAAGCTCTCAAGATGATCTTCTGCACTGACACCATTTAGGGTTGTTTAGGGAAAATTTTCAAAAATTATCCCCTGATCACTTTTAATGCATCGATTTGCATTGTCATTACTTCTTCTATTCACTTCATCAAATTGACTACTTGTTACTTCCTTATATAACAGTGAATGAGATTTCTATTACTTCTCCCACTTGATTTGCACTAAACCAAGTGCCCATTACTTTCTTAGCCCCTCGTTGACTTGCATTATTGTTACTTCTTATGTATTGTGGTAAAATGGATTGCTTCTACTTCTTCAATGTTTTGCAATGAACCAATGGGCTACTACTTCTTATTTGTTTCAATAAACCAAAAGTATATTTCTTCCAATTCATTACACAAATTTGAATTGCTTATACTTATTAACTGTAAGTCTTAAGTAGTTATACCCTAGAAAGCTGCAATGAAGTGCATAATGAACTATTTTAATCAATCACTTCTAGCCAACCTAGAACTTGACTTCTTGGATGATTTTAACATAGTTGCATGAAAAAATTAAGTCTAAATGGTTACATGCAACTGAATTAAGTTTGTATTGACTTGATGAACATTATTTAAGAGCATAAACAATTGCTAGTTTTCAATGGTTGGAGCACGCTAGTTACAAGGAAAAGAGAAAATGTCTGAAACAAGAGAAGATCCAATTGAAGTGAGCGACGGGTCAGGGGAAGAAGAAGGAACTATTGTGATCACAGAAGATCCAAATTTGGATATTGAATAGACTTCCAGAGCAAGGAAAGGAAAGGGAAAATCCAAAGCTAAGGAAGACAAGATGAAATATGAGTATAAGGGATACTCTGTGGAATCTTGTATCACATCTAAGCTAGCGAGAATTGGGTATAGTGACATGGATCATGTATCAGTGTTTGAATTAATAGAGATTTCCAAGGCCAAGGATCAAACACCCTTGATGAAGGCATTGACTTGAAGTGGTCTAATTCAGGTAGTTTCCTTTCCAAGTACTTGTCAGTTTCTAGAATTTTTGTTAGAGTGTGCAAAACATTATGATCCTCAAACTAGAACAATCAAGAATGATGCAGGTGACCTAGTGGCAAGGCTAGATACAAATTTCTTTAATTTATTCTTGAAAATACATACTACACCAAATACACTAAGTATTAGCATGTAAAAATCTAGTGGGTATTGGAAAAATAAAACAAAAGATGTCATGAAGATTATGAATTTGCAGTACTTAAAGGAATCAAAACAAGCTTCTAGGTTCCCTACAAAAATTGTTAGGTTTGATTTAATTTAGGAGGCTGATGACATCACTCAGTTGCTTTTAAGAATAAATAGTGAGATGAATGCTAAATAATTTTATACATGGATGTATTATTTCCTCAAGGTGATTGAAAATGGAAACCTGATATGTTGGTCAAATGGGCTGAAATCATTAGTAACAATATTGATTTCCAGTTACGTAATGTCATCCAAACTTTGGATTTCAAGATGACTTCTTATCTTGTATATGTTGTTGCGGCACATGGTCATTTTTTCAAGCTAAGGACTATTGGCACACTAGTTCATAAAACCATTTATGAATATTATCCATAGTTATCTTTACTGAGATATTTCAAATAATATAAACAAGTTAATGACTTCTTCTTCTATGAAGTCATTTGCAGGCTCAATCCTAATTTGAGAGCCAAGAGAGTGACTGATGAAGCATGGCATGTAGTCTAAGCACATGGGTGTATTTTTATTCAATTTTCTAATTTCACATATTTAAGAATTTGTGGTTTCTCAAGTTTCCCAGATATCCCATTGATAGATGGATTTTGCTTGAGTTATGTAGATAGTTGGCGGTGCTCCATGACTTGCAGCAAGGTATTCACAGACCAGTTGTTCATTTTCCTATCTGATTGGACAGTATCATTGTATAAACACCCATAAGGTGAGAAATGTTGATAAGGAAATATTTCTTCATTATACTCAAAGTTCCTTCAAGGCCAGGGTGAATTTTTATTATAGAAATATTTTCAAGAAATCAATCTCATTAAGTTATGCACACTTGCCAACTCTAAAAGATTTATGTTATGATTACAGAGATGGATTTGAGATAAGAAGAAGAGATTACAGTCGGTTAACTGCAAAAAAAAAATTGAATTTGGATTGGCCAATGTTCCAAAATATCTCCCAGATGACGGACAAGTAATTTCTGGTACTTATTATGATGAAGGAGGTGACAGTGTTCCCTTATTTCTAGTCATTCACATTTCTAAATCAATTATGGAAAGGACATCAAAGGTGTTACTTTATACTTCTGAATGGTTGCTTAGTCAAGTTTATTTCCTTGAAGAATCAATAATGAATTATATTAATCAAATAAGCACTAAGAAGAAGGAAGGAACCGGTGAAAGCTGGAAGAGAAAAGAAGACCCACGAGAGAGTAGTGGAATGGCTACAAAGTTGAAGCCAATTAAGAAGGTAAGATCAAAAAATCCATTAATTTTAGGAGTCACTCCAAAGGATACTTCTAATTTATTGACATCATTAGTTGTCACTCCTACTATTAAATATCTTTGTGTTAAAGAAGAATTTGTGTTGTCATCACTCAAGCCAACTTCATTCATATTTCCTTTAGCTGCTACAGAAGCCACATCTTCTAGACTTTCTCCCTAATCTCCACCATTTACTCCTCCCCCCTCCATCTCTAGAGGAATTATCAACTATACAACAATAGGGGACACATGAAAATGCTTCTCTTCAAGAATTATCTCAAACATTAGAGAAATGTGAAGCCCAGATAGAATATGCATAAGTTGAAGAGGGTGAGATTGGGAAGGAAGTTGGGGGTGACATACGTGACCAGACAATTGGAGTTTCTTCAGTCCTATATTTTATAATGCAAAAGGATGTTGAAGACATTAATACGAGGACCAAAGGAGAAATAGAAGAGGAATAGAAAAAGAAAAATATGGTTGAATTGGGAGGGGTCTTACAACAAGTCTCTGTTACTGAGGAGCTTGGGAAGTAGCTGGGAATAGTGTCACTTTCCCCTACAAAATAAAGTGGTAAAGAAATGATTGTTCATTCTGATGCCCAAGCTCTTTCAGGTAAATATTTCACAAATTGGTTAGCTGAGAAATCTCTTCCCACTTCTAAGGAGGTAGTTAATTTGGAGGAAATTGATCTCTAATTATTAAAAAGTATTGAAAAGAAAAGGAGAATATCAAAGGCTGCTACGGTGACCTCAAAGTTAATCATTGATCCTTCTAGGAAGAAGTTTTCTGAAATATCTACTCTAGCAATGGGGAAAAGCAAAGGGTAATTAACGAAAGAAGATTTGATGATCACAAAGGTTCTATTAGGAGAGGTCACAACTGAAGGTTTAAAACATGATACACAAACATTAATTAATAACTCCATTATATTCTTTGGTATGATCCACTGATTGGTGATAAATGGCACCAATCTAGTTGTACTATTATGTTGGTCTTGAAAAAAATATTTTCGAGAAAAAAGGGCTTTCAAATCTACCATATGGACATGATATTACTAATTTTTGATTGACTTCCCCAAGCGAAAAAAGTTTTAACTAACAATCAAATAAACATCAAATTTAAGGTTGGAATTTCACTTTAATGGTCAAATGAATGCCAAATTTAATATCAAAAATAAAAGTTTACATTGTCACGTAATGACATTCCAACCCTTTCTGTCATTGTAAAACCTCTCCATGTAAACACTAATAATTTATAAACACACTAATATATTCATGCCATAACAATCCACTAATCCCATACTAATAATTAATAAACACATAAATATACTAATACCATGGCAATTTACTAATCTCGTACCAATTATTTATTAAACACAACAATACACTAATACCATAACAATTAACATGTCTCATATCAATATTAAGCATTTATGGTCTAAATGAAATATTTGACCATATTTATTTTCTAAATATGCTTTTAAATGAATGTTGTGATATATTTTCCTTAGAGAATAATGTTATATTATAATTATCTATGTATACATAATTTAGTTCCTATTTACAAAACATTAGGTGACATGTATGACATCAAATCAAACACCATTTCTTAAAGTTACAAATATGTTGGTTGGTGAGAATAATGACAATCACAAAGTGGAGTGTACCTTATTTTATGGCCATTATATCACTAACACACAGTCAACAAGTTTTATTCTTAACATGATAAAAATATGAATACCCCGTAAATTTTAGTTTGATTGAATTAACAAAAGTTGATTCCCATATATTGGTGTCTGCTAAGTTTAGCAGACCATTCCACAACCAAAAATTTATGAAATAAAAAAATAAATTTGTTTCAATAAATCTTAGCCATAAACAATTGACAAAAAACATAATGATGATCAACATTTTTTTCGTTATATAATAATATTTTTATTTTCTAAAAAATATTTTTATATAAACTCTTCACATTTAATTTAAAAACACATTCCCTAATGTCTATTTTTCATTCTTATGAAAATTGCTAGTATAAAATCTATTACATACAATAAATTATTATACTTCACATTTAAAAAAACCACATTCCTTACTACATACTTTACACTTTCATGGAAATTGCTAGTATGACATTCATTGAATACAATTAAACATGTTTTAATTTCAACTACAATGTCTTTGATAGGAATAAACCACTACGTGTCATTTCCTAATAAATGGTTTTGATATTTTTAGCTATCTCGCCCCCTAAAATTATGATCCTAGTATTAAAAAATGAAGAATGGGTATAAACACTTTTTTTGAAAATAATGTTCACAAATTATTTCATATAACTAGGTTTAAAGTTAGCTTCTAGGGTTGGCCTCAATGGTATGCCATTTTTTTGGTGACCACTAGATAACGGGTTCAATCCTGACGTTTTCGTTTTCCTTTTTCCTTGAAGATTATTATGATGGACTCACCCTGTAACTGTGTGCTTTCGGGTTACACTAGGTCATTGGGTCCTTCCAGGAAAAAATTTCAAGGAGTTGGGATAAATTGTGACACCTTGGTAAAAAAACTAGTATTAAAGTTAGAGATATTTGGATAAAACTATGTTGGTTGAAAAATAGAATCAATGTGGTTTTATGTGAAAATATCTCTTATTTTTGGTTGGATAGAGAGAACCCAAAAAAGGCAAAATGCAACAATTTTTCCAAACCATGGTTTCTAATGAGTGTATTATATGGACCATGATGATGATGATCTGGTTAAACTACACTAGTTTGAATTTTTAAAACCACTTGTATCACCTACTTCTGCCTTCCAAATGCCTCACTCAAATTATGTGTCTTCTTTAGTTCACTAGACAATTAGACTTCTTCCTTATGTATATTACCCAAATTTCATATAACTTATGATTTTACAATATTTTTAGCATGGGTTTGTGTACATGATCCCTCAACTAAAATTTGGAACTTATTGGCACATTTCTCCTTGATTTCTACTCTTGATCTCTTACTCTTTATCTCTATAAATATGCTTACATAATTAGTCGCATTCCTCAATTATTCATTTATTAGTATTTTCTAGGGATCCCTAATATATTTTATTTATATGTGTTTTCTTCTAATTATAGGTTATGCATGAACAAAAAAATATCCTTCATGGTATTTCACTTGATTTTCTTAGGATGAGAAAACCGACGTCTCAAAAGTGATTCTTAAGGAAACTACATTACAAAATCATTCTCAAAGACACTGAAGGCCATTCGAGAATTTATGGAAGGTTAATATAGATAGTGAATCATGATTGATGATGAAGTGTAATACAATACACGTAGTCTTGATTTCCTTAATCAATTGGGACATAATGTAAATTATCTAAGGCAACCACTTATTTTTTATGAGTCTTTAGGTCATATTACACTTCAAATTGCATTCGGCCCATAAGGAGTTGATACAATATTCATTGTGATTCATATCACCATGGAATAAAATGTTATACTCAAGGACAACCATGATTATGAAAAATGGAGACAAAGGTGATAAAATAACACTTCAACAAGATAATTTACATATAAATAGAAAATGACAAAATATCATGTATACACATAATTTTTAAATTTTCTTACTTTTGTTCTTTACATACATCATTGGTGCATTAACTTCCCTAGAATGTGTAGACACAAACTTATGCACTTATTACTATTACATTACACCTATAGTATGTCATTATACGCATGATTCCTAAGTGAGAAAATTAAACATTGGTGACACATCTCCTAGTCCTTCTGTTTATTTTTGTTGGATAGAAAAAAGGGGCTAAGTGTTGGGCGAGTGAATGTAGGGCGCTGGAAGAGTGCCCGATGCTACAGTATGGCTAAAGCACCCATGATCAAGAGTTATCCATTTCTGTTGTTAAGGCTATTTTTGTAGTTAGCGTGCTAAGCACACAAAGACATGATGACTTGCGGTCCATGGAAGGGTATTTTGGAGAAAAAGCATCAATCGAGCACCATGCATACTTTAGGCTAATAATAGGATTTCTACTCAAAGCTAACTATAGGAAGTATATTGTTAGAGAACTTGCATGTTTTGCATCCTTTTGTAAAGGCACATGACTATTATTAGCATGTGGCCTATGTTGAAATAGTGCATGAGTGATGAATGGAAATTCCTCACCCCTATATATATATGTATTGATTTGCATGGTTAAGTATCAATAATTATAGAGTTATGCTGCTAGTTTTGTCATGCACATGACTCTTGGAGATACCTATATTACGTATGAAGCTTATGTGTTTTACAATATTTAATATAATGGATCATATTGGCTGGATAATGGTGTTGAACATGATTGAAACTGGTTCGTGTATGGAAAATCTTGTTATAGTCTTTGTTTAGTTCATCTTATATATTCTAAGATCTAGATTTGGTTTATGCATTATGAACTGTTTACTGTTGGTTATGAATATGAATATACATATGAGTTATCATGCTATCATTCTATATAAGAAACTCTAAAGAGGAACCTGGTGCCTTTGCATGCTTCTGGTGAGAGCCCAACTCAGGCTGAGTGATGTGCCAACACACATGGGTCATTTACAGTGAATTCTAGGCTGCATCATTAGTTCCATTGCCAGGACCTCTTTATCAGTTGTTTTTTAGGATGTTGTGTGATGAAGACATACCGGTTGACCTTAACAAGTGTTTAGGAGTAGATAATAGATCTAAAAGAAGAATACGCTCAGAGTTTCAACGTTGGATCTAAGTTTGACGCACATGCGTGGGTTGAGCAAAATCTATATGACTACTTATATGAGATATTCTTTGTTATTTTTCCCATAGAAATATATGAGTGGCTGATAGATTATGCATCTAAAAGGAATTGGAGGTTTCGTACACTTGTCTGGATGTAGGAAGAATTTTTGGCCCTTTTATGATGGTGATATGATTTGAATGTGCACTGTGGATACTTGGTTCCATGGTGTTATGAATAACTATATTTTGGAGTACTCAATCTCCACCTACTCTTATTTGGAGGTATCTGAGTTTCAATTTTTACATTATCCCAAGGGATCATATCTACACGGAATTCCACTAGTGATCAAGATCTTGATGGTAGCTTGAATTTAGAAGAGAAGTTGATGGCTAGCTAAACCCCACCATGCGCAGGGGTAGGAGTAGGTGTAGTGAAGGATGAAGGACCTAGCCAAAGAGAGGAAAAGAGAAGAAAGGTGACTTAAGTTCAATGAGGTGCATGTGAGGGATTTGGACAAGCATCGCGAGGTTGTGGAACAAATGGCATTGTGGAGAGAGATGGTTCGTGAAGGATTTGGAGCTCACTCAAAGGATGTGGATCCAGAGCATCTGGAACTCCCCCATTTGGGAAAGCATGATAGGGAACCCTCATTAGCCTCTTATGAGAGTGTGCTAAAAAAATACAACATGGGACGCGGGTGCATGCATATAAATCTACCTGGTGACCTAGCCCTTGCGCTTGGTTTTCTAGTTTCTAGTACAACTAGTAGTTAGCAAGCTAGTTTGGGTGGTAGAGTAGCAAGAGGTAAAATTGAATTACTAGCAAGTTCAGGAGTAAATCAAATAGAAAGTACCAATCTAGCCAGTAAGACATCTTCCTTGTTATTTGGAGGTCTGGTTGGAGGTACCTTTTTAGGCACGTTGTCAGTGCAGAACACAGGTGCATAAAAATTTAGACTCACATCAGGGAGTAGTGCAACTTCACAGATTGTGGGAGTTCAGTTTAACACCACTATTGGGACACAAGGTAGTGCATCCTTCGGTTTAATTTTAGTTACAGTTGGAGGATCAAGAGGAATAGGTGGCTTGGGATCTGGTGGATCTGGATGTGGAGGTAACACACAAGGTTCTAGATCTGGTGGGCACGGTCCTCACCAACCCCAAAATATTTATATGGAGATGTTACTTCATCTCCTAGAGTATAGGGGAATAGAAGTTACTGCTGAGCATGTCCATATGTGTGAGATACTATGGCATGTGAAAGGAATTACAACTTCAGAGTGTAAGGCAAATTAGTTTGTAACTACGTTGTAGGGACGTGAGCACAGATGGTACAAGAAGTTTGAACTTGATCAGACTTGTATGGATTATATGATGTTACATGATGCTTTCATTAAATTTTTTTATATCCTTGATTTCGAGTAGAAAATTATAAGCGCGCTTAAGGATATCAAGCAGGGCATTACTGAGAGTGTCCGGGAATATGATTCTTGTTTAAAAACACTCTTGTCTAAACTATCTTATGATATCCATGCAAGTCAACATGCACAATGGTTCATTAGAGGCCCAGTTATGCCTTTTAGGAGGGTTCTCTCACATAAGACTTACACAAACCCGTGCAAGGTGCATGAAGAAGCTTTTCCTGCTGAGGTAGTTAGGAGCATATACACTAGAGTGAGCCCATTCTTGGAAGCTCATATTCCACCAATGGAAAAACAATTGGACAAACTATCAACCAATACAACACATAAGACATGCACTAGAATTTGGTGCACAAATTGTGAAGTGGAGGGGCATACTAAGGATAGTTGTCCTTACAGACCGGTGTGCTCCTTGTTATTGGATTATGAGATATGTCATTTAGACCATAATGTGATCCACTACCCATTTTTACAACATGCGATAAGGAAGAACGTGTCCTGTTATTGTAAGATTTTCTGGTCTAGAACTCACATACTAAAGATTACGGGTTGATTGATTAGATCCATGATGCCATTGATATTGGTGTATGAAAGACTGGAAATGTAAATAACTCTAAGGACAAAAGTGAGCAAAATGATCATGATCACACTCAAGGGCGCTATGATCACAATGAAGGGAAATTTGAGGGAGGCTGCGGTAGAGGTTGAGGATACCATGGTGGATTCATAGGTTGAGGCCATGGTGGTGGATGGGGTGAGTTCCCTCATGGAACATGTTATATGTGCAGATCTCTTGACTATTACAAGCGTGAGTGTCCTCAGAACATTACTTGCTCTTTTTGTGGAAAGAATCATAACTATGAAGAGTGCCCGAATTTATATGAACATCTGAGTAAGAAACACAAATAAGATAAACAAGGACGTAACATGGATGGTTAGAATACAACATGTTATGGAAAACTCAATGGATGTCCCAAAGTTAGCAGTGGATTCTTGAGTTGCACTACATGTGAATATTACGACCCACGTGCCGAGGCAACTATGTGTGAGGCATAAATCACATTGCAATAAAAGCCTACCATTACTAAGGAGGAGGTTTTATCATGTATGGTATCTAGACCCTTCGCTATCAAAAAGAGGTTTATCAGGAAACCATGGAGGTAATCAGGAATCTCTGCAGGGTGAAATACAATGTTTAAAGGAATAATCACAGAAGTTGGAACAAAATAGGGTAACTGAGACTGGTGCAAAATGAATGTTGATGACTATGAGTGGAAGTATGAAAGATGCTGCACCAGGAGACCATTATTCCATTATTAGGGAGTTGGTTTAAAGGGAAACACTCTGCACGCACAAGTATTGATAATAAACAGGTAGATTTTGCATGCTAATCTCCCTCCTCATAGCTTAGATTATGAAAAGGAGATCAGTCTAAATGATGTTATGGATGGGTGGCTGTTGAGCAATATTTTGAATTGACACATGGTGCGAACAGTGAATGTGATTACTTTAGATGCAATGGGTTCAGATGGGGAGACTTCCATTGTAGCCATATTGTCAATGTAATATATCATGGCAAATCAAACTAAGGCCCACACCAATAGGATTCTTGAAGGATGCATCCATTACTATACATGGAACCAAGTTCATTGGGGACTTTGAGGTCTTAACGCGGGCATAATTAGATAACTTCCTAGCTCTACTTAGGTGCCTCCTTGGTGCTATGCAAATAATGCTGATCTATTGGTTCAACAAGGGCTATATCAGTTTTGAGAACAAAGAGAAATAGGTCATTATCCCTTTGAACATATGGTAAATTACACACCCTTATTTTAATCCCTTAAGTGAGGAAGATCTGAACAAAATTTATGTGCGCACCATTCTAAGACCTAGAGAGTGACTTGAGCCATCTAAGGAAGGAGTAATCTCTAGTGGGATGATGCATAGTCCACTAGTGATACTATAAGTATTTCCTATGAAAATTGGGATCATGGAACACTTATGATTTGGTTGTGTGCACAAAGTCAGAGAGCATATTCAACTCAATGCAATAAGTAGGCTACGCTGTGGTCAGGCGGTTAGACAACAACTGGGTACCCCCAATACATAGGTGAAGGAAATCTCATGAGGTATTCCTACGATGCCATGGAAGTACATTGTATAGGATTAGACTAAAGCATAAGGAACATGTTATTTTATACCCTGGGTGGGATAGTAGCACATGCGCTGGTGGCTGGTTCTATAAGGATAATCTTGTCAGAATGGAGATGAAATTGGGATTTCCCTCTATCAACAAGGTTCTCTCAAGAGAAATTCACCTACTCAAATATGTGATTTATCATGGCAATCAATCCTGTTCACCACCACGTTCAGATAGTGTTAGAGACTCTTGGATAGAGGGGTATGAAGCTTTACCACCTTCACTTGTGGGTGCACCATTTTTATTTCACCTTATGAGGTTGCATGCACGTTCATGGTTTGTTTATGTAGAGTTTCATATAGAGACTGGGAATTGGTAAGACTTGACTTGTAGGTATGACCCAGACTTTGGACTACTTCTCCACTAAACTTCTGATAGAAAGAGGAATTGATATGTTATCAAATGCTTGACTATGGTAGATAATGCCAAAGATGAAGAACTCATTTAAGAGTTATTTAGATGATTCAATACTCTAGAAGTACATGTCTTGATAGATGTAGACTAGAGGCTGATGTAGACACTACTTTAGTGTACATCTTCCTTGAGATAAGGAAAAAGGAAAGATGGTATACACGAGTGGATGATGAACAAGTGGAAAATTTAGACATAGATCATTCAACGAGGGTATGGTGTGAGGTCTTAGTAAAGTGAGGAGAGAGACCAGATGCGTGCCTACCATGAACCTATGAATAATGAAGGTAAAGTGAATATTGGAATGGATGACTGAGCCTAAGGAGGACATGATTAGGAGACTATTGGTTAGACTCTGAATTGGATAAAATAATTAGAGTCATTACGTGATTTCCAAGACCTGTTTCCTAGGGGGTACAATGAACTTGAAAGGAATGGATGAATCTTTAGGTGAGATGAAAATAAAGATTAAAGGAAGGTGCACACCCGACTAGGAAGAGACCTTACATGATTGAACCATAACCTGCGCGTAAAGATTAAAGAATAGATTTACAAGTTGTTAAAATCTGGACATCATTGATCCCATAGAGGAATTCAGAGTGGGTTAGTCCCTATGATAATTAACATAAAGAAAGATGGAAAAATTCAATATTTGCATGGACTACTAGGGAGCTAAATGCTGCATGTGTGATTGATCCTTTCCCTATGCAACATTCAATGAAGGAAATATTGAGAAGGCGTCACAGTGCGTGAAATTTACTTGTTTATAAATGGATTATTTAGGTATCATCACGTGATAATTTCTAAAGAAGATCAAGAAGAATACTACATTTTCACCACTGAATGGGGAAGTTTCTCCTATACACAGTGATGCCCCCTTTGGTTTGAAGAACATGTGCCAACAATATTTTCATGCACCTTGTTGTTCAAGCATTCTAGGATTTTGATTCACAAATTCTTGCAGGTTTAGTAAGATGATTGGACTGGTGTATGGGCTTAGTCAAGGATAATTTTGACAATTTGAGGCTTAATGTTTCAGATGGTGTAGATATTTAAACATCTATTTAAATATCAAGAAGTGCGTATTTTTGCTACACCATTTGGGATACTCTATTAGGACACATTAATTTGCAAGGAGGGTTTGTTAGTAGATCTAACTAAGGTTGTAGTCATCTATAAGCTTAGAGGAGCCTACCTAGTTAAGAGTGAGGTGTGTGGATATTTGGGCCACACAGGGTATTATAGGAATTTTTATCAAAGGCTATGCTAATATTTTCCATGCCCTTAGAGGAGTTAGTGAAAGGGAAGAGGAACAGTTCGTATTGGGGAGAATCGTAGCAATGCACATTCAACACGCTGAAGGAGAAAGCTTACTAACCATTCTTATTCTATGTTTTCCTTTAGGGGACATATACCTGTTTCATGTACATGTGGATGCCTCTGGCAAGTCCATTGGTGTGCATTTCTATCTCATCCTAGACAAGGTATTGTAGATGATTCTATCTATCTTTTCTAGTAGAAAGATGACTCCTATGCAGAACAAAATTATACAAGTATAGAGCACGAAGACTTTATCAATTATCTACATGCATTGCATAAGTTATTTATAGTAATTGAATAACAACACCTTTCGTATTTCTATATAGATCACATGGAACTTACGATACTTTGTGTAAATAAGCATTGTTATACAAGGGCCGCATATGCCGATGGTTTCTATTATTTCACAGGAGATTGACTTTCACAGTTGTTGGTAAAACCCATGTAAAAGAGTAATTCTGGACCAGATCATTTTTCAAGGAGTACAATCAGGAGAGGATGCATAGAGTGATTGAAGATACAATATCATATGCTTAATTATACAAGTTAAACCACGCGCGCCATCAAAACTAGAGGACATTGTTATCTTTTTACGCACTTGGATGGCACCAGAAGGAATGAAGTCCTTAGAGAAGAAACATCTTGCTATACATGTTGCACCTTATATGTTAATTAGTGGTGACTTATACAAAATGGGCCAGACGATGAAGTATTTGTGCCGTTGTGTATTGGAACATGAGTGTACACATGGCATTATGGAAGATGGATCATGGTGGAATTGCAGGAGGCCACTATGCAGGTGACGCCACAATGCGTAAGATTCTACTAGCTGGTTTATGGTGGGAGACCTATAAATATTGTAAGGAATTTTGTAAGGCATGTGATCATTATCAACATCTTGGAAGACCAGGTCAGCGAGATGAAATGCCTCTGAGACCTATTGCTAGCATGGAACCATTTGAGAAATGGGTATAGATTTTTTGGGTCCTATTTCACCAGCTGCGATGTAAAATTGGATCATGCTACATTATAACTTGCACAAACTATCTAACAAGGTGGGCAAAAGCAGCACCTACCAAGGATTGTACAATGGCTACAACAAGCTCTAGTTTCTATGGGAACATATTATTACAAGGTATGGATGTCCTTTGAGTTTGACCAGTGATAGGGGCACACATTTTCTTAATGAGACAATCAGAATTTTATTGGATGAGTTCATGATTGACACACCATAAGACTACACCCTATCATCCTCAGGAAAATGGAACTACGTGAGGCTTTCAACAAAATTTTGAGCCACACATTGACAAAAATATGTGATATTGGAAGAAAGGATTGGGATGATAAAGTATTTGCAGTACTTTGGGCATATAGAACAACATATAAAAGGTTGAACAAAGCCACACCATTTCAGTTAGTGTTTGGCGCAGAAACCGTTCTTCCTATGGAATTTATGTTACCTTCTTTGCGTATTATGCATGCTGGAGGTCTAGCTGATGAGAAAGCTTTAGAAGAATGGATTGAAAAGATAATTCAGTTGGATGAGTGATGAGCCATAGCACATTGGAGTCAGAAGAAAGAAAAGGCCAGGAAGAAAGCATGGCATGATAGAAACATAAGGGATAAGAAGTTTGAGATTGGACAAATGGTACTTCTCTATGACTCTAAGTTCTTGCACCATCTAGGAAAACTTAAGGTACATTGGTTGGGGTTGTATGTTATCACTTACATCCTTGAAATAGGTGACTTTCCAGTTAGAAGCACTTGATGGAACACGACTACCCAGTTACTTCAATGGGAGTAGGCTGAAGCCCTACTATAAATAAGTCTTCTTGGTGTTTGTAATAAGGCAAGTATTGCCATTTAGATTAGGTTTTCAATTTTGTATTTCCTTAATGTGTTTCCTTCTTTGTCGCTATGCTTTTTCAATTTAGTTGGTGTGTTGTGAAATAAGCATGCTTGCGTGCATTAAGCTAATCACTACATGAAGCATGTTTATGCGCAGAGGAATGCACATACTTTTAGTGTGGGGTGGTTATCAATATCTAGGTACAATATTGTGGGAATTGAAAGGTGAAAGGAATAAAATGCTACGGGTGCTCTTCAATTCAAAGGATTGCCTCTAAAAAGTGACCAAAGATAGAGATGAATGAAGGGACAATATAACGCAAGGTAAGCAGAGGCCATAACAACTACCAATAGAAGGTGCAATGATGAGGTACTCGGGTGTAAGGAAGTGCAATAAAGATAAGTTTGTGACCAAAGGGTAGGAAGGCATGCTAGAAGGTTATAGCTGAGGTACGAAGATGTAACACATGAAAAGGATGGAATTGGTCAATTAATGAGAGGATATTTGGTAGGTGAAGGAGCAATGAATGCATCAAAAATTTAAAAATCTATATAAGGATGGGATGTGAATTCATTTTTACCTATTGCGATTAAGATTATTTGAAAAAGAGTTACGTGTGAAGAGCCAAGTGATCGTATTGAGGTGACGAGAGGTGTGTAACTAGTCGTGACAAAGATATCTGTGCGTAGAAAGAGCTTGTGTCCCTGGTGGTAAAGGGTTTGAGCGAAGCAAGGCAATAGAGAGGAGTAAGGGCATGTAATTTCACCTAGGGCATGCTAAATTGAGCTAGGGTTTGATTCGCACATTGCAGAATTCAAGAGGCAAGGATCTACAAAGGATTGTCAAGGTAGAAATGACACCCAAGAAAGCAATTATAGCAGGAGTGAAGGGAAAAAAGAAGGTGGTCGAAGAGGAAGAGGAGATGGCTTCCTAAAAGAAAATTTTTCAGAGATGCAATATCTAGAGGGGATTATCGTAGGCTAGGAGTGGGATTCTCACATAAGAAGAAGCAAGGTGAGTGAGTAAAATCACCGTACCACAGAGAATAAGAAAGAGCTTGATGCCTTGCTAAACACAAAGACAAATAAACGCACGGTGCAGAAGACATGTCGGTGTATGACGATGTTGGCGAGAAGTTCTTATAGAAGATAGGATTTTACCAAGCTATATGAACTCCCTTACTTTGGGAAATATGAGCCCTTGTACCAATGGCTCATGAGTAGAGTGCACAAATATTTTTCTACTTTGCAGGATACAGAGCCAGAATTTCAGCCACGCTCATCTCCATGGTAACAGGGTTGAAAGGCATAGGAGAATATTTATTAGATGATCTAACAGACAAGGCCACAATATTGGAGACCAGAAAGGAGTTTGGGTACACAAAGGGTTTGCATGGCATGGACATCGATAAACTGAAGAAGTATCTAGTGGTGCAAGCAGCCACACATCTTGTTACAAAGCTAAATGACCAGGAAAGGTGGTCACAAGTGAACACCATGTGGCTGCACATTTCCAAAAATATGTCTAAAGGGGTAGTCTACAACATTTCATGGTATATTGTAGAAACTATCATTGAGGAAGCACACACAGGAGGAAAGATCAGCTTTGGATTTGTTCTATTATCACTAGTGTTCATGGAGATCGGAGGTACCTGATGGACCAAAGGAGAAGATATGGGAGTATCCCATGGAACACAAGTCACCTATAGAATGCTTCAAAAAGTACTTGTGTGAGGGATCCATGACATAAAAGGTCAAGAAAAGGGCTGAGAAATGGTATGATAGGCTCCGCACAGCCTTTGAAGAAGAATGGTGCATCCCCAAAGACTTTCCTTCGGTGGTTGGAAAGGCAGTTCAGTTCGTTGTATACCAGCATTTTATGTATAGTGTGGTTCACCATGAAAGATGGAGCATGGAGCCCTTGGTGTAATTTACCATATGCCTTCACAACAAGGTACTTTTGAGGCATCAGTACATAGGTTCTCAAATGCACGGTGACTGACATTCAATGTCGGATAAGGTAGATTATGACTACCACACACTAAGGAAGAAATATGTGTATCCAGGGTGGGGTGCATATATTGAAAGACTCATTTCAGATGTATTGAGCATTAAACCAATAAGTTTGGTTGTGGGAGATATTATAGCAACACTGGTTTACCTCCAACTAAATGCCAAAGTTAGAGAATAACAAGTATGTGGAAGATGAGTTCACACTTCCAGCACCACCAAAGGGTAAGCACACGATGGAGAACATCCCAGTGCCTAAGCCCACAGATCCAATTGAAGTGGAGGATGAGGAGGATGAGCACGTGAGGATAGTGGTGGTTTGGAGCATAGAGGTAGAAGACATCCTATGAACAAGGATGAAGCTGAGCGTGCCACTACACCACCTCAACCACAAGAGGGGGATGATGAGGAATTGGATGTAGTCCAAGGAGAGCACAAATTTAAGTGGGTGTTTAGGAGAACAAGGACTCAAGGTGCTACTCCGACAAACAGTGTGCAAATCACCCAGACTCTCTCCATAGAAAGAGACAACCGTGAAAAGGAGAAGGAAACTGAAGTTGAATGAGGAGGTGGAAGAATCATAGGAAAGCACACCTAATTCTCCTACACCTCTAGAGAATGTAGAACAGAAAGATGAAGAAATGAAGCAAGGAGAAGAAGAGGAAAAGGGAACATATGAGACAACTACAGAGACTATGCAAGACATGGAAACACAAGTCCCAAATCTAGAAATCTCAAGTTCCTAAGCAGCCTCAGTCTAAAAGAACAAGTGGAGAGCACATTCCACCAGCCATGGGTTATGCAGAGGATACAGGTAAAATTGTCCATCGCCCATTTCCAGAGCACACTGTCACAAAAGGAATTATATGGCTAGGAATTAATGGATGAAGATATGGCTACAGTGTGCACAAGGAAGTAGTTATCATGGTCCATGCACACACACATGGATGAGATAGATTTTGATGTATGTGAGGAGTCATGTGTATCATAGAGGTTAAAAAAGACACCTCAGGCTAGACACATGACAGTAAAGCCTACTGTCATGTTAGATGAATATGTGAGCAATGCATTGGTGAAAGTCTCAACAGAGGTGGCAAGGTAGAATATGGACAAGGATGCCACAATTAGGGTGCTCAGGGAAGAGATCAAAACTAAGGATGGGGAAATAGCATGCCTAATGCAGGAGAGAGACTTAGTGTAGAAAAAGAATGTTGTATTTATCAACATCGCAGAGGAAATTGGTGATAATGTCATAAGAGCTAGGCCACACTTGGAGCCAAAGGTACCACTGACATTTCCTTCAGCAATACACTATGTAGGAAATTTGGTGGACCTAGTGCTTGAAGATGAGCCTCTGTGCATGCCAACGCCAAAGGATCCAGCACAAGAGGAAGAACGAGAGAAGGCTTCAATGATGTGGAAGATTGTATCCTATGAAGGGTTTCTGCAAGCACTACAAGAAGAACTGAAGAAAGTCAGACCAAGCCTTGAACATCTGCACAGATCTAGAGGCATCCATCAACATAAAAACCTTGGAGGAGAATCAATGAGGTCCAGAAAGTCGATCAAGGAAAAAACCTTGGGCCGCGTAGAAATATTATCAATGGTTAAACAGAAGCGTGAGGCCCTGACAACAGCATAATAACCACACAAGACTCAGGCTAGAAGAGCTTGGGAAAGCTCATTGCGGCAAAAGATGGATTTACTAGAGGGAAAGATGACTATAATGTCCAACATTTTGTTGGTCTTACAAAATGAAAAAGGGGAGATTACAAGGGCTGAATTGGATTCCATTGTTGTGGACATTCCAGAAAAAGATAGAGGAATCACTCGCTAAGTGGTACCGACCTTGGAGGCTAAAATAAAATAGGAATATCCTGGATTAGTTGTTCAAACTGAAGAAGAGACCGCAGAGTAAAAACATTCTTTCATAAATTCTTTCCATTCTTTCCATTCTTCTATTCTTTACTTCAGTTTTTGGAGATGACCATTGTTCGGGGCGAACAATGAAATTAGTGTGGGGTAATTTTGATCAAAGAACACTTGACAAAAAAATCACACAAGAATTCCGCATGCGAGGAAGTGAGTCATAATCAAAGGTGCATATGAATAAGAAGAACACACACGTGGAACAAAATTTCAGCTTTTCAGGACTTAGTCATTTTCACTCATAAAGGTCTATTTTTAGAGATGGCGTGCAGAGCACACAAACGAGGAAGAGACGTGCACGCCACATATTGGCCATTTTTGGAGGATTGGATATGAAGAAATTTGTATGGACATAGGCTGGAAATAGATATAATACTGTCAGTTAGCTAGTAGTAGTCTATTGTTAGCACACTTGCATGTGTGGCTAGTTTTGTAAAGGCGCGTGGCTAAGAATAGTATGTGACCTATTTTTAGAGTAGATAAGCAGTGAAGGGAAAGTCCCCACCCTTATAAATATGTAGTAAATTGTGTAATATAGATATATAGAGACATACAAAGAGGAGGTATATATAGATTTATGTTGTTGCATGCATATGCTACTATTATTGTAATGAAGCTTTTGTATACTCACTGCATTGAATATAATGGAGGGACATTGGCTGAATCTAAGTGTTAGTTTTTGTGTGTATTTGAATCTAGTATGTTTTTTATCTCATCATGGTTAGTACTTAATTATGATTCTCCCTTAGGTACAGAACTGGTATGCTCTGTAGAATGATGAGCTAGTAATAGAACTATATATACTAATTCTCCCTCATGCTAACATCCTACTATAATAACCCTAAAGAGGGACCTGGTACCTTTGCACGCTTCGGGTGAGCGCTCAGTTTAGGCTGAGTGATGTAACAGCACATCTATAGGGTTTTATTGGGTTTGTATCACTGGATTCTAGGCTACATAATGCTTCATACCTATAGTGATTGCTTCCCTAATGAGTTTGCATGAGATTTTATAAGATTTAGGAAACCTTGGGTGTTTTCGCAAGAGTATGAAGTGAGTGTATCAGTGTAGTGCCATTTGATTTACATGTGTGTAGATGAGAGAGTCTATACTTGCTTATATAGGGTTATAAAGGTACATTATCAAATAAAGGACAACCCACATGGAGTAGAGGATCAGTCAAATAATGTGAAACTAAAAGCAAAGATGGAGGACATGTCTATGCAAAACCATACAAATAGGTCTAGACTGGATATAAACTCATGACCAAACCCTAGGGTTTTACTTGAGGATGAGAAACATGAAAATTGGATTTGTTAGAACATAATATTAAGTGCTCATAATATTTAGTTTATAATTAAATAATCTAGAATATAATTTATATTCTTTATTATTCAATATAAATTTTATATTAGGTTTATTATTTATTTAATAACTAATTATTTATTAAATCGGGGTGTACCTCATCACTTAATAATTATAACCCTTCAGGTTATTTAAATATAGCAGTGGGCCATATTCGGTATGTACGGAAATTACTTTGGGTTAAAAACATGGAGCAGGAAGTGAGGAAGGGAGTTTTGGAATGTTAAATAGTTTCTCAATAAATGGAAAATTCTTTCATGGTTTTTTACTCCATTAGGGTTTTCTATGTTAAATATGTGTCACTGTGTATTATTTAATTATTGTATGTTTACATATTTTTCCATAATGTTTGATGTGATATATTAATTAAATTTGGTTAATTAATTCCTTGGTCATAATAGGAGTTTGCACTTTGTCAATTAGAGTTTTTCCATGGATTTTATGCATTTGAATCTAATAATATGTCAACATATCATTGTGTATAACTATACAAGCTAGATAAAATGCCTTGAGATGTACTAGGTAGGGATAAAAAGAGTGTGTTTATATTAGCAAAAGTGTGTTGCTAAAATGAGTTGTGTTAAAGAGTAAATTTCCAAATTTGAGTGTCTACATTTTCCCCCCTTACATATGAAATTAAAATTACATGCTTAAAAGAAAAGATACTTGAGTGTGTATACACACCTTGTATTTTCTCAAAGTTTTTTTTGTAGTTGTCCCATTGTGCTTGGTGTTGGCATGCTCTATGATGAAACATGCAACATAGAGTGTAGTCAAATTCCATAATAGAAAACTAAACTTTAAATCAAGTATAAAGTGTAATATGCAAAATTTGCATTTGCAGAAAGTGAAAATTAAGAGATGGAAAAATATGGAAGGAATACACTTGTTTGTTTTTCAGAGGGAGAAGCTCCCATGCTTTGTTTGTGCTTGGAGACTTGGATTTCTAAACTTGCTAAAATATTGGGGTGATAAGTTCTCAATATGGGTTTAGGATAAACCATATTGTTAAGTGCATGCAACCCAACATGGAGTGATGAAGAAAGAGAACATAAGAATGAGGTACTGAAGCACCATGTTAAGGAATAAGACCATGTATCAAAGTCTAATATCTTACCCTTTAAATGTAATAGGTAAGGAAATACTTTCCACGAAGAAATCAAATTCTTTGATATCTTCCATAACCCCACGGACCACATCACTGCAGATGAATCTACGCCAAATTTTGTAAATAAATACACATAATAGAAAAGAGAATGAGTGCCCCCATGCCCTTTCCATGTTCCACACAATTGAATAGAAGTTGTAATATACTGGAACATATATGGATAAAGGAGGTCCATGCCCATAAAATTCTTTAAAATGTAACTATAACCAAGTGTCATGGTGAAGGAGTGAAGTACTTCATGCCTCCTATTCTGATATGAAATGAATCAGATGAATTTGAAATTATGCCAAAAAATAGTTCATGAAGGTAAAAATATGATCCTCTTGAGAAATTTGTGTTAGGAAATATATGTTAGTGCTCCATTATTGCAAATAATAATTACATGGGTAATTATTGTTATGTAAGTGTAAAATTTTATTTATGAGTTATTGTTAATAAAACAACTCATATTGTTATTTGTTTGTAATTGAGTTGGGTTGTTTAAACCACTAATGCAGTATTGGTTTGAGGAAAAATTGGTTTCTTATTTTTTAGGGAATCAACTCCCTATATATTTGTAAGTTTCTCGTGATGAATATTGAACTACACAAAAGAATGTTGTGTGTAGAATCTAAAGCTTGCTCTTCATTTAGTATCAGAGTGGAGTCACATTATTTATGCATTATGAGAGCTCTCACGGACATTGATGAACCTATTGGTATGACAGTCAACTTGTTTTGGTTGGAAGTTGTGTCATATTCTTATAGCAATGATTGACATCAATCATGTTTCGATTGATAATGATTATACAGATCGGCATCGATTCCTATGCAAAACAACAAAAGTGAGTTATTATTTATATTATTTGTTAGTTTTTGAAATCCCTGTTATTCAAAGGAGACTCCAATAGATAAGTTCAATGGGATCAAATTTCATACCTGGAAAGTGAAGATACAAATGCAATTAATGAATAAAAATATATGGGGAATAGTATGTGGCAAAGAAAAGGAACTTACAGATGTCAGTAAATTGTTGGAATGAAAAATTAGATATGATGAGGCTTAATGCATGAGCATCACGAGAAAATCTACAAAATGATAATATGACCTCCTAAGTCATGTTGAAGGAATAAAAGAAGATGAATAGGAACATTAAAGCATAATGAAGAGTCTAGGATACAATTGTAAATGCTAGGAGGAGTTCAATAATTTGAATATTCAAATATGTAGGCTTCCCTCCTTTTTGTAAATCCAATGTTAAAGCATGTAAAATGGCTAAAATAGGGTTGTCAAGTAGCTAGAAGGAGTTTTGAATGATTTTTAATGTATGAACATGTTTACATAGGTCTAAGGGTATGTATGAGCCCAAGAAATGTTTAAAAGGATGTTAAAATGCCTTATAGTGAGATATAGGTATGTAAAGGTCATCAAAAGGGTAGTTAGGGTTATGAAACCAAGAGAGAACTTGAGATAAAGGGAGAAAGATTAAGTTATAGAGGTATTCCTTTGATGAAGGGAAGAAAATGAGGAAAATTTCTCGATGAGCAGAGGAGATTGGAAACATTTCTGTAAATAAAATATAGCTATGTATGTAAATAACTCTATTTTTGGCAGAATTCCTTGTCTTGACATTGAAGAATTCTAAGTTTGATGTGTAAGATGTTTGAACTTGTGATTTCTCTTCATATTTTCATGGAAATTCTATATAAGGGTATTTAGAGATTTTTTAAGCTTATTGAATAGCTTAAGGTAAATTAAGACTGTATACTTTGTCCTTGTCTTGGAAAATCAAGTATGAACTCTGTGACTGACCTTTGGTAAGGTGATTGAGTGAATATTTTAAAGATATATTGTTCAAGACTAACTATAGAAAGCATCATGTTTTAATAGAGTTGGTAGAGTCATTTCAATGGTTGGAAGTGAGTATTATGGTGTTTTCATTGAATGCATGTAAGGATTCTGGACTCTGACTAAGACAACAATTTGTGCAAGCTTTATTCTAGTCTATTGCAAGGTGTATGAGTACATGTGATTCTTCATAGGAAAGGAGAATTTTCAGGGCATTTTGAATCAGTGTTGAAGATAATCAAACCCCTTTATGTATGTTAGATCAATAAAAGATGTTCTTATGGTATAAACCTTGTATCTCTGCTACCTACAGTCTAGGTGAGAAAGTTTGAAGGTCTTTTTAAAAGATTTTGGAGTTCTTTGCATTCACTATCAAGTTAATACCATTCTTGAAGTAGGAACATAGTAGTAACCCAATTTTTTGGGGTTATAAGTGCATATAAATGAAGTTATTAATTTAAGTAACCTCTTGGGCCAGGGAGAGTGTTTTGTTCAGGGTTTAATTTTGATCAAGTATAAAAGCCTTTATAAACAAGATTAAACCATGAAACTCCTTAGAGAGCATCTCAGGGGTGTGAGGGATGTGTGTAAGAAGTGTTTATTAGTGGAAAGGATGACATTTTCCTATTATTAATCATAGTTGGACATTTAGAGGATTGAGATAGGGTGTAGGACTAGGGTTTGGCTCAATTTTTTATTTGTAGCCTTCAAACCTTAAATTTGGGTTTGAAATTTGAAATAAAATATAGAGACAATCTCTAATAATGGAATTTGAAGAAATTTTAGGATTCCATCGGGTTAATTTGGAAATTTTCATGCCAGTTTGCTACCTGAGATTTTAGGGTAAAAAAAAAATTCCTTAAGGAAGTCATGTCCAAATCTTGCACAGAAGGAGAAGTTTTAAATGGGTGTTCTAATATCTATTTCTTTGGTCTTAGATACTAATAAAAGAGAAGTTAAGCTAGAAATTGTATAAAATCAGGGATAATGAGAGAGAAATGCACTAGAAAACAAGAAGTGGATTCGATAGAGAAGAATAGAGATTTGAGATGTGCAACTTATTACACGCCACAATAAGTATAAAGGGAATTTTCATATGCTTTCAATTTATTGTGGTCAATCTTAATTCATCCCAGCTATGAAGATTCCAAGCACATGAATTTTGAGAGCTTTTGAAGGCAGTTTTAGAGAAAGTTATAAGAATAGAGATGAATTATTGATTCAAATCCATTTGATGATTGTTTCTATGATGGTTAGAGCTTAGATAACAGAGTAATAGATTTGGAAAGGCTAGTAAGAGCTTGAAATACCAAATTCAGTTAATATAAGACTAAGATTGGGAAGAGATATGGAGGGAAGTTTGTTAGAAAGATGGAATTCTCAATTCCTTGAATCTTGAACTTTGTTAAAGGTCAATAGAACATTGTATGGGATGTATAAGACATAGTGTATGTAAGAAAGGAGGTTATTAATATTTCTAAATGTTTTGATCAAGTTTTAGCTATTTGAACCCCTAGAGCTAGTGGAGAAGACATCTAAGAACAAAGTACTATGATGGATAAATGATATTGATGGTTGATTAAATAATGAATGCATGAAATTGTTTAGGATATCTGCATCAAGGATAAAGCTATAATAGGACTTGCATCATGAAACTCTAAACTTCACCATGTAGATTTGGAAAAACCATCTAGGGAAATATGGGAATTGTTGAATAATAATTTTGGTGGTAAAGTTGTAAATGTAAAAATTTTATCTAAAAGTACAATTGTTTTAATTCAAAATGAATTATGGATTCAATATGTCAAGCCATATAAATGATTTGTGATCCCTCATCAAACAACTGGTAGACGTTGAAGATAAATTTGATAAAGAGGATGTTAAATCTATTTTGTTGAATAGTTTTCCTCCTAAGTATAGTTTAATGTTGTTTTCACTCTTGGTAAAATGCCTTCTCATTCACAGGATGATATGATTTATGCTCTTCTTGTTGAAGATAAAATAACTAAATAAGATGTAAAATAAGAGACTGCATTTTACTTAAAAAGGAAACATAATAATTTATCTAAAAATGAATGGGAAATTGAGTGTTTCTACTACAAGAAAAAGGGACATACATCCTCAAACTATAGAATTTTAGCTAAAAATTTGCTTAGTGGAAAAATTGAAGAAAATGAAGCCAATATAATCACAAAAGAAGAATCAGATAGTGAGGAGGAGCCCATGAAAGAATAATGTGGCTTATACTTCTGATGATTCTCTATACTAATAAGGTCATTGAAGGATGGATGTAAATGGAGGATGGAGGTTGATAAATTACCTCTCATTAGTCGCCAACGATGAGGCCACACACATGGTTTGAAGGCATTTTTTTCTGAGTATGTTTCTCAGTTTTTTCAGTGTGCTTCAGATTTCATTATTTTTGTGTGTAGTGTTCCTGATTGTTTGATTTTCGAAATAAGTGGAAATTTCACATTGAGGTGGGGGGGACATAATACCAATGTTCCATTTCCATTGTGACAACTTTTCCTATGTGTGTGTATGAGTCGTAGAATTTCCTATATTATTCCTTGCAATAAGATATGATGAGAGCTGATGAAAGTACTACACATCCAGACGTGGTTGTTAATAACCCACTTGAAAAACCATCATTTTTGGTTTGTGGTAAACCACCACTTTTGGTTTTTGGTAAAACATATGCAAAACCATCATCTTTTGGTTTGTGGTAAACCACCTGTAAAACCACCTTTCTTGGTTTTTGGTAAATCATATGTAAAACCATCATTTAGGTTTGTGGTTGTCCTGCGATAATCACCAATTCATGAAAGAAGTTACAGGTACAAGATTGATTTTTCCCCATGTTTGCATTAAGGAGGTGAATGTTAGTAAATATATTTTAGTGCTCCATTATTGTAAACAATAATTACATCAATATTTATTATTATGTAAGTGTAAAAGTTTGTTTATGAGTTGTTAATAAAATAACTCATATTGTTATTTGTTTATAAGTTAGTTGGGTTGTTCAAACCACTCAAGTAGTATTGGTTTGAGGAAAATTTGGTTTCTTATTTTTAGGGAATCATATCCCAATATATTTGTAACTTTCTCATGACGAATATTGAACAGAGTAGAAGATTATTGTCTAAAGAATCTTAAGCTTTCTCTTCAAGTTAGTGTAACTGTGTTGTGGGAAAAACCATGTGAAAGGGTTAAAACAATCCTTACGGTACTGACCAAACTATATGTTTATGAAATTGTGTAATATTTTTTTAATTTGATCCTATTTTTTAGTACTTATAACCTATTTTTACCTATGTATGAACCCAAAATTCTATGTGTGTTTTTTGTAGATGTAGAATATACCTAAATGAATGCCCCTCTTTTGAGGCATGTGTGAAAAATCACGAGTAATGATTTGGATAGAATTTTACACAGCTGCAATAGTAAACCTTCATCTTATTTCTTCTACACAAAATGCGTACGTAGAATTCTTGTTAAAATCATATTCACATGTTACAAATATATAGGAGTTACAACTCCTAAAATATAGGATCTCCTATAACAACTCTTAACAAAATGCCCAACAATAAACTATATATATATATATATATATATATATATATATATATATATATATATATATATATATATATATATGTATGTATGTATGTATGTATGTATATGTATATATATGTATACATATACATATATATGTATATATGTATACATATACATATATATGTATATATGTATACATACATGCATGTGTGTGTGTGTGTACGACATAACAATATAGCCAATATTTGAAACTTATTTACCACTCAGTAAATAATAATTAATTAAATGTAAACTCTAAATGTTCCTAACATTCCCCCATTAGTGTTTACATGGGATACATATAGCATACATACATGACATATATATATGGATATATATGTTAACCAATATTTGAAACTTATTTACCACTCAGTAGATAATAATTAATTAATGTAAACTCTAAATGTCTTAACATTCCCCCCTTAGATGTTTATATGGGAAGAAATCACGTCTGAAAAATTGGAAACAAAATTGTATGCCTCCACATACTTTTAGGTCTGGATACTGCTGGCTTGGATCTTGTTTTCTTGATCTTGTTGCACATGATCTATCTACTTCACCACAATAAATCCCTTATCGGATGATCACAGTTCCACCATTAGGAAGTTTGACAGTCAAAGAATCTTAGCAGTCAGAGAGATCACTGTATGTTAGTTGCCCTCCTATACAATTGTTCACATATTTCAAAATGCACATCCTCCACATTTCAATCATAGCAAGGGAATGAAACCACACACCACTAAAAGCAAACAACAAAAATATGGATTTTTTTTTACATCACATTCCATAAGAATCACAACGTTCTTAATTGTAGCCATTGTTGTCGATCGTTGCCACTCAATCTTGAACAACGTAGAAAACTGCCACTACAATTCAGAAGCTACCCTTGACTTTGGTCCATTTTAGGTGCATAATGGAAATGAAACATTGGTGTCATGTTACGCCCCCCATAATGTGAAATTTCCATTTACTCTCACAACCAGGAACACAAAAAAGTAAATCAATTGGAATTCATAAAATAAAGCAAAAAATCACACCACACATATGTCACCATAGCTGATATGTGGCCCCATCATTGGTGACTGACGAGAGGTTGTTGAATGACCTCCTTCCTCTGTTTCCTTTATCCTCTAGTGGATAAGTTGCTAGCTTAGCGGATTTGGCTTGTGAGGCTCATTAATGTATTTTAGACGTTAGATTCGACTGAAAATGTGTCTGTACAAATAAAAGTGGCTCATAATCACTTTTCTGGCCAAAATGAAGAAAAAACATTTACCCCAAAATTAGGGTTTTCTCCGCTAAATTTAAGGGTGGTGTAGCTTACACTAACCACTTTATCGGTGGTTTCATGTCACTATATTTGGCAGCCCTGCTAATGTTTCCCCAAAATTCAAAATATTAAAATGCCAAGGTGAGGGGGTTGTTAGATCTCGAGACCTCCACTCAAAACACTTGTGATAACCACACCAGTGCTTATAGTGGATGCAATGTGAATTAGAGGAAATTCTATATAAAGAAATTTTATAAAAGCTAATATGTTTTGAAAAACAACGTGGTAGTCAGTTGAATGACCACATGGCAACGTAGGAGTGGGGGTAGATACCAAATATTAGGGTTGACGTTGTAATCAAATTAAAAATATATACTTTGGATTGATATTTGTATTATTGTCACCGCATTTTGCAAGTCACAGGGTTGTGTCAGATATCTTTACAGGTGACTACAAAATAAAACTCCAGATATGCAATAGGAAATTGATCTTTAGACGTTAACTCTCTCCTACTTAGGAACTACACATCATTAATCCTCTTCTATTTAGGAGGATTATTCACTTGGAGAATGTAGTGGGGATGGCTGGGCCGAATATAGATCCACGATTGATCAATTTAATGCCAAAATCATGCATGAATATAGAACACAAGTATGGAGCACACTAATTGGAGAATTTGATCAAATCATCAACACACCCAATTGTACATAATAGATTGCATGTCAGTTATTCCATGACAAATGGAAATATGATACTGCCTAATAATGTTTGAGCAGTGAGTCTCCACAAGCTAGTAATAATTAGAGTCAACTAAAACAACCAGATTTTGATGTAGATATGCTTTTTTTCCAATGTGACTACAAAATAGAGTGTGTGCATACAAATGCTTGGGTGGAATATATATAAAATAATTCCCTTTAAGAGAAATGAATTTGGAGTGCAATTTCAAGTTCTCATAAGACTCCAATAGAACTAAACATAGCTCATAAACTGACATATGAGATTATTCATTAGATGGGGCAATGGAAAAACAATGCTTTCCCCTCACAAATTTTCACAAGTCCATCCCTGACACAACATCACTTTGATACAAAATAATTCTTTGGATAGAGTTTTACATAGATGCAATATTAAACCTTCATCTTCTTTCTTCTACAAAAAAATGCATACGTAGAATGATTGTTAAAATCATATTCATAGGTTACAAATATATAGGATAACCTAAAATATAGGAGTTTCTATAACAACTCATAATAAAATGCCCAACATTAAACTATTCAAAATATATATATTTTTATAAAAATATATGTTTTTGTGTGTGTATACGACATAACAATATAACCAATATTACAAACGTATTTACCACTCAGTAAATAATACGTACCTAATGTAAACTATAAATTTCCTAACAATGAGTGCACAACTCAAAATAATGTATGTGTAACTACGTATGATAATGTTGATAAACTATAGAATATTGTAGAATGTTGAAGAGGTGGCCATCGTGAAGAACTTGTACTTGCAAAAAGGGGTTACATATGGTAGAAACCATGACAAAATAGAAACAAGTGCAATATTTGCAATAAGGAATGTATAAGAAGACAATTGTAGAGATAAAGCAAAAGTGTAATCAAAGATAGAATTATACAATCAATGCGACACAAAAGGCATAAATCCATAAACATGGGACACCCACGATGTCACATGAAAATCATGACACGTATGAGATAACCAAAATGTCATAAGAAAAACAAGGAACTTAGGCCAAAATCAAGGAGACACACAAGTAGTAACATACACAATCAACAAGCATATATAACAAACAAGAATGTCAAAATGAAAGAAAATGACAAAAGGCATGTGAAACACAAGGTGTCATTACTGCATAAGACACATGTTTTAGTCCTATTTTTTTGAAAAATAGTAAGTACAAAATGTATCTAATCAAGTGCAATGAGGAAGTAAAAAGGAACTATAAAAAAATAATAGCACCTGTATAATGTGGGGGGCATGCCTCCAAGATAAGGATGTAAGGATCCATGATGGTCCTATTAGCATGCATTGATCTGTGTATCCTTCATCAAGCTCAATATACCTCATGAACACATGTGTGTACAAATTATAGATATATACTATCTATTAAACCAATGTGATGAACAACATGTATAATGTAAAGTGCTAACAATGTAAGCTAAGTGCGTAAGTCCTTAGTTAATATTTTTGCAGTTATTTGAATGTTTTTGTATTTTGAAACTATGTCAATGTTTTTACATTTTGAAATGTTTAGATATGTATAAAGGAAGGAGATAACATAATAGCTATTGATTTTCAAAAGAACAATGTAATCCTGTAAGACCCAGAGGTCAAGGCGATAACAACATATCATGAAAAATGGGAGTGGGAGGTAAACTCTGGAGCTACAAGTCAGTAGATTTCATAGTGATAAATCATGTGGTGCAGGGAAAGGGTCGTGGCTTGTATTGAAGGAAAATGAATATATAGCACCAAATGTATCAAGAGATATGTGAGGAGATGTATCAGGATGGTGATGCAATCTAGTAGTGTTCCTAGTAGGTGTAGATGTGTCATAAAGTGATGTATAAGAGGTACAAACTAATGAAGCAACACCACCAAAGTTAGATTTGCTGATCATTAAACATGTAATGACATTAAGATCATCACAAGGATACTTAAAAAACAACACAAGAAATACTTATAGTGTAATATCCCGGATTTAATTCATTGATAAGATAGTTTTGGTTTGTGTGATAACTTGTCATGTAATGAATTGTTTGTTGATAATTTAATAAATAAATTATTTATATATATATATATATATATATATATATATATATATATATATATATATATATATATATATATATATATATAGTTATGTATATACAAATACATACATACATACATACATGTGTGTGTGTACACACACACACACACACACATATATGTTTTGTATTAATGGCATATAAATCGGTCATTAGACCACTCGAGATTAAGTTATATGAGTTTAGATTAAAATGTGGGCATTGATACTCATGACATTGTATGTGGTTTTGAAATTTTTAATAAACTTATGTTAAAACTTAAGTTGTTTGGAAAATTTGAAACACATATCAATACAAGGGTTATGGTTTAAGCCACGACATGGAAATAGCAATTAAGGAAGGTATGTTGCGAATTTATTACAGCAGTATGGTCTCCTTGGGAATTGTAAGCATCTTGGGGAAGCTAATGCATGCATTGAAAGCATTGTTTCATTTCATTTGCTTTGTTTCAAAGCTCTATTTGGAGTTGTGCATGAATTTTTTGAGGGAATTTTGTTTTGAGTTACTATTGCTTGTGAGTTATTGTTGTTGTTCAAGTTATCATGGCATTTTTTTAATTTAAATATGTTGTTGAGGATTTAGTAGTGTTTGGAAGCTTTTGAAGTTGGAAGATTGTAGAGGATTTAGAGGCAAAATACATGCATGGTTTTTTTATACTTTTACTCTCTGTTGTTATTTTGATGAAATAATTGAATACGTTTATGGTTTTGATCTATTATGGGAAATTTTAATGTGTTTTGGGTTTTGGGATTATTGTTTGAAATCCACATATGTTTCTTTTGGGGTTTTGATTATGATGAGAAATTTGGAAATGTTTTGGGTTTGGAATTTTTGAATACGTTTTGGGGTTGCATTGTTATGTGAAATCTAGAAATAAATAAGAAATTTGAATGCATTTTTGGCTCTGGTTTATTATTTGGAATTTTGAATACGTTTTGGGTTTTGATCATTACATGAAATTTGGGAAATGAATACGTTCATTTTTTGGG
This sequence comes from Taxus chinensis, assembly GCA_019776745.2. Classification (NCBI taxonomy): domain Eukaryota; kingdom Viridiplantae; phylum Streptophyta; class Pinopsida; order Cupressales; family Taxaceae; genus Taxus; species Taxus chinensis. Next base: position 847,137,632 of record CM034148.1, on the reverse strand, counting down.
CTATTATGAGTAATTTTGAAAATAAAAACATTTTTAGTTTTGGTTATTATTACGAGATATGCAAATAAGATAAAAAGGTTTGTGTGAAATAAAAGCAAACTTATTTTAGGTAGTGCTCTTCCTTGAGTTTTGTTGCTATCATTTGAACATGTTTTGGGTTTGGTTTCCTTACGAAATCTAGAAAATAAGATAAGATATCTACAACTCTTTGAGAGTGTTGTTGTTATCATTTGAATAAGATTTTGGGTTGTGGAATGTTATGTAAAATATGATAAATAAAGATATTTTTTTTGCGATCATTATATGAGAGATATGGGAAAACAAAATAAGGATATAGTTTGTGAAATGGAAACGATTTGATATTTTTATAACTCGTTTTTAGACCATGGTTGTTATTATTCCTTCTCTAAACTCCTTTTTGGATTAAAGTTTTTATGATTTGGGGAGAACGGAATAAAGAGAAGCTTTTAAAGCTCCTTCATGGAGTGTAGTTGTTATTATTCTTTTATTGAATACATTTTGTTTTCGTTTTGATTTTGGAAAAAAGAAATATGAAGTTTCCGTGAAACAAAAATGAAACTAATTAGTTAGTTACAACTCCTTCTTTGACCTTGGTTGATAACATGTTTCATACATTTTGACGTTATTAGGTTAAATCTGGGAAAAGAAATAAGATTTTCCAGCTCCTCCTTTTATCCTTGTTGTTACCATTTTTCTTGTTTAGTTTATAGAAATTAAGGTATGATTTTTTGGGTGATTGGAAACTTGAAATGATGAAGGTTTTAGAAAATATAAATTGTTTGCTTTTTAGTTGAATGTTGTTTCAATTTTGATTGTGGAGATGAAGTAACATCGTTCAACTCTATTATTTGTTACATTAGTAATGAAAACACCCTTTTCATTTTACGATTTCAATAGTGACAATTTCAAAATATTGTTATTGATATGTATTTACAATGGCTTGATTATGTTATAACTAAGCATGACTGTTGTGAATTTAGTTTTAAAATATCGTGAGATATTACATTGGTGATTGATGTTTGTGTTGTAGCTTATGATTCCCGATTGTCTATATGACTAAGTCATATTTGGCTAGTTGCATACAGTGATAGTAGACATTATTTTTATATAATTATGAAGTTTGGTTATTATATGTTTATGAGATAGATTTCTTAATATAAACTAGGGAGCTTACAAGTATAACTTATTGATTAAAGAATAATATTAGCCATCTCTTACTCTATTATTTCATTATAATTACAACATAGATTAATAGTATGCAGATTCATGCTAGTTCATACGAACTGAGCCATATTTATCTCTCTTTCCTACAATTTTGCAGGAATGGTCGACATACTTGAAGTAAATATTTGGATTAGATTCATGACTATTTTTACATCTTGAGTTTGTATGTAAATAAATCTGAAAGGATTATTTGTAATCAATTTGTATGTGCGATTGAAATATCATCACATCTTAAAAAAGGAAATATCGCCCAATGCATTATTCCTGCTTATTATTGTGAATCATTATTAATAAAGTTTGGGATATTTTTCTTTATTTGAAATTTGGTTTATGACTTATCTTATTATTTGAGTTGAAAATATAGATAATCTAATTATTTATGATGATAATTCTTAAGTTGTGAGATTATTTCTGATTTCATTGATTCAGATGAGAATAATTGAATATCAAAAGATAAATTGAAATGATACATAGGAAACGAAATAAAGATGTTTAAGTTACTTAATGGTATTAATGAACTATTCATGACGAATAAATGTAATAAAGACAACTCGGTATGGGAAAATGAATAGTTAACCTACACCTAACGATAATTACAAAGTTGTTAAGAGTACATGACAAGAGGAACTAATATAAGTTAGCAACTCATGGAGTTATTATGACCTCTTTTGGAAACCTATTAGTATTATGAGAATATACTTTATAAACAACTTGCTAAAAGAAACGGAGTTTCATGCCAACATAAGATGGATACGTGAAGGGTAGTGAGGACATATTGATGGGTAATCATTACGTGGTCACTATGTTTCCCATAGGAATCCTAAGGTGGTACTGATGGAATATCTTTTCGTTTAGGGAAATGAGCTAGTATTGGAATCTCCCTCTTTAAGGTTAACTAATTCACCTTCTTAAACAATAAAAAAGGAATCTAGATAACTATGTTGAGATGGTTATGTGGTGATGGAAGACGAGTTTCATAGATTTGTGTGCAGTCTCATGCTTAGAACTAAGCTTGCAAAAAAATGCTTGAAAATTTATCCAAAGTAATGTATTAGCTGACTACATTGTCTGTTCACCAATCCCCTAATTTATTAGTGTCAGATATCAGATGGAAGCTACATGATTGTCTTCTTAGGTAGGATTTTAGGAGATGCACATAATTCCCATAACCTGTAAAAGGTTAAACTAAGTATATAAAGTATGCACACACTCAGTTAGAGTGACTTAAGGGAGATCCCAGAGATATGGATATACCTTACATAGCTACACATGGTTATTTTATGTTATTAGATGGATTATGATATTTTAATAATGTTGGTTTATTTCGTATTAAGCTAAATAATAATGTTAATCATTAATAACATTAATTGTACATTGAGGGTATGTTTTTAAAAAATCCACTTAATTTGAATGATTATAACATGGGTTTTACATATAGATATTGATTGAAGGGATACCTGGACGATTTTCACACCCTTCACACACTCCTTCCCTATCATACAACTTTGTTAGAAATCTCCTTAATGAATCAAGACCCCATTTCATCAATTTCAACTTTACATCCAAATAAGAGATACTAGCCCTAAAACACACACAAACCTTATTGTTCCAAAACACTCATAAGGGCTTAATAGAATATGGTAACCTTTTTGGACACCCTTTATGGGATTATAACTTCACTTAAAGTTTCAGGTTCTAATTCATAAGGGAAGATCTTCAACTAAACTGTTACATGCATCAATTAGGCCTATTTCTTGTAGCCTTACTTTCATACAAAGCTTATTGTTTTGGATAAATGACAAAGTACCATGACAAACGAAACACATTTTTCACTACCCTTTATGGATTTATTTATTTCCACCTAATTTTAGATTTCAAATACAATAAAAGTTTCCAACTCACTTGTCTCCTTTGTAATTAGGCCACTCATTAGGTCTCTAAGGCCATAAAATAGAGTTTGTAAGTTTATATTTCCTCCTCAGGTTTCATTGACTTATCAATCAATTCAAATAGGTTAAACATCACACTATAACCTTTTACAAATCTTTGCAATGTCTTAGACTTCTTTCATGCTCCAAATCACAAGAAACATACAATTTGCTTATTATTCCTAATTCATACCTCACTATTTTTCTTTAAGATTGTCTTTGACTTCTAAATGTCCTCAAGATTTCCTGTCACACAATATTTTCCTCCTTCAATCCTACAACATACCAAATGTCACAAGTCTAACTTCACAAGATATTCCTTTACCGTATCCCCTAATTCATCAAAACACATAAACTCAAGAAGTAAGCCATAATTGTTACAAGATTTCCAGAGAAAACTCCTTGTTTATAAGTTTATAGGATGGTTCCTTACTCCACACAACCTTAAACACATGAAATACATCATATTAAATCTTTTTAGAAACTCTCTCAAAGGTTCTTAACCTTTAATCCAAAAGCTTTATCCTTCCCATAAGATCATGCAAATATTCGCTAACCCCAGATTTACACATATAAATAAGAAAATACAGTCGTTTGTAACAATCCATACAATAGTAAAAACAACAAAACCTTTAAAACCAAATTTTAGAATTTCCAAATTATCATAACCTCCAAATTTTAGAATAATATAATGACTAGAGACAAAGTTATGTTATAAAATTCAAACTTCCCTGTGCAAAATATATTTTCCTCTTAGTTACAAACTCTTCTTTCCTCAATATTTACCCATTCAATCTAAAATTTCTCATATAGTTTCTTAATTTTCACCAAATTATTCTCATAAAGTTGTAGAACTTTTCGCTAAGCCAAATTGGTTTTATTCAAGTTTTTGTAATTCTAACCCTAGACAGGGTTACAAAGACTTGAGGTTGGGTATTTTAGGTTTAATTTCATTTGATCATTTTTTTGGGATTCTTCAAGATTCTAAACACCACTACAAACCATCTCAAAACTTCTCCAATGTTATTTAAGCAAGAAAATGTCATAATACTTTATCAAACTTCTCTAAATGCCACATAAAAAAGAATACAACTTCTTACCTTACACATTTGCAATACCTCTGTTTATTAAGGAGTCCTAAGCCTATAGAATAGTTTTATCTCTTGAATATTCATTCATATCCATTCCACAACCTACAAAGTCCATATTTACCTGTAGTAACACGTATGCTATATACAACAAGTAACAACCTTCATTCATCAATCAAAAAATCCTTCATATTAATTTCTTCCATGATATATTTAGATTCTTGAGCTTTCTTATCTCTTCCACACTGGATTGAAAACTATCTCTATCTCCTCTAAAGCATTACTCCCCTATCTCATTTGAATACCTCTCCTAAAAGGACCTAAAATAGGTATTTACATCTAGTTTAGCTTATCCTACTACGGTAAGAACCAAGTCTAGCATTTCAAACCCTAGTTAGATAGGTGATAACACCTCATTTCCATCACATTGGGTTGTTTACAATCTCTTACATTATTTATACTTCCTAACCTAACACTTAGAGTACTAAATACAACTTAGGAAATTCAAATATTTAAATGGCTTAGTTTGGAGGTAAAACCCCAAATGGCATTAGTACAAGAATAAAAGGCCCTAAATGATTTGGGACCCACACTAAACACTATAAGCATGGCCCTAAACATATTTCAAACTAAAAATTTGATATGTATAAATGAATGATGGTCCTACATCATACTCCCCAACTGGGAAGATTTGAGCTCATGCTAAAATATTTTGTCTTCTTTCTTTTCTTCCAATTTCTTTCTTCCTTATCTTGTTTCTCTTCTTCTTATGCTTAGATCCAGTTGTCGTGATTTCTCCTTTGCTTTGTTTAATCTTTTTAGCTTTTTGGTTGCTTTATTTTCTTGCATTTTTCTTCATTCTTTCTTTTATTTTCGCCTTCATTTCTCACCTGCAATATGAAATGAGGTTCATGTTTGTCTTCATATTCCCATGAGTTCTTTACAACTGATTTAATTTTTTATTCATCTTATTTAACATCTTCTTCTTCATTTAAAATCTTTATAATCTATATCTTTGATTTTTTATAGTCTTCTTCATCTTTAAACAATTCTTAATTCTTTAATTTCTTCATGATTTCTTACCATATTAACTCTTCATCTTTTCTTTCATCTTTTGCTTTTTGGTCTTCTATGCTCTTTTTAAATATAATTTTTATAGTCTTCATATCTTCATTTGGTTCACTTGTAATGACACATGAAAAGGAAAAGTTAGAATAAAAATTTGGAGGCCATATAGCCTCTTGAGAAGATCCTTGCAAGATCCATTTTCATCTTCTTTTTCTTCAATTTTCTCCTCCTCTTCTTCTCCCTAACCTCACACCCCACTTTTGGATATCAAAAAGTTTCCTTCATACATGTTTGTCTTAATCTTTCCTCTCTTTTCCAACCAATCAATTGTTTCCTCCTTCTCTCTACAATCCAATTTATAGGTCATTGCACTCTCTTCTTCATATTTCAACCTATAACATGGTTTTCCTCCTTGATTATTTTGATCATCAACTTCAAATCTTCCTTTATCTCTTTTATCTCTACAATCATTTCTTCATTAGTCATCCTTTTCTTCCTTCACTCTCTTTCAATTTTTTGTGGTATCCATCTAGAAAGAAACCCTTCATTTCTACTTCTTTTCTTAACTCTTTCTCTCTTTTCTTCGTTATTTCTTCTTTACAAGAAAGTCTTTTTCACCTTTCTATTTTCCTAGCAACTCACCCTAGGCCTTACCTAGTATTTTGGTGCATATTTTTGATGTAGCCTAGATCTTACCACTAACATCCCAAGGCATGTTGGCACATCACTCAGTCTGAACTGAGTGCTCACTTGAAGCGTGCAAGGGTACTAGGTCCCTCTTTAGAGAAGCTTGTACAAGATGTTAGCATGATTGAATGTATATTTCAGATCCATAATAGATAATCAATTAAACCACAGTGCATAAACCAGATCTAGATCTTAATCATAAGAAGGTAACTAAACAATTACTATAATCATATTTACCATGCAAGATCCATATTCAGTTACATCCAAGACCATTATCCAGCTAATAAGATCCATTATATTAAATACTGCAAAACACGTAAGCTTCATACATCCATAATAGTGTCACCATGAGTCATGCACACTGTGTACAATCCAACAACATAACTCTAATACAAAGTGATCCCCTAAACTGTGCAAATCAATACATATTTATAGGGGTGGGGACTTTCCCTTCACCACCCATGAACCTTTCCAAAAATAGGCTACATGCTAATAATAGCCATGCACCCTTACATGAGAATACAAAAGCATGCAAGCACTAATAATAGATCATCCTAGAATAACCGTATTTTTTCAGATCCTATTAATAGCTCCAAAACTATGCATGGTGCTTGATATTATTACGAATCCAAAATAGCCTTCACGTGCTCTATAAGTCTTCGTACCTTTACATGTGCTCTGCACTCCATGTCCAAAAATAACCTTAATCTGTAAAAGTGGCTAAGTCCTGATTTCAAATTGTTCCTAGGGCACGCCCTGTTCTACTATACTTTCACACGTTCTTGCACGCCCTATGTCTGCACACTCCCAATCCTTATGTTACCTTCATACTTAGGATATATTTTGTCTGCCCAAAATTACCCCACACTAATTTCATTACTTGTCCCTGACAATGGGTAATCACGAACTTATCTCTCCAAGAATAATGAATAAATAATGAAAGAATACATGAAGTGTCTATAAAAAAGGAATGAAAGTTTAGTCAGACCCTTTCTCTTCCATAGGAAGGAATAATTATGGATATTCATTCTTAATCTCGGCCTCCAACTCTTTCCAGTCACTTAGCGTTTTATTTGTTTTATCTGGTATATCTACAAAAATACATCCATCTCATCAAGTGTCATGTCCTCACCTTTATTCTAGTAGTATCCTGAGAACATTGGCCATGCTTGAAATCATTCCATTGATAACGTCCATTTCATGCAATCAGTTTCCCAATTTCTTTGATTCTGTCCTTGTGAGGGGCTTGGGCATTACAAGCGCATCGCACTTTACTTATACCTGTGTTAGTTTCTCTAAATGCCCAAGTGCCTCATTCTTCTGCACCTTAAGGATTTCATATTCTTCTACCAAAGTTTATTGTCTTTATTATCACATCTGGGGTCACATTGTACATATTCAATGCCAAGTCTACTTTCTTCATCTCATCCCTCAAGGTTCAGTGTTGCTTCATAACTAGTGATATTTCATGCTCTGACGACTTTAGCCCTCTTTGCTTGTTCCACGGGATCATTAGGTGTTGGCATTCTCATTGGGCCTTCTTCTAGTAACATCTAAACTAATAGTATGTAAGATAGTGCAAGGATGATGGAAATTCCTCTACAAGCTTATCCCCTAAATCCGACCTCTTTTGCACAATTTCATCGCCAATTTCCTCGGCCATGCTAAGTATGGATCATGTTGTTGCCTCAAGTGTCTCTTTATTTTATGTTAAGCGCTTAATCTCATTATCCTTATCACTTTTGTCTTCAATTAGTGATCTGATAGTTTCTGCTTTATCAATATTTTGTGCATGAAAACTCAAAAAATATATTCGTTTAAAGTATTACTTACCTATTCATCAGACATGACAGGGGGCTTAAAATTCACATGTGCTTGGAGTGGGGCTGCTTTCTTCATTTTGTGTGAAACACAAAATTCTTCACACACATCAAAATCAGGCTCATCCATATGAGTCTACATAGTCCAACATAGTTGCTTGCGTGTGCGTGTGTTCACCATTTCTGCATCCATAAGCTCCCATCCATATAAATCCTTAGGCTCCAAAGTACTTTAGAACCATGCACGCATATGATTTTGTACTTTATCATCTAGATACCCAATTGTAGGGGTCTCATAGTCTTTCTCCTCCTTCTCCTTCCTTATGTGCGCTTACCCTTCAATATCTGGGTGCCTGAAATCAACATACAGGCCTTCACCTTCTTTTGTAGTATGGGGTGTGCCTGAAGGCTCACCCTTATCTATTCTCTGTACTAGTATCCTTCAGTTCCTTCTCATATTTCTTCACTTTCTTCTCCCCCAGGCTCCTCTGTATTCTCAGGATGTGTTGGAGTACCTGAGTGTGCTTTCCCTAGAGTCATCCTCTTGAAGTTTATAGTTGTGCATCTTCTTCTTTTCTGGCTCTATATTTTTGAGGAAAATTCCTAGGTGATCGCTTAAGGGGATGTGATTTCCCCACACCCTGAGCCTTCATGTTGTCTTAATACCCTTTTAAACTAAGGCTCCTTAAGTGGTTTGTTCCACATTTATCTCTGTGGCCATTGTTTCTAATACTTCATCATCATGTTCCTACAATGGAGGGGTCAACTCATGCTCACTTTTATTTTCAATAGTGGGATGTCTTCTACCCCTATGCTTCCAAGCCACCACTTTCTTCATGAAATTCCTCTTCTTCTTCCTCCACAAGGGGTGAGGTTTGTTCCTCATTTTCTAAAGTGCTAATTGTATGCTTCCCTTGGGTGGGACAAGAATTTTGAACTCATCCTCCACATACTTTCCATTTTCCAACCTGGGCTTGAGTTGGATATAAACAAGGGCAGCCCCAATCTCACCAATTCCAAAACTCATTTCCTTCATATTAATATCATCAGAAATCAACCTTTCAATATATGCAGACTTACTTGGATATGCGTAAGTCTTCCTGAGAGTGTGGTAGTCGTAGTCTACCTTATCAGCATTGAAGATCAAACGGTATGTTTCTGGAGCACCTATGCACAGATGCCTATTAATATACGTGTGGTGAAGGCATAAGGGATCTTACAACATGGGCTCCACTTCTTGTCCTTCATTGTAAAGTGCATGATACACTGTTGATACGCTGCAAGTGTACCTATTTTCCCAATACTATAGGAAGTTCCTTTGTTATTCTCCATTCTTCTTCAAACTCGAGTGTGGAGTCACACATACCATAACTCTTCCCTTTGTTTAAATGGAGCACATTCATGGTCCTATCACAAGAATACTTTTCAAATCTCTCTGTAAGAGATTTCTTCTCTACAGGGTATTCCCAAATTTTATCCTTTGGCCCATCGAGCACTCCAATTTCTACAAAGATAAGTGAGAAAAGGATATCGCCAAAACTAATCTTCTCACCTTCATGTGCTTCCTCAATGATGGTTTCAGACAATGAAACCATCCAAGTTGTAAGTTACCCCTTTTGTCATTTTCTTTGTATATATGCAACCATAAGGTGTTTACCTAATGACCATCGCTCCTGGTTATTCAACTTTGTCAGGAGGTGCGTTACTGCTTGGATAACTAGGAATTTTGTCAGCTTATCAATGTCCATTTCTGTGCCCTCCCTTTAGGTAACCCATCACTTTACTTTTCAATAATTATTATTGCCTTATCTGTCAGGTCGATGCTAACCTCTTTTCTTGAACTAATTAATCATGTTAGGGTCCCAATCAGGGGCGTGATGATCCTCATCCATTTCCCAAAAAATTAGAAGAATTCTTCATGGACTCTACTCATCAACCACTGGTATAATTTATCTAGTTTTTCAAAATAAGGAAGTTCATACAACTGTAAAACTCCTACCTTTCTCAAAATCTTTTGCACCACGTCATCATACATGGCCATATCATCAGTTGTGTGTTTGTTTTTATTTTTTACCAATAACTTATCGAGCTCATCCTTTTTTTCTGTCATCTGGTGATTGTAATCACTCACTTTACTATGGACGAACTTTTGAGTCCCAATTGTAACCCATTTAAACCCCCTCATGGTATTGCATCTATGAGAAATAGATCTCTAGGGGAATCCTCCACTTTGATTTCAACTTCCTTTTTATTCTTTTCCCTTATAACCACTCTAGGTGATTTCTTTTAGTGCCATATTAACTAGTAAAGTGTGTTCTTTTACCTTTCTCGAGCTCTGCAACTCCAAATCTACATACCCTAACATGAAAACGCGTGCCCTAGCTCAAAACCCAAACCCTATATGTTAATTTACATCCCACGTATGCCTCTTCTTCACTCAAACACTTTTCCAAATAAAGCGTGAGACTATCTATGTGCATGAATCTGAATAGAATACAAGTTGTTCGTGGCTCGTTACACTTAAAAAATTGTTTTCTAGCTCACTTTTCAATAGCTCGCTTGAAAAATCTTGTTCGTAAAGGTGAAAATGATTTCACAACACCACCTTATATTTATTTTAAAAAAAAATCCACATTTATTTCTCTCCCACCTACCACCATACTCCACATTAACATGAGTGTTTCTGTCAAATTTTCATGCATTGTTTGTTTTAGCACCATAGTCATAACTTCTGGCAAAAATGCCTTCTACTTCTCGGCCACAAACCTCCTTTCACACGCCGTCATACACCAAAGTACTTCGCCATTGTGACTTTCACTAAGTAGTTTTCCACTACTACAAGATACCTTACGTTACACTATTCATGCATCTATCGATATGTGGTCTTCATTCATGAGAAAAGTTTCTCTATCTGCACCTTTACTTCGAACACCCACACAAAAAATTATTTATGCATACCCATCTTTAGATGAAAATCAAACTTGGTAATGAACCTTGTATATAATCCACCCACATACTAAGGGTATGTGTGGTCCTTTTATCATGAAAACACTTAGATAGTAATCAACTTCTAGCGTGTAAACACGCTTATTACACAAAACATTGAACTAAATTGACAAAGCATAGAAACACATGAAGGAAACAAATATAAAAGAAATGCATTAAGGAAACCTAATTTAAGTGGTAATACTGCCTTATTAAAACACCAAGAATATTTATTTATAGTAGAGATTCAGCCTACTCCTGTTGAAGTAACCAGGAAACCGTGTTTCATCCAACGCTTCTAACTAACAAGCACCTGAATCAAGGTATATAAGTTATAACATACGGTCCTAACCAATTAACCTTAAGCTTTCTAGGGTGGGGAAAAAAATTAGAATCATAAAGAAGAACCATATGTCCAACCTCAAGCTTCTTTTCCTTGATGTTTCTATCATGCCATGCTTTCTTCCTGGAATTTTACTACTTCTAACTCCATATTGCTATATCGCACCTTTCATCCAATTGCATCAGTTTATTAATATGTTCCTCAAGTGTTTTCTCATCTACTAAACCTCATGTGAGCACAATATTTGCAGAGAAGGTAACATTAATTCCACTGGTGGAAACAACCTCCATGCTAACATAGAAGTTGAAAGGGTGTTGCTTTATTCAACCTTTTGTAGGTTGTCATGTGCGCCCAAAGTACAACAGAGACTTTATCATCCCATTATTTCCTTCCAACAACATAATTTATTGTCAAATTTTGGCTCAATATTTTGTTGAAGGCCTTTAAGCCCCAAGAATTTGTGCACCTCACTCTAGTTAGTAGGTTCCTCTAAGCCCAAAAAAATAGCAACCTTAGCAAGATCCACTAACAAGCCTTCCTTGTATATGATGTGTCCTAGAAAAGTCCCAAAAGGTGTGGCAAACATGCACTTCTTAATGTTTAAGGAGATGCTTAACTGCCTGCATCTCTCAAACATCAATCTCAAATTGTCACAGTGATCCTTCACTAACTCATACATTGTCCAATCATCCAAGTAAAATTGCAAGAACTTATGAATGAAATCTTGGAATGCTTGGACAACAATGTGCGAAAAGATTGTAGGTGTTTTCTTAAATCCAAAAAGCATAACTGTGTATGCAAAACTTCCCCATTCAGTGGTGAAATTTGTCTTTGGTTGATCCTCTTTAGCAATTTGTGTTAGGAATTAGAGAACAAATATGCGGAAACAATTCCTCAAACCACACTAATAGGAAACTATATAGCAGAATTATACTTGCAGAAATATAACAACATAAATAAATAATGCACAAAAGAAGACAAGACAAGATTTAACGTGGTTCACCCAATGTGGGCTACATCCACCAAGAACTTGCTCATATTTTATTATCAACAAGAGTAAAACAACTCTCACAGTCTTCTCTCAGTTATGAACTCACAACAGAATTCCAAAGATGTTAAACCACATCTAAACCACAATTGACACCCAATTGCTTAACCTTGATCACTCTTGATCACCTCTAAGACTCAAGACCTCTTGAACACTCAAGATATCTTCAAGATACCCTAACACCTCTATTTATAGGATTACAATCCTTTTAAGAAGTCCTAAAGCTGACCCTAGAAGTTTGAAAGTCATGATCTTTCAACTTCCCACAGCTTGGAAAAATTGTCCCGACGTTGACAACCAATTAACAACATGTTAACAACATATTAACAGCAACGAACAACGAATCACAACAACGTCATGATAGACGACTGTAGAATTCTCCTGAAGTCTCCAAACTTAACCGTTCGAACTCCAACACTTCAATACTGATTCAAGAAGACCAAAAACAGGCTCCACACCCCAACAATCTCCCACTTGGAGACTGTTTCCACTGAGAAAAGTTCTTAACCCTTCATTATCAACCATGAAGGCCAATCAAAGTTGAACAAAACTTCAACTTCTCCCTTGTGACCGCCTTGGTCATCATATCCTGCAGGATTCTGACTGGTATGAATCTTTTCCAGCTTCAACTTATCTTCTTCCAAAGCTTTCCTGATGAAATGATATCTCAGCTGAATGTGCTTCATCCTAGAGTGGAAAGTGGTTTATTCACCAAATGAATAGCGCTCTGACTATCACTATGTAGTCTCCCAACTTCCTTGCTTATGACCCAACTCATCAAGCAACTATTGTAGCCAAATCATCTCCTTTCTTGCCTCTGTGGAAGCAACATACTCAGCCTCTGTGGTTGACAAAGCCACAACCTTTTGTAACCATGAAATCCAACTCACCCCTGTATCACCAACCGTAAATACATAACCTGTCGTGCTCCTCTTGTTGTCCAAATCTCCTGCCATGTCTAAATCTACATAGCCACGTAATGTAGTGTCTGATCCACTGAAACACAATGCTTCTCCCATGGTCCCTCTCAAATACCGAAGGATCCACTTTACTGTTATGCCAGTGCTCTCTACCTGGATCACTCATAAACCTGCTCACTGCTCCCACTACATGGGCAATGTCAGGCCTAGTGCATACCATAGCATACATCAAGCTACCAACTGTTGATGAGTACAATACCCTGGACATCTAGATTTTATCCTCCTCAATCTTTGGGATCTACTCCTTTGATAATTTAAAGTGACCTGCCAAAGGAGTACCAACCGGTTTAGCATCTTGCATACTAAACCTCTCCAAGACCTTCTTTATGTACTCTTCTTGAGATAATACCAGCTTCCTCTCCTTCCTGTTCTGAGTTATTCTCATACCAAGGATTTGTTTTGCTGCCCCCAAATCCTTCATAGCAAAGGAGTCACCTAGTTGTTTCTTGAGTACCTTTATTTCCTGCATGTTCTTCCCTACAACAAGCATATCATCCACATACATGCACATAATAATATAACTACCATCAAGAAACTTCTTGATGTACACGCAATGGTCTAAGTGACACCTGGAGTAATCCCTCTCCTACATAAAACCGTCAAACTTCATGTACCACTATCCATGGAGCTTGTTTCAGGCCATACAAGCTCTTCTTCAATTTACACACTAACCTCTCCTTCCCTTTGACCTCATAACCCTGTGGCTACTGCATGTATAATTCCTCCTCCAACTCACCATGAAGGAATGCAGTATTCACATCCAACTGTTCTAAGTGTAGGTCTTCTACTGCTAAATAAACCAAGAACAGTCCTAATAGAAGTCATTTTAACAACAGGAGAAAAAAATTCATCAAAGTCTATACCTTTCTTCTGTGCAAATCCCTTGACCACCAATCGGGCCTTGTATCTTTTCCTACCTCCATCTTCCTCTTTGATTCTATATACCCACTTGTTCTGCAATGCTCTCTTGCCCTCAAGTAGCTCCACCAGATCCCAAGTCTGGTTCTCCATAAGAGATCTATGCTCTTCATCCATGGCCTACTCCCACTTCTTCCTGGCATCCACCTACACTGCTTCCTCAAAGAACTCTGGCTCTCCACTGTTAGTGAGCAATAAATAATTCAAAGATGGAGTAAATCATTCAGGTTCCCTTCTTACCCTAGAAGACCTTCTCACCTCAAGAGTTTGGGGTTCTTGATGAGTAGGTACCTAAACTGGTTGTGCCGGAACATGCTATGCACCTGAACTGAACCCCTTAGACACCTTGTTGTCCACAATGTCCTCTAACACTGTGTATTCTTTCTTTGATTCCTCTTTCTGTTCATACAACTGATCTTTATACATGACTTTTTCATTAAAGACAATATCTCTAGACTGAAATATTTTCTTGTCTTTAAGACTCCAAACACGGAAACCAAAGTCATCTTCACCATATCCAACAAAGATGCATTTCTCAGACTTAGCCTCTAACTTGGTCCTATCATCTTTATCAATGTGAACAAATACCTCACATCTAAATACTCTAAGAAATGAGTAATCAATTTTCTTACCAAACCAATGCCTCCTCAGGTATACCTCCATCCAAGGCCATAGAGGGTCCTCTGTTAATCAAATAAACAGTTGTGCTTACCGCTTCTACCCAAAACATGAGTGGCAGCCCCACATGTAACCTCATGCACCTAGCACGCTCTATGATTGTCCTGTTCATTCTCTCTGACACATCTATTTTCCTGTGGAGTATTTGGAACCATTATTTTCCTGCGGATCCCATTTACCGAACAATAATCGAGAAATTCATTACTGCAATATTCCCCTCCATTATCTAACATGAGACATTTCAACTTGAGATCTGTTTCATTCTCAACCAAGGATTTCCATATTTTGAAAGTTTCAAACACATCAGATTTCTTTCTAATGCAATATACCCAAAATTTTCTAGTTGCATCATCAATGAAAGTGACATAATAACATGAACCACCAATAGAGTTTACCTTAGCTGGCCCCCATACATCTGTATGCACTAACTCCAACTTACCCTCCTTCCTGGTAGGTCCAACCTTGAGGAATCTCACCCGCTTCTGTTTCCCATAAACACTAGTCCTCACAGAAGTCCAAATCTAACTCCTTTAATCTGGGCAAACTTTCCTTTATAATATGCATGCCCTTATGACTCATATGACTAAGTATTTGGTGCCACAAAGTTGCATCTCCATCTATAACAACTAAATTACAATAATCAGCACCACTAGGTTAAATACAAAGTACCAGTTTTCTTACCTCTTGCAACCACAAGAGCTCCATTGGTAACCTTCCAAGAATCCATTGTAAAACTGACCATACATCCATCACTACCCATCTGACCCATTGATATCAAGTTCCACCTCAACTTAGGCACATGCCTGATCGTCCTTAAGTAGCCATGTGTTCTGATTCTTGCATTTTTTACCTGAACACAACCTTTCCCTACTATGTTGCATGGTTCATCATCACCAAGATATACATGTCCAAAATCTCCTTGAACAAAATCAGTAAAGTAATGTCTATGTGGGGTGGCATGGAAAGAAGCCCTTGAATTTAACACCCAAGACTCAGCAATATTATCTAAAGAAATAATTAAGGCATCTTAACAAACATCACCTATGCTACCACATTTACCTCTTTAGTTTCCTCCTTCTTTTTCTTCTTATCCTGAAGAGCCCATCAATCTTTCTTAGCATGACCAACCTTCCCACAGTGCCAACATTCTAACTTACTCTTGGAATTTGACCTTCCGTGATCATTCTACTTCCCATGGTTACCTTTCCCTCTATTATTTTGTCTCCCTCTACTCTCCACCATCAAAGTGTTTCCAGAAGTAGAAAGAATCTTCTGTGCTCTTCCTTCACATTTCCTCGCTTAGGGTCACACCTATTACATCCTCAAACTTCAGCTTTGAATTATTAGAGACTGAATTACTTACATCCATAACCAAGTTTTCCTAGCTATCTCGAAAGGAGCACAAAATCAACAAATCCCTGACCTCATCATCAAAGTCAATTTTTACCGAGTTTAACATACTCACAACCGTATTAAATTCATTCAAATGATCAACAACATAACCATTCTCAGAACATCTTCATATTAAATAACTTTTTCATCAAAAATATTTTATTAGAGGTAGAGGGTTTTTCATATAACTTCCCCAACGCACTCATGAGACCTTATGTGGTCTTCTCCTGCGATATGTTGAAAGCAACCGAAGATGCAAGGCATAACTGAATTTCCCCGAGCACCTTTCTATCTAGAAACTCCCAATCCTCATATCGACATGGCTGTAGGTTTCTTTTCTTTTCCAGCCAAAGGAACATGGAGGTCCTTCTGATACAAGTAATCCTCCATTTGCATCTTCCACAAACCAAAGTTCTGCCCATTAAACTTCTCAACCCTTGATCTTCCCTTATCCGCCATAGCTCCCACTCAATCTAAAACTTTCCCTGTGATTTACCACTTTAGTAAAAAAACCCATCAAATCTCTGATACCAGTTGTTAGGAATTAGTGAACAAATATTGCAGAAATAATTCCTCAAATCAACAACAGTAGGAAACTATATAACAAAATTATACTTGCAAAAATATAACAGCATAAATAGATAATGCACAAAATAAGACAAGACAAGATTTAATGTGGTTCACACAATGTAGGCTATGTCCACCAAGAACTTGCGTCAGATTTTATTATCAACAAGAGTAAAACAACTCTCACAATCATCTCTTAATTATGAACTCACAACAGAATTCTAAAGATGTTAAACTACATCTAAACCAACAATTGACACCCAATTTCTTAACCTTGATCACTCTTGATCACCTCTTGATCACTAAGACTCAAGACCTCTTGAAAATTCAAGATATCTTCAAGATACCCTAAAACCTCTATTTATAGGATTACAATCCTTTTAAGAAGTCCTAAAGTTGACCCTAGAAGTTTAAAAGTCACGATCTTTCAACTTCCCACGGCTGGAAAAATTGTCCTAACGTTAACATCATATTAACAGCAACGGCACAGTGACTGCACAGCAACGTCACGGTAAACGACTGTAGAATACTCCTGAAGTCTCCAAACTTAACCATTCGAGCTCTAACACTTCAACATTGATTCAAGAAGACCAAAAACAGGCTCCACACCCCAACAATTTGAACATGATGATATCTAGAAAACCCGTCAGTAAAGGAGTAGACCTCGTACACTGCTACACCCTCCAAGATCTCTTCTGTAAATGGTGTGGGAAAAGGATCAATTAAACATGCAGAATTCAACTCCCTGTAATCCACACAAATTATGATTCTTCCATATTTCTTTATACTGATTATCATAGGGCTAACCCACTCTGATTCCTATATGGGATCAATGATTCCATATTTTAGCATCTTTTCAATTTCTTCTTTAACTTTGACATGTAGGTCAGGGTGCATCCTATAAGGCCTCTTCCTAACCAGGAGCGCACCTTCCTTTAACTTAATCCTCATCTCACCCAAAGATTCATGCACTCCTTTTAATTCATGAAAGCCTCTAGGAAAAAAAATCCTGGAAATCACGCAACAACTCAATTATCTTAGCAACCTCAGATTCAAACCAATAATCTATGATGATGGCCTCCTTAGGTTCAGCATCCATCCTAATGTTGACCTTCTTCATCTTCATAGGCTCATGATAGGTGCGCGCCTTCTTATCTGCATTGTCTAAGACCTCACGCGTACCCTTTATATGCTCAACATCTAGGTTCTTCGCTTCCTCATCATTAATCATGTAGACCATATTTCCCTTTTTTTTTTCTAGGTAGGCACACCTAAGTTGTTCTACATTTCTCTTCCACTTCTTCAAAACGCACCTCTAGGTCTGACTCACCAAGTAATTCTTGGATAAGTTCCTCAGATTTTGCACTATCCCTCATAGTTAAGCACTTCATAACCCATAATGCTTCATTCATGAGAGGTTTAGTGGAAAAATAGTCAAAGGTCTGAATCATACCCATGGTTAGTTCTTTCCAATTTCCAGTTTCTCTATTCAACACCACATAGACATACCATGTGCGCACGCAGCCTCACAAGGTGAAGTAGAGTTTGTGCACCCACATTGAAGGTGGTAAAGCTTCCCGCCCCTCTGTCTACAGCCTCTCACACTACTGAACATGGTGATGAACATGATCCTTATCATGAAATTCACAAATCTGAGTACGTGCATTACTCCGGAGAAACCTAGCAGAGAAGGCAATTCTCACTTCCCTCCATTCTAACAGATTATCTCTATGTACCATCCACTAGCACATTGTTGTCCCGCACAGAGTATAACCTAACATGTTACTTCTTTCCACCTCATCTTTCCACTGTGCTTCCATACTACGCAGGAATACCTCAAGATTTCCCTCACCGGTATACCAAGGTATTTGGTTGTTGCCTAAATTCCTAACACAACACGGCCTACTTACGCACGTAGCTGCACTTCTTACTTCTTGCCCAACCATTTCATAAGTGTCATGTGCCCAATTATCATATGAAACACTCGTAATATCACTCATGAGATTTGCATCATCCCATTGGAGAACTCCTTCCTTTGACGGCTCAATAACTTCTGGATCTCGAATGGTGCGCACATAAATTCTATTTAAATATTTTTCACTCAAAGGCTCCACATAAGGTGGAACTTTTCCATCTGTAAAAGGAATAATGACTCGCTCTTCCTTGTTCACAAAACTTATGTAACCTTTATTGAAGTGCAAATCAATGTTTTTGGCATAACACCAAGGGTGCCCAAGTAGTGTGGCAAAGTTGTCTACCTTTGTAAGTGTCAAGACCTCAAAATCCCCAGTAAACTTGCCCCTTGAATGGTAATATTGGTATCGTTTAAAATTCCTATATGCGTGGCTTTAGTTCTGTTTTCCATAAACAACACATTTGAAGATGGCTGCAATGGTGGTCTGCCCATCTGAATCCATGCATCCAAAGTGAGTACATTCACTTCCGCACCTGTATCAATTAGAATATTACTCAAGAGCCACCCATCAACAATAGCATTTAGAGTAATCTCCTTGTCATAATCCAAACTATGAGGAGGAAGGTTAGCATGTAGAATTTGTCTTTCATGTTATATTCCCACGCACGGGGTATTTTCCTTTAACCATTATCCCAACAAAGGAATGATGATCTCCTGTCACAACATCTTGTAAACTTCCTTTAAATCATCAACATTTGTTTGATGTAGCTCAGATGCTTTCTTTAGTTCTAACTTCTGCAATTGTTCTTTCAAACATTGTATCTCACCCTGTAAACTCCTAATCACTTCCATAGTTTCTTGTTAAACCTCCTTTTGATGTGTAGGGTCTGGATACTTTGTATGTAACACTTCCTCCTTCTTAATTGTAGGATTTTTCTTTGGCACTTCCCTGGCACACGCAGTCTCGACGCATGTAGTAATATTTACAGGTACTGATTCAAGATCAGATGCTAACTTTGACATCCACTGATCTTCTACAGTGCGATGTATGTTGACATTCCTGCACCCGTGTTCTCTTGTTTGTGATTCTTTCTTAAATGTTCATACAAGTTCGGGAACTCTTCGTAGTTGTGATTATTTCCGCAAAAAGAACAAACAATATTCTAAGGGCACTCACATCTGTAATGATCAGGAGATCTGCATGTATATCATGCTCCATGGGGGAACTCACCTCTTCCACCAACACAACCTTGGCCACTAAATCCTCCATGGTATCCTTGCCCTCTACCACGGCCTCCATCGAAGCACCCTTCATTATGATCATGGTCATGATGCTCACCTTTATCATTAGATTTATTTACAACTTCAGTGTATCGTACACAAATATTGATGGCATCATGAATATGATCAATCAACCTGTAATTTTCAGTATCATGAGTAGTAGACCTGTAAATCTTGTAGTAACAAGACATGTTCTTCCTTATCATGCATTGCAACAATGGGCACCGACTAGAACTGTGGTCTAAGAAACAGATCTTACAGTCCAACAACAATGAGCACATTGATTTACAAGGACAACTGTCCTTAGTATGCCCTTCTACTTCACAATCTATACACCAAATTCCACTGCGTGTCTCATGTGTTGAATTGGCTGATAACTTCTCTAATTATTTTACCATTGCTGTAATTTGAGCTTCTAATAATGGGCTCACTCTTGTGTCTACACTTCCTACTACCTCAACGCGCAATGTGGCTTCCAGTGCCTCACTTGGATCTATGTAATTCCTATGTGAAATTTCTCGTCTAAAAGGCTTGATCAGTCCTCCAAAAAACCACTGAGCATGTTGGCTCACGTGTATGTCATAAGATAACTTGGACAAAAGGGTCTTGAACCGTGCATCATATTCCCAAACACTCTCAATAGTATCTTACCTAATGTCTTTCAATGCGCTAATGTTTTTCTACTCAAATTTAGGGATATAAAACTCTTTTAAGAAAACATCCCGCAACGCGGTATAATCCACACAAGTCTGATCGGGATCAAATTTTCTATACCAACTATGTGCACGTCCCTGTAATGTAGTTGTGAATTGACTAGCCTTGCGCCTGACAACCCAAGGTACGCTAGCACATCACTCAGTCTAAACTGAGCGCTCACCCAAAGCACGCAAGGGTACTAGATCCCTCTTTAGATTAGCTTGTACAAGATGTTAACATGATTGAATGTATATTTCATATCCATAACAGATAATCAATTAAACCACGGTGCATAAACCAAATCTAGATCTTAATCATAAGAAGGAATAACTAAACAATTATTATAATCAGATTTACCATGCAAGATCCATATTCAGTTACATCCAACACCACTATCCAGCCAATAAGATCCATTATATTAAATACTGCAAAACACAGAAGCTTCATACATCCATAATAGTGTCACCATGAGTCATGTGCGTGTACAATCCAACAACATAACTCTAATACAAAGTATCCCCTAAACCGTACAAATCAATACATATTTATAGGGGTGGGGACTTGCCTTTCACCGCCCATGTACCTTTACAAAAATAGGCTACATGTTAATAATAACCATGCGCCCTTACATGAGAATACCAAAACATACAAGCGCTAATAAATAGATCATCTACTAGAATAATTGCTGTGTAATCCTATTAATAGCTAGAAAGCTATGTATGGCGCTTGATCTTCTATTCATCCAAAATAGCCTTCATGTGTTCTCCAAGTCTTCTACAAAGTGTGCACTGCACTCCACGTCCAAAAATAACCTTATGCTGAAAATAGCAAAGTCCTGATTTCAAACCGTTCCTAGGCGCACCTTGTTTTGCTATACTTCCGCGCGTTCCCGCGTGCTTTGTGTCTACGCACCCAATCCTTATGCGCCTTTCATACTTAGGCTATATTTTTTCTGCCCAACAATTTTCTTCTCTTTCAACCTCCAAGTTTGTTTATCCTTGGACTTATTCTTAACTTACCTCTATCTTCTTCTTTAAGTCTTCAATGGCTAAGGTTTCTTCACATACCACTTTCTTATCAATCTTCAACTTTCTTCACTTTATTAACAATTTTCCTTTATCACTTCCAAAGATTAAACATGCTCTAATACCACTCTGATGCAAAGGAGTAAACCAATGATAAAACAACACCACTAAAGTTAGATTCAATGACCATTAAGCATGTAATGGCATTAAGATCATCGCAAGGATACTTAAAGCACAACACAATATATACTTATAGATATTGATTCAAGGGATACCTGGGCTATTTTCACACCCTTCACACACTCCTTCCCTATCATACAACTCTATTAGAACTCTCCTTAATGAATCAAGACCTCATTTCATCACTTTCACCTTTAAACCCAAATAACAGCTACTAGCCCTAAAAATATACAACCTTATTGTTCCAAAGCACTTATAAGGACTCAAGAGAATATGGTAACCTTTTTGGACACCCATTATGGGATTACAACTCCACCTAAAGTTTTAGGTTCTTATTCATAGGGTAAGATCTTCAACTTAATTGTTAGATGCCTCAATTAGGCCTATTTCTTGTAGCCCTACTTTCATGGAAAGCTTATTGTTTTGGATGAATGATAAAGTACCATGACAAAATAAAAATTTATTTCACTACCCTTTATGGCTTTATTTCTTTCCACCAAACTTTAGATTCTAACCCCAAAAACAAAGTTTCCAACTCACCTATCTCCTTTCCAATTAGGCCACTCATTAGGGCTCCAAGGCTATAAAACAAAGTTTGTAAGTTTATAATTCCTCCTCATGTTTCATATAATTTTCAATCACTTCAAATAGGTTAAACATCACACTATAAACTTTTACAAATCTTTTCAAGGTCTTAGAATTATTTCATGCTCTAAATCACAAGAAACATACAATTGGCTTACTATGCCTAGTTCATACCTCACTATTTTTTTTCAAGATTATCTTTGAATTCTAAACGTCCTCAATATTTCCCTCACAATATACTTTCCTCCTTCAATCCTACAACATACCAAAGGTCACTAGTCTAACTTCACAAGATATTCCTTTACTTGATCCCTTGATTCATCAAAACACATAAACTCAACAAGTAAGTCATAATTATTACAAGACTGTCAAATAAAACTCCTTATTTATAAGTTTCTAGGATGGTTCCTTACTCCACACAACCATACATCATCTTACACATTCTTGGAAAATATCCCAAAGGTTCTTAACCTCTAATCCAAAAGCTTTATCCTTCCCACAAGATCATGCAAATATTCATTAACCCAGATTTGCACATACAAATAAGAAAATGCAATCCTTTATAATTGTCCATACAATAGTCAAAGAAAAAAAAAATAAAACCCACTTGTAAAATTTCCCAATGATCCTACCCTCCAAGTTTCAAAATAATATCATGGTTAGAGACAAAGCTATGTTAGAAACTTCAAACTGCCCTGTGTAAACTATATTTTCCTCTCAGTCATGGATTGTATTTTTTTATGATATATTAATAAATAATTACCCATTAAATATGAAATTTCTCCTATAGTTTTTTAATGTCCATAAGATTATTCTCACAAAATTTTAGATATTTTCAATAAACCAAATTTGATTTATTCAAGTTTTTGTAATTCTAACCCTAAACAGGGTTACACAGACATGAGGATAGGTATTTTAGGTTTAATTTTATTGGATCAAGTTTTGGGATTATTCAAGACACTAAACACCACTATAAACCATTTCAAAAATTCTCCAATATTCTTGAAGGAATGATATGTCATAGGATTTTATCAAACTCCTCTTTAAGTGCCACATAAACAACAATACAACTTCTTAACTTACACCTTTTCAATACGTCTATTTCTTAAGGATTTTCGAGCCTATAGGATATTTTTGTCTTTTAAATATTCATTCACATCCATTGCATAACCTACATAGTCCATATTTACTTGCAATAACACTATTATGATATATACAACAATTATCAACCTTTATTCATCAACCATACACATTTTCATCACATTTATAAGCTTATTCTCAAGAAATCCTTCATATTAATTTCTTCCATGACACATATGGATTTTTTAGTTTTTTTATCTCTTCCACATTGTATTACCAACTATATATACCTCATCTACAAATTTACTCCCTATTTCATTCGAATACCTTTCCTAAAAGGACCTAAAAATGGTAGTTACATCTAGTTTAGCTAATCATATTATCGTAAGAATTGAGTCTAACATTTCAAACCCTAGTTAAATAGGTGATAGCACCTCATTTCCATATAATAGGGTATTCTAAAATCTCTTACATAATTTATACTTCCTATCCTAACGTCTAGACTCCTAAATATAACATAGAAAATTCAAATATTTATATGGCTCATTTTGGAGGGAAAACCCCAAGTGGTCGTATTACAAACATGAAAGGGGCCAAATGAGTTAAGCCCCATACTAAACACTATAAAACATGCCCTTAAACCTCTATAAGTGAATGATGCTCCTGCATCATAAAGTGAATGAACAAGGGTCAATGTTTGAGATAAAGTAGAGTCTCCTTGTTGTGATAGTTAAGATATAGTCATGCAATATGTATGTAAGTCGATAGATATAGTAACACCTATAGAATGTTATGCATGAGTGTATATAGTGTTGTGAGATCTAAAAGAGTGATAAGGTGATGTGTTAAAGTGGGACATGGGAGATGAGTATCATAAGTAGTATCGATGAGGTCATGAAACTCATGAGGTGTATGATAATTAATTTTGTATCTATAATTGTTCTAAGTAACTGATTTGAAATGCATAGTCAAGGTAACATTATAAAGTGGAATATGAGAAAGCCCCCAATACTATAGGTATAGTACTTGTAGCCATGTGAGGAAAAGTGGTGAGAAACAACTGAAGGGTCAATACTCAGTGATTGATTTGGATGTCAAGTGGAAGGGACATGTGGTAAGAGGAGGGTGTTATAGTTGACTTAGAAGGAATATCCAATCCAAAATCATTTACGTCAAGAAGATCTTGTATAACATGCAGAAGTTTGGCACATCGATCGATATAGTGCCTAATGCATCAATGATGGCTACAATAGTCCATTAACAATAAATTGCTTTCTAGAATACTTATTTGTATCAACCTTAAATGGTGGAGGGAGAGACACAATATTGCACTCAAGTAAGAGTTTCAACACAATATGTGGAGCATAAGGTAAAACATGGGAATCACCATCTTGGAGAGAATGTAGTATGATTGTAAAGGGATAGTGGCTATTATAGGGTATAAAAACTTACTATGAGTAAAGACCCTATTTATAAAGATGAATATAGCCTTGGTGAGAAAATTTTAGAACAATGAGTGTTAAGTTGATGTGTGTAGCATGTAAACCAAGGTTACCCAAGGAGAATGTTGTATTTAAGAGTATCGGGGACCACATAACAAAATAGCGTCGAAGATTTTGGTCCATAGTGATCAGTATAGTGATGAGACTAGAAACTTTATGAGGGACATTGCCAAATCCATAGATGTTTATTTGAGAAGAAGAGAGATCCTTAACAGAGAAACCTAAAACACAAATAAAAGAGATGCTACAAACATTGAGGCTTGATGATTTTTTCAATAATAACATGCTTTACCAGATTTTGTGTAGTACAAGAATTTGAAAATATATAAGAAGTTCATTATTAACCAAAGGTTGAGGGGGATTTACAATTGATAGAGTCTTTTGAAGAACAAATTGAACATGGTCAACAAGGGTACTAAGATGGATCTAATTATGAAGGTGATTGATGAAAAACATCCCTACATGCAGGATTATGATTTAGATATTTGAGGAATGATATGATTTTTACCATGAGAGGAAGCCATTATTATAACCAAAAGTAGGGATAACTAGGCCTATAAAAAAGACTCATACAACAAAAATGAAAAAAAAGAAAATCTTGGGAAAACTAGGGTTTTGAGCACAATGTTCAATTCAATAGTTTTTTTTCACCAAAAAAAATTAAACCCTTTTATAGATTGAGTAATCTAATTGTTTAATGATTTAAGTACACTAAGGATGTAAGGGTAGATATAAGGTTTTTATTCTAATTAATTAACTTCTAACATTGATCATAACAATATCATAATAATGCAATCTAATACTTACATGATATGATATGATAAAAACTTAGAAACAAAGGGGAATGAGTGCACTTAGTTGATTAAAAATGATTTTGAGAAGTTCTAGGTGTGTTGCTAGAACATGGAGATCTAAACTTGATAATGCTTCGTTGCTAGAATTGTGTCTTGAAATTGACATGGGTTATAATTGTATACAACTTTGCTAGGGCGCCACCCATTCAGATTTGAACCTACCATAAGGTCTTAAAGCTGCTTGGATTTTGTATCTACAACTTTTATGGGAGTTTTTTCCTATCTAAAATTGTCTATCACTAAAAAAAAACCTAGTTGTTGATCATGCAACGAAGCCATACAAATTTTTTTTAAGAACATCTCAAACTTTAGCCATGGCTGGGAGATCCTACAAAGAAAAACATTAGTTTAGGTTAATGATAACCCCCATACACCATTGACATTGGTACTAATCCAAAGAGGCCTCAAAATAAAACATTGTTCTCCACATAGCATGTGATATCTAAATGAAATGCAACTACGATTTGGAAAATTCTTTGGAAAGGCTTTATTTGAGTTTGGATCTTGCTAAAATACATGTACAAAAAGATGTTTGATTTCCTGAAAATGAGATAGCTCTTCTTCTTGATATGGTATAATTTTTCATACCTGTAGTGATTTCTTCCCTAATGAGTGTTCATTGAAATTTTCGTGAGATTTAGGGGAGCCTTGGATGTTTTTTGCAAGAGTAGGATGTGAGTGTATCAATGTAGTGCCATATGATTTTTTAGGTGTGTAAATGAGAGAGTGTATGCTTGCTTATATAGGGTTTCAAAGGTAAATTATCAAAGAAAGGTTGACCTAGAGGGAGTAAAAGGGCCCATTGAAGAATGTGAAATTGAAAACAAATATGAAGGATATGTCAGTGCAAAATCGTACAAATAGGGTCAAAATCGGATATAAAATCATGATCAAACTATATGATTTTGCCCAGGGATTAAAAAACATGAAAATATGAGTTTTACATCTTGTCAATTAGAGTTTATGTATGGATTTTATGCATTTGATTCTAATAATTTTTTTGACGTATTAGTGTGTATAAATAAGCAAGCTAGACAAGAGCCCTTGGGATGTTCTAGGTGGGGATAGAAATAATGTATTTATCTTAGTAAGAGAGTATTGTCAAAATTAGTAGTATCAAAGAGTAAATTGCAAAAAATTTAGTGTCTATATTCCCCCCCCCCCCCCCTCAAGTATGAAATGAAAATTACATGTTTAAAGGAAAAGATACGTGAGTGTGTAGACACACTTTTTCTTTCCTAGAATTTTTTTTTACAAACTATCTTGTTGTGTTTGGTGTTGGCATGTTCCATGATGAAACATTTAGCATAGAGTGTAGTCAATGTCCAAAATAAAAAACTGAAATTTAACTCAAGTATAAAGTGTAATATGTAGCATTTGCATTTGCATAAGTTTAAATAAAAGAGATGAAAAAAACTTGGTAGGAATACACCTATTTTGTTTTGTAGAGGGAGAAGCTCCCATGCTTTGCTTGTGCTTGGAGATTTAGATTGATGAACTTGCTAAAGGATTAGGAGTGGTAAGTTCCTAATATGTGTTGAGTAGAAACAAAAGTGTTTAGGTTCTTGCAACCCCAACACAATGTGATGCAGAAAGAGAGAAGAAGAATGAGGCATTGAAGCGCCTCTCAAAGGAAAAAGACAATTTATCGAATTCATTCAGCGATACTACTCACAAAGAACTTAGTTTCTTTGATACTTTCCATAAAAACCATGGACCATGCTACTATAGACAGATCTAAGTGCCCAATTTTATAAATAAACACACAATAAAAAAATACAATGAGTGTCACATGTCTTTCCCATGTGCCGTAAAATTGAATAGAATTTTGTAATGTATTGAAACATAGATGGAGAAAGGAGGTCCATACCTGAAGTTCCTTAAAAATGCAATTATAACAAGGTATTTTGGTGAAGGAGTGAATTACTTTCATGCCCCCCTATTCTGATATGAATTGAATTAGATGAATCTAAAATTGTGTCAAGAAATAGTTCCTAAATGTAAAAAATTTGATCTTGTTGAGAAACTTGGTGTAACTACGCCTTGTGAAAAAACCATGTGAAAGGGTCATAATCATTTGTATGGTCCTAACTAAAACTATACATTTATGAGCTTGTGTAATATTTTCTGAATTTTTGTATTTGACCATATTTTTTAAGTATAACATGTTATATACCTACGTATAAACTCAAAATTATTCCTATGCTTTCTATAGATGTAGAATATACCTAGATGAATGTCCTCTCTTTTTTAGGTGCAATGTAAAAAAATATTTGAGCATGTGTTTCAAAAGAATAGATGTATAACCATGTGATATAATGTTGATAAAGTATAGAATATTGTAGGTTATTAATGAATTTGTCTCCGTAAAGAAAATGTATGTACGCAAATGGGTTGTGAATGGTAGAAACCATGACATGCAACAAGAGAAAACAATATAAAACATGTGTAGTAGTAGTAATAAGGAGTGTATAAGAAGATAAGTGCATAGATAAAAGTAAAATTGAAATTAGAGACAAAATTATGCAATCAATGTCACACAAAAGGCATAAAGTCAGAAACATAGACACCCATGATGCTACAAAGACAATCATGACATATAGGCCTACAAAAAAATGTCATGCAAAAGATGCATCAAGCCATAAACATGGGACACAAAAAATTTCACAAGAAAAGCAAGGAACTTAGGCCACAAGCAAGGAGACAAAAAAATTAGTAACACACAACCAACAAGCATGTATAACAAATAAAAAATGTTATAATGATGGCAAATCACAAAAGGTGTGTGAAACACGAGGTGTCAGTACTGCACAAGACATATGTGTTAGTCTTGTTAGTTTGAAAAATAAAAAGTACACAATGTTTATAACCAAGTGTAATGAGGAAGTAGATTAATGTTTTTTTAAAGTATTAATTGATTTAATTAATTCCTATTTTCAGTGGCTAAGGTCAAAGCATACTGTGAGGCTTAAGTTAACTGGAAGTAGAAGGCCAAAATTAAATAAATTTAATTTATTTAATGGCAGCCATGAGCATGCACAAAATAGGCGCCCCATTTGAAGAGTAAAGCTTATTAAATAATTAATTAATTACCAGGAATAGGAAAGACATTAATTAATTATAGAATTATGAGGATTATATAAGCAAGGGGCTGCCATAAGGATGAATGAATTAATTCAAAAGCAGAGAAGTGCAACCTAGACAAAAAAGTGTGCCCCCATTTGGAGAGGGAATTTTGCTCAGAAGAAGGTGTAATTAATGCTGGAAGCTTCCAAATTTGGCGCCAAGGTTAAAGGAGGTTGATTTTTGTTTGAATAATTGTCTGCATAGTGGTACATGTGCTCAGGCGAAGTTGGTAAAAATTCATGCTTGTTTTGCATGCAAACAAAGCATCAAATTTTGGGGCAGCAGACTTGATATATATGCAGATTTTTATGATTAAAATCCATTGTTCATGTTCCGGTTGCCATTTTTGTCTGAATTAATTACAGGAATTCATCACAGGTGCTTTTATAAGAGAAAGGGAGCTTAAATCAATGTCCAAATACATTGAACATATCCTCTGAATCTGAAGAATTATCTAGATCTGCACCGGATGTGAAGAATTCCAGCCGAATAAAGAGGAAAAGAATTGTTTAGACAAAGATTGTCCCAGCAATGGCAAAGCAGGATGAACAAGAAAGCTCTGGGGAATCATGCATTAATTCCAGATTTGCTGACATCGGAGACACAAATCCAGTCCCAGATCCAGCTTGGTGAGAATCAAAGGAAAAGAATCAGCTGCATGCAGAATATGAAAAAGGAAAAGACTGCAACTTTCCTCTTTATTCTTCTTTCTCTTATTTCCTCCGACAAAATAATTGAGCGATCAATTAAATTATACAACTTAAGTGATTGGTTTAAAAAGCCATTACTTGAAGAAGTCAACTACTTGGAGAAAGGTGGTAGACGTGAAAAAATAGAAGGTTCTATCTTTAGTTGCAAATCATGCATGTCATGCAAAGAGGAATTCCAAGAGGGAGATTGTCAGTTGTTTCCTTTCCCACTTCCACATGTGCCAGTTCAACTAAAAGCTTCTGACTTGTAATTACCCCTCTACATTCTATAAGTAGAGGAAGAACCTTTGGGTTAAAGATCAAAATTTGTAAGCAACATTCTTGTGTTCCAGAATTTGTGTTGAAATCCTTGAGAGCCACTTAAAGTAAAGGAATATACATGAGCAGATTTTCGGAGAACTTTGTGTCACAATGTATTTTGTTTCTAGCTTTCTATCTTAGATCTTTGAATAAACTTTGTGTTATTTTAGATCTAGATCTAGAGCTGCCTTTGCTTATAATTCTGTGTTGATATCTATTGGTTTCTTTTATGTGCATGCAATCAACTCTATTATCTATTGATTGGGATGCACATCTTCCCTCATTTCTTCTCTGTGTTTATATAATTGCCTTCTTCTATAAATATTTCCTTTCTTAAACAGTTACTTGTTGTAGAACTGTACAGCTATGGTTCATGAGCTAAACAGTTAAAGTAAAACCCCATCTAGATACTAGCATATTTTAATCGACAAATCTGACACGTGAGCCTCATTGGTAAATGAGGGAGATTTATCTCATGAATGCCTAGGTTTTATGCTATGCAGAAAATCTAGCCAACATGACACACGACTGCATTTTATGCATATGCAAAATAGGAAGGGGAAGTTCTTTATTCCATCCACACATTTTACTACATTGCTACATCTATCTACAACCCACTATCAAGTGCACTTGCACAAGGGCATCCTAAGGCATGATTCTTACACAAACTTACCAGAATTATATGGAGTCTAAGATGTAGTGTAGTAATCGATTATAAGTTCACTCTCAAGGTGACCACCAGGATCAATTCGACTCCCTATTCTACATATTTTTTTTTGGATTTGATGTGGTTTGTGGGATTTTACAAGTTACACCTACCCTCAACGATTAAAGAGAAACACACAGGTAATCAACATGGAATATTTGTGACACTTGTGTGACATAGTAAAAATCAAATTATGACTATTTGCGCAGTCACGAGTGCCCAATAACAGTCTTTAGCACTTAGGTGCCTCTGTCATTCCTTAGGTTCCCATGTCCAACATCATTCGTGAGCTCCATAATTTATCATGAGAATTTGCGACACTGTTCACCTCATGTTTAACAATTTTCCTAGCCCAAAGAATTTCCAAATCAAGTGTCAATCAACTAAGTTAATCTTTCTATATCTCTTGCTTATGGTTTTTATACTTGTTTGCTTATTTTCTTAAGTCATATTGTATTTAGTAGTTTTATATCATAGTTTACATCAGCTACTCTGTAACAGGGTTTAATAAAATCTATTTTTGTTAAATCATTTGGTTAACCCATCGCTTGAACCCATCCTAGCTTTTAGGCATATTATCATCTTCTTAAGATGGTTGAAAATTATCCACCCTTTACTGATGAAGATCTTTGTGATATCAATGCTCATCTTGTTAAACATCTGCAAGATTTAGATATGCTTTTATTCGCTGCTCCTGAGGAGGAAACCAATCAAGATGATCTTAACCCTCCCATCTCTCATACTAATTCTATTCCTATTGTAACACAACATCCTTCTTCTACCCTTCCACCTACTTCTATTGTTCATGTTCCTACTCCTACTAACCATTTCACTCCACCCCTTATTTCTCACACTCGACAAATCTCTTCTTTTTGTACACAATACTCAGGTTTTCTATATCAGGATCTATAAGTTCAAATCCATCAACTTCAATAGGCTACTTAACGCTCCCCTCCATCTCTTGAATTCTCCTTGTTTCTTCACACTCCTTTTGCACCCGTTATTTTTGCTTACTCACTTCCTCTCAATTTCGTCACCCATAAGCTGCCCATTTTCAATGGCCATGGTGACCCTCAAGATCATCTCCGATCTTTTCATGTGGCATGTCTAGATTATGTGGATGATCATACATTACTAGCTAAGATATTTCCTAGGAGTTATCAAAATTACGCCATACGTTGGTTTTATGATCTATTTGTTCATTCGGTAACTTCTTTTACGCATTTGGTCGATGTTTTTCTTGCTCATTTTTCAATCAATATTGACACTAAGATCTCTTATGCACAACTCACACAAATCAAAGAAATATCTAACAAACATCTAGTGGACTATGTATTACATTATAAGAGCAACCTCGCTAAGATGACCAATGTGCTTGTTGATTTGGAATTACAAGATCTGTTTATGCAAAGCCTCTTAACACCACTATAGGAGAGTGTTATCTTTCAGACCTCTCCTTCATTTGATCAACTATGCCATACGCTTAAAATACATGAAGTCAAGCTTCTATCTATGGGAAAACTCAAATATCATGATACTTCATCATCTTCTAATAGGTTTCCATATAAATCACCATTCAAACCTTCTCCTAAGCCCACTAAAGCATATGCAATTGTCAATGTCATCTCTCCTCCTGAAAAGCTTCAATTGCAACCTCCAAAGCATACTTTCACTAAATTACCATATGTGCCTCAATTTCTATTGCCTCAACTTCTTGAAAGCAATTTAATCACTCTTCCAGCACCACTCAATCTTGATCCATCTCGCTCTCACGGTCACAATCATGACAAAAATGCTAAATGTGACTATCATCAATGCATTGAACATTCTATTGATCACTGTTTCAAACTTAGGCATCTCATTCAAGATTTTATTGACAATAATTCACTTAAGCTACATATTCCATCTGCTTCTAAATCGGTCAATGATAACAAAAATCTCAAAATATTCAATGACCCTTTGCCTAAGCATGATACACAAGCTTCTGATTCTTTTGTTAATCATACATATCATATTGTGCCCTCTCCTTCATCGGGCCCCTTGATTTTCTTTTCACTTTTGTTGATGCATCACCACCAACCATTAAATTTTCTGATCACGATTACCATGCAACATTCTTTTTTGATTCAAACACATTAATGCTTCTATAGGTTCATACACTGTCAATAATACCATGATATATCCAGAGGCTCTTATCAAGGTGTGCTCTATTGCACTTCTTATGGCTATCAAATGTCTAATATTTGCTATTACATATCTAGTTCCTAATTCTTTTGGCTACATTTAACTGCCCATTACAGTTGGGCCTCTCACCATGCTTGTGCCATTCGTTGTGGTATCTTCAATCAAAGGTTGTGACATGTTCTTACGTATCCCTTGGCTCCACATCGCTCAAGTTATTCCCTCTATGAATCATATGTGTCTTAAATTAATTTACAATAAACAAGTTGTCACTATTAAAGGCGTTCCACCATGCACACCATTGCCTCTACCTCCTTTTGACAACATTCTTTCACCAACTTTCGATTTTAGGTCTCCTAGAGCTCTCAAATCTAAGGCATATTTTACACATACTTCTCCTATCCACACATGTCCTACTTCGTGATGCTCTCGTCCTCATAGGTCCGCTAGTCCATCTCATCAGCATAAATCCCTTACTCGAGAAATCCCTTCACATAGGTTTCCACCACCTCCTTCACCTTATAGGTATTCTTCACATAAGTGCTCATTAAGTCCTTCACCACATATGTATCCTTCACATGTACATCATTACTATTATACTCCACCAATCTCAGAGCATCGTCACACACCTTTATCTCCTCAGACATCAGGTGGAGCATCCTTGCCCTTCACTCTCATTGTATACCTTACTTTTCATCACACATTTG
This sequence comes from Taxus chinensis, assembly GCA_019776745.2. NCBI lineage: Eukaryota > Viridiplantae > Streptophyta > Pinopsida > Cupressales > Taxaceae > Taxus > Taxus chinensis. Next base: position 847,104,037 of record CM034148.1, on the reverse strand, counting down.
GGGCCCGGGACACATGCTTTCTCCCCCCTTTAATCATTTCCAATTTTTTCTAATCTCTACACATACACATTACGTTGTGTGCTTTACATCTAGTCACTGGTACACATCCCGATACAAGAATTTTATCATCATTACCATATGAAACACTCTAGTTCCGCGATTCATACTCAACTGTTGAGGGTCTAAATTTGATATGAACCTCACCACATTCACCTTCTATGCTCTACGCTTCATGATCTATCTTTCTAGCACACATTTACAAACCCATTTCCCAATGATACACTCTTGTTCTATGGTTCATTCATGATTGTTGAGGGTTCTTTTATAAATTAACCTTGTCTCATACATATCCATTGGGGGGCATGTTGCTCCTCTCATATTCACACTTTGCATACCATTCCATCACACTCATTCACAACATAATGCATATCTTGGTTGCACTTACTCTTGCTTGCTTATACTTACATGTACACTTTATTTCCCATGCTAAAACGAATACTTAGTATGTCAATATATTTTTATATATACACATGCGTGTTCACTTGATCTCTAGTCATGAATGCATATCTATTACAGGTCTTTACACACTGTAATGATGCTTGACATTGTACCTCTTACCAGTCCCACCGAGGCTCCTAGGGGAATCTACTTTCTCACACATTACAAGTGCTATTATTTCATCATATAATTGTTATCCAAATCCACCCCCAGGGTTGAATTGATAACATACATCAGAATCCTCGAGTTCCAGGCAAATGGATGGATTCAGGGCAAAAATCATGTTTCTAGGGTCCCCTCAGAAATTTTTCTAACTCTCCTGTCCAAGTTGAAAAGAGCAAGCTCTGAGAAAATGTGAAAAAGTTGTAGAAAATAAGCTTAGGCAAGGAAAAATTGTGAAAATCGGCTAAGTCCTTGTCCTAGGAACAGTTGGAACATTCGGGACACCAAGGCGTGGTTCGGCCGAAACGCCTCCAGGCGGCCCACGAAGTAGTTGGGACATTTAGGCTGCAAGGGACGTGAAGGATGCGAAAAGGTGAAGCGGCCGAGAGCAAAGGAAGCCATTTCGGGCGGTTCGGAAGAATTTGTCCCGCGCAACACTGGGACATTTGGGACAAGTGGGACAAAGGGACGCGAAGGACGCGGAAAGCCGGAGGAGCCGAAAGCCAATCAGATCATGCCACGTGTCACAAGTAGAAACGGGACATGGAAGCCCATTTCAAGTGGATCGGAAGATTCTGTCCCGCGAAGCACTAGGACATCTGGGACAAAAGGACGCGGTGGACGCGAAAGAGCCGGTAGACCCGCATACCAACCAGATCATTACACGTGTCACAAGGAGAAAGGTCCAAAGGTCAAAGGGAATTTTTTCAAGCTCTAACCCGAGCCAATAAAAAGAGGACACGTGTCCAAAAAAGCAGAGAAGGAGAAAGATTCACACAACTAATCAATGCATGCCACGTGTCATCCAGGTGGCAGAGCGCGGGAAGAAATTTAAAAATTCGTTTTCACCTGTTTTGTGCCCTAGATCTTCAGATCTCCATATATTTCGATCCAGAGCTCAGATTGGCACGTTCTTTATATCAACGGAAAGCTTGTGAAATTCTCTACATGATTCTGGGGTTAATCTCGAGTTTTGGTGTAGTCTGGAGAGAGAAAATTAAGAAACAGCTCTGACGCGTGTTCATGGCCAGAAGTGACATTTCAGCGACCAGATTTAATGCAGAATGGGTCGCATTCTCCTGTAATCTGGTCAAAATAACAGGGTATGGGTTTGCAAGGTTCCCCCATGCTATTTTAATGCAACTGCAGTCAAGGAAGGATGGGCTCCCATGTTCCATATGTTTTCTGTCCCCTGGGCTTGACCCTTGCACTAAAAAAGCCAGATTTGGCTCATTTCTAAGGGAGGAACATTTTTTGGCATAACAGAGTTCTTCTTTCACCTCCAGCAAGTGATTGATATAAGAATCAGACCTCTCCAAAGGATTGTAACAGTTTTTACCTCTCTGAGGTTGTAATGCAGTGATTTTGACACTGGGAATGATAATGCAAGCTTTGTGAATGATTTTCAATCCTTTATTTGTATTATTTGCTTCATTTCAAATCATAAATTATACCTTATCAGTCTGTGTATGTTTTATGTTGTAAACTTTGGTCTGTGTCTATTTGCTTGATAGAAATGTTTCACTACTCCTTTTGGTGCATCACCACCTTTAGTTAGTTTCATATCTTTTGCATTTCTATCCCTGTCTCCTTGCAGTTTAGAGTAGGATTAGGATCTGAACCTCTGTAGTTTTACAAAATATAGATCTAAATCAGAGGAGTTTGAGGAAACAGCCTCTAATCTGGAGATTCCTCTCTCAGTTTCACAAGTCCCCACACTTGGAGAGAGGTTTCCATGTTGTGCAATCACATTGGATGCTAGAGTGATCAACCTAGAAGCCTGATCTGCATCCAGGGGTGTTGTGAGTCTGCAACAACAGTTTTGGCACGCCTGGTGGGACACTAGAGGTCTCATTTTTATTGCAGCAAAGTTGATAGTGTCCCTATTGCAGATCAGGCTTCTAGGTCTAGAGTTGGAGCTGGTTCAGGAGTAAAGCACTGCAATGGTTCAGGAGTCTTGGAGCTGGTTCTATCACAAACTGAAATTAGTTGTGTATTGCACTTCATGAGCAATTTGGAGAGAAGGGAGACAACTTGTCTCTTTTGGAGCAGCTGACGACTATCAAGAGAGCTCCCAATGAGCAGCTGGCCGATTTCAACTTCAGATTTCAAAGGTCTTGGGATAGGATTCCAGTGGCAGTCAGGCCAACAGTAGAAGGTGCTTTTCTATATTACCTTAAAGCTTTGAATTCTGATATTTCTATGTTAATTTAGTCCATGGGAGGCACAACAATCCCTATGGCTTATAGCATTGCCATTAGAGCCGAAAACTGTCTTATTCAAGCTGGTAAACTGGCTCCTAGGCCTCCCATGCCCTTGTATCCAAACTTAGAAAATCCAAGCGCTAGTCAAGCACCCAATTTGGATCCTTCTCCCACTCCTAGAAATCAGAGTTCAAATGAAGCTTCCACTTCATCTCCAAGTACCCCAAATGAGCTTCAAGAGGTCATGAAGCAATTGCAGAACCTAGGCAATGAGCTAGTCACTCTCAAGAGGCAACAAGCCCAAGGTTTCAGACCTTCTTATCAACCCCAAGCTCAGCCTAATAGGCAGCCATACCAACCACAAAGACCACCTAATCCAGCTGCAAATATGAACCAAAGTCAAAGCCAAGTAAGGCCTCCTGCCAATAGACCATTCTAGCCCTATAATCCAAATGCCATATCTGCCTCTAAGGCATTAGTGCCAACACAAAACAACATTGCTCAGGAATATGACTGGTGCTTTCCATGCAACGAGCCTCATAACCAATCCATGTGTTTCAATGGTGCTCTCAATCAAGCACTAATGGTGACAACTACTGGTGTGGAGGGTGAGGGAAGTCAAGGAAACAACCAACAACCAGAAACATTCCAACAGCAATCAGCCCCAAATGACACCACATTGGTGAACTGGCAAGCAGAAGATTTTTGTGGCATGAATCAGGCAGTTTCTCAAGGTTTTGCAGCCAACACAAGGTCAAAGAGGATGAACTTGGGTGAAGAACAACCATTAGCCCCACCCAATCCATAACCTTCCATGGCTCCACAAATGATTGGCAAGCAAAGTCCAGTTTCAAGTGCACAAAGACAACCAAGAACAGCCCCTAGGCCAACTCAAATGCCAGCTGTTGCTGCCCACGTGCAAGGGGTGAATGTGCAAACCAAGGGACAAAAAAAGGATACTTCATCCCCGTTCAATATCATTGAACAGATGAAGAAGACTAACGTCAATATATCAATGTGGGAATCCCTATCCATCCCAGGACAAAGAGATCTGCTGCAAGCTGCCATGAAGGACTGGCCAATTTCAAATCAGCGGGTTCAGATGCAAGACAAAGTGCTTACAAATGCTGCCCAGCCTGAAGGAAGTCATGGAGGACAACAAGGTAAAATGTTGAAGCCCCCTCCTTTCTATGTTTCATTAATCATTGGAAATCAGCTAGTGCACAATGGCATGATAGACTCCGGGGCAAGTAACTCGGTAATGCCTAAACAAATAGCTGATCAGCTAGGGCTGCAATATGAAACAATATCCAAAGGGGTAGTGCAATTGGATGGGACAACAGTAGAAACCGTGGGAGTAATTAAAGGTTTGAATCTTACCTTGCATACATGCCCCAATGTTACCGTTTTATAAGATGTGTCAGTGATAGATTTGCCACCACTCTTTGCCCTATGTTTATCAAGGGATTTCACAGCCAAAATTGGAGGCTACTTATTTGCTGATTGGTCACACATGTTGTTCAGAACAAGATATGGTACTAAGGTCACAATCAGATCCGAACCAATTGCAAACTTTCATATTGAACCTTACACCCCAAGTCCGATTAATGCCAATTGCTCAGCATTTGATCAAGAAGATCACCCTAGTATTGATGAGGCTGACACCAAGGTTGGAAGTATCCCAGACCTAAATCTTGATGAATGGGCAAACAAGATACATGCTTTTGATCCCTATCAAGAAGTAGAAGAATCTGAGCCGGGAGTCTATTGTATACACGAAGAAAATCAACCTGTTCCTAGCATCACCAAGCCAAGCCATAATGATGACAACGAGGTATGGCAGCTGTTTTTTGATGGATCAAGGAGTAGGCAAGGTGCAGGAGGTGGAGCCATGCTTGTTTCACCTCAAGGAATAAAGTACTATTCAAATTTTAGATTTCAATTTGCCTGCTCCAATAACACTGATGAATATGAAGCCTTGGTGCAAGGGATGCATTGGGCAATCAAGAGAAAAATAAAGAATCTGCAAGTCTTTGGGGACAGTGAATTGATTGTAAATCAGGTCAAGGGACGACAAGCTGCCAAAAATGATCTACTCAAGTGCTACAAGAACAGGGTGTGGGACCTCATGGAAGATTTTGAAGGTTTTGGCATCGAATCCATTCCCAGGAAAGAGAATCAAGCCGCTGACAGGCTTGCAGCAGTAGGGGCAGCCTTTGACATTACGAAAAGCATTCAACAAGACAAGGTACAGCCGAACATCCACATGATTGTGAGGCCTTCAGTGCCAGATAACAATGTCAGCTGGCAAGTGTTTGAGAATGACCAACAAATTGTTAATTTCCTACAAGAAGAAGTTGAATTCTCAGCTAGGAATCAGGACAGATTAGAGCAGCAGTATGGGGATCAAGTAGTGCAGCTGCAGACAAACAAGCTTCCCAAGGGTTTAGTAACGTTGGAGTCTATCTTCAACCCTAACGACCAGTTCCGTAAGGAAAAGGCTAACATACAGGTCAAGAGAGAAGATTCAGAGCCAATTCCGATTGGGGAAGGCAAAACACTTCAAATTGGTAAAGTGGCCACTGAGTAGGAGAAATCAGATTTCATACAGCTTTGCCAAGAATTCCCAGATGTCTTCGTTTGGAGCTATGAAGATTTGAGAGGATTCAATCCGAATTTGGCACAACATACCATAGAATTGGATCCAGATGCTAAGCCCATCAGGCAGAAGCAGAGACCTGTTAACCCTCACATTGAGCCTCTAATGAAGAAAGAGCTAAATAAGCTAATAGAGGCAAGTATCATCTTCCCCATCAAACACTCAAGCTGGGTCGCCAACTTAGTCCCAGTCAGAAAGAAAAATGGAGAGATCAGGTTGTGTGTCGACTTCAGAGATTTGAATAGAGCCTCTCTCAAGGATCATTATCCACTCCCTTCCATGGAGCAAATATTGCAGGTTGTAGCTGGTTCAGAGAGATTCTCTCTCTTAGATGGCTACTCAGGCTATAATCAGATTATGGTGAAGGGAGAAGACCAATTCAAGACAGCCTTCACAACTAAATAGGGCTCATATGCTTACAAGAAGATGCCATTTGGGCTGTCCAACACTGGTGCTACCTTTCAAAGGGCAATGGACATGGCATTCAAGGGGTTAATCAATAAAATAGTTTTGATATATCTTGATGATATCACTGTCTTCTCAAAGAATGCAGCAGACCATCTCTTTCACCTCAGGCAAGTGTTTCAGAGGTGTAGAAAGTTCGGAGTGTCATTGAATCCCAAAAAATGCATATTCCTGGCTCATGAGGGAAAAATTTTAGGCCATATTGTCTCGAAAGAGGGGACTGGCAATTGATCTAGAGAGAGTTGAAGCCATAAGAGCACTACCATTGCCAAGTCACCAGAAAGCTCTTCAAAGCTTATTGGGAAGGATCAATTTTTTCCGCAGGTCTATCCCAGATTTTGCAGCCCTTGTCAAGCCCATCACCAAAATGTTAAAGAAGAGCATGGCTTTTAAGTGGACAACAGAAGGCAAGGAGAGTTTTGAGGCAATCAAAGAAGCTATCTCTCAAGCACCAACTCTCATTAACCCAGACTTCTCCAAGGATTTCATCCTCTATGCATTTGGAGGTGATGACACTATTTCTGCCATTCTAGTACAGCAGAACAAAGATAATGATGAGTATCCGATTGCCTTTTTCAGCTAGAGCCTAGATGACTGCGAGGTGAGGTACTCTTTTTATTGAAAAGCAATGTACTTGCAGTAATCAGAAGCTTGAAGAAATTCAAGCATTTAGTCTCAAACAACAAGGTCCAATTGCTGGTCTCACATGCTGGAGTTAAGGACTTCCTCCTCAACAAGGATTTGAATGAGGAAAAGGGCAGGTTGGGATCACCCATGTCATGGAATATGATATTGATATCAAGATCACCAAGCTGGTAAGAGGGAAAGGGCTGTGTGAGCAGCTGGGTTTTGGGGAAGCAAAAATAAGTATGCAACAAAGAAGAAACTGTTTTGACAGTCCAGGACAACCATGAGCCAAGTGGCAATCATGAAGAAGACAATGCTTCCCCCACTCCTTGCTGGACCCAAAAATATTATGCACTTCCTAGGCACAGACCTATGCCCTCCAGAGATGAACAAGACCCAAAGGAGACACTTCAGGTTGCAGGCTGTTTCGTATGCCATTGTTGATGGAGTTTTGTTCAAGAAAGATGTGAATGGAGTGCTGCTGAGATGCATCAGCATAGGTCAGATTTAAAAGGTGTTGGAAGAGTTTCATGGTGGACCAGCTGGTGCCCATTTCGCACCAAGAGTGACAACTCTAAAAATCATGAAGGCTGGTTATTATTGGCCTAAAATCTTCAGTGATTGCTATGCATGGATCAAGAGGTGTAAGAATTGTGCATTCTTCACAGGAAAAGAGAGACTTGTTGCCCTTCCATTGCATCCAATCTCAGTTGACCAGCCATTCATGCAATGGGGTTTGGACTTCATCGGAGTCATTAATCCCAATTCAAGCCAAGGGCACAAATGGATTTTGACAACCACAGGACTATTTCACCAAATGGACAGAAGCAAGTAGCACTCAAAGAGGCGAATGAGTCTAACATCTTAGAATTTTATGAGGGGGATAACAATGGGTGTACCTACTACAATAATCTCTAATAATGCATTGGCATTCATTGGATCTAAGGTGACTGAGTGGGCTGTCAAGAACGGTATTTACCTAAGCACTTCATCGAACTATTACCCTCAGGGTAATGGCCAGGGCCGAGTCTACAAACAAGAACTTGTTGAGGATCATTAGGAGGACTCTTGATGAGAATTAGAGGTCTTGGCATACCAAGCTGAAATCAGCCTTATGGGCTGATAGGATCACTCCCAAAAGATCCACAGGTAACTCTCCATTCAGGCTTGTCTATGGAAGAGAGGCAATCTTGCCCATGTCACTTGAGTTGCCAACATTGGAACTCATGAAGCAGCTGGAGTTGCTGGAATTCGAGCCCATGGAGGTGAGGTATGCAGAGTTGATGGAGCTGTAAGAGATCAGAAATCAGGCATCCCAAGCAATGGAAAAAGGATCAAGCTTTGATCAAGAAGACCTTTGATAGGGAAGGCCAAAGATAGATCTTTTCAAGTTGGAGATCTAGTGTTGAAATGGGATGTGGACAGAGAAAAACCGGGAAGGCATTCAAAATTTGATGCCATTTGGAGTGGCCCATACATGGTCACAAAGTGCGAAGAACAACAATGCTTTCCAATTGGCCTCATTGAATGGTGAAGAACTGCAGATTCCAATCAATGGAATCTATCTCAAGCGTTGCTTCTAGAGGGAATTTGCACTACCTCTGTAAATATTAGATTAGATTTTCTTTCCTCCAAGTGTTTGTGCACATTGTTTTGCTGTAGGTTTGTTTTTGTTTTCCCTAAGTGCTTTGGCACAACTTGCTATCCATGGAGATGTTTTGCAGTCCCTTGCTTTCATCAGGTGACTTTCCATCTTCCTCCTTGCACATTCTGAGTTAGTTGAGGTCCTAAATAGAATATTTGATGACTCCATGCCCAATGGACTGCTTCAAGCTATTGGTCTTTTCACCTAGCAGGCAAGGTATCCCCGCTGAGTCGCCAAATTGTTATCCAAAATCCACCCCCAGGGTTGAATTGATAACATACATCAGAATCCTCGAGTTCCAGGCAAATGGATGGATTCAGGGCAAAAATCATGTTTCTAGGGTCCCCCTCAGAATTTTTTCTAACTCTCCTGTCCAGGTTGAAAAGAGCAAGCTCTGATAAAATGTGAAAAAAGTTGCAGAAAATAAGCTTGGGCAAGGAAAATTTGTGAAAATCGGCTAAGTCCTTGTCCTAGGAACAGTTGGAACATTCGGGACACCAAGGCGCGGTTCGGTCGAAATGCCTCCAAGCGGCCCGCGAAGCAGTTGGGGACATCTGGGCCGCAAGGGATGGTGAAGGACGTAAAAAGGTGAAGCGGGCCGAGAGCAAAGGAAGTCATTTCGGGCGGTTCGGAAGAATTTGTCCCGCGCAGCACTAGGACATTTGGGACAAGTGGGACAAAGGGGACGCGAAGGATGCGGAAAGCCGGAGGAGCCGAAAGCCAATCAAATCACGCCACGTGTCACAGGCAGAAAACGGGACATGGAAGCCAATTTCGAGCGGATTGGAAGATTTTGTCCCGTGAAGCACTAGGACATCCGGGACAAAAGGACGCGGTGGACGCGAAAGAGCCGGTAGACCCGCGGACCAACGAGATCATGACACGGTGTCACAAGGAGAAAGGTTCAAAGGTCAAAGGGTGTTTTTTCAAGCTCTGACCCAAGCCAATAAAAAGAGGACACGTGTCCAATGAAGTAGAGAAGGAGAAAGAATCACGTGACCAATCAATGCATGCCACGTGTCATCCAGGTGGCAGAGCCGCGGGAAGAAATTTAAAAATCCGTTTTCACCCTGTTTTGTGCCCTAGATCTTCAGATCTCCATATCTTTTGATCCAGAGCCTCAGATTGGCACGTTCTTTATATCAACAGAAAGCTTGTGAAATTATCTACATGATTTTGGGGTTAATCTCAAGTTTTGGTGAAGTTTGGAGAGATAAAATCGAGAAACAGATCTGACACGTGTTCATGGCCAGAAGTGACATTTCAGCGACCAGTATTTAATGCAGAATGGGTCGCATTCTCTTGTAATCCGGTCAAAATAATAGGGTATGGGTTTGCAAGGTTTCCCCCATGCCGTTTTAATGCAACTGCAGTCAAGGAAGGATGGGCTCCCATGTTCTGTATGTTTTCTGTCCCCTGGGGGCTCGACCCTTTGCACTAAAAAAGCCAGATTTGGCTCATTTCTAAGGGGAGGAACATTTTTTGGCATAGAAGAGTTTCTTCTTTCACCTCCAGCAAGTGATTGATACAAGAATCAGACCTCTCCAAAGGATTGTAATAGTTTTTACCTCTCTGAGGTTGTAATGCAGTGATTTTGACACTGGGAATGATAATGCAAGCTTTGTGAATGATTTTCAGTCCTTTGTTTGTATTATTTGCTTCATTTCAAATCATAAATTATACCTTATCAGTCTGTGTATGTTTTATGTTGTAAACTTTGGTCTGTGTCTATTTGCTTGACAGAAATGTTTCACTACTCCTTTTTGTGCATCACCAACCTTTAGTTAGTTTCATATCTTTTGCATTTCTATCCCTGTCTCCTTGCAGTGTAGAGTAGGATTAGGATCTGAACCTCTGTAGTTTTGCAAAATATAGATCTAAATCAGAGGAGTTTGAGGAACCAGCCTCTAATCTGGAGATTCCTCTCTCAGTTTCACAAGTCCCCACACTTGGAGAGAGGTTTTCATGGATTGCAATCACATTGGATGCTAGAGTGATCAACCTAGAAGCCTGATCTGCATCCAGGGGTGCTGTGAGTCTGCAACAACAATAATACTTCCTACTCTTACTAACACACTATTTTACATTGATAAATACATGTTTTGACATACTTTTTATCTTTCTAACATGGTAAATAGCTACTTCATGTGCAAAATTTCCCTTGCAAGACTATATGTCACCGTGGTTGTTTGCTACATCTTGTTTGAAATTATTTTTTATTGTATGCCATTGTTTGTGAGCTATGCCCTATGTCTTATTTGATCATTGTTTGTATGCTTTTTGGCCGCTTTGACCTTGATTTTATTATGTCATTGTGAGCGATGTCCCATGTTTGAAACCTACTTTTCGAGGTTTATCTTGCATGCACATTTGCTAGTTATATTGTTTTTCTATGACACACTTGCTACTTTTGTTACTAGCACATGTATTTAGCCACTTTGTTTGCACGTGCCTTGGTTTCTACCATGCACATCCCCTACCCCTTACAAGTATCAATTCAGATCAACGTCAAGTCCTCTTTTTTGGGCCACACACTCCTATCGATGTCGCATGCACCCAAATGAGGTGGGCATACATTAGGTGAATAAATCACCCCATACAACTATTGGTACAACAATATTGTCACACAGGAAATAATAGTTTGATATTATATTCAGCATGAATTACAATCAATACTAAGGCTAATAAATAGCCATAGAAATAGAAAACCGACCTCCTAAAAAACCAGGAAGTCACATAACCAAACAACCCGTTAATATCATTACGGGTATAACAAAAATATATTGTTGAAAACAATATAACAAACCTATATTATTAATAATGAGTTACAATGTAACTCATATTAATAATATTATAATATATGCACTTATTAATAATGAGAGCACTATAATATTTTCGTTACATTCCCCCCCTTAGTGTGAACATGGGGGAAAAACACCATCTTCAACCAAGTAGCATGCCACTCCGTAGCCTACACATTGTCTCAATCCTCAACACTAACTATGGGAACTACATCATCCAGGGACCGTTCAACCTATTAGATGAATACATGAATTGGGACCGTTCAACCAATTCACATCAACCATCAAATCAGTCTGATCAAGAACACTTCCTGCAATAGTATCAATGGTAGAAATCATTATCATCACAGGGGACACACAAGCACTGCATTGTGCATAGGAACAGGGATGCTCATCTATTCTTATTCATCACACAAGACACAAATATTTCACTAAAGCAGTTTGTGGCCTCTTAGGTAGTGACGGACTCGAGGACGCTGATTGTCCTCCTGCCTCCATTGCCTCCATCCTCCAATGCGAGGATAGATGCTCAATACAAATAATCTTCATCACTAGAGTAATTAATAGGTTCATTGTCACTTGCAGGATTAGAATAATCATCCCAATCTTCTTCACCAGCTAAAGCCTTTTGTTCCAACTTATCATCTAAGATATCTTGAGCTCTTTTCTTACAATTCACAAAACCATGTCCTGGTTGTTTACAGTAATGACACAAAAGACGTTTCTTTGACGATACAAACTTTTTTTTTACCTTTCTGGAATGATGATTTATTGTTTGCAACCATGACAGTTGACTATGTTCTTGTACAGACCTTTTAATTTTTTCTTCCCCTCATCAAGCAACGAGGAAATTAAATTTTCCAAACTAGGATTGATCTTACTAAGAGTAAAAACAATACTCGAATATTCTTTTGGCAAACTATTTAGTAAGATTGCTTTAGCATCTTCTCCATCTACCTCTATTTTTATTCCTGCTAATTGATTTAAAATGGATCAAAACTTACTGATATGTTGAACCATATTGTCATTTTTCTCCCATCTTTAGCCCAAAAAGTTTTTGCTTCAACACCATTGTTGCACTGCCTGCTTGAGATCCAAATAACTTGTTCAATGTCACCCAAATGTTATTAGATGACTTGGTTAGATCAATATGATGCAAATATGCATCAGAAAGATCAAGGGAGACCAATAATTGCTATTGCTTTCCAATCCTTACTTTTCCATTTCACCGCTTCATCAGCATCATTCAGTTTTTTAATTTTTCCTTCGACAATGTCCCATAAGTCTTTATCAATCAATTGTAATTAGGTTCGTACTTGCCATGTGATCAAATCTTTCAATTACATTTATCTTTTCCATTTTGAAATTCCACAAAAATTGGGAAACTTGAACCAGACAATAATAAAATCTTTATAGTGACAAAGATACTTGATTTTAATAAAGGAAATATATAAGAACTTGACAGTTAACCGACTCATCGATATAAGCTAGCAGATTTTGGAATGATAGGATTTAGAATACAGTATCGCTCAACCAAAATTTCATTATTCAGACATATGCTAAAACTGACTGTGAGTTTTCATGCTCCATCCATAACATCTGCTCATTCTCGATTTGTAAATCAGACGACAGGTTGGAGACAAGTGAAACTCAGTGCCATCATCATTAATCTAATGCTATTTAATCTTCCGCATACATATATAAAATCTTAATCTCTTCAAATCAGTGAGATCGGATATGGCGTTTTATATTCACTCTTTCCTTCTACAAAGATGGATTGCTTTCTGATTTGTAGTTCAAGTTGAAGGTGATCACGTTGTCCTGAAAGGAAATTTCTAATGGAGGACAACAAATCTAATGAAAATACAAAGAGATCAACATAATGGAATTCGTGAATGTGCCTCTTGCAGAACACTAGTCTTCTCCTCTTTGAGTGCTAGCGTGTTGATCAATCTTGTGAAGCGCTAATAATATGGACCAGGCCGTAATTTACTCATTTGTTGACTTCACATCTTGCTTCGGTGTTGGATTGGAGCACGGTATGTGAGATTTTAAACACATCTGTCCACCATATCTGTCCACCTTTAGAGTAGCCAACGTCCTTTCACGCATGAGTATATGACTGTCAATTGTATGCAGTCAAATTAGTCTCCTTTAGCTCACTACTGCGCGAAGGTACCCATGCCAAGCACGCTCTGATACCAAATATTGGTACAACAATATTGTCACACATGAAATAATAGTTTGATATTATATTCAACATGAATTACAATCAATACTAAGGCTAATAAATAGCCATGGAAATAGAAAACCGACCTCCTACAAACCAGGAAGTCACACAAACCAAACAACCCGTTAATATCATTACGGGTATAACAAAAATATATTGTTGAAACAATATAAGCAAACCTATATTATTAATAATGAGTTACAATGTAACTCATATTAATAATATTACAATATATGTACCTATTAATAATGAGAGCACTATAATATTTTCCTTACAACAACAACTTAGAGCTACAACACATTATAATACAACACATAATCATAATAGACTAACACAGTTACAGAATGACCCAGAATCTGACTTGGGTCCTCAACACAACACAGACACCAACGTTTCGGCTCAAATATGAGCGAATGTGTCCCTCCCCTACACGCTAATGTCTAGGGGCAGATAAAATCAATTTCTTAGATCAGTATGGTTCACACAAGGCCTTCCGAGTAGTTTGATAGTATCAGACACAATTCTCTAGCAAATAAAATGACAATTTATCTCCTACATTCAATTCAATTGGTACAATTTTAAAAAAATCAGGGACAACACGAATAAAATAGGGACACACCATCTGCAATGGTGTTTATTGAGAAGAGTCCATGAAAGGAGAGTAAACACATAGACCTCTCTCCTCAACAGCTTTCTCTTTGGCATGATATTTCCCAAAAAACTTGCACTTGGCGCGAGATCGCTCAAAAAAACTCATTCTTGGTGCAAGACTGCCCAAAAAAATTGCTCTTGGCATGAGATCGCCCAAAAAAACTCGCTCTTCACATCATTTTTAAGACACTTTTCTATCCTTTTACACTCTTCTACATTAGGTGCACACTTTCCTTTTATACACTTTTACATACTTGTGCACATTCTTCTTTGATTTATCATATAGGGGACTTTGAATATATTCTTGCTCTTCTTTTTACAGGTTCGTCCTTACAAGAAGTAACGAAAACAAGCACAACAATAGGTACAACATGGTATAACACATACACATCACCCCTAGGGTCACTTTCTCTTCCTAGTTTCCACGCTTCATTTTTGCATAATTCCACGCTTCACTTATCCACTCAACACATTCTTTGCCACACACTCTACATGGTTATCAAGTACGCATCTCTTATCTACTTTATAGTATTGAGTACTTCACTCAACAGCATAAAGTGGGGGCAAATGTAGACATAAAATTACGCACTTGGGTACATTTTTAGGTCCTAAACACATACTAACATTCATATAATTCCTAAGTAAGAAAAACTAGTAATTGATGACTATCGTTGGCCTTTTGTCTTTGTTTCTTGATTTGCTATTTGGCCTTACACACCCTATAACACATTTGATATTTTACTTATTTATATTTTATGGCTCCAAACACTAGCGCCTAACTAGGATAGGAGCACCCAGGCGCCCCTAACACTTTTCCACCTTACTCACTTCTTTTGGGTATCTTTTATCTCTTGGGCATCTTTTTCACTTGTGGGTCGGCCTTCCAATCGTCAATTACAAAATTCAATCAAGGGAATCATATAAATACATAGCTATGTGTTCAAAATCAAGGACCAAGCACTAAGCATATACTATCATCACCTAAGCTTGCATCCAAAGGAACATAAAGCATTTTAAGGCATCCATTCAGAGGAACAAGGGCAATGCATTTTCTGCATACACAACATAGGAAGGGGAAGTTCTTTATTCCATCCACACATTTTACTACGTTGCTACATCTAGCTACAACCTGCTATCAAGTGCACTTGCACAATGACGTCCTAGGGCATGATTCTTACACACACTCACCAGAACTACATGGGGTTTGAGATGTAGTGCAACACTCTGTTGGCTAGATTTTATGCATACCTAAAAACCTAGGTAGTCATGAGATAAATCTCCCTCATTTACCGATGAGGCTCCCATGTAAGATGTTTATCAATTTAGTGGGTATGAATCCTAATAACTATTTTTGGGGTTTTACTTTAATTACAAAGCTCATGAACCATAGCTAAGAAATTCTGTAGCAAATAAGCAGTTGTTATGAAGTATTTTCAGAAGGGGGAAATAATGGAATTTGGGAAAGAAGAAAGGAAGATATGTAATTCAACCAATAGTTTTCAGAGTTGGTCTCATACACATAGATAAAATAAACAAGTAGATTTCATAATATACGGAAGTAAAGGAAAAGAAAATGAAAAGCTTCTAATCTAAATCTTAGATGACACAAAGTTTATCTAAAAATCCACACAGAAGTAAGAAGTAAGGCACCGTTGACACAAATTTCTGTAGAAATCCACCTCTATTCAATTCCTCAGCTTTCACATAAATGACATTAAAGGTTACAATACAAAGTATGGAACTCAAGAATGTTGATTAACAAATTATGATCATTTACCCTGTAGGTTCTTCCTCTATTTATAGTGCACAGAGGGCAATTACAAATAGGAAACTTTCAATGAACTGCCGCATGTGGAGGTCGTGAAAAAGGGAAACAACTGACAATTTTTTCCCCTAGACTTTCTCTTTGCATGACATGCATGCTTTACAACTAAAAATAGAACCTTCTATTTTACATGTCTGCCACCTATTTCCAAGTAATTGACTTCTTCTAGTAACTTGAAGTAACGAATCTTAAAGCCAATTACCTAAGTTTTACAATTTTAATTGATTACTCAATTGTTTTGTTGGAGAAAATAAGAGAAAGAGAGAAGAAAGAAAAGAAGTTATTCCAGCTGTAACACTCTTTGTTTTGTTCTTCTTTCATACTCTGCATGTTGATTCAACCTGTATTGTACTTCCGCCTCATGAATGATATGAATGATATCTCTGCCTTGAATCTGAGATGATTTTTATCTCATATGATGTTGAATTCTATCCTTTGATTCTCACCAAATTGAATCTAGAAGCAATTGACTGTGATTTGCTTGTGGGTGTTGCCTCTGACCTGTCTTCTCCTCTTACCCTTGAAGCTTTTGCAGTTCTCCAGTATGTGCACCAGTAAAATGCTTGTTGTAAACAATTCAAACAAACTCATCACCCTTTTATTTTTAATTACATAGGGGCAATTTTATATTCTAGAAATCACTCTGGGTGAAGACAAATATGAGTAAACTCAATGTGGGCTTCAACTGGAAGATTGGGAGCACATGCATCTTCTGAAAGGAATTTTCCATGCAATGACTTCCACATAATTTTTTTTTGTAAACTTCTAATTTTTGTGTGAAGTATGAAGGAAGAGCAACATGAAAAATAGAGATGGAAGACAACTAATATTCATGCTTCAATTTTGCAAACTCCCTTTTAAAATTGTGTTAAACTTCATAAGTCATGGCAACGTAAAAAATGACATGGAAGGCAACTTATTTGAAATTGAGTTTTGTGAAAAAGTTAGCGTGAGAAGGCAGCTGATTCGCACGACTTACATTAGCTTTTTCCACTTAAGTTTGGCGTAAAAAACATGAAGTCATGGCAACAAAAAAGTGGAAGGAAGGCAACAATTTAGATGGGCAACATGTATTAACTTTTTCTACTTACTTTTGCGAGAAAAACATAAAGTTACAATAGTGAAAAAGTGGAAGGAAGGTAACAGTTTATATTGGCAACTTGTATTAGCTTTTTCCACTTACTTTTGCGAGAAAAACATAAAGTTATGGCAACGAAAAAACTATAAGCAACATGCAACTTGCAAAATTCACGATTTCACTTATGCTTGGCATGGAAATTCATCACTAAATGTAGCGTGGAAAACAATAAGTCATGGCAGCGTTGAATTTAGACGTGAAGGGCAACTCTAAAAACCACGACTTGTATAAAAACTTCATCTTTGGATAATTACATGGAAGTTTAATGATGAGGGCAGCTTGTAAAACCGTGTTTTGGCTTTAAACTGTATTTCTTTCCATTTTGGATTTTTGGTGAAGAAAGCACAAGTGTAGAATAAAATTTTCCATTTTTGGAAAGGGTCCGGGAAGATGTAGCAGCAAAAACTTGCAAGTGCCATAAATTTCACTTTGCTGCTCCGTTTTAGGTGTCGTATTTTCTCGAGCTCTATGCATTAGTGGCAATATTCTTCTTATCTTCATAAAATCCATTATTGCACCTTTTTGGACAAAACAACCTCTTGTAATCTCCTGAAGGAACCTTGAGTTCTTGTTACCTTTAGGCAAATTAACAAGCAGTTAGAAAACTAGATAGCTTTTCAAAACCCTTGGCCCGGGAAAAGGTCTGACAGGAAGAATGAATAGGCTACGGGAATTGTCAGACGGAAAACAAAGAAAGACAAAAAGAAAATAAAAACAAAACTCGAAAGAAGATGCAGACAATTGCTCGAAAAATTTCTCCAATTAGCTGATCTGCAAAAATTCTTCCCCCCGGGTGAATGTTCTGTGGTAATAATGATGGGGTGAAGTGCTTTATATAACCCAAATCCTCTAATTTTAGCTCAATCTATTTTTAAAAGAACTTTATTTATTTAATATAAATAAATAAAACGTTTGTAGACAAGGTCTGGCAAAGGAATTGAGTGAGCTTCATCATGTGGGTACTTAGTGAATTTGGCTTTTATGACTCTCTGGGGATACCTTAAAGCAATGCAAGCAACTGCATGCAAAACAAAACACAAAACATGACCGGTTACTTGAAAAGAACGATTTTTTAAAAAAGGGGTAGTCCCAGATTTCAGGGTGAAATCTTGGGGACACCACACTCGGTTGTAAGTTCACTCTCGGGGTGACCATCGGGGTTAGTCCGACTCCCCATTTTGCATCTTGCTTTTTTTGGATTTGATGTGGTTTGTGGGATTTTGCAGGTTACAGGTACCATTGGTAATCAAAGAGCGACACACAGGCGATCAACAGGGAATATTTGTGACACTTGTATGACATAATAAAAATCAGGTTCTGACTATTTGCACAGTCATGAGCGCCTAGTAGTAGTCTTTAGTGCCCAATCACCCCTGTCAGTTCGTGGGCGCCTATGTCCAACATCATTCGTGAGCTCCAGAATTTATCATGAGCATTTGTGACAGCCTTCACCTCCTCTTCAACGGTTTTCCTAGCCTAGATCACTTCCAGATCAAGTGTCAATCAGCTAAGTTATTCTTTCTATATCTCTTTCCTAGGTTTTTATACTTACTTGCTTATTTGTTTGCGTCATATTGTACTTAACAGCTACATATCATAATTTAAATCAGTAACTCTACAATAGGGTTTAATAAAATCTATTTTTGTTAAATCAATCAACAGTAAAAAAAAGTCTTGATGGACGTTATAGTGCAGGTATAAAACAAGCATGGTACACCAATTCCTAATTTTTGCTTTCCAATAAAATATTGACCAACAACGGATCCTTTGTGCATGAAATCTAGCCAGAAAAGAAAAGATGTGATCTTAACCATAGTTGTGCTCACCTCTCTAGAATACTTCAACCACAAATAACATGCAAACAAAAGTTTTTATTACCAATAGTGCTGAGGGCGTCAGATTCTCTATGAAGAGTTGTCGAGGCAATTTGCCAATTGTCTTCTTCTCTACCGGAATAAGCTAAAGCTACGACCACTAATAATAAGAATATTATTATTATAAAATTTGTATTTGTAGCAAGTATGGCTAGGCAGGAATAATTATCACTTTAGGATAACAATGTATATAGCCGCAATAGATGTAGGACAATCTTATTCAAACATAAATGCAGAGTTGAAGGAGGCGGCTACACAACTATTCATTCAAACATAAATGCAGAGCTGAAGGAGGCGACTACACAACTGTTCAACATAAATGCATTGAAAAATGGACGACAAGAGTGAAGTTTGACAGGGGCTACACAACCACCCAACATGAATGCATTGACAAATGAGGCAATGAACAACATGAGTATTTCAAGAATATCTATTTTTTTATTATTTGTTACATGTTCTTCTTAACTCCACAAGATTTAAATTGTTTGTGTTGTCATTTGACCTCATGTCCGATTGTTGACCCAAATGAATAGTGCTAAGAAGCATTGATCCAATATTCACCAAAAAAACAAAAAACAAATGATAGTAAAGGACGCCAATCGACGTAAAAAACTTATAGTAAAGGACTCCGATAATAATAAAAGATGAAAGTTTTTAACCAAACACAAACTTGATAAACACATCTTATAACATTTTTGAATTAAAAAAATACATATCCAAAAATTAACATATAAAATTATACTAAATGTTGATTTGTTGAAAATCACACAATAAGAGCATGGTCCCATTGACCTGCTCCAACTCCTATTATCTTGTTGTAGATGGTCCCATGTTGATTTTTTCAACTAGCTATAAATGAATTTTGACCTGGAAATCAGGAGCTCCACATTTTTAACCCGTTAAACTTTAGAGGTGGCTAGAGAGGGGGGGCTGACAGTTTCCCCCTATTGTTTAGGTTGTTTTGTTTCCATGTGGCACCAAAAATGTATTCCCGCCACTATTTTTTGGTTATTTTAGAGAGAAATAAATTTCATATTTTAAATATGGTATAATTCTAGTAGTTAGAGGCTCTACATATGAAAGTCCATGGGACCATAAAACTTCAATGGGTTCCTAAAATATCTCACTAAAAATTGTAGAAGAAAATGGTAAAAATATGAAACCTTAAATTGGCTAAAATATTCATGAATTTTCTCAACAAAACCCAATAAAATATTTATGGAACCCGATGAGATATTTATGGAGCCCCCACTCCATAAGACCATGCCCTAACAATAACGAGAATTTTCTTGGATGCCCTGCTTTTTTATATGTTGGTTTCGCATCAATAAACCAGACCTTCATAGCACCTATTCCTTTCCGCATTATAGCGTCACCCTTTACGGGATGCTAACTCTGCCATGAACAAGAAAGTATCTCGAATAAGAATTTTGCCCCGACACTCTTTTGAATGAAATTGCATTTAACCCAAATTCTATCGTCATTTTTATAATTCCGAAACAAATATCCATTCACTTGCAGCTTTAACCATCATCGTCCGCATTCCAAGACTCAATACTTTTCTTGTATTTTCCGTTAATCAATTTGCGAACTGATCTTCATCAGACAGCACTTATCGTTTGAAACAGGTAAGGTTTTATTTATCTTTTTCCTTTTTCCATTTTGGTTCTTTCTTTTCTTCTGTAAATTAGTTTTCCTTAAATTTTACTGAATTATCTCTTCATTTGTTAAAATTCTTGCGAAGTGAACTACACAAATTGTTTGTCTCTTTGTGGGATCGAAATTTTATAATCTTTCGAGCTTGTAATTTCTTGATTTGGGGTTTCTTTCTGCTTATTTTTTGTCGTGTTAGATAATCCGGCTGAGCACAAAGATCGCGTACGATGGCGAATGTTGGGTTTTTTAAAGATGAGAAGTCTTTCTACAACTGGCTAACCGACTCCAGTAGCGGTACACTAATTTCTCTCCCTCTTCTTTACACCTGCAGTCCATTTTTCTGTTTTGGAGTTGCTCGATTTGGGAATTTGTTTTTGTTTTTTTTAATTTAGTAATTGTTTTTTAACTCAGCTTTCGGATAGATTGCCACAACATAAGGTTATCTAGTCTGTGAAATTCCACACAATATCGTCTCTTGGGTTTCACCCACATCTGGAGTTGGATGTGATAGTTTACTCAATTTTATCAGGGCTTCTAAAATTTGAACCTGGCACTATTTTACTAAAACCCAATTGCTTTTACCACTTGAGCTCATCCCATTGGAATGTTCAGTGACTTGCTTGTAGCTTAGGAACAACAGTTTATCAAATTAGCGTGAATGGTTAAAATTTTGGCATTTTTTGGGCCCCGGCAAGTCTTCAAAAACTTGTCAATTAAAATCATATGCAAGAGGCCACAAAGCGTTTTCCCTTTGAAAATAATTCAGATCTTACTGAAGAAAATCTAAATAACTAGTATTCATCTAAAGACAAATACATCTAGACACATAGTTTACATTCCATCTCACACACCGATAATTGTTATGACCAAAAACCCTATGAAATGAAATAAAATGATTTTAACTAGGTCCGTGAGATTGAACTATCTGTGGGACCACAAATGTCACAGATGCTTCATTTTCAACTATCAATAGGTGTTGAACTTTAGGACAATGTTGCTTCATTTTGAAGGTTGACTCCTCCTTCTATTGATTTGGATAAGAAATTCCCCTATATTAATTATTCACGCCTCTTAAAATAATTCTAACATGGAGTCCACATTTAAAGTCAAGGAAACAAAAATGAACTGAGCTGAAGTATTACAGCCTTTAGTAATCACTAGCAGAAGTATACTCTTTGAGAAACTGCCTCCACAGTTAAAGAAGGATAAGCATTGATTTTCCTTTCCTCTGATGTAAGCATAACAGCCAGAAAGAAAAGAAAGAGAGAAATTTTATTAATATTTGTGAGAGATACCAAGGTAGGTCAATGGGACTTAGGATTGCATACAGGTATAATATACAAGTATTACTGACACAAATACCCCAGCTCAAAACTCTTACATCTAAATCAACACTAAAGCTGGACCGGATAACCCAAGGACGGCGAACTTTAATACTGCAACTCAAGCGCTTACAAATACAATTATCGATTCAATCAAGAGATCATCTTTGTAGATTCTAAAACATCTTGCCGCACAGCCATCAGGAAGCAACTAATTCAGTAACATGGCTTGAATTAAAGTAAAATCAAGGCTGTCTGTGATCAAATACTAAAAGATCGAGGCGTGAGAGCCTGGCCATGGAGCAGATTCCACAAAACCAAAACTTTTCAAAGAGTGAGAGGGGCCAACTTTCAGAAATCAATAGTCTCAGCAGAAACAAGGTTTAGTTCATGTTTTCAGAGGTGAATGTTATGAAACCCATCAGATGCTCTGAATGCACATTCTGAACTGAGATATGCCAATCTGTCGGCAAAATATTTTGGTGTATGCAAAATAGGGTGCGTTGACAAAAGTGTGTGGGACAAAGTCCCTCCTCTATTGTGAGGGGAGATGCCCTTTAGTGAAAGCCAAAACGAACATGAGAGAATGTGTACAATATCTACACTAAGTAACTTGTGGGAGTGGGATTTTACTCCCAGAGAAAGTAATATAAGCTGAAAAGATAGAAGAAAGATATGGAAAAGTTAGATGGAAAGATAGAAGGAAAAGAGAGCTTGCATTTCAAATAAGTAAACATAGACCTTACTTTGGTTTTGTAATGTCCCCTTTTCCCAATCGAAGACCTTTGGCCCATTTTGTCAACCCAACGGCCAAAGGAAAAATATAAGGGTGACTTAAGTTATAATAAATTATTATAAAGTGCTATAAAAAAATAAAATAAAATTATTAAAGCACTTATATTAATTTATTTAGCTTAATAAAAATAAATTGTAATCCCTATGGAAAATACGATTTGCCTTAAGGGGCAAAAGTCATTGTAAAGGGATTTATTATATTTTAATCCTCCTAGAAAGGATAATGGCGACTTGGACCAAAGGGGAGTAATGAAGCCTAGGGAAGATAAAAACATAATTAATTTATGTATTTTCCCTAGAGAAATGCAACTTGCACTAGGAGGGAAATATTGTTGGGAAAAAACATTTAATATGGGAAAATATTAAATGTTTGAATAGGAAAAATCATGTGAGCTCATTGGCTGGTTTGAAGGTTGGTTGTTGGCTTTTTTCCTTTAAAAGGAAAGTCGACTTGCCTCTTCTATATTCCAGATTTTTATATGATATTTCTCTTGCATTTGAGCTTTGAGCTTTTGCAAATTATATTCTAAGGACGAAAAACCTTAGTTTATACCTCTTGTGGACGAAAACCCCAAGAGTTCTCTTGTGGATGGAAACCCCGAGGGATTGAGAGGGTTTTTCACTCAGAAATTCCCATTGATGGTAATCAGATTTTTAGTGTTATTTTCAGTCATTTCCAGCAGTGTAATTTGAAGGCATTTGAGGAATAAAATTACAGCAGTTCATCTTCTATTGGATTGACCTAGTTGGGGCAGATTTGGCTTTGTATTTTGGAGGTATTTAGATCTGATTTTAATCGTTAAACCATCTACATATTTTTGGGAAATAAGCCAATTAGTTTCATAATTTTTCAAAGAGTTTTTTTACCAGTTTTATAATCAGATTTCAGATCTGATTTCAGAGTTGATTTGACATCCGCAAATTCTGATTTTTATATGAATGAGTTCCTAAAAATATAAACAATCATCTGGGATAGAGAAAATAATTTTTGGGGCTCATTTGATGCCCTAAATGTGTGGGCCGAAATAGTAGGAGGGTCAGATCTGCATGTTTGGTAGTTGTTGTTATAATTTGGTTTACATCATCTTGTTCCTTGTATTTTTCCTTTGGCCGTTGGGTTGACAAAATGGGCCAAAGGTCTTCGATTGGGAAAAGGGGACATTACAGTAAAACGAACATGAGAGAATGTGTACAATATCTACACTAAGTAACTTGTGGGGGTGGGATTTTACTCCCAGAGAAAGTAATATAAGCTGAAAAGATAGAAGAAAGATATGGAAAAGTTAGATGGAAATATAGAAGGAAAAGAGAGCTTGCATTTCAAATAAGTAAACATAGACCTTACTTTGGTTTGGAAGCAAATTATTTAATATAAGAAACATGTCTATAAGGATTCTACATGCATGAAAGGAATGAAGGACAAACACACGACATAATAACACATGTTATTGCCAAAGAGATTATGACACAAAGTTCAGAAAATCTCTTTTTATTTCTTCACAAAGACAAACACAAAGTCTCATACGCTTTCCTCTCATACAAGATCTTGTACAAAATCATGGGTAGCATAAAGTCTGGCCGAAAATCCCTCCAAGTCACCAACAATTTGAATCTCCTCAAGACATAATGAAATGTCCTTTTACAATATTCTGGACGGCTCAAAGAGTCTCCACATGTCTGAAAGTCTCACGAAGTAGCTCCTCCAACAAGTAAAAATCCCTAGATGATAAAAGTCCTAGAGAATGATTTAGAAATACATACTGATAGGAGAGATCTGCCTATTTTTCAACTACATGCAAGCTTGAATGAGTCAATTTGCCTAAAATAGAAACTTGCAAATTGATTGTCAATTTGCACAACGTATAAAGTTGCAAATTGACCTTGTCAATTTGCACAACGTATAAAGTTGCAAATTGAATTTATCAATTTGCACAACCTAGAAACCGACCAATTGACAAGTCGATTTGCACAACGTAGAAACCTGCAAATTGACAAAGTCAATTTGCACAACATAGAAACTTGCGAATTGACAAACTCAATTTGCACAATGTAGAAACCTGTGAATTGACAAAGTCAATTTGCACAAAGTAGAAACTAGTCATAAGTCTGATCAACAAAGGGGCGGACTTTTGGCCTGTTCGTGCAAGTCAAAAGTCCGATCATCAAAGGGGTGAGAGTAAATCGGGGAATTGGGATCTGGATGCACATTTCAAATTGCAAATGTGCATGAAAAGTCTGATTAACAAAGAAGACAGACCTCGGCAGAAATTGGAACTTGGCGAGCAATTTGCATGCAAAATGCACACATGCACCTGAAGTCTGAAAGTCTGATCAAACACTATGAAATGTTAATTGGAATCCGGAACTCCAAGTGCAATTTGCAAGTAACTTGCGAATATGCTTCAAAGGTCCGATTCTTCAATCAACAAAGGAAATTTTGACAATTGGCAATTTTTTTGGGGGATTTTTTGGAGCCCTTGGGACTTGTAAAACTCATTCCATGACTTTAATTCGATTGAATTTGGTTAATTGCAACTAAATTTTCTTGGTGGACCCAAATTTTCACCCAAGTTCAAATTTGGAGACAACACAATCCAAATTTTTTGTAGTACCAAAAGAAACTATAAGCTTTAGCATAGAAGAAATTAATATCTGAAATATGATATATATTTTGCAGAAGAAACAAAGGTGTTCGTTTTGACTGCTGATCAAAAGACAAAATTGAGGTGACATTTCATGAATGTTACTGCTCACCAATTTGGGAATAAGGCAGACAATAGAAAATCCATTTGAGTTCTTCGTCATGCTGCAGCCCTTATTTTAATTGCCTCCTTTCCTTTCAGTGCCCGCTCTTTTGTATTATGATTGCCCTCGTCTGATACTTCCTCATTGACAAGTTGTTTCGCCTTAACCTCCTATAGAACAGCAAAACTATATTCAATGACAGCCTCCTTGAGAATGTTTGTTCTCTTCCTGTTCATTGATGTCAGCAGGTCCTTTATCTCCTCTTCTGCTTTCTTGCCGGCCTCACTACTACTGGAGCACAGCTTTAGAACAGTCTTTCTCTTCCTGTTCATTGATGTTAGCATATCCTTCATCTCCTCTTCTGCTTTCTTGCTGGCCTCTCTGCTACTGGAACACAGCTTTGAGATTAGCCCTTCTCCAGCTTGGGGTTTTCTTGAGTTCATTTCTTGGGAGGTTCTTTGGGGAATTGCTGAAATTCACCAACTTTGGGGGAAAATTTGAGTTCTTTGTATGCATGAAATATTCTTTTTTAGTAGCATGACATATGGAGTTTCTTTATCATGAAAATTTGGTGAAATAATAAGATTTATAAAATCCTGAAATATTTAATGTGAACACTAATCATTCTTTTGGCTTCCTTCAAATTTTCATAAAATTGTGGTAAAGCCTCGAACCTGGTCAAACGGAGAACTTTAGGGAAGCTTCTAGTTGCTAATATTAGCAAATAGACTATTTTTTCTAAAATATTTTAAAAATATTTGCCATTTGAAAATGAGATTTACCTCAATATGTAGAAAAGGGTCATTAATTTGAGAAATTGTTGAATATTTGTACAAATCATATAAAACTTTAAGGAAATTACTGTCACAAATTGAAAATTCAACATAAAAAAGATTTTTCAAGATTAGTGAACTTCTAAAAATGTATTGTTCCTTCAAACGTTTCCTTAATGCTAGCCGTTTAACATCGAGGTAAGTCTCAGTGTTGTGCAATATTTATGAAAAGCCAACTGAACTTAGAATATTTATAGAATGGAGGAGCTCAAAGACCACCTGCACGTATAAGGTCCTTCATAAAAAACAGTTCAATTTGCAAAAGCCACATCTATAATTAGACCTGTAGAACTGTCTAGCAACTGCTAAAATTTAAGTCATTTTTTGACAAATTCTAAAGCAAGGTAATATGGCCCTCTAGAAATTAACCAAAGCCTTAAACAGGATTATAATTTAAAACACAAGCCTTCCCAGTATGGTATTCCATCCAGTTTTTAGGTATTCAAGTTGTCGCCATTTTTATTGTGGATCAAATAGTTTGCTTTAGGTTGCTGACTCATTCTAGTATCTGGAATGTTGTGGGACACAAACTATAATTTTCATATGAAAATCATTTAAATATTTACTTGCTAGTTAGATAAGATCAAATAAATTTCCATATAAGTGCATTAAATTGTTAGGTATTCTATCTGTTTTTTGGAACAGGTAAAGCAATTTGGTTACTGACCTTTGACTGCACTGAGTATAATTTTTGTAATCCCTTTGCAGGAAAAAGTAAAGAACAGCGTGCAGGAATAGTAAACCCGAAAAGAAATGAACGAGCACGGTCACGTAAGTGATTTTTTGCTGGCACAACTAGATTCCATTTCTACAGATATCTGTTACATAACTAATTAATATTAAAACACTATGAAGAAACTTTGTTTCTAAGGAAGAATTGTGACGATAATATATTGTCTGTGACCATACCATTGTAATAATTATCTTTGAGATATGAATTGAATATTTATTATGCTACATTGCACTTAAATTCCCCCTATGCAATGTTTCTGCCTGGAAATGTACTGTAAATGGTACACAGGTAGGAAATGTGCCCGAAACAATCCAGAAATGCTGTCCTGTCCCAGGTACTTGCTGGAAACTTTTTCCGGCATGTACCG
This sequence comes from Taxus chinensis, assembly GCA_019776745.2. Classification (NCBI taxonomy): domain Eukaryota; kingdom Viridiplantae; phylum Streptophyta; class Pinopsida; order Cupressales; family Taxaceae; genus Taxus; species Taxus chinensis. Next base: position 847,076,807 of record CM034148.1, on the reverse strand, counting down.
GGCATTTCCGGTGGCACAGGTACTTTAAAAAGTCAAAAAAACAATATGAGAAATAGATGTATTAGTGTTTGACATGAAATTCACTTGAATAATTGGGATGATATTGGTAAGAATAGATGTGTTCAGCTTTTGTTGATCAAAGAGTTGTTGAGACATGTTCACCATTTCTTGCATAAGTTTGACTTGGAATAGATTTTGTTCTTGGCTGTAGCAATTTCGTGGTGCCACTTAACGAAAAAAACTCACAAAACATTCATTCTTGTGAAACATTAACGGAATTTTTTCCTTTTAAAACAATCTGTATGCACACCATAATTGCTCGTGGAAAACAACTACTACAATGTAAGTGAATTCTGAGTTAACCTCTTCAGTTTTCATTGTCTCTAAGTGACATTTTGTTGGTATATTTCATCTCTAGTTCATCTAGGGCTCTTGGAAACCTCACCAAAGGATCCAAGTGCCCAATAACCTATAAATCGACTATTCATTTGTTCAAAACAAACACCAGATGCAAATGTAATGTTCTATCAAACTTGTCACTTCCTTAGACTCATCACGACCAAGGGACACTTCTGTTATGATTTTTTAGGAGAATCTAGATGATTTATTCTAGATTATAATCATGTTCATGTGAAATTTTAAGCATGTTGAATGTTTTGAACTTCATGAATACAATATTTTTTGATTGCTTTATCATAATGGACTAAAAATGAGTATCATGTATATATATATATATATATATATATATATATATATATATATATATATATATATATATATATATATAATTGAACGGACATTTCTGTGCCATTTCATAACCAAAGATTTTTTGAAAATCAGCATTTACGTGTTTCAGACCTGTTTCTGTTTCTGTACCTGTTTCTGTTTCCATACCCATTTCCGTTTCTTAGCAACGTAGGTATTTTGGTCATCTTATTTAAATTAAAACCCCTCCTTAATCCATGTGGGCCACTTTACTGCCTTTTACATATCTACAATGGGATTCAAACCTGGGTCACTCCAGGTTACCCACTTTACCAGTAGACCACATTCTTGGACATAAATCTTTCCCATCTCATTTTAGTCATTCCTTTGTTAATGGCATCCATCCATCCTCTTGAAATGAAATACAGCCTTCCTTAATAAGACTCCTTTATTGGAACTCACTGAAACTTGATTGGAAAGCGTTATCAGTTTCTATTTTTTGGTGATATGGATGCTTGGTGTTTGGAAAAGCCTTGTTCAATTGGCCGGCCTGGAGGTAGGATTCAAAACACATCAAGATACCTGGACAAAAGAACCTTTACTAAGGCTTCAAAATAGCATGAAATTACATGCTCTTTGCCATCCATCCTGTAGATACTTGTTATCCACAAATCCCTTTCCTAGTCTCCTTACTGATTATATTTGTATTAGCATGACAGTAATGCGTTGTTCACTATAAATGATTCTAATGGTGCCACCGGGATTTTTTTTTGAGATGCACTAAACCCTTTTTATCCACCTATATCAATCAAATTGTCAGCATTGGTGCAATGCTTCTTAGATTCTAGACATTCACTTTGGATTTAATTTTCTAGGGTTTGCAATCATTGATGGCTAAAAGTACTCACGAATAAAAGTGACATTTGGGGGGTGTCATCAGCATTTGCTTCTTGACACTTATTTCTGGTGGGGGATTCTTCTGTTTCTCCACTTTGTTGTCTTCACCATTTGCTTCTTGACACTTATTTCTGGTGTTTCTCCTTCGCTAGGATTGAGGCACAGATTTGTGTATTTGTAAAATAATAATGTTCAGGATTGCATTTGTGCTTGCTGCCATAAACATCTGCATCCATCCTATGTTCTACATTATCCATAGAAGTTCTTTAGAAGTATATACACTCTCAATTTGTCAATAAAAGCAGGTGGTGACATAAATATGTTGCTGGTTTTTTACTGCGAAGCAACAAGTGTAAGCAATTTGGGGCATGAGCATTTTTTAGACTTTGAGTGTTACCTTGCATTAAAGTTTGTGTACAGTCTTTATGCCGATAACTATAAGTATCCTACAATGGCAGTTGGGGTTGGTAGTGGGGGGCTGTAATGTCTATGGATAAGCAATTAATGAAGGCCTTAAATTTGACATTCAGTTGACCGTCACAGTAATTTCATCCTTGAATTTGACGTCCATTTATCTGTCACTTAGAAGTATGTTCTTTTTGCTTTGAGAAGTCAATAAAAAAAAATCATAATAATTCGTCCATGCGGTGGAGTTTAGAAGCCCATTTTTTTTCACGAAAAGTTTTTGTGCCCGACACATTGGTGCAGCTAGAATCTCAGTGTTATGCGGAGACGTGTACCCCAGATTTTGGTGTCATCCTGAATATTTTGGGGACTTGGGAACGTGAAGGGGCCACCCCCCATTTAAAAAAAAACCTAGAATTTTCTGATGTTTTTACGTTAAAAAAGCTGTTATTTGTACCGAAAACCATAGTTACCATGTTCGAAAAGTTCAGATAGTTCGAAAGGTGAAAAAAATTCTGAATTTCAGAATTTTTCAAAAGGTTCTGCTCGGGTTAGAAAATTTACAAATATAAAATATATAAATAAATAATAAATACTGTATATATTGTAATGTCCATTTCTAGGGCTGAAACTAAAAATCAAGGAAATAGCGCAAACCCCAAGTGAAGTGAATGCTGATGTTTATAACATCAGATCTGCAATTATCAGAAAACACATTTTTTTCTCACGAAAAGTTTTTGTGCCTGACACATTGGTGCAGCTAGAATCTCAGTGTTATGCGGAGACGTCTACCCTAGATTTTGGTGACATCCTGAATATTTTGGGGACTTGGGAACATGAAAGGGCCACCCCCATTTAAAAAAAAAAAAACTAGAATTTTCTGATTTTTTTACGTTAAAAAAGCTGTTATTTGTACTCAAAACCATAGTTACCATGTTCGAAAAGTTCAGATAGTTCAAAAGGTGAAAAAAATTCGGAGGTTCAAAATTTTTCAAAAGGTTCTGCTCGGTTTAAAAAATTTACAAATATAAGATATATATAAATAATAAATACTGTATATCTTGTAATGTCCATTTCTAGGGCTGAAACTAAAAATCAAGGAAATAGCGCAAACCCCAAGTGAAGTTGCTGATGTTTATAACAGCAGATCTGCAATTATCAGAAAACCCTAGCAGCAAGCTGTATAGGGACTTCAAATCATCATACAACCATGCAACAACATCTGAAAATGGTTCTAAATAATTATTTCAAGCACGACAACATTTATCCATCTAAATTATATCAAAGAAATGGAGAAAACAAAAGGTTATACCCAACTGCAATTAATTTTTGGACCACGATTGCCATTAGACCAAAACCCATAGGTGTTAGTCTCCGTTACAATCGCCAAAGTTAGGATCTATGAGAGGTGGTTAGTCCATGTCACAAAACTCACGAGGAGCGCTAGACACACATGCCAACAATCTCCCCCTCAGCGTTACTCGAGTGAGTTTCGAACTCGAGACCTGTCGCTCTGATACCATTTGTTGGACCACGATTGCCGTTAGACCAAAACCCAGAGGTGTTAGTCTCCGCTACAATCGCCAGAGTTAGGATCTATGAGAGGCAGTTAGTCCATGTCACGAAACTCACGGGGAGCGCTGGACACACATTCCAACATTAATTTTATGACAGCAGCAGGGCAGCCACAAACAAGAGCTGAAAATGATGATAAACTCTTCCAAAAATGACCAAAATGTAGATTCCAGCCATGTAAAATATGATAAACCTGAATATCAAAGAATAAAAAAGTTTTTGCCCCCTAGAAGGCACTCAAATCCTCTTCTACCCTAGTTGCTCCCTAGGAGAGGGGCTCTAAACAATGCCAAAAGCTCTTGTATGGCTCCTCCTTGATGCCCTAGAAAGTGTTCAACAACATCACATTGAAGGTTTTCCGTTCCCCAATCTGCCACAAGGAAGGGTTTTGTCCTCTTTGGATGCCACACTAGTGGATTGTTACCCAATAGTGGAATGGACTAAGAGCAATCGGCCCTAGATACGAAGTATAAAGTGTATATGCCAAAATATGATGTGCAAACGAGCCCTTAAGACTCCTCTTATATCCTTTGGTTGGCGCCAAGAGCTACAAGGTGTAGACCGACCTCTTAAGCCTGCTTTATCTTCTAATTTCATGTTGGAAACTTCCCAACCATGCCGACCTCTTAATGAGCTTTAATTTATCTTTTAATTTCATGTTGGGAGCATTATAATCCTAGCCGGCCTGCCTCAGGGAGTAAAACACCAAAGAAAAACATTAATAACAATAAAATAAAATAAAAATGAAACCCAAGGACTTCCCTTGTGCAATTCCTTCTTGGCCACGAGAAGAGAAATGGCAAGAAGTCTTTGATTGGTGTTATTTTGAAAAAGGGACATTACAATCCTCTCTTCCCAAAATTGTTTTCCCTCAAGCAATTGCAAGCTCTCATGCCCAAATGCCATCATACCAAGGTGAAGGAACATGTTGTAGCATTCCCATAGTCTAGATCCCCTACCTGTGAAATGAAAGAGTTTTTGCCCAAACAAACTCTGACACCCGTCGCTCCTTTCTTCATTGAAGTCCCCTTCATCTTCAACTTCTAAAACAACTTCTTCTTTTGCATACTCAGCTATATAAAAAGCCTTCTAAACTGCTGTAATCTCAGTCATAAAGCAAAAAATTAATAAATAATCAGCAGCTTGACAAACTAATCCATGTCCCAATGTGGCATCCTCATTCTTCGTTCCATCCTTGTCAATTAAGGTGGAAGAACACTCCATATTTCCAAAGACAAATGCAACTGAAATTAGGTGCAGGCTGATATAAATGACGACAACAGTATCAATGATGGTAGTTTGGCTTATGATTGCCATAGAAATACTTCCCTTCTCGGTAGACAACCCCTCATTCCTCAACTCTTGATTACATTATTCACTCAACAACAAACTTGGAAAGGTAAACTTGAGCATCATGCAAAACTGATTCAAACACCTAGAGTTATCTTGCTGTAGTGGCCTCCTTGGCTGTCCAAAAGAGAGTCTAGGCTTCCCTCTTCCCACTGTCCTAGGTTGGGTTGTACCTTCCTCAAAGCCTTTATGTTTCAATCCCAATCCAAGTATTGGAGGGACCCTGTTTCTATGCAAATTGAGACCTTTTGCACTCACAAAATTGCCATCCTCCATTATGGCATCTTCATCTTCAGCTGTAGTCCCATGTTCTTCATCACATGCTTGGATGGATAACAAATTCAGCATCTCTTTCTTCTTTACTACTGTCCCTACACAAAGAACAAGCACATTAAAAGAAACAAGAGCTCATAATATCGTTTCTTCATGCTTCATAGATATGTGAACTAACTTTCTTCCTTTGCTTGCATTTTTCTCAAAATTCCCCTTCATATGATGGACTCTTAAAGGTCCATTCACACTGTCCCAAGTATGGTTGTAGCTGTATCACTGCAATTTTTTACTCAAAATTTGCATTATGGTGGCCGGAAACTCTTCTAAAATAGCGGCAAACAATCCCTTGTTGATGGTAGGTGGAAAACCCTTCCCCTTTGTGACTGAGAAAACTTTGTTGACTGTCATAAAAGGGGTTAGTGGGCTGGTTCTGATGTGGGCAACAACAAAAATGATAGGATAACATCTGTCATACTTCAAATTCTTCACAAAATTCAACCATATGGGGACTGAAAATGCTTCAACAACATCAACAAACTGAAGATTACTCCCATGTATGGCTGAGGCTATTTGTATGGCTACAAATACAATGTTGGGCAAATTGAAAATGTTGATAATAGCAGCATGAATTTTTATGACGTGTCTTAAAACCCATAAAACATGATTTCTACTACTTACACTCGTACTCCTAATTTCAAGTTGGGTTACAATGCTTGGGGTATCATCCATCTTGCTCACTTCCATATGTAAAATTTATGAAATCAACATCCACTTCCATTGGAAGACTTCTTCTAAGAGCATGTGCATGGATTAAGAGCTGAAAATCTCTATGATACTACTGCTGTTTTAAAATTGAAAGTGTGGTGGTTATGTTACAATATGTAGCCCATAGATCTTGCCTTCCTCCGATAAATCTTTCCATCCTCTTTACTGTAGCAACTTGAGGAGCTCCACTTGTCATGCTTTGAAGCACAACCTTTTGATCACCAAGTTTGAATCTCAACTCCCTAGCTTGATAGTTTTGCGTAAATTTACCCGAAGAATGCAACCATTGAATCTCAAGTATCAAATCTGTACCTCAAATACCAACAACATGGAAATCATTACTTACCACATGCTTTCCCAAGGTGAGCTTGAATTGTTGGAACCTCTTGGTGCAAGGGATGATGAGGCCATCTTGTAGCATCTCATCCTTCACAAGGAAGTTCGAATGCACAACAAACTCCATATGATTTCTCATAAAATTTCTTTCTAACCATATGCACGAAATGAAGCACTCACTAGCCATAGTAACATGTAACCCATTGAAGACTTCACCTTCTTTGTAACTCAAAGGATCTATGTACTCTTTGCCACTTAGAGTGTTCTTCACTTTATCACCCTTTCCACTATGCTGACCATGATGACACAAGTATGACAACAACATAGGAGGAGGCGAAAAAACTGAAATGTGAGTTTCAATATCATAATCATATCTTGGGCTGTCCTCAGCTCGTCCATCTTCTTTTGCCGAATGAAGTTTGGTTGAGATCTCTTCATATTCAACTAGTGAAGTTTTTCCCACCTTGACTTCGTCCATATTTTGTTGGCACATGCATGGAACCTTTTTGTGGTTCTTGCCAAATCCATGAACATCCTCAACTCGACTCTTATGAGCTGCTGTTTTGAAAATTCCAGCAAGTTGAACATTATCATTATCAACATGAGATTTGGCTTCAACCACCAAATTCTCTCCACAATTTTGCAAATTCGAATTTTCCTTCTTTCCTTGGCTCATACTCCATGAGTTCTTCCTCTTTCTTTGGAAATTCTGCTGCATCGAAAACCCATTTTTGTTCTTCATCTAGCAACACCTTTCCATGTCCTTCAATGTGGTCTTCTTAGGACTCCACCTCAAAAATCTTTTGCAGATCTGATTTTTCTTTTTCTTCTTTCAAGAGAAACCCCTTTGGGTTTGGCTTCTTGGAAAATTCTTGTGGTCTAGGGTTTAACCCTAACATATTCATCCATGTTCTGGTTGTCCCTTTGTTAGAGCCATCAATGTAAAGAAATACATCTTGCCCAACACATTTTGTACCTCTTTTGGTGGCGCATTTTGTCTTGGCTCCGATTTAGACCTTTTGCTTACCCCAATGAACTCGGCAAGTGAAATTGCCTCCTGTATCTCTCTCGGAAGTGCCATGTATTCCTCATAGCTTGCCGCAATGCTTTGCCCCATATTGGCTCTTGTTCCTGCCTCCGGAAGGCTTTCTTCCCTTGGAAGGAAAGAAGGCCTAGTGGCTGATCCAAAGGGTTGTTGCGAAGTATTTGCCGCGGGTGAGCTTCCTTCTCCATTATGAACCCTAGGTTCATGAACTCTCTGAAGGATTAGGTCTAGCAAGTCCATAGTGTCTGCCAATCTCACTTGCCCTTCAATGAGCTTGATGATCTTGGCTTCTTGTGGATCTTAGCGAGCCATACTCTCTTCTTCTCTTGGCTGGTTTGATTTCTTTTCTCTCCTCTGATAGCAATTGAAACCCTTGTTGCATTCTTACATGAAACCCTTAGGATGCGAAGACCGAAGCTCTGATACCACTGTAATGTCCCTTTCTAGGGCTAGAACTAAAAATCAAGGAAATAACACAAACCCCAAGTGAAGTGAATGTTGATGTTTATAACAGTAGATTTGCAATTATCAGAAAACCCTAGCAGTGAGCTATATAGGGACTTCGAATCATCATACAACCATGCAACAATAGCTGAAAATGCTTCTAAATAATTATTTCAAGCACGACAACATTTATCAATCCAAATTATATCAAAGAAATGGAGAAAACAAGAGGTTATACTCAATTGCAATTAATTTTATGACAGCAGCAGGGAAGCCACAAACAAGGGCTGAAAATGATAGATAAACTCTTCCAAAAATGACCAAAATGTAGATTTCAGCCTTATAAAATATGATAAATCTGAATATCAAAGAATAATAAAGTTTTCAGCCCTAGAAGGCACCCAAATCCTCTTTTGCCCTAGTCGTTCCCTAGGAGAGAGCCTCCTAACAATGCCAAAAACTCTTGTATGACGCCTCCTTGATGCCCTAGAAGCAAATCAGCAAGATGGTCTTCAATGAAAGTCTTCAACACCACCAAATTGAAAGGTTTCCATCCTCCAATCTCCTACAAGGAAGGGTTTCGTCTTTCTTGGATGCCACACTAGTGGATTGTCACCCAATAGTGGAATGGACTAAGAGCAATCAGCCCTAGAGACCAAGTATAAAGTGTATATGCCAAAAGATGATGTGCAAATGAGCCCCTAAGGCTCCTCTTATATCCTTTAGTTGGCGTCAAGAGCCATAAGGTGTAGACCGACCTCTTAAGCTTGCTTTATCTTCTAATTCCAGGTTGGAAACTTCCCAACCTTTCCGATCTCTTAATGAGCTTTAATTTATCTTTTAATTTCATGATGAGAGCATTATAATCCCAACTGACTTGCCTTAGGGAGTAAAACACCAAAGAAAAACATTAATAACAATGAAAGAAAATAAAAACGAAACCCAAGGACTTCCCTTGTGCAATTCCTTCTTGGCCACAGGAAGAGATGGCAAGAAATCTTCAAATGGTGTTATTTTGAAAAAGGGGACATTACATATATGATGATATTTGAAAAGAAAAATCAATTGCACATAATAATAAATAAAGATATTATCTACGGAGTTTTTCCTTTACATGCTTAGGTATTAGTGTTTCTTGTTTCGTTTTGTGTTGAAGTTCTTTTAATTTAAATGCATTAATTTTTAACTAAAAAAATAAAAAATGATGTTTGACTGAACTTGTTCGGTAAGACCAAAAAGTATGGTTTGAATTGAATTTTCACCAAGTTCGTAACAACATGGTAACTATACCAAAAACATTGAATTCTAATCTTGAAAGTGCCTAAAACAAATTGAATACAGTTTAAATTCCTAAAATTCTTTGAATAAAGTTAAAATATATAAATATTAGTTTTTATATATTATTCCCTGTTATCCCAACAATTTGCAGTTTTTTTTTTCCATACTGGAGACCCCGTCCCTCTGTCCTTGAGACTTAGGTAACTATGAGCTAGATTGATGGCATTAGTCACCAGCTAGTAGGAAATTGTCGGAAAAGGTAATGGAGATGTTAATCAATACAACATACGAAAATTCCAAGATAAGAGCCTTGAGATTGATATCTATCGGCATTTTCCAGATATCTGTACTAGTTGCCTCATTAACAGCTGAAGGCTTCACACTTGTTGTGTCGTACTTGATACTAGGCTTCAATACCTTAACTGAAAGATTAATCTTGATTATCTCACTGATGTGTAATCACGGGTAGTTCCAATTTGCTTGAGGTTTGCTAAATTTTAAACAGAGCTGCAAGATACTTCTCCTCCCCTTCCCAGATACACATGCCCACATTGGATACATATATGATATAGCCTGGATATTGTATTGAGTTGTATCTGAATAAGAGCCCATATCTGGCTATATCTAATATGTCCGGGTACAGTGCCAAGCCTTCTGGATCTGTATTTTGGTTTAAGGTTGTAAATACATTTAAAAACTGCAAAAAAATGAAACATTAACAAAATTGATTTAAACAAATATATATGTATATGTGCAATATGCTGATTTTATTAGCATATTGTATTTATTTAAATTGGCAGTGAGATTTCCATGACCTGTGCATATATTATTTGAAGCCTCTTTTGGTTGGATTATGTTTTGTGAACTCTTTATTTGTGATGTTAACATAGCTGAAATGTAGTTATAAATGAGATTTTGAAAGGCACTATGTGTTTCCTTCCCAATTATTTTTACTTTAAAAGCTTTAGCTGTGAAGGCTAACTGTCACATTTGAACATAAGAAACAAATAGTTTCCTTTGGCTAATAAGAGTAAGAAAAAGTGTAGAGAATATGTTTGTTTGTAATCAATTATTAGACAAAATCCAGAGCCTAATTTGGTCTTTAATGGATGATAGATTAATTTTTATTTAATATTGTTTCACAACATCTGAAATCATTTTTTTGACATAATTTCTGTTCCCTCTGAAAGGTGGAGATGCTAAGGAGGCGGACCTTCAGCTACGGTTTGTGAATGCAGAAGTATGTTAACATGGAAATTTGAAATTTCTATAATAATGAGTATCTATAACATGCAATTAGTTCTCCCAATTTAAAGGGGCTTGATGTCAAAAACACTGATTCAGTATGTTTTTGCAGTAGAAATTGTTGCATCTACTAAGTTGATATTTGGTATGTTTTCGTAATAGGAATTGTTCCGTCTTCTGAATCGATAAAAATGACTTTGATTTTCCTGTTTTGGTATGTTTTGGTTATTGATTACTTTTATTAGAAGCAAAAGGATATTTTCAACTCATTTTTAGGTAGTTTATGATGGTGGGCACAGATCCTTGAAATGGAAAAATTTCTTAGTGAAGGGTCTTTTGACTTGCTGTTTTGACAAAGGTAGTTCTGTCTGGTGACAATGTGATGGAATTGCAGTTAGCATTCCCAAGTGAAGGGCCTCCTTACACCATGCTGCCACTTGTCAGAGTTAGACATCATCGAAGCAAGATCTCAGGCACATCCATTTACAAGAAAACAACAAAGTTTCTCTATTAAATGTAAGGAAAGATTATAAAACAGGTACAATAGCTCAACACTCCAAGTCTTATGACAAGACTCTACAAGAATCCTTCTAAAGATTCCAGTCCTAGACCTATCCTAAGCTTGCAGACTCTGGGAAGCTTTGACAGAACCACACTTGGCTCACACTCTCAAGGACAATCATCCAGTTCCTTAACTAGGAATTCGACCGCAATGCCTAAGATTAAGATTTCCGACTTCTGATCAAGAGATGCTTTACAAGTTTGTAGCTCTTTGCTATTTACAGAATTCACAAACCTCTGGTGAAAGAACAAGACACCTTCAACAAGCAAAGGTTCCCTGCAGAACATTCCCTAGGTTGTTTCTCAGAGCCATTGATCAGTTCCTAGATGTTCCCTTTCATTGGATTGAGCTAAAACGAATCATTTTGTTGGTCCTTGACTTAAATAGCTGGATCAAGGACCATGTGTACTCTCGGTTAACTGTATTGAAATTTACATGTGATTCTGTTAGACACAGATCTCATCATTGAAACTTATGGAAGTGGTCCCGCTAGAATGTGGCATTTTGCAGTGTTCCTAGTGTTCGAAGGCTTCCTTAGTGTATCGCGGCATTGGGCAAACTTGTGCAGCATTTATAGTGTTGTGCATCTTTAGATAGGCTTTCACGGCTTCCATAGTATTCTGTGGCTCTTGCGCAGCTTTGTTCAGGCTTGCTCAACATCCAGAGTGTTGTGCATCTTGGGTAAGCTTGTGCGGCATTCGCTGCATGACAGGGGTAAACTTGCAGGGGATTCACAGTGTTGTGCTGCTTGGGCAAGCTTGCATGGCTTTGGACAAGCTTTCGCAGCTTCGGATAGGCTTTCACAGCTTCCGTAAAATGGCTAAGGCAATGGGATTTTGTGCGGCTTGCTTAGGATCGGCGCACCATTGACATATCTTTATTTGCTATCTCATTAGTATTTTTGGGTGACACATGATTGATTACAAACCCAGATGCTCTTTCATCACAATGGCTGTTGTGATTTTTTAATATTTTTGATGTTTCTGTTATAGACAAATTTTAGTTTGGTAAATCTCCTTTACCTTGATTAAACCTTTGAAATGTTTTCTTGTTTTGAGCTTTTATAATATGTAAATGTATTTATCTCAAGCAATATGATGCATATACTATACTGTCTTATATTATGGTTTTGTTCTTTGATCATCAATAAGAATGAATTTATTCAAAATGTTTTTTTCATACAAAATTAGAAAGATGTATCATGGAGCCTTAGTTTGTGAGAGTAATAGCTAAAACAAGTGGTTGTAAAAGTTTCTACAGTTCTTCCCTTTACTGTTTGTCTCATTTTATAGTTTAGTATTCTCCCTTCCGTGCCATTGAATGTCTTGAATTTCTCTTACTTAACCCCCTCTTTTCTTTGAGTTAGCCTTCAATTTTTTCCTGTATGTTCTGAAGTTAATCTTTCATTTTCTTTCACATTGCAGGTCAGTAACAAACACTTATGCAGATGGTTAAATGACCGCCTCCTTGCGGAACTTGCTCCCCCTATGAATAAAGAAGAAATAGCTGGGCTTTTTGCTCCTCCTCCCTGGGGTATAATTCCATTTCTTCTCGTGGGGTATAATTGATGCTGTCTGATTCTATGCTGAGTCATAGAAGTTAGTTTGGTATTTTTATGGAATTTATTTTTATCAGCACGCTAAGAATTATATTGATGTAAATCAAGTTATCTTAAGGTAATTTTGTTGTCTGAAAAAACATACTTATGAATTGGGGGAGAGAATCTGTGTGAGCTGAATTTAAACCTCTTGCATCTAGTTTCAGTTTGCAGCTATTTTTTCAAGTTATTGGCTGTTATTGAGTTTTGATGTCTCTGATTTGTGTGTCAGGTGAAAGGCACGCCTTGACGCCATTTGAACGAATCACAGGGGCAGGAGAAGATGGTCTCCGTGATATGGCTGCTTGGGAGCCTTTTCGAAATGTGGACATGGATAAGGAGGTGTGTGAAACTGCTGATCCTGTTATAATAATTACTATAGTTTATTATGGATGATTGATGGCTGCATGAGCCTCTAGTGTTATTTAAGCTCTTATTTTCATCTTCTTAGACTCTTTCTAGCATGAAGTATTCTGGCCAGCTTTGATAAATAAATAACTTGCACTGATTCTAAATAGTAGACCATGTACATTCTCGACAGACACATATGCTCAAGTCTTCATTGAAGCCCCATTCAAAGGAGGCAAATAGTCATGTTACCCAGAGCATGGCTGCAATGAAAGCCTGGCAGATGGTTGATCGACATTCGCGAGAGGCATTGCGGCGCAACTTTCATTCGCCTCTTTTTGAATCTTTAGAGGTATGTTGGAAGAGCTCTTTGGAACTGTGTTGATCCATTAATGGCTTGCAACTATTCTTCAAAGTTTTTTTTATTTTTACTTTGATCATACGGTGCCCCAGAAAACTTTGTGAGTGCATTCTTTGTACTTTTTAACTCTTGAACATGACCTAAAATAAGTCCTCTATCTTCTTGGAGACTGTATGCATATGACTGGTGGTTTTGGAACCGAATTTGTAATAATTACAACTGTTTTTTATAGTAGGCTTTTATCCCATGTACCTGCAGCTTATATTGGTTTGAGAGGTGATTAGGTTGAACCACACTTTGATGTTAATATCTAGATATTGGTTTTACTTATTTGGTCTAAATCTAAAGGCAGATCAGTTTCTTAAATTGTATGTGCAGTTTAAGATGAAGCTGGCCTATGAGATGAAGTCAATCATAATTGATCCCTAGGGTTTTTGTGCATTGTTATTAGATTCGACATGCCTGTTTTGAATTTGATTGTTCAACATGGAGGGATAGGTTGGTTGCTGCCGTTGGTTGATGTCCATGGCTGGCATGTCTAATGTGTTAGTTATATAAATTTATTCTATTATTGTTTTAGATGAGGCCCAAGGGTGTTACTTTCTAGGATTTACTAGAGTTTCATTTCTGGCAGATGATGTTTCTGACTGTTTAATTGGAAGAACAATTGCATTTGCCAGTAAAAATTGAGTATCTGGTGTTGTTGAATCCTTCAATGGGCATAATATTTTCCACAGTGAATTCACAGGCTCATTCAATGATTTTTCTGGACGAATGGTGTTGCTTTGTAAGCTTTGTTACAGTTTCATTTTTGGCAGTTGAAGTTTCCGATTATTTGATTTCAAGAATCATATTGCATTTGCTGGACAAAATTGAGGATTCGGGGTTTTTGAATCCTTCATTGGGCATTATATTTTCCACAGCAAATTCAGAAGCCGAATACCTTTCTGCTTCATGATGCTTGGTTTAACTTTATAGAAATATATTATATTAATGTCCGTAAATGAGCAAAAGTACATTCAGCTTTCTGGAGCAGGAATTTGTCAGTACTGATAAAGTCTTGTGCAGTGACATTAAAAATTTGATTCAAGGTAGGTATGGAAGGGCATTCTCATCTGCAAATCCATATGAGAGATGAAGCTTCATAGTAACAAAAAAATAAAGAAGGTTTATTAAACTGGCGTAAACAATGGCAATACCTGACAGGTTGAAAGGATCGTCAGTGGACCCTTTGCAATCTCAAGAATAAGAATATGTTTAGCGCTTCAAATTGATTTGCACGTACACGATACAGTTGCATTAACAAGCACAAGATCTGCAGACTAAATCCATCAGTCAAGTTGAGCATCATGAGCAGTACTGAAAGGAGACTACTTTGGGCTAAACACTAGCTTGTTTCAAACTAGCGAATCTGAAAACTATAGAGGCAGGTTACTAGGATAATCATAAAACAGCAATAGAATATGCTTTTGAGTAATGGGTTATTATGCTGATAGAATGTCGTATAGTGGCAGTCAGGGTGTTGTGGTGGGGGACTGTAATGTCTGTGGATAAACAATTAATGACAACCTTAAATTTTACGTCCATTTGACTGTCACAAGGTAATTTCACCCTTAAATTTGATGTCCATTTGACTGTTACAAGTTTTTTCTTTTTGCCTTGAGAAGTCTATATAAAAAGATTGTAATATCTTTGGCAATACTGTGGAGTTTAGAACCCATTTTTTTCCCCGAAAGATATTTTTCGAGCCCAACACATTGGTGCAGCTAGATTGATGCCTTTTGTCACCAGTAAGGAGGAAATTGTCGGAGAAGGTAATGGAGTTGTTAATCATCAATACAGTATACAGAAAATCCAAGATTAGAGCCATGAAACCGTATCTATCAGCATTTTTCATATAGATATATTTAAGACATCTGTACTAGTCAGTCAGTCAGTCATGCATTTTAATCTTAGTCAAACTATATTAGTAAGTGACTGGTTATCGGAGGTGATATTTCAAAAATATTTGGCAGACTTACTAATTGGCTGAATATGAGTACCTGTTCAGTTAAAACTAAGATGAAAATTCGTGTACAACATCCGAAGGTGTTCAGATTCCTTTGATTCAAACTGAGTGCCCTTGCAGCATGCCTAACTGCACTAATGTAAAACGTATAGCCCTTGGAACATTTGGGAAAAATTTGCCAAATGTTTAATTTTAGGTTACCCGTTTCTTGAAAATAATCAGGCCCATTATCATTTGCTTACCTTACTTAGTTATGTAATTATTTTAGATGCAGTTTAGGAGACTTATCCACCTGTTATCTCTTGAAATTTCTTTTTCATTTTCTTGAGTTCTAGAATAATGCAACACTTTTAGTGGAGTACATTAGTGTTGATTATGTCTAGAGCTCTGCAATAGGCCTGTCTAGAGCTCCACATTTCTATTGAAATGAACATGCATTAGGCATGTTGCAACAAATGTAGGTCTCCCTGAAGCTTATAGTTAATAACAAATATGGAATTGGATTTCCATGAGGCTTGGACTCTATAATTGATGTTTGAACTTGTCTTCAAACTGATTTGGTTTAGTATGGGAAATTATTTTGTTATGACAATAGGCAATTCTAAAATGCCAGCAAGGGATGAGATCTGATGGTGTGATTGTGTACATTTTTTTTTTGTACATTAAATTTGACATCCATTTGACTGTCACTTAAAAAGTAAAACTTTGAAAAGTCAATCAAAATATAATAATATCTAGACCATATGTTGAGTTTGGGGCTTTTTTTTTTCGGAAATAATTTTTTTGTCACCAACTAGTGGGAAATATGAAGAGAATGTAATGAAATTATTAAACAATGTAGTATGTGTAAAATCCAAGATAAGACCCTTGAGATTGATATCTATTGACATGTCTCAAATATATGTATTTAAGATATTTGTACTAGTGTCCATTTTAGAAGCATTTGAACCTATTTATATCTATCTAGGGAGTTTATAAACTCAAACCAATTGTTAAGTTACCGTTACGTTTTAGATACAGGTCCAAAGTATTCGATACACGGATATGGCAAAAAAATTTGGCCCCGGATATGGCGTCAGATTCAGCCGTATAAAAAATATATAAATGTGAAAAAAATATAGATTCCAGCCTACTAAATAAGAATTAACCACATATTATGCACATGAAAGACAAAATAACTTATAAGCGAAATAACCACAAAAGACAAACTCGTAATTTGTTAAAGGCTTAAATTAAACGCAATTTCATGATTTACTAAATTCAATCTATTACACCAATGATCAAAGTTCAAACTAGTATTCAATATTCATCATATTCCTCTTCATCAAGAGCATCAACATCAACATCATTATGCAGTTCATTAGAAGTTAGAACCAAATGGACTTGAACCACTTCCACTAGAGCCACTACCACTAGCACCACCTTGTGCATGTAGGTTTCGCGGTGCCAAAGAAGTCTCTAATCCCTCATCATCTTATGACAAGTGGGAAATGGAAGCATCCAAGTCAACTGTCTCTAGATCAACATCCCAATGTTTCGTTGACCCTTTCTTGTACTTCTACTACTTGTGGGATAAAAGGTGCAAGTTGGAATGTATATATACCAAATCTTCAGCCTTTTTAGCCCCCAACTTGTTGCACTTTTGTTGGTGGATCGAGTAATATGTACTCTAGTTGCGCTCAGAGGAAGGTGAACTTGCAGCCTATTGAGGCAAAGTCAATATGAAATTAAAATTGAACACTCAAACTTGAATTTTAAAAAAACTAAAAGTTACAACAAAAAAAGAATTTTTTTTTTTTAACCTGTGTCAAGACCTTGATTGCAAGAGGTTGCAGGTACACAAATGGGTGACCATGGAAGTACCACCACATATGATCATCCATTTTTTATTTGAAACAAAGAGCGAGAAGGCTATGACCCGTCTCCGCTATGAAATTGGCAAACTCTGTATAACCATGCCCTCAGCCTCAGAATTAGGGAAGAGCTAGACAATGCCAATATAAATCCCTCACTGACTTTTGCATCCTTGTATGGTAGCATCCTCCCCGACAAAGTAAGAATCTTTGTGCTGTAGAATCTAGGAGTCAATGCAAAGACAAGTAAATGTAGCGGGGCGGTTATTTTGTTCCGCTGCTCAATAAGGATTGATTGCATTTCTTTGAAAAAATTCTCCTTGGGATCTTGTTCTTTTGTATTTATGATGGACTTTATCTTCTCAATTATTGAATAGATAGCATCATATATCTCTCCTAGACATGGCCAATCCATGTTAGTAAAGTGGATCATGCTCATAATGAGCTTAGTTTAAATTCAGTAAATCATCTACTCGATCCCACTAGGTGTTATTTAAGATCATCACCTTCACTTTTGGGCTCCTCCAGTGTTTGATTGCTTCCATACAACCCAAGGTTGGAAGTTACCATTATGTTAAGCCCCTCTCGCACCTTCACAAGTTGTCTCAAGAGGATCGTGTGTGATACGAATTGAGTCTTAACAAACTAATAAGAAATGAGAAACACATTAATTTTTTTGTGAAAACTTTTGAATACTGTTTTAAAAATTAAAAAAAACTTACATTATAACTTATAAATAAAAGAAAGGTAGCTTCCCTTACCTACAACTCCGAATGCGAGAAGGATCTAAAGATGCCTTGCAACTGGTGATGGTTGGTCACAAACATTTGGATCTCTTCACCTGCGGCATAAATTTGTTGAATCCACTCTATTTTACCGACCAACTTTTTTAGCATTAAATTGAGTGAATGGACAATACATAATGTCCAAAAAGTTGCCCATACCATGCCTCAAATAATATCTTTGTGGCTTTGCAATTCTTGGTGTTGTCTGTTACGACTTTGACAACATTTTGAGGTCCCGCCGCCTCAATGGTTTTGAAGAGGATTTTGGGAATGAATTGGGCATCCTTTAGTTGCCTTTCACAATCAATTGCTTTCGAAAACTTTGCCTCTTTAGGGCATATGTAACCACATTGATCAAAGGGCGGTTTCTTGCATCTTTTCATCCATCAGATGCGACGAGCACTCCCATTTTGGCCCACGAGTCTTTAATGACTGCAATGAGGTTTCCACATATTTTCTTTCCTTTGCAAATAGGGTGGTGCATAACTTTTCATAACCTGGCCCTTTCTACCCTTTTGGGGTCTTGTTGATTTCATCATCTCTTTGTCAATATGGGGACTTGACAATGTTGAATGATAATCCATTTACATACACAACTTCCAATGTACTCATTTGCGATATCATTACTCTCATTTTGAAAGGCCTTTTATAATGGCCCTTTTGCCATTTTTCGTAAAAGAGGTGAATCCTCATCCTGTATGGAGGTAGCCGTCAGAAATGGATGCGGCAAGGTCACAACTAGGGAGCCAATACTAGAGGGGGCAACATGTGGCCTCGCTGATCGAGATGAACTTTTTTTTGACAATGGATGACACATTTTCAAAGCAAATGATGCTTTTGCATCTCCTTGTTCTTTGATATATTCCAAATCCTTTGTTGTTGGCATCACTACGTTATTCATCCCCTTGCAAATTCTTATGCCATGACCCGATGTTACACGCAAGTGGCCTTTCACCCAACTATATGAGCCTTTGAATGCC
The DNA here is from genome assembly GCA_019776745.2 of Taxus chinensis. NCBI lineage: Eukaryota > Viridiplantae > Streptophyta > Pinopsida > Cupressales > Taxaceae > Taxus > Taxus chinensis. The sequence goes on along the minus strand of CM034148.1, from coordinate 847,057,995 downwards.
GTTTCACAATTATGACATCTCCAAACAAAACACCCACCACCTAGAAGCTGCTCTAGTATTGTGACATGTCTCCATATTGGTGAATTCAAATCAAATTATTTGAATAAGGATTGCGCAGAGGAGGTGGAAGTTGTTGTCATTGTACTATTGCGTACAAGTTTACAAACCAATAGTATAAGCAAAGAAAACAATGGTTAAAAATAAAAACTTAAACCCAATGCCCTAGAGCATAACATGTATTAAAATGAAAAACGGTTTAAAATTTTAAAATGAAAATAATATAACATAAAAAGAAGCATGAAGTGTGTGAAAGATTAAAACAAAAAATTACAATCAAACTTGAAATTTAAAAACTTAAAACATTACCTTCAATGAATAATTCACAAATCCTCCTCCTTTAAAGCTCCTCAATGACCTTGGCAGCGAATGGGCACTCGTACTAACTTAAGAAAGCAATTGCAATGCTTGTTGATGAAGTATCAAACATAAATGAGCAAAATGAAAGCTTAGAGAGGCAAGTGTGCCATGAGGGAATGAGAGGTAAGTTGCTTTGTTTTTATGTTTTGCTTTTGTTTTATTCATTATAATCCACTTTTAGAGTTCAAATCATAAAATATAACTTTTTTATTGATACTTCATGTATTTAAAAGAGTGATACAAATTTAAAAATTTAAAGAAAATGTTTTTTTTTCCTCGAAACATGTCCGGGAGTGGCCGAGACCCTAGACATACTCGGGGGTTCCCATCCATACCCTAGCCACTCCCAGGCATGTTTCGAGATGTATCCGTACCATACTTGTACTAGGGGATTAACTCGTCGTATTGGTTACTTAGACCAATTGCTATGATGAATTGACTCAAGCATGTTTTAAGTGGACAAATTTATTTACAAGAACATCTTGATTGTCACATCTTTATTGGAGTTGTATTAATTGGTTTATATTTGCTTGAACTCAAATGTCATGTTTCAATTTGTTCAAAACGCATTGCATATTTTCCATGTTTTACAATCTAATACACTGTAGAGCTGGAATGGGGGTACCCCCTTTCATTGGAACCTTATGGGTATGTAGTTGGGTGGTTTTAGCCCATGGTTCATATCTAAGTCACAAGGTTCACCGATTTTTTGGCCAAAAATTCGAAATTTGTCCAACTTGTCAGGTGCCCTAAAAAGTTTGTCGAAATTCGTGCAGTTCGCACTCTGCTAAACACATAAAATATTTTTTGTTATTGCTGGGCGAAATACATCAGATTTTGAGTGATTTTACATAGGTTTAGGTTGTACCTACGTGGGCAGAGTCACGGGAATAGCAGCGCCACTATGAGAGGCAGCAAGGACAAATCGTGGACAGTAGAGAGGGAGAGCATAGCAGCTCATGGGAGCCTCAGCTATTATTCTTCACATTGCACAGTCCGCCGAGTCTTCCTCCAGTGTCCTCCCGCTCCAACACATTGCATATTTGTTTTGCGTTTGCAATATATTAGGTTTTACTTTTGTTTTATATTAGTTTTTCCTTTTAAATTTCAATGCAATATATTAGATTTTGTTTTAGTTTTTAGTTTACATTGTTTATTTTAATTTTTACTTTCTATTATGTTATTTTTTTGGTGTCAACGCACTTTTTTAGGTTTTGTTTTATTTTTAGTTTATAATATTTATTATTATTTTTAAATTTTTTGTTACTTTTCCTTATTTTCTTTTAAACGTTTTAATCTTTTATTTAAATTTTTATAATTTAATTTGTTTATTATATTTATTTTTTAATTCTAATATGAAATAGTTTTTATTTAATTATATATATATATATATTTAATGATGTTTTAAATGTCTTTATAATGTTTTTTTTTAATTCGTTATTTAATTTTTAATGTTTTTATGCTTTTCTATTTATCGAACTTAATGGTGAATTTTTTTTTTGAACTTTATCCATTGGGCGAACTTGAACCAAATTTTATCCTTGTTGAACTTAAACTCGAACTCGAACCTTGTGACTTAGGTTCATATTGACCATGGTTTTGGTACCCATCGTAATGTAATGCTGCATTACGGTTTCTTGTTGACGTCCTTATACATAGCCACACATGCATTAGGGTAGAGCAAAACTTGAAAGTACATTATTGTATTGTAAATAGTCAAGTAACAAGTTAATGCAATAAAGGAGTTACTATGTTGGGTTTTTTCCTGTAAGATTGTTCCCAAGGTAAATCGTGTGTATTGTGTAATCTTGTTTGTATGCCATTATTCCTATTTTGTTTAGCTTAAAAACTCTGTTAGTATTGCTTCTCTTGTATTGGTGTATTGGGTTAGTTCTCTTCATAGTTTGGGGGATGGTCCAATGTGATTGTTTTGCCTGGCTTGAGTTTTCTGCTTGGCCTTCATCTTTATTTTTTTGGATAAAAGCATCTTATATTAGATCAATGGAAACAAGAATACATATATTTTATCAGTCAAAGGGGGGTTGTAAAGGGTCCCTCACTTGTCATATTGATATAAGGAAAATGGTATTGTGCTCAGAATACAATTTGCAAGCTGTCAACTTTATAATATCAGTTATACCAGCTTCGGCCCTTTGGACGCATATGCTAAACCCAGGCTAATAGGATATTGACCTGCAACCATCATCAAAATGATGGCCCCCCTCCTCTTAGTGGAGATACAATAGGTCTCTGAGGAAACCATCTATGGTATAAAGCCATCCACAAAATACATTAAAAATATAAAAATATGGTCAGATACTAAACAAAAAATCAAACAAGCCAATCTAGGTAGCTAAGAACATTCCTTAGTCCACAAAAAACGCATTGAAAGATATGATTCTACTCCATGTGAGGAAGCAGCCCATAGGCAGGCCTCTCTTGTGACCAATGTTCAGCTCCAGCCTTGGAAGATGGTTGCACATCCATTTCTTCTTTTGTAGACCACCACTCAGTTCAGTTGAGGCAACGACACCTGCCAATCTCATCAAGATCTTGATTGCCTGAATTGCCCTAGGCCCCTAACTACCATCTTCCTGTCGAGTACTGAGGTATTGGATCGAAAAAGACGTAGGAATGAGGCCTCAAATTACAGAACAAAAATTGATAATGCATGTACAGAGATGGAGCAAGTTTTTAAGAGTTTGGCACAGAAGGTTGAAGACGAAGAAGAGGCAGTGTAGGAAGTCTTCAGGAGCATGTGCAAGAAGTTCCAAGCCTTGCGAAAAAGGGGTGAAGAAATGAGAATAGCTTGGTTGTTATGGAGGGCTTGGTGAGTGAAGATCCCAGAGTAAGTGCCCAAGTCAAGGTTACATTGGAACCTTGGGAAAAATTTGAGAAAGAATCGATAAAAAGTAAATCTAAGGCTTTGAAAAAGCACCCCAAAGACAAAGAAGGATGCTGGGGCAGCGCAAATTTGTCTGATGACAGGCAAGGAACTTAGTATGGGGAAAGGTTGACCCCAAGTTTTGTGCATATAGATCCCAATCCCTGAAATTTTGACTAAGGTTGAGCTAGTACCACGTGAGTGTAAACAAAGATTCTTGATTGGAATGCATGTAGGAGGAGGTGCTGAAGGAAGAAGTGGACAAATAAAGTAGAGGATCTGCACAAGTAGAAGCAACGGGAATAACCAAGGAAGAAGAGTTGCGTGTAGCCTTGTGTGAGATTATATGTTCTTATCCACAATGGGGCTGTTAGAGATCCGAGTATCATGGCAGACAGTGAGGTGAATAAAGCAGCATGAGAGAACATGTAACGGCTGTTGTTCTTGATGACTTCTGTGTATCATGAAGATACGACCAAGAATGCTTGTAAATCAAGGCAGTGGGGTTCTTATATAAACCCACCCCTACTCCTATATCATATAGGTAGAGCTATATAGATATGAACATAGATGTAAATGGAGAGATATAGATGACAAAAAGGGTGAGGAGCTTGATAGATATTCTACTGGAGCAACTTGTAGTATATTTGATGGATTTACCCCATGGATTATGTATATGATTGCTTAATAATGAATATATGGACATATTGAAGGCAGATCTGAGTATTGTGTTGATTGTATGGCATTCCATAATGTCTTGTGATGGATTGATAAGGTTGTGGATCTGAATGCTCCGTTGTGTGTTTCCATGGTTTAATATATAATAGTGTGTATGATCATCTTTAGGAATGGCTCTCCATTTACCAACTGCAACAAGGGTTCAGCATTCTCTCCCTCTGCACCTTGGGCGAGCCCTAAACATTCTATTTAGTGATAGGCCGGAGTAGGTGTGGTGTTTAGTGTTGGAGTCGCGCAATATTGGATGAGTAAGGTAGGGGCACACAATAATGATCATCTTCCTATCGAGCTTCAGAGAAGGGGAAATTGCTGAAAGGGTAGGAAAGGGAGTGGGTAAAAATGAAGGAGGGATTAATATTGTAGGTAGAAAATCAGATTCCTACAACCATTAATCAGAATACTTCAACACACATAGATGGAAAGAAAACAACTTTGCTACTAGCAACAAGACAAGATAAGATTAGGAACACAAAGTTTCAGTAATCTTCTCATCAAAAAAGGCAAGAAACTCCTTTCTCTTTTATTGATGTTTTGACAAAGTTGCACATAGTAAGAAATGGAAGAGTATAGGAGGGAATGGAAGAAATGCTATCTCTTTTGCTTTACTCCAAGTACTAATCTCTCACGAGCATACAAAATTGACAATGCTTAAGAATGAGGGTGTCATTACAATTCATAGACCATTTGAAGACTTTTCACCTCCCCCTGTGTCTTTTCACTTGTCTTTTCCACTTGTGACTTTTGATATTCCTAGGAAAGAACATTAAGTCCCCTTTTATAAATTAAGGGCAACTTATTACATTTTTAGACTATAGTCACATTAATGAATAAGACGAAACAAAAAGTGCAACCCCCCAACAAAGAATTAGAATGTGAAGGAAAAGGGGGAGGGGGAGTGAAGAGAGAAAGAAAGAAGAAGAGAGAGAAAACTATTATGACGAAGACCCTGCCACCGATGGACTCTTGGAAAGCTCCTTAGGTGAAATCTTGATGCCTTTGAACTGCTTACTGAACCTCGCCGCTACAGGTGCAACCTTCTCGGCTTGTGGAATGTGAACAAAACCTAGTGATTTGATCCAACTTTCTGCGAGAGAGTTGATGTTCTTGCATTCCGAGTACCAGAATTGATGATCTTTTGCGGTGTTTGAAATGATCGCTCTTATTTCTGCCAGAGATTCCAAAGTAATTTCATTGAATGAGAGTGGATCTCCAGCCTCCTCTTTGACTAGATCTTCAAAAGGCTTCAACAGATCATCTATTGAAGTGTCTTCATTCACTTCTGGCACTTGTAGTTTTTGAATCTACACATTGACATCCTTCTAGATCTTTTCAACATCTTCCTCGTATGAATCAAGCTCTACAATAGTGCGGTTGATCATCTCATAGCGATCGACCAAAGTTTGAGTCAGACTTGAGACAAGTCATCTGATGCTGAAGAGAATGCACCTTTGATTATCAGGAGGAATGATTTGACTTTGCCCATCTCAACGACCAGCGGATACACCTGATCGCAATGATCCTTCTCTACTTCAATCCCTTCCCATGTTGTGATTATTTTCATGGCCGTAGCATCCATGTACTTGAACAACGTCAACATTTCCGGCAGTAATACCTTCCCCTTTTTTAGGATCATGCTCACCCACTTGTCATTTGCTTTGCCCTGCATGGTGAACCCTTGTGTTTTTATGATAGACTCGGGGTCGAAGCTACTTATTGGAGTAACTTCTTCGGCTGGGAGAGCAGTGGCAACATTCGGGCCCAAGAGCACTTGCACATATGAAGTGAGGGTCCGGATATGGTCTTCTGCTTGGTCCAGCTTCTCCTTGTATTCTTGAATTCTCGCGATGAGGCAAGTGGAAGACTCTTGAAACAAGTGAACATCACCCTCATATGTTGTTGGGCCCAGAGGAATTGTGCTCGTCTCGTATTCAGCCGGGGTCATTTCTTTGATGGGCTTGATGACTTTCGGCTTGACTACCTCTACATACTGGTTACTCGAGGTGCCACTGAAAAATCGAGAAGCCACTTGAGCCAATTTTCCTTTTTTCCCTTTGACCATCGAGGCGATAGTCGAGAAATTGGGTAGTGTCACTACTGCACTGTGCGAGCTTCTGTTGTAATCATCTCTTGTACCCAAGGGAAGATCTCATTTGTTTTGGGCTCGACACTTGGAAAGATTACAGCTTCTTGTTCCAAATGGGAAGGAACATCCTGCATAGGTGGGGCCAGTGTAACAACGGAAGAAGAGAAGCTTGGAGATTGTTGCGGGGCTGAGAGGTGAGTCAGGTCAATCTCCCCTTGTTGTAGATCAACTACAAGATCCTCCACTGTTCTCACTTTCTTATGCAATCTCCTGTGGCGAGGGGCCTTTGGTTCCACTGCTTTCCTCTTCGAGCATTCTCCTGATTGAACCAAGCTGGGAGCCTTGTCTTTGTCCTTGGAAAAGAAAGGTGAGATGCCTGCCTCTGGAGGGTAGGGAAGTTGTCGGATGGGATGAGAGCAATCCTCTTTCTCCTGAACCATTCTCTTGACCTCTTGATAACCGCCTTGGTGCGCTTTTTGATATCTCCAGACTCACGAACACTCCAAACCACCTTGAGCAAGAGGAGAAATTTTCATTGCCGGGTACTCTGGGTCATACATTTCAGTGTCGTCCTCTTGAACACCATCTTTATAACAGTCAAGCTTAAACTCCCTCATTTTCTCGACTGTCATCCTTTTGCGATCACGTACCCGGACTTCATAATCATCAACGCAGTTCACCCAAAAATCTTCAATGTGAGGGACATGGTACAAATTAGGCAGGTGAAAGGTGTCAGGATCATCTCGGATGTCAAAATCTGCCCTTGAAGTGTACGAGTGCATGTTTATGGGGGATAGGGCAGCTTCCATTTTGGCAGCATCATGAGCACTCTTGCAAGAGAAAATCCCCAGTGAGATAGGGAAAGAAATCAACCTCTTCTTTCTATTCCTCAGCTTCTGATTGATATGGACCAATTGCCTACACAACTCAATTAGCACAATCCTGTCGCTCGGGTAGTGTGGCAATCTCCGTGGAGCAAGTTCAAAACTCGACATTTGTATATATGAAAAGGTTGAAAATTGTATCAAGTACGATCCATACCTTTTGACTAGAGTAGCGGCCTGTGTAGACAATCTTGAATGTGGGTTGCCCTCCAACAGTCTGACAATATACATTGTGAAAACATCATTCACTTTTGCTAAGTGTTGATTGCTTTCCTTCAGGACCAAGTGCAGATACTTATCGTACGCCAAGGCGTAGACTTTTGGTATGAGTCATGAATGAACTTGGAAGATGGCACCATGAAGCAACTTTTTGATGCACTTGAAGTTGTCAAGCTAATGCTTTGTCCCTAGTCAATTGTCTGATTGCCCCCTGGGATTGTGAGAATGAACAATGCCATCAGTCGTAAAAGTCTCTTGTGTTTTCTTCCCCCATGACTCGACTTAGGAGAATGATAGCATCAGAGAAGCCCTCGTGGAATTCATTCCGAGAAAGAGTCTTGGGCACACGAGAGGGCTTCCTCCCTTCTTCAACCATGAGCCAAGAGCGAGGCCTTGAAGGTATGGTTCGGTCTTAGACCACTCCCCTGTTGCAACCTCCTTGGTGATCACTACCATGTTGCTTCCAACTGGAATTTGCATGCCTTGAGATATTGCTTCGGGGTAAGCACTACCAGAACCGAGTTGTCGTCAACTCTTATTGTTTGGGTGTGTGGCTTGTAGTGATGGGAACAAGCCAACACCAACTTTATGCTTTGTACTGACACGGGGTGGCCACCAGTTGCATACATTATGCTCATGAAGATCTTTTCTTCCATAGGCTCTCTTGGTCCACCCAACATTCTGGCTTTGAGATCCTCGAGGTCCATGTGGGTGACATCACTGTCACCTACACTAGAGTACTCCGATGAAAGGGCTGAAACGGGCCCGAGGCCAGAGAATTTGAACTTCATGGTGGTAAAAAGCAACAATATGAGTCAAAGTTGAGACTGTAGCAACTTCTTGCACTTGAAATAGTAACTTTCTATTTTTAGCCACTGGTTTCTAGGAGCTGCTATTTTGGGAAAGGTTGCTTTTTTACATCGGATTCAGTGTTGTGAGATTCTCATCATGTTTGGAACACTATTACAGAGGTTTCACTACCATTTTGAGCACTTTCTATTTTTGGAATGTTGTTTTTTGCTTTTTGCTTTTTCGTGCTTTTTTGTCCTGTGTACCCTAGTTTTCCATTTTGGTGATTTTCAGGGTTTATTGCTTTGAAGGTTTTCATTGTTTGGAGGAATTTTCCATTTATAGTAAGTGTGAGCACGAAGCACTTATTATTTATAGAAGTTGGTTTTCCACACCTTGGTTTGACGAAAAAGTCAACCTTTATGAAATAGGTTTTTCATCTGGATATTGTGCTCCGATTTCTAGGTCGAACTGTCTCTCGGATTGATGGGAAATTGAAAGAATGTGAACTAGGGTAAAAATCTAGGGTTTGCTGCCATTAATAATCAGAGGCACCTTTGGTTTTTCTTTTTTTTGCTTCTTATAGGCACTTGGGAGAGAAAGAGATGGTGAAAATTTCATTGGAATTCGACTACCCATTTGTAAGTTGTGAGTTTTTCTTCGTTTTTTGGTCATGGAAGCTTTTCGGTGAAAAACGGGCATGGTGTCTGTAGAAAAGCAAGGGTTTGGATGTTGTTGTAGCAATGGACCTGTTGGAATGGAGGAGCAATGAAGAAATGGAGAGAATGGAAGAAGCAATGGGTTTATATAATTTTTCTGAAGCAACAGTGTTCTCGCACGCATGATGAAGTAGAAGTATGACAATTATGTTTTTGCAAATTTTAACTTTTAAAAACCCACATGAGGTTGAGCGCAATTTTGTGTCCCAACTGTCCCAAGGGGACGGGACAGTGGTGCAAGAAAATGCGCCTCACCCTTAGCTTGACAAGTGGCAGACGAGGATTGGCTGGTGGAGGAGAGAGAAAGAATGAATGAAAGGTACTCGGGGGCTGGAATTAGGTCACATGGATGACCAGACTGAGGCCTAGGCTTGGGCACATTTTTGTGTCCCAACTGTCCCAAGGGGATGGGACACAAGGTGCAAGAAAATGCGCCTTGCTCTGGTGATGACAAGTGGTAGATGCTCATTTGCAGAGGCGGAGAGGAGAGGGGTTGAAAACAGGCCTGTGGAGCAACTTCTGGGGTCATATGAAGAACCAGGGGCTAAGTCTTGGGCTTGGGCACATTTTTGTGTCCCAAATGTCCCAAGGGGTCGAGACAGTTGGTGCAAGAAAATGCGCCCTCATCTGGTGAGGACAAGTGGCATTCTGGGATTTGATGACACAAAGTGCTTAAGATTGGTGCAAGGGGGCTTAAGTAGCTTGTTTGAGCTCTGTCTGGGGTCACATGAGGGTCCAAGAGTCTATCTTGGGGCTGGGTGCATATTTGTGTCCCTTCTGTTTCAAGGGGACGGGACAAATGGGACAAGAAATTGCGCTCAGACTTGGGAGTGACATGTGTCCACCCAAAAAAATGACCAAGTCCCAAAGCATACCTTGGAGAGCAACTTGTCGGCAACATATCTTGAGCATCCGGAGGTCTTTTCAGGAACTTATTTATATGATCTTGACTGCAAACATCATTTGGAGAAGGATGGGATGGGTCTCATGCCTTGATTCTGCCTGCAACCCCCTAAAAAATAGGATTTTTCTCTGGGATCATAGGTTATGCATGCTGAAAACAATATGTGGGCAGAATTACGTATGTCTTGTGAAGAATGTGAAACCACCATCATTTAGAGCTATGAAATACCTTTCCAATGATATCTTGTTTGACCTCCAACTCCTTACGGAGCTCCCAGAATCACTTCCCGAAACTCAAGGGCTGTTATGTAATGCAAGCTCCTTCACCCTCCAAGACCCGCTTTTACTGATCTTGTCCCAAAACCTCTGAATCTTCCCAAAATCTTCCAAAATCAATTGCACAATGTTCCTAGCTCCTTAATACTGCTCCTTGATGAATTTGGGCTTGCAAGTCCGCTCCGGGGGGTGTAAACCATGTCTTAGGAAGGCAAAAAATAGCCATTCCTAAGTCTCTTGAAAAGACTTGCCTTGAAAGGTACCGTCTCAGAAGCACTTGAATGAACTTGTTTGCCTAAATCACCTATGAACAAAACTGACACAACACACAAGACCACTTGACAGGGTAGGATAGGCCTGATACAGGGGATGAACTGACCTGGAGGGGTGTCGGGGAAGGTTTATCAAGAATTTTTTTGACACTTGGGTATAGTTGCCCTGTTTTCAAGTGAATTTTGCTCTTGCAAAAACATAGGACAACACATCCCTATTAGTATTTTTGCGTGTTGCCTGGAAAATCTGTTAAAGCGTCATCATTCCCTTTGATGGGGGCGACAAAGAAAAGAGAGCCGGTGTCATTGGAGCCCAAGTGAAATCCACAGGAAACCATGAAAAGACTTAACTGTCCACACTAATGATTCAATGCTACCTTTTCTGGACAAAAATATTTTCAATTTTTTTCTCCTTAATCACCTTGATTGGATCTCCTAGAAGGGGGATATCCCGCTTCATAACTTATGATTGGGATCTTGGATGGGGAATATACCGTATTGTCAATAACCAGGTCCCTATGTTGACTGGAAAGACAAGTAGATCCTTATGTTAGTTCTTTGATAGCATGTCTTTATTATTGGGTCCCTTGCTTTTGTAGCTGTGAGCATTTTCATGCTACTGAATAACTTTATATATTTATTTTAATTTTATGGAGTCTCAGAACTTTGCCTTAACTAAGCATAATAACCTCTAAATGAGAGAGCCACATTCCTATTCTTGCATTTACCTATGGGTCGGTTCGGATTCCTTGTTATGCAAAATAGCCCAATTTATTGTTCTTTCGGGTTATTGTTACCAGGTTTTTTGATATATTCTATAAGCACATGGCTTTTTCCCCGAGTCAACTTAATACTCAAGAGTTTGTTGCTGGTTTTGATAACTCTGCTCTTGGTTAATGATTTCTCTAGCCAGTGGCATTGAATATTTGTAATTTTTTCTTGAATGGAACACTGTTATAGTTGTTATATTAGGCCCCATGTTCTCATAGGCTAGAGGTAAGCTATGGTTCTATTTTGATCATGCTCTTCCTAGTTTAGCTCCAAAAATGTTCTTCCTAGTTTAGCTTCAAATTCTCTTTGGTTCTCTCTCAAAAGTTTCCCTAGATCTTATGAAGGATTTATTAATTTGGTTTTGTGTTCTGCTTCTCAGCCGAATTGTATTGCACTATTTCTCATGATGCTTTCATCTTGGATTTTTTTGTCCCTGAAAAGCTTGTCATAGAATTTTTTTGATTGTTTTCTCGAGAGCTCTTTCTTGAAATCAGAGATGGACTCATCATCCGCCCTCAATACACCTCTCGTCACTGGGCACATGCCCTCCGTATACCTCTGGGTCAGTTTCATGTCGGCTCGCACAGACTTCGGTGCGAGACTGATCACCACATTGATCAGGAGGACAGGCTTTGTAGGCTCTGTAGCCTTCAAGAGGTAGAGACCGAGACTCATTTCATCTTCTGCTGCCCCATTTACTATGAGATCAGAGGACGATTTCACTGTCTCTTCAGAGGGATTCAGACTCTCCCGGTCTTCTTCAGATATATTGACCAGCGATGTCTTGCCCTCTACATCCGTTCTGGGACTAGATTCTTCATCCCCCTCCGAGAGTCATCCCCACGAGACGAATTACAGCCTTCTTTCCGGTTCTAACCGCAGGTGGAGGAACTAAACGACAGAGCCTTTCTGACCCAGATACAGTGCATAGATCAGTTCGTCTCCGGTTGGACCTTCACACTTCCCTCGATCACCACCAACAGAATCGGATGCGCACACGTACCAGAGGGCAGCCCAGCTCCATTCGTCCCCCTAGCCGTCGCTTCAGTCTTAGATCTCAGCAGGGGAGGAGGTTTTCGCCCCCTCTTTGGGTTGCCAGTCCATCAGGAGCTTCTTTTTGTCGCCCCCCCCCCCTTCATTCCCTTCTTTGCTTCTCTCGTCTTTCTCCCCCGCTTACTCCATTGACCCCGCCTATGGGGGTTTTGGCTTCGGGTTTCCTTTCTGCTTTGTCTTTTCTCATTTTTTTTCTGTTTTTGGGAACTCGTTTTGAGTTGTCCCCGCTCGCACTTTGTATATTGTTTGGGCTGCAGTCCCATTGAACTACTTTTGTGGTCATTCGTTGGACATTAATATATTTATCTCATCTTATCTTACTTCTTCTGTATTCACAATGTCTGATTTGGATGTATTTTTATGAATGTTGCACTTACATCTTCCCATTGAGTATTAATGTGGTTCTCTTGTTTCTTTGACATGTATTCTGGTTCTATGTTGTTTGAATACCATGGCTTGAATTGATTTATATAAATCTGTTCAATTTATTTCACACACAGACACATGCACATGACTAACTTGCACAGGATATGTAAGCCTCTCTGTGGTCGTCATTGGTCAAGACTAAACAAGTTAACCTTTCTATGGCTAGTGATAATCTACTTTAACTAAAATTGAATGTGGTCAGTTTCTGCTCACGATCTGTTTTTGACTGTGATAAAGCCATTGTCTGTTTTTTTCATTTTTTAATCATAGTCAGTCTTGAAGCCATTTCCTTTGTTTAGAGCTGCTTGGTTAGACATGCATGTACTCTTGATGCATGACAAATAATTGCCATCTTAACACAATATTTTTCAGAAATTATTCCTGCATATGTGGAATCTTTAGGCTACATTTTTGTTTTCAGTTTTAGAATGTGCCTATTCCTTGGAAAATATTAAAATTATGTTTATGACCCGAACCAAGGTTATGTTTATGACCTGAACCAAGATGTGTGACTCATTAAGATACCTAATTTCATTAGCCAGTAGCATTTTCAGGATAAATATTGAGGCATGGTGTTTTTAGAAGTGGTTTAGGAACCAGTAATTAAGTTTGTGTGCACCCTTTAGTCTGTGAGCAAGCTGAGGGATTTAACTGATTGACTAGTTATCCATTCCTTTTCCCAGAGAGAGTTATATTAGTCCAAAATGAAATAATTCTCAATGTGTTCTTGTGCTGATATATTTTTAAATTGACAGGGCAGGATATTGGCCTATAGCAATAGCGCTGAAGACAGTGAAGTCCTTACTCTAGAAGTTGAAAATCCTTTCCACCGACTACTCCTTCATGGCATTTGTGAGGTGAAGTCAGTACTTAAGAGGCCCAATTTTGACATCTGGGAAAGTTTTGGTTCTTACTCTCCTAACTTGTTTTACCTTTGGTTGTTTCTATTCAGTATTATGGCTTGGCATCTAATACAGTTTCCAAGTTGGAGGATACAGCAGGAGAGCGTTCATTGGTAACTAGAACTCATATCAAGAAAAAGAAGCAATCTGAAAGTTCAGATTTGGTTGAGCCTGTGCAGATGAAGCTTGTTGATTTTCTTAGCACACTGAAGAATGGTGTGCCAAACTCTGAAGCAGCAGCATAAAAGTCAACAACGAATTGTTAAGTTTTTCTGTAAAGTCATATTCTCTGTGGGATATATCTTTTCATCTCTAAATCAGAGATTCAGCCCAGTGTAAGCATAGCAGATGATATGTCATTTCTGTGATTGTAAATTGCTTAGTTGTGATAATTATCTGGTTTCTCAGATTAAAAATATTTGATTGTTTACTTTGCTTGTTGATTCTACTAAAATGAAATATGTACAATGAATTTTCTACACATGCCAAGAATGGGTCTCGGATTCGTAGTAAGTTGGTCATCTTTATTCACAGATGGCATTCTAAACCCAGGAACAACCACACACAAAGGTTGCCAAAATTAAGGGGTTATAGATTTTGGTGAGCCACTGGGTGGTGCTTGTTGGGGTCTTTGGCAGGGTAAGTGTAGTTAGGTCATGGCTAAAGTCGGTAATTAAATAGTTTGGTTTCTTTGGTCTCAAGTCAAATTTACTTTTGCTTTGAAGTTCCTGGGTTCAAATGATGATTTTTATGAAAATGTTGCTATAGTTTATTTTAATATGGGTTAAATCTGTGACAAAATCTATTCCTTTTGCTGTTATTAAAGCACCTAATAATGTAGTCATGCACCGTTATTTTGGTTACTCTAATTTGATTTATATTTGGAATCATGTGTGTAATTTATGTAAAGATACAGTCTCTATAAATATCTCCTACAAAATGGGTTGCTACAATTTAGTATATTATGCTGTTGAACATAGCAACCATGACAAGGGAAGATTAATTCGAAGTGTCTTAATGGTCAGGTGGTATTCTGTTGTTCCTGCCTGGTATTTGAGTTTTTTGGTTACAAGAGATTATGCTCTAATCTGGATATATGTTTAATATTTTAAATCTAATAGTATAATGTCAGTACTCATTTCTGATTTCAGGTCCAATCTCTATGATAACATCTTTCTCATGTTAATATAATTTCCCCTCGAATCTGTTAAAGCAGATGATTGTGTTGGTTTTGATTGTTCAACACTCTCTGTATGTATAATCTGCATAAGAATAACAATATTTTTTCCATGCATCTGTGGCTTTTTTCAAATATTAATAAACACAGAATATGATGATCTTAAATATACTATTGTTAGTTGAAATATAACTTTTAATAAGTATGCTCCTTTTTATCAAGGAGACGAGTGCCCATGCAATATCTTCTTTTGAAAACTAATTGAATTTGCCCAAACTTAAGAATGCCACATGCATGCATATTTAAAGTCACAAGATGGTTTATTCAATCTGCTTCCTCTGCACGTTTTATACAAATCTTTGCCAGCAAAACAAGCTGAATCTTGTGGAGCATATCGTCAATTATCTCCTTATTGGCTGCGCTAATAGAAATCTGATTGGATTATTGGGGTCAAAAATCATGTTTACCATGAATTTTTGAAGAGTTTGCAATAGGTTGAGCCATTTCAACCACCTATGTGTAGGTAGGCAACCTTAAACGTCAAGGAATGACCAGTCAAATATCCATCAACATACTCATGACTTGGATATGCAAAGAATTCATGTGCTACATTATTCCATACCAATCTCATCAATCGCCAAAGAAACCTGCAACAACTGGATAAGGAGATGGTAGGTGTAGAAATTTTGTTTATAAAAGTAATCACGAAGAAGAATTTTTAGCTAGAAAAGGCAAGGAAATACCCATATACTAAATACAAACATCCTCATTTATCACAATTACTCTTCAGTGAAGTGATTTTATCAAATGTTACCTCAAGAATGAGGGCTCTCCAAAAATATATCCAAGAGAACATTCCTCGATACATTAATTTTTTTAGCTTAATGCAAATCTTTCATAATAAATGTGATGGTATGGACAACTTTTATTTGGGACTCAAAAGGCATGATTAGGTCAAATCATTTTCCCGAACGGCATCCCTAACCAATGTGCCAAAGCTGTAGCCAACAACCGCATAACTAATAGTGCAAAAGTGAACCTGAAATTCATTTAGCCCAAAAGTCTGTACCATTGATTGATCTAATAGCCAAATTGAACACATCTTGTGTGTCTACTTCTCTTGAACAAGGATTTGCTATTGACCTAATTGTTGAACTGAACTCATTTTGCTCGAGTCTTTCTCGCCTTCCTTCATAAGATTCTTGGGCTGCAAACACATTAATTTGTTGAATTCTTAACTAGTCAAATTCAGTAGTCCTCACCCTAGTGTTCCTAAAAATTTAGATTTGTCTTCTTTTAAGACGACACCTCCGCGTTCCTTATTAGATTGGCAAGCCTTAAATAAATTATTATGTGGAATTTGAATGACATATACCAAGGGTCACCCTTGCTTAAACATCCTTTCACACATTAAATTCAACAATATAGACTCTAGTGAAAAGCAAAAAAACACGTTGCCTATATATAGGGATGGGTCATGTTGGTTGAGTGCCCCATATATATATAGGGAAACATATAGCCGCTCTCGGTTGGCTCCAACCCAATCCAATACATAGTCGATGCTAATGCCGTATATTGATCTAGATCGGGGGGTCTCAACCCATCCGCCTGGATTGCTTACCATTAGGTTGGATCGGATGTGACCCTGTGGAGACACCATATGTGACTATTCTATTATGACAAAAGTAATTACAACCTTCCTATGAAATGATGACCTCTTTACCTAGAAGCACACAAGAGAGAAAAAAATCTAATAGATAAATTGTAACCTATCCATCTAATCTATCAAAATATTATGATAATTATATTTATTTATAAAAAATAACTACAATAAGCGTAACTTAGTTACCACCACTAATTCTAAGAAAATTGACAAAAAGAGATGTATTTTTATACACCATATTTTAGGGTTTGTTGCTTATCTAGTTGTCTAACGAGACCCTTAGTTGCATATCAGAGTTAAAAACAATCCATCATGACTTGCTTGCCTAGGGTTACCTTTGGAATGAAAATTTGCCTCCATGTCCCTTTCATGGAGTCGGTATATTTTGCAAAGGTGAGCATTTTTGCAAGAGTAAGAATGGATTAATGTTGACTTGTACTGACCAATTGTTTGTTCCTCGACAAGGTTCTTATTCATCAACTTTGCTAACATTTGCGAGTTATTTTCAATTACACAATTATTGATTCCCTACTCTTTTGCTAGCTTAATCTTATGTCATATTCCAAATGCCTCTACAGTTGACAATTCATGGTTCTCTTGGTACATTCCTCTAGCCTCACAAGGGTTTATGTTACCTTCAGACATGTCGTGGGTGTTCAATATACAACTTGCCTCGGGTAGGATTTTGGTACAACAGATTAAACACACAAAATACTTGATTAATTTCATATGGAGCTGGTTACAAATATATAGTTGTTTTCCTACAACCACTCACCCGAATATAGGTGAGTTGTTCTAACAATTCACATCCCTATAATCACTCCTCAGTCTCCTACATGAGTTGTATTAACAACTTACTATATTAACTCAATCTATATTTTACTAACTCACATAATTAATGGAGCACTAATAAAGATATTCCTAACATTCCCCCCCCTTAGTGTGAACATGCGGAAAACTTCCATACACTCAACTATAGTATGATCACCCCTGTGCAACATGTCCTACAATGTGACTCATGATCTTGATCAAAAGATAGGCTCTCTCCTTCCATGGTTTTAAACAAACTTACCACAAACCTTGATGTAGGAGTCACTAATACAACGAGCAACAAAGATGATCTTAATACTAACCCAGGAGGTGGATGTTCTCCTGACACAGTAGATGCAAATGTCTTTAAGGAAAAAGGTTTTGCTCAAACATTGTTTTAGTTGCCTAAGTTTTAGGCTTTCACCTTACTAAGAGGCAAGTTTAATAAATATTTATTCCTATCTAAAAAAATCATATGAAATTGTTGTAGTTATTTCTTTTTATTTTTTATGCAATGCAAAAATAAGATATGAAAACATTAATTATGAATAGAACTCATATATTCTACTTTACATTGTTATGAAAAACAAAACGTCGGAGAAGCTATGAAAATACTATATTAATAAAGTGTCGATTCATATAGTTTCAAAAAAAATTTAAAAAGTGCAAAACATCCCAATTGATATTTGAGACTTATATTTCAATTCTCAGTATTACAATTAATCATAAAATATAAGAAAATACAGTCTCATTCTATGATGTTTCCTTTGGTCTTGTATCATATGTTAGTGTTTGATATTTAATTAGATCATTAGCTATGGCATTGATTGATCCATAAACAATTTTCACCCCTTGGGTACTATTTTAAATTTTATTCCAAATACTTTAAAAATCTGTTTAAAACATATTATAGATTCAATTTTGAGTGTTTTCAAATCCATTGTTCTCAATTTTTCCCTTATTTGATCAATTTTATTTTCGCATCAAATTTTTGTGATTCAAGTGGATCAATTCAATATCATTAAAAATTGATCTTATAATTCCCTGAAATTGATCACAGACTGATTAATAATGCATTTCAATATGATTTGATCATCCAAAATTGATTTGTGCAACACATTTCTGATTTTGGAAACTTATATCAAAAATGCAACTTTTAAAAGTGGATTTCCCATTAATTGCTTTGCTTATTCAATCATTCTTATGAAACTGAAATGAAAATTGAAATAAAACAGTTAGAAACTGAATCAAAGACTCCACAAGTTGATAACGAAGTTCACCCAGATGGGCTACGGCTTTGGATTCACTTTAAACGTGAATCGATTTATTAGTTCATCACATGAAGTAAAAAAAAATTATACTTGTTCCAAATGAATAATAGATCATGTCACCTGCATTTAGAGCTTATAACAGATTTGCAAACTCTGATTATCTCTCAGAATTCATCTCCAAGTTCATTTGTAGCTCCGCAAGGCTTCCAAGTGCGTTCTCCATGAAATTTATCCCAAAAAACTCTTCCACCAGAAAAATTACAATGCTTCATGGAAACATGAAGACATCATTTTCTTCATCTTGGAATTTGGAACAACTCTCCAGTTTTGGCTGAAGCTTGAAAATGTCTCTAAGTGCCTCTAATACCATGGTTTCTGAAAATTACCTATTATGGCTTCATACATAGTCTTGCAACCACTTTACTTCAAATACCATCAATCCCCTTCTATATCTTGGTGAGCCCCTCGTGGTGTAGTGGCGAGTTGGTATTTTGCGATTCGTGAGGTTAGGGGGTCGAGCCCGACTAACAGACTTCCCCGTGGTTTTTTGTTCACAAATAGGAAAAATCCCACATTGCTCAGAATTTAGGCAGGTGTATTGTTTAAATTGGGTTTGCTCAGCCAATTCCACTGTGGCTACGGCCACACTTAGCCTATTTTTCCACCCATGTGGGTTGGCCGATTTGTGATTGCTCCATCCTTAACAGGGTCGATTATCACATCAAATGCCACGTAAGTAGCGGTGGTTGAGTTTGTTTCTCCACATAATGAGGTGGTTGTTGGGTTGTTGGCTCGTCCATAGGATCGGTTTTTGACTATGTTGGCAAGTTAGGTTGCCATGTAATGTGGTCGTTGCATACGAGCTAAGTATGTCTCAATCGTTAGAGATAGAGCTCCCAGAGGAGGATGTGGCGAGTTGGCCATATGAACTTGCCGAGTTTTCTCTAATGCAATATTACAATGCTTGGTCAATAATCCCACATTCATCCCTCAGATGCACATATTGGCATATATATATACAAAATCATTCTAATGATATAATTAAGAAATGGTGGAAAAGACACCCTTCCAATAAAAAAAGTGTGTCGACCTTGGCTGAGGGCCCCCAGCCAGCAAATAGCGGGGCCCACCTATCTAAACACGAGTGTCAAATACCGACGCCCAAAACCCACATTTTGCTCAAATATTCATGTGCCACATGCCGCTCCGTGATTGGTCCACTTGGCAGTCATGCACGAGTCCATGTCAACTCAAACCTACACGCAGACCCATCTTTTTGCCAGTTAGCCCAAAAAATTAGCAGACGATATGTTCCACGTGGGAGCTCCATTTTCAGCATTCTTTATAACAACGGAAATATATTAGAATGATCTTCTGTATTGTAATGGTTTAGGGAGACTTTGGGAACATCTTAACTTCAAAATCTCCTCCGGATTATTGATACTACTGAGATTTTCAATATCTTGTTTCACCGCATGACCTGCTGAAAGTAAACTAAGATCCACATCGGTTTTCTCCTTGAACAATATTTATAGATCCATGCCATTCTCCTTAATTATTTTCTTCAATGTATTGTTTTGTTTATTAAGGAGAAAAAAAATTCCTTCAGTGAAATAGCAGCAATTAAACTTTTTCGTGCATTCTTCAGATGAAGATCCAATACCGGTACTTATTCTTCAAATTTTGATATTTTGACTGCATTTGAACAAAGAAATATTATAAGTTAAAAAATTTAAATATGTAAAACTAAAATTTTAATGCAAAGAAAGATCTAAACTTACGACAGCTTTATCTTTTTTCCCATTTGCAATGACAACCAAGTTTTTTTCTCTAGCTCATTTGTTATATTAAGCTTGGGCTTCACCATTTAAACTTTCCAATTTGTTTAACATTATATCCAAAACATTATCATTATATTCATTACCATTGGTAATGGCACTTGAGAGAGCATGATTTAGCAATACATCAATCTTTCCTAGCTCATTTTGAACTAAAGCAAATAAATAATTTCTTTGGGAATGGTTGTGATAATGGGAATTTATTTCCTTCATCAAATCTTTTGCTTGGAATTCCCATGTTTTCAATGTCTTTATAGCAAGCATAACAACATCATTAATATTAGCATAACATATATCTGCCAAAAAATTATGCAATAGAAACGTTGTTAATTGATCGTCAGATTATGGTACTAGTATCTAAGTTAGAGAGGGTGGGTCATATGGCAAACTAGATGTGCGTTCCTATTAAATAGGATCTATTTGGGTCTGGCCCTAAATCGTATTATGTGGATTAAAGGTAGTTGGATCCCCAGTAAAACTCTTAACACCCAAGAAATCATCATCAAGATCATTTTTTTGTAAAATGGAGGTGCCCATTGCATTAAAGAGACCGCCCAACGAGAAATTTGAAAACTTTGTTTCTGTCAAATGAACTATTCAACCACTTTGAGTTGGAAAAGATATTCTTTTCCCCTTGTCTAAACCTATCTTTGCGGCAATGGCAGTGTTATCTTTTTCATTTGAGAAGTGGGAAAAGGAAGTGCAAATTTTAAATGTGAAAAAAACACTAGAATTCACTATTTAGTAAATTTAGCAGAAAATTTAAAGTTTGAAGTGACTGTAATACTAATAATGTACATTATACCTACCCTGCAGAGTATGTCTAGGTGTAGTTTCTTCCACTGTCAATGATTGAATCCTTGTGAATTCCATTGGTTCATGTTGATGTTGGCAATTTTGATTAATACTCTCAAATGAATCTATAAATATACAGTAATCATTAAAAATAAGCATAGTTCGATTAATTAAAATAATTAAATAATGTATGTTCCATTATTCATAGCTTGGCAAACTAATAGTAATATCTGGAATAATTGATGAAGTTCTCGAAGTGCTTGCAATTGAGTGGATGTAATAGAACTCTTCATGTGTTTTTGTCTCAAAATTGAAGGATTCGGAGATACTTGTACATCCATGTATGAATCTACAAAATCCTCAGGAGGTTGATGACCTCTTACTGCAGCTTGTCTTCTTCCATGTGATGCAATTGCTTTCTTCTGAAAGAAAATTGAAAATTAGTTGTATTTTCCAAATAAATACACGAAAATATTTTGCAATAATTAAAACTTTAAACTTACCTCTTGCTCATCATTTGAAAGACAATTTACTCTCATTTTTCGTCAATTGCAGTTGGAATATTAGCATTTTGTGATTTCAAATCAAGAAAGGATTCATAATATAATGTAATTATATAATTACAACATGACAATGTTGCATCCTCATTGCGAATAGTATATGTCAAATCATGTCGTATCATGTTGGATATATTTGTACACCAATCAAAGAATTGACAAATTAGGGAATGGAGGATGTAGACAAGAGCCCAATATGGTATGTAAGATTGTCTACCCTACAAGACTATCCTAGCATGAAAAAATTCAATCATGCCCTGTGAAAATGTGTGTTGAAAAACTTGCACAAATAACCCTCGTCTTGATTTAAAGGTATTAGGGATACCTGCACATTCAGAAAAGGAAAAATCATGTTATTAGCTTATTGTGATAATAAAATAAAATAAAAATATAAAAAACATATTATTACCTTCAACATGTACACCGATGTGTGACTCCAGATAATTTTTATTTGAATATGAGAGCAAGGATTTTGTTGTCACAGGGTTAATATTTGCATATGGAAGCCCTGTTAAGCGGTGGATATCTTCTAGAGATGTCCCAAAAGAAAATTATTGTGATGACAGTGTGACTGTGAAGATATAGGGGATTTGTAAAAATGGATAAAATAAATTGCAGTAAACCGGTATCAGTGTGATATTGCAGCATGTAAATTATCTCTTGAAAATAACATTTATCTACCCAGTCACTGAATGTGCCCTTTAGTTTGAGCAATGTGGAAATTTACGAGCACATAAGGTTTTTTATTGAAATTTAGGTTTATCTTGAGACTGAATCTAAGAGGATGTTGAATCGGAAACCATTTTTGGATTGCATATGCAAGTGTGTGCATTATGTACTCTCGAGCCTAATTCAATGAATGTATATTTGTATGATCTTGTATCCTGAATCTTGATTTGAAGAATTGATAGTTGTATGATCCTGGAACTTGATTCAATTAATGGATAGTCATATGAATTGATAACATGTAGTTGTACTTTGGAATTTGGATCCTGAGGTAGAGACTAGAACGGAGCTTGGAGTTGGAGGAGCAAGTGAGGAAAAACAAGAGAATGAAAGAGGTTCCAATGCTATATATAGGAGAGGGAGGAGGCAGGGCACGTTGGGAAAATGGTTTGTGCAACCCAATGGTCAAGTAAATATGGAAGTCTAATGGTAATTGGGTGGCCATAGATGTAGATGATCGGTTGCGTATACAGTCATCTGACAACATATGCAACTGTCCATCTGCATATACAATCATTTGGCTACATATGTAATCAGGTGGCCGCATACATATTCGAGCGGCTACATATGCAGTTGGGTGGCTACATATGCAATTGAGCAGTTGCATATGTAACAGGGCATCTACATACGCAACCAGGTACCATGTAACCACCCAGTTAAATATCCAGATGCCCATTTGTGTATGTAGCCATCCATTTGCATATGTAGTCATACAAACACCCAACTTCTTAATACATGTGTGGTTGTACAAACACTCAGTTTCATATGCAGCCACCCGGTAGCATATGTGACTGCCCGGTTGTATATGCAACCGGGCATCTGTACGACTAGCTATGTAATTTTTTACTTTTTTTCCCCTCTACACCCGTTTCTGGCGTGCCTTTTCCTAGATATATTATTCACCTTCATCACTATATACATTTTTCCCATATTTTCCATTAACACAAAATCCATTTTTTACAATTCGCCAATGAAAATCTATGACATTGATCCTCACATCACTTGTCTAATAACCATATCTACTACCATAGACACCATTGAGGAGAGATAATGCCTCTTCAACATAAATTTTTTGGTAAGGTATTAGCCTCTTCATGCTATCATTGATAGTGAGTTCCAAATGAACATTGTTTTGTAAGAAACAACTAGGTGTTTTATCCTTTCTACTACTACACATCCCAAACCTTATTCCTTAGACTAGCTTCAATAGGGTAAGGATATATAATTTTGGAGGTGTTGCACTTTCTAGTAAAAATCCAACCCTCCAGAATTTTTTGACATCTTTCTAGGGACAACATATTTGTATGACTAAAACTCCACATATTAAGTCAAAATAAAATAGTAGATAATGGGTAGAAAAGATCACTTCTTCAATATCTTTGATCCAACTCCAATCAAAAAATTCACTTTGATATCTTTCAAACAATGCTCCAAATGCATCTCAAACATGCAAAATTTCATGTTGCTCATGGTCTTCCTAGATAAATTGAGTGGGAGAGGAAGGAGACCTACACAATGCAATCATAATCATAGTAGTAACATCTCTTTAAGTTACTAAAATAGCACAACATATTCTTTGCATATCCCAAATGTTAAATGATAAAATAGATTTCGTTCTTATAGCCCATCTTCCAAACAAACTAATGTATTGCATATATTTACAAGAATGATTAAATTTGATGCGAAATATAAGATCTCCGACATTAAGGAAATATGGGGGCCTAGCTTGTATTCTTAATTAAATTTGGTAGCCTTTGCTTTGAGAAAAGATGGGACTTGGCCACTTTTCATATACTATTTTATAATCAACAAAATGATGGTGAAGAATCAGTAACCATTGTCATGAATTAGCAACCTCTCAAACTAAATCTCAGGTGCACAAGCTTTACCAAGATTAACTTAAGGAAAATTTATCATCAGGTTCTAGTCCATCTTAAATACATCTAGAAGAAAACTTTCAAGACATGGGAGGGATTTTATGAATGGTTGGTTATGTGTTTTAGATTTACCAATGCTCCATAATATCCATGTGCTTAATAGAATATCTACCTAGGTCATTGACTTCCTCATTTTTAACAAGACTTGGGGGAGCATGTGGAACATATTTCACATGTCTTGTGCACCTTATACAAACACAAATTTCAATATAATTTAATAAAACAAAAAAAAATTAGCACTATGCATATGTAATAAATGCGTTACATATTATACCGTACAAGGATTTATGTAGATCGATAGATGATTAAATGAATTCAGGGTTGGAAAACTCTATGTAACCTCACATAATTGAGAAGTTTTCTTATAATCGTAAACTTCTTATGTAAATTAATCCTTGGTTTCTTGCACCTATCATGGCCACTCATCCAGATAATACATTTTAAAGACATGGTTGATTGTACTCATGTGTAGCAACATGGTTTTGAAATAATCAAGTAGCACCTTTATAACTCTTCTTTTTCTTGCAATGCCTAACATTACATACTCCTTTTAATTTCACATTAATGGATCTCTCTCTATACTAATCACAATACCCATAGAGCATGGAAATATAGGTTTATATCACTCAAATGCAAAGTTCAAAAATAACCCACAAATGAAGAAGAGTGTACATTATTGTGCAAGTAGTTAAGAAATGGCAGTAATAAATATCGTGTAAGGAGGTCATTATTCTTTTTGTTCATAATCTACTTCATTTTCTACAAACACAAATAAATTCAGATAGTGCATGCAATATAAAGTAAATGAATTACCTACAACAATTACATATTTTTATAAAGTATAATAAGGGAACGGAATATAAAGTTACAAGTTGTATTAACTGACTATCAATTCATGTGATCATCGCAATGTCAGATGTTTGAGGCCATAAATTTGTATTATGTGCATCTCTATAATCAATTGAAAATGACTTTACAAATTCCCATAATAGCCTCATGCAAGGAAAATAAGATCAATAAATCCAACTATGTTACCAACTTCTTTACAAGATTGAGAATCTTTGTGTATGTTATTGTGCACCTCAATATGCATCTTAGAGGTGCACTACACTAATACATTAAGCTATGTTGATGTTCAAAGACTCTAGTTATATTGCAATCACATTTTTATTTTCAAAACATGCACACAGACTTGGAGCACCACACCAAAACTTGTAATCCTTTTTGTGTTGCCAATTCCATGAACAAGAACCTAATACTTTACACACCTCTTTAGGTTCCATCTAGACCATAGATTACATGACTAAGATACTTACGATAAATTTGCATAAAATTTTTGTGTTTGTTAGAGTGGATATGTTTTAAAATATGGTCATTATGGTTCCCTAAAAAAACCATCAACATTGTTTTTATTGTGTGTGCATTCTTCAGCTATGTTTGTGTTCACTTTGAACTCCCGAAATTCATCGAATTTGATAGAGATCGTCATTTTGTTGGTCATTTATGGAATACGTTGTGGGAATTAATAGGTATGCAGTTGGACCGAGAAATGACATTTTACACTTATACAGATGAACAAATTAAAAAATTCAATTGCACTCTAGTACATCTTTAGCATATATAAAGTTGTCTACATTTTGAGAATAAACTAATTTACATACAAAATCCCTACAACAAAGTGATTCAAAATTCTATGTGGCATATTATATTCCATACATGTTTTGGATTACAACCAATGGAACTAATAAACATATCCTACTATACACAAGTCATTACACATCATTCACACATGGAAAAAAAGTGGAAAAAGTGAAGAATTTTCTACAAAACATGCAATTTGTTCATCAACAAGTTCATCATATTCTCTTGTTCTTCCAATAAAATTACCAAAATCACCATGGAAATCATCATGTGTATCATGCACTCCAAGTTGGAAACAAAGTATGGTTATATCTTTAGAAGGAACAGTTCAAGGGTCTACATCGAAAGGCTAAGCCTTTACATCATCGTTCTTACACCATTTTCCATGAAGCTAGTGAGAGTTCCTTTGTTCTTCATCTTCCTTCACATTTGAGTATGCATGTGGTATTCAATGTGGACATCTTTAAGCTTCACTTGCCCCCATTTCTTAATCCAATAATGATATAACATCCTTCTAATCTATATTCTAATCACTTGTATCTACTAAATAAGGATAAGGTTATTAAAGTCACACACACACACACACACACACACACACACACACACACACACACACACACACACACTAAGGCACATATTAGCTATTTAGAGTGGTCAAGAATGGGTAGTATGTCAATAAATTTAAGTGGTACATCCTTCAACAACTTTATGTTCAATTTAATTATCTAGACTAGGATGTAATGTATACCATTGTCTTCAATCTAGGAAAATCAAATGAAGCGTATCCCATTTTGATCATGATAACTTTCTTTCATTACCTTAATATAACATTGTACACATCTATACACATTCTTTATTCCTCCATATTAAATAGAAATTACATTTCCTACAAATCAGACTTCTACGTATGGAATGTGTGTTTTGGTTTACTTATACAAGTTAACTAACATGCACATTAAATAACCTTAACATATTATCTCTAAGCACAAAGTTACCACCCACACAAGCTTCTGGGAACCATGGTGTGGATCACCAATCACATCCTTTAGTTACAATCTAGTTATTTGCCTAATTTAGAATGTCTTTTCTATGGCCTTGTAGCACTTTGTGGACTAATAATGGGTAGATGCGGAATAGTGGGTGCCAAAGGGGGGATAAGTGGCCACCTTTTTTCTAAAAAATAGCAATTTTTTAACTTGGAGAAACTTTTATAAGCACCTAGTAAAATAATTTTATGACAATGTAAGAAGATAAATTGTGACACTTTGAATTTAGTTTCTAACTATATAATTTTTTACTATACCTGGATGAGATAAATATGTGAAATTTACTCATTTCTAAAAGTGACATAGTAAATATTTGTGAAACCATAAGAAAATAGCATGTGTAAGGACACACTTTTTTGGAGCAAACAAATGAATTTTCGAATGAAATTTCATATAAGCATTCAAAAAATGTCGAATATTGTTGAGAATATTTTTTCATAATTTGAAATAATTTCACAAATCAACAAAGTATGAAATATTAAAATGCAAGTGTACGGACACAACTTTTTGAGCTTAGCTTCATATATTTGAATTTTTTTTTTTTAATAGTAGCCAAGAATGAGCAAATTGTTGACATATAAGTTTTGTAATATGTTGATTGATCACCAAAAAGTTATTAAACTATTGGTAACATTAATGAATCAATCATAATGATCTATGTTAGGTAAAAATTAAGTTATGATTGAAAATAATAATTTGACATTTAAAAAAATTAAAACCTATATTCTCCCCTCTACAAACCTATGTAATTATTTATTTAAAAATAAATAAAGTTGATGAATATTTTGTGCCTACAAAGGTAAATAAATGTTCAAAATCCTCCAAATAGCCTTCTGGGTTGATTGAATGTAGATCCAAAGCTGAGGTTCAAATCCCGAGCCAAGGTCTAAGGTTGTTTAGGAGGGAAGAACAATAAAAAAAAATTAAAAATAAACAAAGGGTGTACTCCCTTTGAAAAGGGTGCACATCCTTTGGAAAGGGTATATGCCCTTTGAAAGACTATTTTTTAATAATATATAGCATTGCAAAGGGTTTACACCCTTTACATTACAAAGGGTGTATGTCCTATTTGAATAGATTTTTAAAATATCTAGAACCTGTTCAAAATAGGTTTGGGATGGGATTTACAAAGGGCATACATAGTTTGTAGAAGGGCATACACCCTTTGTGAAAATTACCAAAATGGCCACAATATTGACCCTCAACTTTGTGAATCTACCCTAATCTTATGAGTTGGATATAAGATATTCTATCTATTTTATATTTAGAGTATTTTTTTATATAGATACCCATTCGTAGGAATAATAAATATTCATAAACCTGACATGAATCTTAGCCCACCTTTACTTGGATTAGTTTCACATTGTTTATTCTCTTAGCTTAGTTTATTGATTTTCAAAGCACTTTTCCAAACAGTCATATTTTGATTTTTTTTCCTAGAAAGTATCAACCCTTTTATATAATATATGTGTTTCTCATGTGTTCCTTCAATAACCAACATTGATGTCAACACCTCAACTAGTGCCCCAAATTTTACCGACAACTTTAGCATAATATCTAGTCAAAATACCAAAATGTTCTATTGAGTGTTACAGTAAATAGCCTTGATGTAAACTGATGAGCTCTGAAAATGCCTCTCATCTAGCTTTTCTTTTCTTTTTAAACCCCTTATTATTCTACTACTACATAAACCCGGTATAGTGTTATATATATATATATATATATATATATATATATATACTTTGTATATGTTTGTTATTATGGTTTAAAGTTTGTGGTTTTTAGATTAAGTAGTATGCTTTCTGGTGTTGATCATGTGGTATTGTTAATGTCTAATAAATAATGTAGGATTATTCATGTTTCTCTCTCCCTCCCTCCCTTTAGACCATCTCTTTCTATTTCCCTCTCCCCCTCTCCTCCCCATCTCCCCTTTTTATTTCTCTCTCTCCCCTCTCTTCATTCAACCATGATTGAGAACAAGCTCATCTTCTCTCACACATGTATATTGCCTCACATTGCACATTCTTATAATCACTTCTCATCATATTAATATTATCTTTTAGTTCTTACTTTTCCCCAATGTATACACCCCAAAACATGTGTGTGTTATGTGTGAGTGAGATGTCATGTGCAAATATATAGGATGTAAGGGTTTGTTAAAGGGGGTTATTCTGAATTAATTTATTCACATTTAACTAGGTACAATTAGAATAAAATATTAATACTTGCAATAATGATAACTATTAGTTATTTAAAGTAGAAAAAATGATATTTGGGTGTGCAGATTGCGTAAATAAGTTGATCTGAAATGCTTCATTTCTAATATTGTAGCTGGAAATTGTCTTTTTAGAACTGTATGAACCTACCCATATTCACTATGGTTTTCCCTCTTCTATACAATCTTAGACCTTATTTTAAAGGGATTTGTGGATTTTTTGCACCCTTCACTTGTTTGTGAATCTTCATCATTGTATATCCTTATAAACAAGCCACAACCTCTAATGACTTGCAACAAATGGAAACCCTATATACCTATAATACCCTTCACCAAATAATTAAATTACAAAAGGGGAAATTAGTGTGTGGGTGAGGTTGGACTACACTTGTTAAACCAATCCAAGTGTTGCACTACATCCCCTCAAGTGGGAACAAGCCTCATGTAGTTCTATTAGTGCTTTTTTAAAGTGTGAATGCAATCTAATATAATACCCTATGTGTTCCCTCACAAATATAGTTGGCTAACTACATAGTAAATAATGTCCTAATTGTAGTAGTAGTGTGGTGTGGTGTGCTTCAACTTCTAGGTTGAATTCGTTTTTCCTCTTAATACTTTTGGCAATGTTTAGAGTGATTGTATTCTTTTTAACACATAGCTCTAGGACCTTTTCATATTTGGAAATGGAGGAAGCTAGTTTCTTGGACTTGGTTGATTGTTTAGACAGGATGTAGCAATTTCTCTAAATTATGTGCAACTTCTTTAGGAATATTTAGGGGATATTTTAGTGCTTTTGTGCTAATATGTGCAATAGGAGCTTATGAATATGTCATGTGAGTTGTAAAGTGATATTGAATATAATATTTTAAAGTGAAATTTCATGTTAAGGATGACCCTAGGAACATGAAACAAAATGTAAGATAATTGAATTGAAAATAGAACCATTAGATAAAATAGGGCAGGACCATATAGCTCGAATCGAATTTTAGTCTCAATATGGTCGAAACTGTACAATGGTTTTGCCCAAACATATAGTGATGATAAAAGTAAAGAGTTTATGGAATGATTCCTAGGGTTGAATTAATTATTTTCTTGATTAAAATATCCTCTAGATGAATGACATAGTGGAAGTGTATAGATGAAAATTCAAGCGAGAGCTAGAGAGATGTGTGTGAATTAAGAATTTGAATGTGAACATTTATATTAGCAAGGGAACAAAGCCAAACTTGTCATTTCCAAATGATAAGCTACCAAATTTGAGTGTCTACATCTACCCACACTTTAAGTTTGTAATTGAAAATTTCATGTTTTAAGGAAACACTAATACCTGAGTGTGCACACACACTTATATTTCTACTCGATAGTTTTCCATTCGATGTGTTGGTGTTATCACATGCTTCATATTGAAATCTATAACACAAGAGTGTATTCAAATGTCTATAATAAAAATTTAACTGGTCAACTCAAATTGTAAATAATTCTTATAACTTTTGTGAAATTGAACTTGCAGAAAGTAAAGTAAAAGAGATGCAAAACATGGAAGGAATATACTTTCTTCATTTTGTTGAGGGAGGATCTCTCCTTCTTGTTTTACTTTGGAGATTTTAATTTGTTTATGAAATGTCAAATATATTGAGGGCGATCAATCCCCACAATTTATGTTCCAAAGGAGAAACTGGAGTGCTAAGTGCATGCAACCCAACACCAAAGATGAGAGATAGATGTACCAAAGTCACCCTATAAAGAGAGAAGACCATTGTATTAGAATATTTCAATAAATTTGATGTATTCCCTCATAAATGTGAAAGAGGAGAGGAAGTAAAACCTATGAAGAAATTGAGCCTCTTCAGTTACCTTCTGCAACCCAATGGAGCACACCATTGAAGATGGAGGTAGGCCCAATTTTGTAAATAAACCACACAGTTTAAAAATTCCAATAGATACACCATGCCACCACCATGTGTTTTATAGCTAAGTTATGAGTATGTAAATTATCAAAATAATGTAAAGAACAAGAAGGCCCATACCCTCATACATTTTTCTTGTACCTATGTATGAGTAGTGTAACGAAAAAGGAATGAAGTACTCATGCCCCCTATATGATGTCTTTAAAATGTGATCATATGTGTTTGAATCTATATCAAAAGGCTGTAAATAGTTATAAGAATATGATACTGATTGGAAATTGTCTAAGAACATGTCTACAAGTCAGGAACGTCTATTAGGCTCTAGATTATACTATGATTTTGACTTGAAGTTGTCCCCATTTCAACCGATGTGCTGATTTTTGTATTAGTTTTTAATATTTTGTACTTGTTTACTTAGGATATGTACCCTATAAAAACATATGTTCCTATGTCCTATAACATGTATTGTACTAGATGTAGATATATAATATATCCATATTGATGCATGTCCACCTCTTTTGAGGTGCATGTCTGATAAAACATTTGAGCATACATGGCTTAAAATAAAATATGTGTACCCATGTCAGATAAGTTTGATAGTTTATGTTGGATCACATAGAATGGTGTAATGGTGGACACCGATGGGATATTGTTCCTACAAAGGGGTTGTGCATGGTAGGTACCATGGTACAAAAAGAAAGCTACATGAAATGTGTAACAAGCAAGAGTATAAATAGTACATGTGTATAGAATAAATTAAGCACAATAGAGAAGAGATGTTCAATCAAGATAACATAAGCAATATCATGTAGAAGAGTCACATAAAGGTATGGATCTGCAAGCATGGAACACCCATAGTATCACAAGACAATCACATAGAGGGCATGCGGACCATATATAAAGAAGAAAGTGCATGCAAGATAGATGTAGATCTAAAAACGTGGGGCACCCATGGTATTACGATAAAAACAAGGTACTCAGTTTCATACAATAAGCAACCAAGTAAGAAAGCAATGTAACAAGTAAGTATAGAAAACATTCATGAGAAGGACATGGGACAAAATAGTTTAGCATTGTACAAGACACATGTGTTAGTCTTGTTAGCTCAAAAGGTATAATGTACACAAGATATGTAATCAAGTGTAATGAGGAAGTGTAAAGCAAATGTAATGAAACAAAAGTACCTGAATAATGTAGGATATGCCTTCAAATATTAGTGTCATTGGGAATGTACTAAATCAACACCTATAATCATGTATCACTCTATATATTTTCTATATCAAGCTCAATATACCTCATGAACACATGTGTGTAAATATAAAATAGATAAATATGTTATTTATCAAACCAATTTGGCAAATAACATATATAAAGTGAAAAATTCGCCAAATCAAGTCATGAGCATGTCCTAATTTTTATTTTTGAAAATATGTGAATGTTTTTTGTATTGTATGAGTATTTGAATGTTTTTGAGTTAACATTTTGGAAATATCTATGTATAGGGAAGGGGTAGAAAAGGATCTACCCAATAAGAGCCTCATGAGGAGGTGATACATAGCCATAAGGTGAAAGGCTCATGCCTCACAAGTGTCATGAGATAAGAAGTATGATCGTGTGGAAGCTATGTAGATTCCATTATATGCACCATAGTCAAAAAGACTCTTGAGAAGTCGTATCCATAGATAGGTACCTAGAAGGATGCCTAGGAGAGAGTGACCCACTAGAAGTAGCATGTGAAATAGAATCCATAGTATTATGCCTAAAAGGGAGTGACCTACTATAATTATCATGTGAAATAGAATGCATATGTGTAGATGCACTAGGAGTGGGAGTCGTAAATGTATAATTTTGGATATGCCCCTTAAGTATATGACCCACAAATGGTATACCCCTAACTATAACCGTTTGTTTATTATAAATAAACTCAAAAAACCGATGTAGTACAGATAGGATAACCCTAAAAGTGTGTAATAAAGGGCAATATAAATGAATGTCAAATGAGGTAATATAATATGCAACCAAAAATGGAATTAAAATAGTAGTAAATCCAATTGTGAGAGGGAGAACAATGTGCCTAAGTTTTTTCTTAGTATCAAATGTTACTTGCTTTTGAGTATACGCAAGATAATGAAGAAACTTGAAATTTCATACATTATGTTTAGCATTATTGTCAACCAAAACACTATATATAGGGTGTTGGTCAATAAAAGTACAAATGTAAAGTGTATCCAAAACAAGGTCGTGAGCCATATCAATATCATCAAAAGTTTTAACTAGATGAGAAGATGCCATAGTAGTAATAGTACCAATCATAGCATCCAATGGGTGGTCATAATAAGGTGGAGATTGTACAACACAATGAGCATGGTGGACTTCTAAAGTAGATTTAGCAGTGTTATGATCAAGAAGTAGGTCATTAAATAATGTTATCTTTGTTTTATCATTAGTAGGATTAGATTCAAAAGGGCACCCTATTCAATAACATTAACATCAAAAAGGTCTTGTATAACATGGTGAAGCTTAGCACATCAATTAGTATTGTGACAAACACATCTATGATCATCGTAATAGGTGTTGACATCAAAATTCTTACTATGAGGCTTACTTGTATCAACCTCAAATGGTGGAGGGGAAGATACAAGATTGCACATAAGTAATTCTTTAAGCACTAGATGAGGTGAATAAGGCAAGCATTTGAATTACCACTGAGGAGTTTGTAATTATAGCTTTGTAGATTGTGAGACAACGTTAATGGTGGCTTTAGCTTTAGTTTATTCATCATGAGGTGTTCCTTTAAAAGTATATTTTCCTTGAAACTTATTATTAGATGCATTAGGATCATGAGCAACATCTTTGAGCTTATTCATGTTAAGTAACTTAGTTACACGCTCTTTCAATGTATGGTACAAATGGTCAAAGGAATAAAACTTGTCAAAAATAATTGATTTTTAGAAGGGGAAGAAGAATTTGTGTAAAACTATATTGAAACTCAATATCAACCAAAATATTGTTCATCTTAGTAAGCAGTCTTGTAGCATAAAACAAAAGCATTTATGTGCTTATTAGAAACTTGTCACATTTCATACATTTGAGCATAGGAAAAAAAATCTCCAATTTTGAAAGAGAATTGTGTAAGGAATTGATTAGCTAAAGGAGTGAAATTCCATACATAATGCATGGCCAGATCATAGAACCATTGTAAAAAAAATCCTTAAGACTCTAAGGAAAGAGCTTAGTAAGTAATGTATCGTTGTAAAAATAATCCAAGAAAGCAACATGGAATGTATGAATTTATTATTTAGGATCACCATTTTTATCATAATAGAAATATTAGGAGGAAAAATAAGAGGCTAAGGATAAGAGGCCACTTATGGTACAAGTGGGGTATGACGTAATTGATTAGAATACATGACACAAGAAACAGTAGTCGTGCCTTGTTATAACTATAAAGATTTGATGTTCCAAATTATGAACAAGGGTTTCAAGAGTCTAGGTGTTATAAGAAGGAGAACGCAAACCACTATGGGTATAAATAGTAGATGTAAGGATAATAGTGGTCATAGAAATAGACATAATGAAATTATGAAGTGGAACATTAGGTGCCCTTGATGGAATAGTAATTATAGATGTATGCATAGTATTTTATATAATAATAGGTTTAGTCATTGAGGATGTTAAAGTATTTTTGAGTTGATCACAAGCGAGTTTAGAAGCATAGAAGAATCTTGATACAAGGCTCAATATTTTTAGGATTTTCTTGCATAAAAAATTAAAAATGGTGTGT
Organism: Taxus chinensis; assembly: GCA_019776745.2. Taxonomy (NCBI): domain Eukaryota; kingdom Viridiplantae; phylum Streptophyta; class Pinopsida; order Cupressales; family Taxaceae; genus Taxus; species Taxus chinensis. Next base: position 847,023,292 of record CM034148.1, on the reverse strand, counting down.
GTTGTTTGTGGGATACGAGTACAATGCTTATCATATGGTCCACTATGGGAACCCTCGACTTGTACATGTTCAGTGAAAGAAAAATGAGAAAATATATCAGTATTAGAATGTGTGCACTTCATACAAGTATTGAAGGCTCATTAGCATGTTTGATTGAGTATATCAGGACACATGTGAATCAACATAAGGTGGTCCCCTCCCTCATGATTACTTAATGCTCTGAGCATAGGACCTAATTAAAGTGATCAATATCTTGTATTATGGGTTAAGGGAAGGAACCTGATTAAGCTATGCGATGAAGAATATAAAAGAGTTAAGGATTAATCATGATGATATAAATAAAGACCCTGAGCCTAGATATAAGTAAGAGATATCATGCACCAAGAAAGAAGGAGAAACCCATATGATCAATGGGGTTTGATCATGACGATCGGCTTCAATACCAAACTTTGGGGTACCTACACACACACATACATTACACACACTACACACACATTATACAGAGGTACATATATGCAAATATAATATGGATGTACGACTTTGTTATATGGGGTCTATTGTGACATTAATTAATTTAGAATTAATTATGATATAATCAAAATAACATTATTAATAATTACAATCATGATAAATAATAAAATGATATCTTAAAAAACACAAGAGGATATTAATAATTAGTCTATAAAAAGTGGAACAAAGGAGTATTTAGATGTGTAGAATTCTCAGTAAACATGCTTGTTATGAACCTAGAGATGATTCATTTATGATATTGTGACTGAGAAATTTATCTTTGTCCAAGACCATATAACCTCTTCCCTTAGTCTATGGTATGGTTATACCTTATTTTGTACAATGTCTTAAACCTACTTACAATGAGTAGTTTATACAAATTCATTGCCCTTCACTTATCTGGAAACCTGTATCACTATCATGTCTACTATTATCTTGCATAACCTCGATACAACTTGTAATTACCTTGCAAGAAATAGGAAACCCTAAATACCTACAATATCATTCATCAAAGAATTAGATTAAAAAGATGATAAATCAACATGTATGGGTGAGGTTAGAACTACCCTTAGTGCGATCAACCCTTACCAAACCAATCCAATTAGTATGTATTACATCCCCTTGATCAAGTGGGAGTAAGCCTCATCTAGTTCTCCCTAGTGCTTTGTGTAAATGCGAATGTAATTTAATCTAACCCCTTATGAGTGCTCCCTCATGTATCTTAACATAAAGATATGGAATAACTATAGAGTATATAATGCATTAGACGCATTAGTAGTGTGATGTGGTGTGCTTTAGCTATGCTAGAACTGGACCTTTTTGTCCCTTGAAGACCATTGAGTAATTATTAGAATGAATTTTCTCTGGCTAAGACATGACTCTAGGAAATTTGAATAGCTTGGAAATGGAGGAAGCTATAGACTCTTTGACCCGGCTTGAGTACTCAAGACCTTATGTAGTTGATTTCTCAAAATTATGTGTACATTGTTTTAGGAATATTTACGAAGATCATTGAGTGCTTTTGCGTTGATATTTGTAATATGAGCTATCATGAGAGTAGCATGGTGAGTTATGAAAATTATTTTGACTTGCTTATATAGGCCATTTCATAGGTGAAATTGTCATGATAAGGATGAACCTATAAAGAATGAAACAACACATATAAAATAATAAAATTTAAAACAATATTTTGTTAGATAAAAGGATGAATGACCGTATAGGTCATCCAAGACCATAGTTCACTGTGGAACAGAATTGTATGGTTTTTCCTAGGAAGATAGTGAGATAAAGCTAGATTTTGGGGCGATGTCTTGGGTTGAATTACTTATTTGTTTGATTAATATTTCTTATATGAATGACATAGAAGAGTGTGTAGATTATAAAGTCTTTAATTTGAGTTTCTACACCCATGCTTGCATCCATCTCTTTAATTTTTACTTTAGGTGCTTCACCTTCATCTTCTCTCATATATTTCATGAGTCCTCTACATTTTGCTATCTCCATAACATATAATCTTGTTTAGAATCCTCTCAAAACCTCTATTATTCCTAAAACTCATGGTACTCTACCTCCTCAACCAAGATGTATTTAGATATGTGTTTCATTTTTACAACTATGTATTCTCTATCCATCTATTAACATGGATAGCATTCATCTTCTACCTTGTCCTCTAACCACTTTCTTGAAATTAAGGACATTTAGCACCCAACACCCTTTGTTGGATGATTTCTTTATACTTTCTCAACACACTTACAAGGTACTCATGTTTTGATACCAAATGATCTAGGTTAGGGTGAGGGTATTCAATGAAGGAATACATTTGCCCATAGCTTAGAATCATTTACTCAAATGGAAACACACAACAACAACACACACTCATACTTAAAACTCAAAAATCAATTCTTTACTACATGTTATTACATACTAAAAATATTTGACTCGTCGTAATACGATTTTTCTTTATTTCTTATTGAAAGCATACATGATGACGATACATCGTGCTACCGTTCCTCAATGTACTGGGAAATGTTTTTTTTATGGATTGCACCAACCTCTTAGAAATATCTAATTAATTTTTTACAAGATCTCACTTGTCTTCTTGCTCTCCTTTTCTTGTAAAACTAATTCACATTCAAGAATTTTAATCTCTCTAATAACCTATGGCATCTTGAAGTGTCTCTTCAACCTCACAAGCATCTTAAATGCTCAGAAACTAAAAGTCTAGAGTTCAAGGTAATCACTATCTTTTTGCATTCATTGTAGACAAATCCATCACTTCAAGCATAAAAATGGTTGCATTATAATCACAATGGTTATTTCAAAGCTAGTGATTGAGAACCCTCCCCAACAATTTTTCCACAATGAAAAAACCTTGAAATAATTGTCATGATGGTTATGGAACTACCTTTTTTTTTTCAAAACTAGTGGTTTTGTCCAAATAGTTTTGCCATAATGAAGAGCCCTAAATATTTTAGGGGCCATAAATTTTTCATACAAACTTGAAATACAATGCCTTTTTTTGAAATGTATAAATTTTCAAGGAGAATCCACATATACAATTACACTGTGATTTTCATATATGCCCATGATTTTTTGACTCAACACCAAAAGCTGTCACTTTTACTTTCCCTTATATGTTATTGGAATTTGAGTAACTCAAACCAACTCATTTAGAACCATGTAATCCATGAAATTGATCCTCTAATTTCCTTGATGTCCTCTAATTTTTGGGGTGGAAGATGCTTCCCATGGATCATTTTCCAGCTGTGTCAAAATGGAAAAACACATTGACTAGTATACACAAACAAACCCTACATTTTTTGGTTGATATAAAATTTATAGTACCCAAATGGATGCTCATGCATCAATCCATTAAGTGGAATCTTTAGATTCGGTTGATTGATCCCTTTTTCATTATAATCATATTAACATTGTTTTGATCTTGTAACTAAGTACCTTGGTTAGGAAGAGAATTGTCATATAGATCCATCAAATATTGGTTAGATTGAGACATAATCATCTATTGCATTGTTGATACCCTTCAACTTGAATGTGATTACTTTTATTAACATAATGGATATTATATTTCAAGGTTATGAATCAGTTTGAAGAATGTCCAAAGCCTTTGTGATAATTATAGTATGCATTTGTTTCATATCTCTTAAGCAAAGGTCTAATGGATCTACACCTCTCGAATTAAATTGCATTCAATAAATCATTGTACCAACCTTCTGTGGACCATCACTTAACCGTATAAATTATCTATATCTCGATGTTGTGTCAATATCATCTTGTTTTTACTTAGGTTAATTTTATTTGTTTTACCACACTCGTAGCCTCAAGAGAGAGGTTGCAAAGCATTATCTTCAATTTTTGGCCTTGAAGTTTTCCTTCGGTTGAAAATTTTCTTCGCTAGAGGTAGGGGCAATGGCCCCATATTTGAGCATGTTAGCCTTTAAAAGCTTGACCTCCAAACTCTTAGTTATGTAACAAATTTCATCAAATGACTAATAAGTGTTGAATATTACTTGTTCCCTTATATGTGCCTGCGAGATTTGAGAAAATAGGCTTATGAGTTTTGGTTCAAGCAAATTTTGAGTAAGCTCTTTGTGACCATAATCTTAAATATGAAAAACATACTCACTAAGAAGTTCATTTCCACCTTACCTTAGTAAGTCAAAAGCATTTAGTAATATTTCATTTAAAGTGACCATATTGCATGGCTTTTGAGAACCTTGAGATAATTCCTTCAATTTGACTTATCGTAATTTACACATGTTATTCATCATAGTGGCTATCCTCACAAGGAACATAAGTGGTAGTAGAATATACATGAATAGATGTATTAGGCAAATAAGTAATATTTAAAACATTAGGAGTAAGAGAAGGAATTTGAGAGGTAAGGGAAGGATTCATAAAACATTGAAAATCCATAGGAGTAGAAGGAAGAAATGCATGAGCACTAGGAGAAGCTTGAGGGCCGGCAAATTTTGAGAAACGACCACATGATAAGATAAAGGGAGGTGTCTCGGTGGGTGCCTTGATCATTTACTAGCATTTAAAATATTCATGGTTTACCTAATAGGTCTGGCCTTGAATAATAGGCCCATTGGTATGTTCTTGACCTTGAGTTTTTTATTGGAAATCTAATGTCACACTTAATATATCATTTATTTCATTAGGATGCTTCAAGAGGCATTGTCTAAGATCAAGTCTTGAAGTCTAGCTTGATCATCTATGTAACCTCTTTCCCTTTACTAATTTCACCTTTGATAGACGTAAGAAAAATTTAAAACATTGTCAGTCGTAGGAGTCTCAGAGGAGTTGGTCAATTTCAAGATAAAGTTGGGCCTTGTTGAAACTTTCTTTTTCATGCAAACCATGAATGAAGGGAATAAAATACCAGCCATATTAGAAATTGATCAAGCACTACATTTTGTTGGAGTCTTGGATCTAATTAATTGTGATGGTATAGAAGATATAACATGTACAAAAATAATGCACAACTAATATTTATGCACACAAGATAGGGATATAAGTTTTGGAGCAAATAAAACAAACCCTAGGATAATCAACTCTATCAACAAGAGGCAAGAGCAATCCCCTAGAATGTTATATACAATGTGGGTTCACAAAAAGTAAAAACCATAAGCTCAATTGAATTTACCAAAACGGAAAACCCAAGAGTTGAGTATTATTTATTAGCGTGAGTCGACCCAATTATAGATATGGAAAGTGGGTTTGTAGTATCGAATATATTCAACCTAACAATATTTAGTTGTAATTAAGTTTAATTTAAATAAAAACCAATAAGTCAAACATAATTACATAATATAGACAAATTTAATAACGTAAGGAATCAATAAATAATTAAAGTGCAAGAAGTAATTAGGGTTTTGTAGGATAATATTCAATTTCGTGTAAATTCAAAGAGAGACATCATTGGAATATGGCATGAGATAGGTCCAAACAACAAGATGAACCAAGCTCAAAAAATAAAGATTGCGAGGCCAACTTCCATAAGGAGTATGGAAATTTCTAACCAAATTTATACAAAGCAAATAAATGGATTACTCATATAAATGTATCTTTTGACTGATGTGATTCCCTAGTATTGGGTCTCCTAGATTCATTGTTGGATCTTTGGGACACTACTCTCCTTACTCAAAACACTAACTTGGTCTCAAGACCTTGCAAGATCCCATAAAAATGGAAGATGTTATAAGCATTTGTGGTATCCCCTCCTTTATTAATAGGCCCCTCATCTTTTGTAAAAAAATCAAAGTCAACACTCAATGCAAGAAAACAAAGGCCTAGAGTATACAAGTGTCCCAACCCTTGCCTTTCAATGGATTTTAAAACAACTAGTCAATGTTATCATGTTCTTTAAATGCTTGAATTTATACTTTTGACACGATGACACTCTTGGAAACAATAAGTTATGCTCTTATAGCTTCAAGATCACACTTGCAAACTAATTTCACCGTATGAATTACATGTCTAGTTGATGTTTCTAAATGCACGCATGTATTTATAGGCTTCTTGATTTCACATAGAACCTCATTGGTGTGCAAGCCAACCCATGATGCGCAGGAAAGCCGATAAAAAGCACACAAACCTTGGAGAATTCAAAATCAATAAGAAGGGCCTATAAAAGTAGTGACCATATTCGTATAGTATAGAAATAGGTCACTACCCAGGACTACAGGGAAATCGAGGAGGAAAGAGAAAATTGGGGCAACATGGAAAAGAGAAGAAAACAGGAACAAAAGGGCTAAACAAGGATGAAGATGTTGAAAATCTTGGTAGACACAAAAAGAAACATGTCAAGGGATGAACAACAAGAACCTAACATAGACCGGTAATCAATAAACACATAAATACACTAGGCCCATAACAATTAACTAATCCCATACCAAAATTAGACACCTATAATAATTGTAAATTACAAAATATTTTAGAATAAGATGTACTCACTAGTACATATATCTTAAATACATCTATCTGAAAACACCGACACATATCAATCTCCAAAGCTCTTATCTTAGATTTTTTGTATACCCACATCGAAAAACAAATTCCATTACCTTATCAAAAGTTTATATTGACTTGTGATAGATGGCATCATTCTAAAATCTTTCTGGAAAAATAAAAACGGGCTCCGAACTCCACCGTATGGCGATATTATGGTTTTTTAATTGACCTTCTTTAAAAAAAAGAATGAAGTTCTAAGTGATTGACAAATGGACATCAAATTTAAGATTGAAATTACCATATGACAAATAAATAGAAGTCAATTTTTAATTTGAAATTATAACATAACAATCAAATAAATGTTAAGTTTAAAGTCATGGTAATGAATCTGCAAACTTACATCTCCCATCGCCGCTTTAATTGCCATTGTAATACACCCATCCACATAATTATCACTTATACAATCAAATGTATTTTTTTGAAGTTGACCTCAAATTTGGTATTTGAGGGCCACACTTTATTTCAACCCTTCCAATTATTAATTTCAAATTTTCACTCAATATTCCGTCTCAATTATATATATGATTTTTTATTTAAAATTAAAAAATTGAGCTTTGTATTTCATTTCATTTTCCCAATTAGCAAATCTTGTTTTCGTCATATTGTGTCATCTTTTTGGCTTCCTATTCCAATTCCTAAGCAATCTTGTTTTAGGATTATGAAATGGTTATTCTTATTATGTCAATAGGTATTTCTGTAATTGCAACAAGGGGTGTAATGGCTTGAATGCGTTCACTTCTTATTCTCAATCTTTAAGTTTGATGTCCCTTTAACCAAGTCAGTCTAATAATGATAAATATCTTAGTCATATGGTAAAGTTAACTCTTTTTTGCCCAGACATTAATGTCATTTAGTCAACAATTAATAAGGAATTGACAAGAAAATGTAATGAACTTACTAATCAATGTAGTATTAGAAAAAAGCCAAAATACAAACTTCAAAATTGATGTCTAGGTATACTTGAGGATGATGCATTTTAAGATATTTGTACTAGTATTATTAGGTGATAGGTGTTCTACAATGACAGCAGCAAGTGAGATGTATAGCATGAGTGTATTGTCTTTTATTCACCGCTTTAAATTAGATGTACATTGACCATCACAAGGTAATTTTAATCTTATATTTGACATCCAATTGACTGTCAAAAAAAAAATTCCTTGGAGAAATCGATCAAAAAAAAATTCTACTCTCTTAATCATACAGAATTTGATACTTTTTTTTCCCACAAATTTTGATCAAGACCAACACAATGGTTATGTTAAATTGATATCATCATATCACCAGTCACCAAAAAAATGTAGTTAGTAATTAATGTAAAATATGAAAATTCTAATACAAGAACTTTGGAATTGATATCTTTCAACTTATTTAGATATATGTATTTAAAAATATTTGTACTAGTTTACATATTAAAACGTAATTTTTTTTGGATAAACAATATGTTAATTTTTTTTACCCGACGTTTTAGATCAAGCACCCACGACTCTTTTCAAAATAGATCACAATTGGTAATCCCAAAACATCAAGGAATAAATTGGCGGGACAATTTATCCAAATACTTTACATCTCATTTTTAATGGATTGTGAAAGCATCAATTCTCTAATCACCTAATATTATTTTGGTTGATCTGCAATTTCATTATTTTATTTATAAATATTGGCAAAATCCACGACAAAAAAAAAAGGCTGCACATTAAGACAAAAAAAAAAAAAAGGCCTCTTGCAGCCCAACTTATTCGTCAAAAATATGCAAGACAATTTTGACAGCAAATTGGACGTTTAGTCCATAATAACCAACCACTATTTCTTCGAATCTTAGGGGCACATTGCAACAGGGACTTCCCATGCTCGTAGTTTTTAAACATATTAGCATAGTGAGGAGAGTGATTTTGGCATAAAAGCATAGTGCCCAGGATCTCAGAAAGATCATACAACTGTTAGATTGACGATCTCAGAGGGATCATACAACTGTTAGATTGACTATCTATTACCGCTACACGAGTAGACTACATTTAAACCAATATCCAAACCAGCAACAAGAGGGATGGCAACAATCCAAATGATAAAGGAAACAATACAACTCAATTAATCAGAATGTAAAACCAAAAGCGGATTATAAAAGCACCCTTACGTTGAAATAGATGCCCAAAGACATTAAGAAAACAATACAATTCAATTATTCAGCATGTAAAACCCAAAGCAGATTATAAAAGCCAACTGTCCATTGAAATAGATACCCAAAGATATCTCAGTAAGAAAGATATCTCAGTAAGAGAGTTGGGGACATTGGAGCTTCGGATATTCCAATGAAAATATTCAATTCTTTTGGACTTGGGAAATTGGAGCTTCAATAATTCCAATGAAATTCTTCAATTTTAAATATCCTCATTTTTGCAATCTGCCATAAATTGAACTACATGGTATAGATCGTAGAAGTGTTGTGAAGGGAAGAAAAAAACTTAGAAAAACAAATTTGTAATGTAATTTGAAATTAAACTGCAAAAACCACTCACTAAAGTGACAATTACTCGAATCTGTTGTAAAATGCAAGTGATAATGGAACAAAACTTGTTTTGCCCTAAAATATAGTCAGAGATGTTCAACCATTCAAGAATCAAGACCCTTCTGAATAATGTTTTTGCTAGAAATGGGCATGGTGGATGAGAATCAACAGTGGAAATTTATTTGCTTCTTCTCAAAAAGTCATTTACAATTTCTGCAATCAATGCAGCCAGTTTAACTGTCGCATATATCTGCAAGAATTCTGCCAAAACTTCTATTGTTGTATGATGTATCCAACCATTTTAAGCCCTTGTAACAAAATTTTGAACCAGAAGAAAAAACCAGTTCAGAAGTTTTAGGGTGAAGATTTATTATTTGAAGCATATTTTCCTGTCGCCCAAGTCAAAAGAGAACAAGTATTTCTGTTTACAAATTTCTCAAGATTGACTTGGAAGCTCTGGTGGCACTTCTTCCATGGGATCAGTGGAAGGAAGACCAGGATCATCAGGTGGAAGTCCGGAATCATCAGGTGGGAGACCAGGATCTTCGGGGGGGCCAATTGTTGCAGGATGAAAATTGATTGGGAATTTTGTAACCCTGGGCTTGTCAGCCAAGATATTCCTTTGCACTCTATCAATTAGAATTCTTGGTGGAGGCTCTTCTCGCAACTGTTCATCATCATAATCATTGTTGACATAGTAACCAACCCTCAGGAATTCTTGGCCCATGTATGAACAAGTGAGCAGCAACACTGTCACACCGATGAGATCTTCATCACGAATTTTTGATGGATCTGGTGGATCCGCCTGCTTCAAAAAATATAAACATATTACTTTTTTTCAATAAAACCCCATTCAAATGGAAAAAAAGAGTATCACCAAACAACAGAAATTAAGCACAAGGTCCATTGGTTTCTACTCTTAATTAATAAAGAGGATTTGCCTGGAAAACGAAGCGATAATTGCCAACATTTACAGGGCCAACAAGTACACTCTCCAACATCTGATCATAAGCTTCATCTTCTGCTGACCCCACATATGTTAACTTCCATTCCAAGTCTGTAAACACAAAGTCAGGAAACCTTAAATAAATTAACAAATATATAAAATGAAGGTCTATGCTAGCCCGATTCTCTTAAAAATTAAACAATTCAACCAAGAATATCAAAGATGAAATGCCATAATTTTTTCTACAAATTAAAAAATGAGTTATCCCGTCCCGTAACCATGTATATCCATAATATATTAAGTCGTATGCTGTCAAACTAATAACATAAAATGCTGTTTTATAATCTTTTTTTCAAAACTTATATAACATCACATACAACAACAGAATTATTTTTCCTAGCAGGCTAGCAACTCATTTTGTATAGATAAACAAATCGTATTGCTTAATATAACATCACACACAACAACGGAATTTATTTTTCCTAGCAGGCTAGCAACTCATTTTGTATAGATGAACAAATTCTATTGCTTGATATTGACACTCTAATTTTTGTGTTGCCTGCTTAGATGAAATTCGGTTACTAACATGGTGGCCTACCTTAAAAGCATGTAAAAATACTTACGGCCAGTCAAGCTTGGGAAACTAGGCCAAGCAATCAAACTTGCTATGCAAAGAGATTACCACGGAAAATGCTGTAAGAATATAATGTTCTGTAGATTTGACATAACAAACCCAAAGAATCTTCCTTCCTCTGTTAAATCTTTACATCAGATTCAAAATTGTCTGCACCGTGTTGAGCATCCTCTAAACTTCACTGGATAGTCCCAGCTAAATCAAAAAGCTATTAGAGTAATTCATTTCTGCAAAATCAATCCCACTGTTATGGGGTAAGCATTTGCCTTGATAAGTGGAAAATGGCAAAATGGATGTCTCCACCCCGTGTTTCTGTCAAACTCAATTTTGACGAAGCATCAAGAGACAACCCAGGGGTGGCTGGAGCTGGCTCCCTTCTCTGGGACCATAATGGAATTTTGAAGAGGGTCCTTCTTCAATCCTAGAGAGACGAACAATGATGGTGATGCCGTTGCATTGGTGATGGCCTCGAAATGGCTTGAGAGAAGGGCTACATGGAGGAAGACTCCATGATCATGATCAATGCAATGAAACGGACTCCTAACTGAAAGCTAGAGAGCATTCTACATGATGCCCACAAAGTGGCCTGACCCTTCAACTCCATCACATTTTGTCACAGCTACAGGGAATGCATCAGTCCAACAGTCCTACTTGCAAACTATGTCACCGCATTCACCATACTTTTTAGGAAAATTTCGAAAACACAATAAGTTCGTTCAAATTTGTGATTTAGATCAGACGTATGGAATGGAGATTTCAAACAGTAAAAACATTAAAAAAATCGATTTAAACATTCCCAAAAATTTGCGATTAGGGTTCGAAAAACTAATAGAATAATAATAACGACATGGCCGCCACTGAGCAAGGAAAAATCGATAGATGAATGGATGGAGAAATTGCAACTATAGTCTGCATGGATGGAGAAAATCATGGAAGAAAAACCTTCAAATCGCATCCTCGGAAATCCCTACAGGGGCCTGCAAATCACAAAAGAAAACCCTGCAGAATCGTGTCCTTGGAAAACCCTGCACAGGCTTGCAAATTACAGAAGGAAACTCTGCAAAATCGTGTCCTAGGAGACTAGCATAGCCAAAGTTGTTTCAGTAAAGCCCTAATGACATTTTGCAGACAACAATGGTGATGGAAGTGAGGGCTGTGTGATGCCAATGTGTGATTGAGCTGTGTGACAGACGCGACTAAAACTAGGTTTATGGAATGCATAAGTAGTTAATTTAAAATATAGTTCGTAGATTATCATTACATTATGAGTTGATAAATTTATTACCAAAAAGTGTATAAAATATATTACAAGTTTATTTTTTGGAAGGAGAATATTTAGTTTATAAAATATGGTTTATTGTTTGATATTTCAATCATTTAGTTTTTGATATTTTAATTTAAAATATTAATTTTTTAATGTATGCTTATGATATATTATTACAAGTGCGTTGCTCTCGGCTGAAGTTAATCGCAAATTTTATCTCTAATTTTTTTTAGCAACGAATTTCTTACGAATTTTATCCTCTATGAATTCAAACACGAATTTGAATGCGGAGACTTGGCCAAGTGCAGGTGTAGACTTGGATTCAATTTATTCAATGCAGAGTGCTCAATCAGATAATTGCCAACGGCTCTCTCGGTTGCTAGTCCTAGATAACCTGGATATTTAGGATCAAGCAATAACCGCCAATATTAATGCTATTGTATGGCCTTGAAATCTTCATTTTTTTACCTCTGCAGACACTCAAGATCTTTTGAACATTTGACCATGAATCCAATTTAAATTCCAAATAAACATTAATATGGGAAGACTGCCATCTTAAATCATGAATGTAAACATCAGACCCTACTCCATCGGATGAAGCATGTGGAAAGACTTGAATGATATGGCTTCATGATCATTAATTTGTGAGCCAGTTGATCAGTATCACATGATTCAGCCCATGCCTCTCCACCAAATGGCATGTCTTCAGGGCCTGCACTTAGTTGTTTTTGAGTCTCTCCTCTTACTGCTCTTCCACCCCTCCTCTGCCTTACCTATCTGTTGGTTGTATCACCTGCGCAGACATCTGGAAATAAACAATGGGTGAGGATTTGAGACAAGACAGACTTTAGGCAGAGGCAGTCTCCAACACAAGACTCATAACAATCTTCCAAGCGGATGAAACAGACACCCTTTGCCATGATTCGTAGCATTTTGTGCGAAGATTTGGGTAACAATGGTGGATTGTGATCCCAGGCAACCATTGAAGAAGATTTTTAAGTGAAATTGGGCAGTGTGGTGAAGGATGAGACACTTTATGACTGAATCATCAAGCAGCTCTCCTTGGCGTCTGCTGGCTGAGACTGATGCAAGAGAGGAAGAACCGTTGGCAAAAAGATGTAGTGTGTGCATATGCACTTGAACCTAGCAGCTCTAGATGCCCATTACAAGGACTTATAAAGTATGATATGTGAAGGATTTAAAGATGGTGCTAGGGAGGGTCTGCTGGAAGTTTTGAGCTCATCTTTCCCAGTGAGGAAGCAATTTAAACCCACGTACCAATCTACTGGCAGGCACAGAAACTGGCAATGACCGGTGATGGGTTGCATAGATCCTTCTCTCCTCAGATTGACTTAGAGGTGGCAAGGTGTGTTACTACAATAGGAGGTGCAGAAGGCCCCAACCCCAACTGGCCTGACTAAAGAGAGGGCTTCATCCCGGCCTGGAAACTGAATGCAGGAATCTTTTGACCAGTAAGTGCTGCATGGGTCAGCCTTCCCCTGCTCTCTTCATGTAATGTTTTGTGGGTCTCATGGTGGTTGTAGATGAAGATGGTGGTATTATATGTTTCAAGACCCTGGTAATGGACACTGTTAAGTTGGCATGACATCGTTTTGACGACCTGTACATAATGTTATGATAGATAGATAGATAAATTTTGTGGATGTAATGACCCAGGGCTCATGAGAATGCCTCTGATTGTCAAAATCTTCAAGGATCTCATGCCTCTACTTTTGGGTCATTCCTAAACTCCTTGAACAGTATATATGCATATCTTTTTAGCTTAATAAAAGACCAATTTGGCAGATAAATCCTATAATCTTGGCTTGGCATTTTCAGATTTCTTGTTTTGTTGGTCTTCTATCTCTGTTTTCATGGGTGGGAGCCCCATTGCAACCCCAAATTCACTAATCAAGGGGAAAAAATTCAATGCCACCGCATTCTTTTCATTTATTTCTTGTATCTCATTCTATTTAATAGGATTAGGTTTTAAAATATTTTACATAAGACTAATAATCGTTGTTTAGCTTGAACGAGTAAGGTTTACAAGTGCCTAAGAAAAGGAGAAAAGAGCATGGTGGACCCTACATGGCATTGAGATCAAAATAATAAGTTCCTGCTTACACCTAAGGCATTTTTCAAATTAAAGTATATGGCGGCTTGCGGATTCTGACACCAACCACAGTCGACCATATCAATGACATACAATATTTTCTTATGCTGACATGGCAGACATGAATGCCACCATGGATCTATAGGATGTGTTTCTACAGATGAAACATGTACCTCCATCTCTGGTAAGAATCTACAGTATCTGGCCATAGATTTTCCAAATGTTCCATTCGCCAAGGCATTTGATGATAGCCTGGAGGTCACACTATGTAGACACGCCATGCCAAGTATCAACTGGAAGGGTTTATAGAGATTGTAGATGATCTGATTTCCATGGAGATCGCCTTGATAGATGTAATGACACAGCGTGTATTGCCGATGAGAGAGAAAACACATACAGGTATGTGTTTCATGCCTTCTATTGTGAAAGGCCCAAAAAAAACTTTAGAATAATCATGCACGTTCACGTAACAAGAAACAATCTATAGAAATTGTTTAAAGTTGAATAATAATTTTTTTTATTAGTTTAATTCCCGCCTTTTACTTTCAAACTTTCCATTCATGTCTTCGTTTTATTAAAAACTAAAATAAAAAATAGCAAAGCCCATTTTTCCCATATTTTCTAAAAATTATCCATTTCTTTCAGTTGTGTAAGGGTCAGTTGTCGGTGCCGTAGAACTAACGAACTACTTAACAGCGATGAATGACCAACCCCTCCATATGACTTAAAATAGATGTCGTGCACTGTTATTCTTAAGCTCGATACTATTCTTGATTAGGTTGACTCGTGTTACATTTTGCAGATGTACTTGTCAGCGTCGGGAATAGAAAGACCCCATGTGCAAGTCTTTTATTCCACTACCTACAACCCCCCCAAATACTATAAACAAACCCACAAATCACAAATCCTTTATTGCGTCGACAAAACGTAGACTGTAAAAGCAAACACCATCACTTATATATACACAAAAAAGGAAAGGCCATCTACGAATTATCCACAATCAACACTACACAATGTAGGTTGTTGGATTTGTAATGTTAACAAGTAATGACATCAATAGCTTTCTTTTCCAAACTAGATAAATGCAAGAAAATTATGGCAATGCATAGATATCGACGGCTCTGGGTTCTTTGGTCATTGCCTTATAACCATATATGTGTTGTGAACGATTTTAGAGAGCTTGTCATTTAGGATTGGAGATCCCACAGAAGGGTCTCCTGTTCCTCTTTCCACCTTGGAATGCACCTTTTGTTATCTTTCTTCACTCGCTCTCCTCAACAGACCCTTGTAAAGTGAATGCCTCGTCTCTCCTTTGTGCTTTCACTTAGCTTTGTGCTAGCAATGAAGATTGTACTTTTGTCAATGTTGGCTAGATTTTCTGCTAGCTGAAAACCTAAGCAGTCATGAGATAAATCTCCCTCATTTACCGGTGAGGCTCCCATGCAAGATTTGTCGATAAAATATGCTAGTATCTATTTAGGGGTTTTACTTTAACCATGCAACTCATGAACCATAGTTGTATAGTTTTGCAACAAGTAAGCAGTTGTTTAAAGAAAGGAAATATCTAATGAAGAAAGAAATAATAAAAACACAGGAAAGAAAGAGGAAAGATGTGCAACCCAATCAATTGATTATAGAGTTGATTGCATGCACATAGACAGAACCAATAGATATTAACACACACAGAATTATAACCAAATGCAGCTTTCAGGTCTAGATCTAAAATAACACAGTTTATAAGTAGATCTAAGACAAAAAGCTAGAAACAAAATGCACCGTGACACAAAGTTCTCCAGAAATATGCTCCTTCCTATTCCTTTGCTTCAAATAGCTATCAGGGATTCCAGCACAAAGTTTGGAACACAAGAATACTGCTTACAAATTATGATTCTTTAACCCATAGGTTCTTCCTCTACTTATAGCATGTAGAGAGGAAATTACAAATAGGAAGCATTTAGTGAACTAGCACATGTGGAAGTCGGAAAAGAAACAACTGGCAATCTCCCTCCTCGAATTCCTCTTTGCATGACATGCATGATTCATAACTGAAGATAGAACCTTCTATTTTGCATGTCTACCACCTATCTCCGAGTAATTGATTTCTTCGAGTAATGGCTTTTAAACCAATCACTTAAGTTTTATAATTTAATTGATCGCTCAACTACTTTGTCGGAGAAAAGAAGAAGAAAGAGGAAAATGAATTAGAAGAAAGCTGCAACACTTTTGTTCTTTTTCCATATTCTGCATGCAGTTGATTCTTTTGCCTTTGATTCTCACCAAACTGGATCTGGAAGTAGCTGGATCTGGAAGCGGCTGGATCTAGAAGCAAGTGACTGTGATTTGCTTGCGGGTATTGCCTTTGACTTGTCTTCCTTCTTATCCTTGAAGCTTTTGTAGTTATTCTCCAGTACATGCATCAGTGCAATGTCTGCCGTAAATAACTCATCTTTTTTATTTTTAATTGCATATGAGCAATTAAAAACTCAGGAAAGCACTCCGGGTGAATGCAACTTCAATGAAGGCTTCAATTGGAAGATTGGGAGCACATGCACAAGATCCTAGAAGAAATTTTTCATGCACTGACTTCTACATGGGCTGCATTAGAAACAAGAGGATGAAACCTTTGCAATTATGGATTGGGATCTAAATCTGCATCTGGATCTGGATCTGGATCTGAATCTGAATACTATGCATGATTCTGTTGATCCTTTTCTTTCATCATGCTTCGCCATGGCCAGAGCAATATTTGTCTAAGCAACTCTTTTTCTTTTTATTCGGCCGGAATTCTTTACAATTGGTGCAGATCTGAGAATTTCTTCAGTTTCGGAAGATATATTCAATGTATTGGACATTGATTTAAGCTCCCTTTCAATTATATAAGCACCTATAATGAATACCTGCAATTAATTCAAACAAAGACAGAATCCGGAGCATGAACACTTGATTTTTATCGTAAAAATCTGCCTATAAAGCTCGCTGCCCTAAAATTTGAGGCTTTGTTTGCATGCAAAGCAAACATGAATTTTGTCAACTTCACCTGAGCACCTGTACCACTATGCAGACAATTAATCAGACTTAAATCAAGCTCCTTCAAACCTAGGCGCCAAACTTTGAAGCTTTCCGACAGTTAAAACACCTTCCTCTGAGCAAAATTCCTCCTTAGGGCGCCAAAATTGTCCGGGCTGCACTTCCTTGCTAAAGAATTAATTATTTCATTAATATGGCAGCCCATGCTTATACAACCTTCATCATTCTATGATTAATTATTGCCCCTTCTATTCCTGGCAATTAATTAATTAATAAACACGCTTTTCTCTTTAATTTGGGCGCCTATTTTGTGCATGCTCATGGCTGTCATTAAATAAATTAAATTTATTTAATTTTAGCTTTCTACTTCCAGTCCACTTTGACTTCACAGTGTGCTTTGACCTCATGCGCCAAAAATAAGAATTAATTCCATCAATAAATACTTTAAAAAGTATTATTCCTCCTCTAGGTGGGTCACACTTTTTTGCATGAGAGAGGGCTGCATTAAATAAATTAAATTTATTTAATTTTAGAATTATATTTCCAATTTCCTTTATCCTCTTCTCCTGTGTTAACTTTTCTTCATACTTGGGCGCCAAATTTGGAAATAGAAACAATTAATAAATGCATTTAAAGCTTACCTTCTATTCCAAAAGGAGTCGCACTTTTTGACATGGCTAATTTCTATTTTTAAAAGTCAATTTCCAATGGGATTATTCACCCTGCACCGCAGCTCCAAAAATCCTATGATTCACTTAAGTTGTTTGACTTTCATAATGGGATTTTTTACCCTACAAGGCAGGTAAGAAATTCCCATCAATGCCGTAAGTGATTTTCTTTTATTTCACAATGGGAATTTTCACCCTGCAAGGCAGGTAAGAAATTCCCGCCTGCCTGCTGCCTCTAATTTTCCCATTATGACTTAAGTGACTTTGCTTCCATGGGAAAAAGTACCTTGCTAGGCAAGTACAAAATTCCCACCTGCCTGCTACTACCAAAAATCTCATGATTCACTTAAAACCTTCCTTTCCCAAAAATGCGACCTGCCCAGAAGAGGTCTTTTTTGTGCATGACTTCGTCTTTTTAGAGAGAACCAGAACTCGTGTGGCAAATTCTTTCTGGCATGACGTCCGTAGATGATCTCCAGATACTCCAGGCAAGAAAACAGACTGAATCGGCAAAGGAATTGACCTAGAGAAATTTCACAGAGAAAAACACGCAAAAAAAACACAAATGAAAAACGTTCCCAGAAGTCACAGACAAAGCTCTAGATTCATTCCTGGTGGAAACCCTCCTAGTATATGGGAATATTGACATGTAAAACCTCAACAGGGTTAAACTGGAGCACAATTTACCTCAAACGGGGCTTAAAATAATTAAATAAAAATTTCCCACAGGCAAACCCCAACAACAGAATACGAGTTTGGGCATCTGGGTATTTGTCCAAATTGGCTTATATGACTCTCTGGGAATATCTTGACACAATAGACATTTTCTGGCAATGAAAACAAAAAATGACCCATTATTTTAAAAGTACGATTTTTTTTTACGTGGGGTAGTCTCAAATTTCAGGGAGAATCTAGGGACACTAGTCAAGCTCTACTTGATCCCTCAACTTCAATATGTATTGGCTTCGCATTTGGTTTTGGGATCAACAGGCATCAGTCTTTTCATTGAGGGTCCTCCAAGATCGACATCATATTGCATCACAGATCTGATATTGAGTATTACAATTCATACTTGTTTGTATATGTATTTAATTCCCACCTTTTTCTTTCCAACTTTCCATTCATGTCTTTATCTTATCTAACAAATAAAATGTCGTCTAATCGAAAATCTTGATGTCGTAAAAGATAAAATAAACAAATAGCAAAAAAGCCCGTTTTCCCATATTTTCTAAAAAAAAGTTTCTTTTAGTTGTGTAGGGGTTGATTGTCTGTGTCATAGAATTAACAGACAAGTTAACACTAACAAAGCAACCCCTCTGTATGGCTTAAGATAGACATGGTAGAACGTTCTTCTTAAGCTCAATACTATTTTTTATTAAGTTGTCTCATGTTAGATGTTGTAGATGGTACTTGTCAGTGTTGGGGGTGGAAATATCCCAGGTGAGAATCTTTTGATCTACAACTTGCCACCCGCGACAAAATAATAGAAACAAACCCACAAATCACAAATCCTCCATTGTGTCGATAAAACACAGACTTAAATGCAAACACCATCACTTATATAAATGCAAAAAGGAAAGGCTAGCTACAAATTATCCACAAACAATATTGCACGTTGTTGGTTGTTGGATTTGTAATGTTAAAAAGTAATTACGTTGATAGCCTTTTTCCAAACTAGACCAATGCGAACAAATCCTGACTATGCACATATATCAGACAATTGTGGGTTCTTTGGTCAAATTAGATTGGCATTTTGCTTTGTTTTGATTTTGTTTTATTTATAATCTCGAATGAGCTGGAGGATCAAAGGAGGACGCAGACACGCATGCAAAAAATAATTTTCTTCTTTTGTCAATGCCTCAATCATCACTTACGTTGATAGGCATTTCCAAATGGGAGTTTTGGTAGTTGTCTCTGACACGCACCAGGGAAATGGAAGGTTGAGGTTTTGTGTCGGTTGTCATTGATGAAGGGTGTCATCAAGACATCTAATGAGTGGAAACCCTAATCGCTAAAAAGAAACCCTAATAAAAAATGTGCATGAAATTGACAACATAAGAAACCCTAAACGCGGAGTTTCTGTATCTAATATATGTAGAGTTCAGGATTCAAATACACACAAGTTTCCCTTAGAAGTATTCATCAACCACACCTTGCTTTCTAAGATATCTCCAAAGTGCATTGCCTCGACAACCTACACACAACACACCCCCTTTCTCTTTCAAACGATTGACACAAATGGCTCGTGCTTCATTTATGCCTGGTCGTAACAAATAAGATTTTCACATTGGTTCCCCACATCATTTTCCACAACCCTAGACTTCTACTCCCTCAATCTCCTTCATCACCCCTCTTCCTCCCCTGATGTTTATCTCTATTGAGTTTACCTTCTTCGATGCATCCCCTTTGACGTTTCCATCGCACAATTCATGTGTGATTGCTAGTTTTAGTCTACAACAATATGACAAGAATCACGCACTTGTGTCTCTGGATCTAGAAGTTATTGGAACCATTCTCCAACTCAAATCTAGTTGAAGCCTATGGAAAATGTTTGTGAACCTAAACACATTTCATTAGCATTGTATCCATGAGCTATTTTCTTTCTAAGCTTATTAATTTTGTATTAATCATAGGACTTTTATGTAACATGTTAACGGCCACTTTTGTACTTTATGGCCAAACAAAAGTTAGTTCAGTGATTTAAATTTTGAATTAGTAAAAGTGGTTGAGCCTTATAGTGTGACTAGAGATCCAATCCTTCCCACAGTATAAACTGGTGGAAAACCTTTCTTATGTTTTCACTATTCCTTCTGTAGTTTTGTCTTGCTGATAATCAACAACTTTTCCTTGTTTACGGTAAAGGTAAATATTGGATTTGCAAGTGCAATCCATTTCAATGTGCAGAAGCCCCATCATTCTCTATTAAATGTAAGTCTCCCTAAACTCTAGATTCTTATCATATTTGCATCGGCATCCTAGATCTCCCCTGGGCACGCTGCCATCTGGTATAGTCTGGGTATGGGTACAAAACTATATTCCTTCTGTAGTTTTGTCTTGAGTTCCAATCCCTCCCACACATTAGGACTCAAGTGAATAAGTTTTCAAAGATATCTAGGTGGATACCTTGTTTTTAAACTTGTTTCCCATCCAAAATGTGAAGTGTACTCTTAGGGTTTACCATGATTAGAACCCTAGCTTATTTTTGTATGGGTAAAAAATTTACAGGTGTCAAGTTGATCCGGTCTAAGCATTGCAACAAGAGCCATTAAGGGATCCCCAGCTTCTGTTTTGAACAAGGGTCGGTCTTTTTGTTCAGATTCAATTTTCGGTTGCTTTGAGACATCATTCGTGGTGAAGTTAGGTTGTAGATTTGGTTTCAGGAGTTCAGTTGCCTTGAGACTCACTCCACTAACCATCATGATAGGTTCCTTTCCTTCAAGCAAGATGGTTGTGAGTATACCATTAGATCCTTGCCTGTGGAAAAAACCAAGACTGGATTCTAAGCATATGAACAAACTTCTGAATATGGGCGTTTTGGTTTCATGACCTGCCTATGTTGCATGTACGAAGACCTCTGCAAACAGGTTCAAACTGCAAGGATTCAAAAAGTGATTCACAAGTAAAAAGCAATTATCTTAGAACTGCCAGAAAGAACCTGCTACATAGAGAATTAAAAAAATGTAATTGAGCCTAATCCTACAGTAAGTGCATAATAGTGTCCCACCCTCACAAGTTACAACTATGAGCACTTCCAAAAATCAGAGATCAAAAGACATGTGCAGGTGGTATAAGAGATGATGATCATCACTGATAGTAAGTCTTCTTATTGATAGTAGGTTTCCTTACACCGCACCAATAGTTTTGGCCAAAAAGGACGATGTATCCTACAATCTTTATATAGATCACAGAGAACTTAACCACATTACAGTAAAAAAAAGTTCCCAAGAAAAAGATTTACCAACTTGTTTAACGAATTACATGGGCCAAAAACATTGCAAATATAGCCTTCAGATCAGGCTATTATCAAATAGCAATTCAGCTATAGGACTAAGTGAGCACACTTCAAGACACAAGAGGGTAACAATTAGTGCCGAGTAATGATGCTCTAGCAACATTCCAAACCTTAATGAAAATCATATTCAATAAATTACCCTGCAAACTTATTCTCATCTTTTTTGATACCATATTCATTTTCAGCCAATCAATTGCAACACATTTAGAGCACCAAGGTAGTGAACTTGACATTTTAACAGATGATAAGTTATAAACCATTGAATCCAAATAAAAATTTGCAGAACATCACTGGAATACCTTGGCCAAATTATTTAAGTGGAAGGTGTGCATGCAAACCCTATCTATATGGGTGAAAGCAATACATGAATGGCTCGTACACGTGATACATGGGAAACTGTGGATCTTAGCAGAAGCAAGGTTCTACCACAGATTTGTGCGAATTTTCTCCAACATATCTAACCCCTAACCAACCTTACTGAGAAAGTGATCTTCAATTGGTCTAATGAGGTACATAATGATTTTGAAAGCCTCAACGATGCCCTTGCTTCTACTCAAATGCTAACCACTGCAGATTTGACTAAGCTTTTCAAAATTGAGTGTGATGCTTCCAGATCTCTTCTCAATGCAGTGCTCTCACAAAGATGATCACCCCATTGCTTTTGAGCAAGTTGAATGAGGAAGAACGAATGTCAATGTATAATCAAGAAATGTTAACAGATTTGCATGTAGTCGCCAAGTGGCATCAATTCTTGCTAGAAAGCAAGTTCATAGAGACTAGCCTTGGCCTAAAAGCATCTACCGGCTCAAATCCACTTAATAAAGGAGCAACGTAAATGGATTGATTGCTTGCAATTTATGCCTTTAAAATAATGTGGGATGAAGAAAATGTGGTCGCAAATGCCATGTCACATCGTTCAGGAAAGAATCCCATTCTCTTTCGCATAATACGTCAGATTTGGTGAAAAACACAGAAATGCAAAATATAAAAAATGCATTAGAAGTCCCGGAAATTTTGGAAACTGAAAGAGTGTCTTGATGACTTCCATTTCATCAAAGATCCTCTTCACTTTTTGGCAGGGCATTTGTCAGGTGGATTTTTTGATTCTCAAGACAATTTGGTCTTCTTCTACAATGATTCTTTAAATTCCACATGCAAATTGCTTCATCTACTCTTCCCCATTACACATAGAGTGGCGCCTAGTGGATAGAAAAGGAAAGTAATTCAAAGATTGCAAAGAGCAGAATGTGGTAGCTTCACCTCTTCTCAAACAATGCTACCACCTATTAATAATCTACTCTTCCCCATGAAGCTACACATAGAGTTGCACATTGCAGATGGCAAAGGAGTGCAATTCAAAAAGAGCAAAGAGTAGAATGTGGTAGCTTCACGTCTCTTCTCAGAAATTGCTACCACCTTATAAAAGTCAGAATGTAATATAGTTTAAATCTCTTCTTAGAGATCGTTGGACACACCTCTCGTATCAATAAAGTAGTTCTTTATTCACATATTTTTCTGTGTATATTTGATCTCCATTCATTCATGCTTCTTTTAGTTACAATTCTAGAATTATCTATATGCTTCCACCAATAGCACATCTATGTTCAGACAACTTAGTGCACTGTCAATCGGGTTGCCAATCGAATCCAGGTTATACTTTTCTGGGTATTAAATTTTTTTTAAAATATATAAAGCATAAGACTTCAATATATTTGGTTTTGTTTTGCCATGTGAAAGGAATAAAGTAGTGCCATTTTGTTGAAATAGAAACGAGTGTTTTGTAATGTAGAGTGGTTATGTTTAGATTTGAAGTTAAAAATGGGCAGTTCCACTCAAGGGCCAGGTTGTTGTCCAACCATGGAGATAGCTTTCAAGATTCTATCATAAGCTCCCCAAGTCACATTTTCATTTTTCCTTCTTATCTAGAGAATGTGTAGTACATTAGTATAACGAAGATGAGAATAAATGCCATGTTGTTGTCTTATGTTTTTGTGAGTTGTTCCCATGCCTGTTGTACTGATATTTCTATTGTGATTTCTAGTATGTGAATACGAATGGTTTCTATTGTGCATATTGAATTATCCTACTGCAGAATAGTAAAGTCACATTTCCTATACTAGAACCATGATGACACACATGTTCTTTGTGCTATCCCCCAAGATTACACAAGTGACAGACATACTCTGCCTCTGACAAGACATTACAAATGCAAAGGGGAAAGCTTGGTTAGGGAAGAACGATATTATCTTTCTTAAAAACCACTTCTACTTAAGGAACCACTATTCTCTTACGCAAAAGGTACTTAAGCGCGAGCATGCATCCAACCCAATATGACATGTAGACCTTCAAAAGGCCTGTGGGAACATATCCAACTTCTATTAGCAAAACATGACAATTGACAAGTTTGTGGCTGAGTGTGGTCTTGTTAGCAAAAAAATATTAGGAGCTCCATATCTAAGTCTTCAACCAAATGCCACCCCAAAGCATGTGTAGAAATTGATATTTCTAGACTACATCAAAAGTCCACAAATGTTAGAAGGTAAAAATCATATCTATGTTTTGGAAGAGCGATTGACTAATTATGCCCGGTACTTGATTAAAGTTTTGCAAATGGGTTAGCATACTAAACAGGCTTGAAGATGGGGAAAACTCCAAGTTTAAGAACACTTGATCAAATGCATTATTGGGATGGAAGACCTATTTGGAAATCCCGGTTACTAGGTGCAAGTCCCATCAGTGACAATTGATGTTGTGTGATGGTTCATTTTGCTAGTTTAAACTAAACCACTTCACCCATGTGAGCCTCACTTGATGTAATGACTGCCAAGTGAATCGTTCTAACTCCCGAGTCATCAATTGTAGAAGAAATGATCACTCGTGAGAACTGGGTCATTGAAGGAACGACTCATCGAATACATGTATTTAATCCCAGAAATTTAATCTAGAAATTTTGTACACCACAAACTCCAATTGCTTACAAAAACTGAATCAGTGAGTTCTAATATGAATAGTTCACAAGACATAATACTTGCTTTAAGGCATTGTAAATGGTGTAGCAATAAGGAATCCTATTTGTGGGAAAACCTCCATGGCTAAGCGTGTTTGAGCCCAAGTAGCATTGGAATTAATGTTCTATCGAGAAGTCCCAATTACCGAATGCAAGCCCTAGTGGTGACAATCGATGCTATACAATGATTCACTTTGCTAGTTTCAATCCCACCACTTCAACCGTGAGAAAATCACCCAATGTAATGAGTGCCAAGTGGACCATCCATACTCCTAAAAACAACTATTCCTCATAATTGGGTTATTGAAGGAAAGGCTTGACCAGTACCTACTACACATCATAGCTACTAAGAGACAAGTGCGGGTACCAGAACTAGTACGAGGAGACGGAATGGATACACCATTTTTCAAAACAATAGGAGATGAGTACTTGGAGACTGAAATACATATGTGTGTGTGTGTGTGTGTGTGTGTAAGTTTTAAAAAAGGCAATATTATACAGGCCTAATATAGCCTAGAACAAAAATTTATGCCTTTTTATGGTTGAGATATTAGATGTTGATAGCAGATAAGTCTATATTGATATTTACCTTTGATATTCATCATATTGATGGTCAGGAGTGGACAATGTATTTTTTAAAACTCTGCAATGCAAATCCCCGAGACAAGTATAAACGAGTGCCAGTCTCCAAGACGGATTTTTGTGGTAAGAGACAAGCCTCCCTGCAACACTGCTAGACATAGTCAATCCTAAAATAGGATGTTTAAAAATGTTGCACTGTGCAAACTACAAGTGAGTCGAGAACGAATGAGCCAAGGAGTCCTAAACTTAATGCTTAATGAGGCATAATGCTTGCTTAAGGTTTTGCAAAGGGGCCAAGCTAAGCGGACTTGATTGTGGAGAAAACTCCATGATTAAGTGCACTTGAGCCAGAGTAATACTGGGATGGGTGACCTAACAAAATCCCAGGTACAAGTGTGAGACAGTTTACCAAGCTAAACGGGCTTGATTGTGCAAAAAAGTCTATGGTCAAGCATGCTTGAACCATGGTAATATTGGGATGGGTGACCTAGCAAAATCCCAATTATCAAGTGTGAGTCCCAACAGTGACAATTGATGTTGTTAAATAGTTCATTTTGTTCATTTGAATCCCACCACTTCACACCCATAAGCATCACCTATGCAATGAGTTCCAAATGGTATATTCAATCTCATGAGGAATCAGATATAGAAGACATGAGACATGCGATTGAAGGAATGGCTCAAATATTCAATACTACATGTGATTGATCCCAAAAATAATATCTTTAAAAAGTCTAAACTGCATAAACTCAAACAAATGAGGATGTTCATGAGACAAACAAAGTAAGCAAGTGAATGATTACATTTAGCAAAATACTAATCTAACACCGCATTACTCAGCCACTAGGATGCCCCTCTATTGCAATGCTTGGCTTTGCACCTCTGCCACACAAGGATTGGAACAACCAAACCAATAAAGTTCCTATTATTGTGGTACCATCTAAGAGATTAAAGATATAATCATCATTAAAGATAGTTTTAACAATGACTGTAAATAAGATGAAGCAACCAGCACATCAACACAAGACTAAACGTGAACTTGAAATTGAGAACATTGTTCTTGTGCATCTTCAACCATGGAAGATATCAACTTTATAACAGTAAAACAACCGCAAACTTCAACTAAAGTATTATAAGCCCTATATGGTTAGGGAAAAGGTTGTAAAACTGGCACATACTATTTGATCCCACTAAAAGGAAACCACATTGTATGTTTGATGACTAAAGAAGCTTTGGAAGGACACAGTCCCACAAGCCAAGCTGCTCAAAACTATAAAGCGTAGACTAGTTTCTAAATCTAAAGTCATCATTGGGATGACCGCAAACAGCTGTGCAACAGAATAATTACAATGCAGAAGATTGTTTGTCCCAAAATGGGCTTCTAGAGGAGAATATAACATGGAAGACAAAATACTGCAGAATTCCAAAACCTACAACAATTATGGAAAAAAGCATTCCATTGAAAACAATATACAAATTGTATTTGTATTAGGATATATTAATAAATAAACCAACGCATATTTGCTACAAAGCACTTGACCAATTTTTGGTCCAACAAACAGTTCAAACATAGACTAACATTGGAACAAACATACTCTACCTACAACCACTCCTATCTACGTGGGTGCTGTCCTAATCACCCAACAACCTCTTATTATACACTAACCTAGCCGACAAACTAAACTATATTATAGTATAAATAATATATATGTGATAATTCCTAACATTCACCCCCCATATTACATATAAATCAAATTCTAGGAGAGAATCAGCTTCATATGTGAACTAGAACACACCCACAGCTCAACATACAAACAGTAATGGGAATGGTCTCGCTGCATCTACTAACTACTGAATGGGGACAAACCCATTGTTCATCGAGAAATGCCAAATCAATATGAACTAGGACACACAATAGCTCATACCTACACTGTACACACTTGCGTGAACAAGGACACAATTGTTCACGACAAAAAACAACTCTAAATGAATAGGGACACACCCAACTATTCGTCTAAAATATACCAATATTAGGAATGGTCCTCATTACACTCATCCTTAGGTGGGATTGGGCCTCACCGAACAGTTACAAAACAACAATATCAAGACTGGCTCCTCACTACGCTTTCCCAGTGGGTTTCAACCTCACTAATCATCTCGTTTGCAGCTGGAGTATGGACATTGTCATCAATGTCACTTGTGATCACCATCTTCAACTTTGTCGTTTTTTCACACTGGATTGCTACTAAAGCAATAAACCTATCTCCTATGGTCTCAAGACAAGTAATAACGCTCCATCCTCCTATGGTCCTCCAACCTCCTCTGATTCAACTCAATTAGCTAGGCCAATCCCGGTGGTCATGTAGCCCACAGACCATTCCATGGGGCACTCTTATGATTTTGGCAATGTTTCACCATAGTTTTTTCTCTTCCATGGGAATATAATCCCCCTGCAATAAAATTAAAAAAATCTTGCATAGTTGTCTGGTACCCTGGGAAAAGCATCCTTTTACAAATATTCAATTTACAAGTTTAGAAAGACTGACTTTTTATGGCATATTTTTATTAAAAACTATAAAATCATGAAATCCAACAACCTTAAGTCTGAACTCTGAAGTACCTCTAAGAATGTTTTTGACACACTATTACAAACTATTAAGCAAGGTTTCATTGAAAAAATCACAATGAATCAAAAGATATACAATTTGTCTGATCTGAATTTATTAAATCCATATAATATTATAACATAAGAAAAGGTTTGGAGAGTGCAATCAATATATGCAGCAAGTAAAACCTTTCGCCTATGTAACAAATAAATCCCATACCAATCCCAACCCATTCCAACCACACAAAATATGACTATATATTCAATTTTTGACATCCCCATGACATGCAATCAGATCTTGCCTAAAAAAGTATGGCTGCACAATACAGGGACAAAAATTCACTTTTCCCCATCCTCGTGGAATAGTTGGTATAATCTAAAACATATATTTCAAAAATGTGAAAAACGCATCTTTCTTAAGCCTCGTGTTCTATTCCACCTTTTGTTTAAATTATGATCTCAACCATACACTTTTTGTATGAGATTCTCTAATTAATCTTCAACTCTACACAAACCAACATATGATAAAAATATCTGCACAGCTTTCCCTTTAAGCTTGTTTTTGGGTGACACATCTTACTCAAATTGTTATGATCTTTGAGAAAATAATATTTACCGCACCATAACCCTACATCTTCTAGATGCTTTTATCACATTCAACACCTGATAATTTTATTCCATTTCTTTATGATGGTTCTTTGCTGCTTCAATGCAAAACACTAATATTTTCCAACATTTAAGACAGTAGCTGCAAATCTGCTCCTCACACCCTCATATCCGGTAACAATCAGGCATACAATGTCTCCTTGCTATTTTTAAGGTCTTTTACTCTTCTATTGTTTTCACACATTTACCAGGGGGCTGATCGCCTACAGTAAACATGAAACGTCTCACACTTCTTCAAACACCACTATCAGCAGCACATAGGCACACCTATCTGATGCTCCAAAAAAAAGTCTCACACACATTGCTGCCTCAAAATGCCCACCTCAGGGACACTTTACTCTCTTTTCTGTGGTGTTTTTCCTATTCTCAGCAGCAATCACCACAGTCAGGCTCTCTTGCTCATGCCCGGGTTGTTTTACATACTCTTCTCCATGCTCTTAGGCACTGACATTCCTTATGCTCACACACATTTTCTTAGAGCTGCACTCCTCACAGACTCTCACGCTGCTGGTCTGATTTTTTCTACTCGCTTTCCTTCAACTGCATTATCAATGTTGATTCAAATGCCTGGAAATGATACACCTTCCCTCTACACATGTATCCTAATTTATATTTTATTCATGCAGAGACCATCTCCTTCTTACACCACTCATTACTAATTGATTTTCCTTCTTCCTGGACCAACTTCCTGCTTCGATACAAAATGATATACAAATTGTATTCATATCATGATATACTAATCAATAAACTATAGCATATTTATATGATACACTTCAATAATCTTATGTCCAACAAACAGTTCAAACTTCAAACATAAATGTAGTTGCAACAAAGTTATTCTATCTACAACCACTCTTTTCTACATGGGTCCTATCTTAATCAGCCCACAACCTCTTATTATTGACTAGCCTGACTAACGAACCAAACTATAATATATTATAAATAATAATTCCTGACAGAGGAAACAATTTCCTTACAAATAGAAGCCCTTTTAATCATTTATGGTTCTCCCCAATAATGGCTACTTGATGTCTGGTAAGCATGTTGTATTCTTAGATACAACATCTTACTGGCCTTGTATTCAAAAGCTATCTTGTTCCTAAGCTCATTGTTTTTGTAATATCCTAGGACTTATTAAAAACTTGTACAAATGCCATTTTTGTACCCCGTGGCCTCATTATTGTTAGTTGAATAATTAGGATTAGGATAGCAGTTGTGTCTTATTGTGTGATTGAGGTTGCATTCCCTCCCTTTGTATACATAGGAGGAAACCATGTCTATTATATTTATTCAATACTTTCAGTCACTTGTGTTTGTGTAATTTTGGTATTGCAAGTACAATCAATTCGGGTGTTCAGTTGTCCCATCATTCTCTATTAAATCTTCATTGCCTTGATTTGCAGATTTTCTAGATTATGGACATCTTGTTCTGCAAATCTTATGTTTCAACAGATCTGCAGCATAGTTTATGAATTATTTAGATATTATGATTACAGAAATAGTGAATTATTTAGTTCATGAACCCATTATTTATTAAAATGTAGATATTATGATCATTTATTATAAGCTATTTTGTCTTAGGCTCATAGTTTGCAATATGATCACGACTTCACATTTATTAAAATGTAGTAAAAGTAGAAATTATGATCATTTATTATAAGCTATTTTTTAGGCTCATATTTTTCAATATGATCACAACTTTACATTGCAGTGATCTAGTCATTAGATTTGGTCCAAACAAGCACTTTACATATGTATATTAGTAACTTGTGGAGCAAGCAACCTTTTTGTTATAAATAAGGGTTCACCCCTCACTAATCATCTTCAATTTTCATATCAATACAACCATCTATTTGGAGAAGTGTTTCCTTCATTATTTTCTATGATTTGTATGTAAAAAAATCAAGAAATGAGCTAGAAATGCAAAACAGTCTTGGATGGAAGCCCAATTTGCATTTGGCTCTAATTTTGCAGCAGATGGAAAAATTGACAAAATATCTGATACTATATGAAACAAACCTACTACTGGTTTGCAGCATATGCAATGATTGACTGAAGATCTGATACCACATGAAGCGTGCCTACATACAAAAGAAGGTACAAAACTACATAACATAGAACAACGGGCGGCACCTACACATCAAAAGCAAAATATTGCATCTGTTAATCCAATAGGCAATGGAAGAAATGCTTCTCCAAATAGATGGTTGTATTGATATGAAAACAAAAGGATTGATAAGAACATGGATAATTATTAATTACATAATGAGGGGGGTAAACCCTTATTTACAACAAAAGGATTGTTTGCTCCATTATGACAAAAGGGTTGTTTGCTCCACAATTTATCAGCCTGTGACTAGATATATTGAACCCAATGCCCACTAAAGGGGCTGTGTCTCTGCAAAAAATGATGACTAGATGGCTACAGTGTAAATTTGTGATCATAATGACTAGTGTTTCCTCCATTATCTTCTAGATTTGCAAGCACAATCCTTTTTGTTTTTACAAGTGCGCAAGTGCCTCAGTTGATATAACTTTACATGAAAAAAAATTCCCATTTTCTTTTATATGAGACCCTTTTCCTTTGCACACATGATTTACCCGTCTTTTCCCGTTGCAAACAATTGTAACTTTTTCCTTTTCATGCATACGTTTTCCCAACCTTTTCCTTTGCATGCAAACATTATCAATATGTCGATGATCAAAAAGAGCCAATACCACAGTTTATAAAAAGAAATAAGGTAGTTTAAGCCCTCACGAAGCTTAAAGAAGAAATGTTGCAAACTTTGTAAAAGAATGTTCAGAGAATCAAAACAGACTCCTCACTTCATCAGCTTGAAGATGAAGAAGCACCAAAAGATGTATAGAACTAGTACCGATCTTTAATACATATATCTGTAAAACGCTCTCTTGGATTTTCCATATTATCATATTGATTAATAACTCAATTAACTTCTCCGAAAATTTTCTATTGACTGGTGACAAATGGCATCAATCTAGCTGCACCAGTGTGCTGGGCTCGAAAACATCTTTCCAGGGGAAAAAATGGGCTCCAAACTTCACCGAATGGCCAAGATATACAATTTTTCGAGTTACTTCTCAAAAACTTATAAGTGATGGTTAAAGGGACATCAAATTTATAGTTGAAATTACCACGTGACAGTCAAATGGAAGTCATATTTAAGGTCGTCATTAATTGTTTATCCATGGATATTTCAGCCCCCTCCCCACCACCCCCATCTGCCCTTGTAGTACACCTATTGGCAAAGATGACTCATGAAGATGAGGCCCCACAAGTTATATGGAGTAATCAAGAAGAGGAACAAGTCTTTGTAGGACACCTATTGGCAAAGATGGCTCATGAGATGAGGCCCCACAAGTTATATGGAGTAATCAAGAGGAGGAACAAGTCTTTGTAGGACACCTATTGGCAAAGATGACACATGAAGATGAGGCCCCACAAGTTATATGGAGTAATCACGAAGAGGAACAAGTTATATTGTGGGGTGTGGATGCCTATGAAGGCAATGAAGAGGATATTGATCTTAGACATGAGAAACTAACTAAAAAAATCCATCAGCATGAGTCTTGTCTCTCAGACAACTCCTATTCATTAGTTATTGATAGTACATGCATTTTCTGCATCCATATAGATGATATTTTGAATAGCATGTTAAACATGGTTAACCGTTAAATATGTTTTGTTCAGACCCTTCTTGGATCCATATTAACACTTTGAGCATATACAACGAAGTATGATAAATGATTAATTGCAAATCATTAAAGGTAATTCTCACGTAATCATCTCCAAGCAAAAAACAAATAAGCAGAAGGAGATGCATGGGAGAGCTTCTATTTGGTCCTTGTGCATTGGGGGAAAAACCTCCTAATGAGGAGGATATATTGTGTGCCTAACACACCATTTTGTGGGCTAGCTTGTTAATAAGCCTTACAACTTTATCTTAGGTTCATATTTTGGAATATGGTTACAATTTTACGTTGTAGCTATATAGTCATTATATGTAGTGGGGAACCCCCTTTAGTGAGTATTATGTTCAATGTATCTAGCCATAGGCGGAGCACGAAACCTTTTGATATAAACAAGGATTATTCCCTAACTATGTAATCATTTAATTTTATATCAATACAACGATTTATTTGGAAAAGTATTTCCTCCATCATTTTCTGGATTTGTAGGTGGAATCTTTTGGTTTTGGGTGCACAAGTTGCCTTGGTTGTTATATGTTATATAGTTGTACCTTCTTTTGTATGCAGGTACACTTAAAACCCCCAAGCATATCTATCAATAAGGTATACAGAATCAAATGTATAGTCTATCTTTAAAAAGTTTCTGTAAGATAAAATGTTAGCAATGAAGAATATCATGTATGATGTTACAGACCCTGCTTAAAAGGGCCATATCTATGCTGCATGTATATTTTCATGTCAATACAACCATCTATTTGGAGAAGTATTTCCTCCATTATTTTCTGGATCTGTAGGTCGAATCCTTTGCTTTTGGATGTGCAGGTGGCCTTAGTTGTTACATGTTATGTAGTTGCACCTTATTTTGTATGCAGGTTCACTTCAAAGCCTCGAGCATATTTGTCAATAAGCTATAGGGAATAGAATGTATGGGATATCTTTATAAATCTTCTGCAAGATTAAAGGTTAGCTATGAAAAATAACATGTAAAATGTTTCAGACACAGCCCAAAAGGGTCGTATCTGTGTTACATGTATATTCTGCCGCTGAATATTGAAAAAAAAACAATTAGAGTTGAAAGGGTGGGGTTTATTGAAAGAGCAAGGTTGTGATAATGATGTGCAGTAAGCAATTTATTATTTAACTAAACAGAGCAAGCAAGCAATATGTAATTCTGAGACGAGGTTGATAAGTGAAGTAATCTATTTGATA
The DNA here is from genome assembly GCA_019776745.2 of Taxus chinensis. Classification (NCBI taxonomy): domain Eukaryota; kingdom Viridiplantae; phylum Streptophyta; class Pinopsida; order Cupressales; family Taxaceae; genus Taxus; species Taxus chinensis. The sequence goes on along the minus strand of CM034148.1, from coordinate 846,989,805 downwards.
AAAGCGACTGTGAAAGAGAAGAAGTAAAAACTAGACAACAAGTTTTACGCATTAGATGATAATGTAAAGCAGTATAGTATTGGTGGTAGAGACATTACAGAGCTTGACCAAACAACAAGTTTACACTCTCTTAGACTTTGACTCGCCAGTCAAGTCCGAGTTGATCATATTGAGTACTTAAATGCTTTGCAAATTCAAACATAATACCCAACCCCGATTATATATCTCTCGTTCATTTGAATTTTGAAATATATAGACATCAATCAGCTTAGTTTCCATGTTGTAGATTTCTTATAGAACTCTACAAAGCACTCAAATTTGGGTATGCAAATAAAGGAATGCAATAAAAATTGACACCTTCATTTAGTCCTCTGCTAATTCATCTGAATTTCAAAATGTAAGTAACGTCACTTGATTTATGCTACTCTACAATGTATACATGTATTTAGGTACTTAAATATGGGATTGCAGAAAAAGGTGGAAACCCTAATTTTGCTTTACACGCATTCAGCTAACAGCAAAGCCATATACCATTTTATACTACTTAGTACCAAACAAATCACACACATATAAGTACTCAACTATAGGAACACAACATCAAGTGGAATGAAATTCAATGGTAAATCAGCAGATATTCATAGAGGTTCAAATTCTTAGGAGGCATGTTGAAATCAGGTGCAATACCACATCCAACTCTGGGTGCAGTGTACCACACAACAGACGAGGCCAGATGCAAGCTCTACATGACTATGATGAAAGACTTGCCCCAGTCATGGCATTTAAGCCAAAGGTTAATCTGCAGAGGGGAATTTACCAATAAAAAGAAAACAAAATCTTAAGATCACGTAATAAACTGGAAAGCCTAATTTCGTCCTACATTCATTCATCTGGTTTTCAAGATTTATACACAGAAAACAGAAATGTGAAACGATTCCAAACATGTGAAAACCCTAAAACGCACTCATACCTGACTTTTGTTAGCTGTAATATTCGTGCAAATCCATATCCCATCGACCATTGGGGCAACACACCCTGCACAGTCAGCTGTGTGCCACCAAATCGCCCACACCAGGGCTCCCATTATCAGGCTTGTGATCATACTCTTCCCCATCGTCGCTGACGGAGCAGACGAAGAAGTGTCAGCCCCCGCTCTCAACCACCTTCTCCATTTCGCGAGGGCAATGGAAGGGCAGGCTTTGGCTGGGTTGGTGCTGGTGCTGGCGGCGCTGGTGGTGCTGGTGGCAGCAGAAGGGAGATTCCTCCTTTTGGTGGCAATGGTAGTGGCACTGATACTTGGGGTGCCCCCCCTTTGGCCAATTCCCTAGTCTTGTGTAGGCCATTTCCCCTGCCTGGGAAGATAAAAAACGTTAGGAAGATGTCCCTCGTCATAAGCCTTCCCTCATCATGAGCCTTCTAGTACCGTTGGTTGGGGAATCAAGCCTGATAGCCCTCCTCCCCCACCACCGCCAGTTACCATGTTCACCACCACCTCCACTGCATTGTGTTTTATGTGCTCTTTGTTTGTTGTTCTTTTTGGGTTGATCAATTCTCTATTAATAAGCTGCAAATGTTAACGACCTAGCCCGTGTACCGGTCGAATTCTCTCAACTTTTGTTCAATTTGACATTCTGGGGTGTGCTACCGTACTACCCATTTTTTGTATGATTAGCATTGTACTATATCTGTTTTATTAATAGAAAATTGCTTTTCAATCCAAAAAACAATCCTATCCCTTCGGGTAGTGTGATTTTTTCTTGCCCGTGTGAGCCAAGAACTCCAGCATCAATTTCTTAACATTTAAAAGTACTGACAAAAAAATGAACGAAAAAGTTAAGGCCAATCTCCTGAGACCAGTCAAGGCTAAAACTAGATTTCCATACATCTATAAGATAGCTCTAGCCTTCCAAACTTTTCGAGGGTTAAGTTTCCAAACAAATAAAGGCAAACTGCATTTGACACATTGTATTTAAACGATGCCAGTCTCTGGTATGTTAAGAACCACGTACCCACCTAAATCAATCTTTGGGATTGGTCTTTTTGAAGCCAATGAAACCCCTTAATTCAAAAAGCTATAAAAACAAGACTCACTAAGGCACCCACCACATAAACCAATCCAACCCATATTTTACACAAGACCCAAATTCAAAACCCAACTTGGCAACCAAAGCCCTTACAACCAACCCAAAAAAGAGGAAATAAAAATATAGTTAACGCAAATAGATAGAAAGGAAACAGCTGATTTGAAATACAGTTGTAAGAGCAAGACCCACAATGCGTCCACAACATAAACTAACCTGAATCAATATTAAACACAACACCCAGATTCAAGACCCAACTTGGTACCCGAAAACCCTTGCAGACAGCCAAAGAGCAGCCCAAAAAAATAGTTATAGCTTACAGTAAACATATGTACAGAAAGGACGAAATTCGTTTGAAATGGATAAGTATACATACCTTCTTTAAGAGGGACCAGGCACTCATAGGATATCTCAAACTGAAATGGGTTGAGAAAAGCAGCAGGATTGTCCAGTACTGTCACATTGGTTATGCTCACTGCACTCATTTTATGTTTTCTTCAAACACCCAATACTTTATAACCAACAACTTGAATACCCAGATAGAGAAATCACACATAAAGCCTCTCCTACGGATGCCCAAGTAAGGTAACCTCTCGCCTTTAACTCGAGGTGGATAACCTTATAATACACAGAGGAGTTGAGGTGGGTTGGATTCTGTTCAAACTCTATGATGTTTTTATATTGTTATTTTGCAGAAGAGAGTTAAAAGGATTGAAAATCTTTAAATTCGAGCGTCCTCCTCCTCGCTCTGGTTTCTACGGCGTACTGACTTCCCCTTCTCGGAGTATTTCCTTTTTTCCTTAAAAAATTTTACAAGAAATGAGGGAACGGATCATGAAGCGTTGGAGTTGAGAAAAATCATTACTCGAAAAGGAACTGAAATGATTTGATTTTCTTAACGTCCATCGGATCAAAATAGTCTATGGAATCTAAACTAGAATATGTAAAAATTATATAGAGAAAGTATACAAATTTTGCCTTCATTTGGAAAGTGGATCTCTCTATTAATTTTTATCAAGAATTTTCATTTTAATTTGGGTTTGCATAGAGGTATGTGTACGATGGAAAAGTGACAAGTGAGCATAGGAATCTACAAGTAACTTTTCCTCGCACCCGACCTCCCAAGGTCATGCCGAGACAGCCGGTGGGGATTAAATATGTGTGGGATTCAGACAAGCTAATTGGGCAATCTTATGTCTTCGACGCGCACTAGTGGAAATTGTGAATCTAAGGCAAAGAAGGCCCTCCTAACCTGAACTGGTGTGATAGATCGATCAACAAGGATGACTGCTCAAAGGCTCCAATCAATATCGAGCTCTGACGTGATTCAGTCTATAGGTTGTGGAATACGTGGAAAATGTCCTGGGATAGTTTCGTGTATGTCTCCCGATAAGGTCATAGGACGAATGATAAATATAATTGATTCTATGGGTGATTCTCTAGCCTAGTCCATAACTCCTTAGCTTTGTTAGCTGTTATGTCCAATAAGGATAACTGTTCGATGATGATAGGTGGAAGTGGATTAGATCTGAATACTAGTGTACGTAGGCCAGCATCTATGTCTGATTCACCTATGGGCTCGTTGGGTTGTGGGATTTGTGGGTCACAACCGTAGATTCGTATTGTTGTGGTCCTGTTATGGTCATGTGCTGAATCAATCCCTAATCCCTAGTATTTAATAGTCATATGCCTTTTCAGCTTCTATATTCAGAATCAATAATTGTGTGATCTTCTCATAATATCTTACAGGTGTTTGTGCAACCTGAATTCTCAAGCTGGTATCTATATCTGTGAGAGTGTCTCCTGCGTCTGGCTGTGGGACCAAAGGATCACAACCAAAGGTCTACTCTCTTTCAAACCCTTCTACAGTCATGTGGGTATGAACCTAGGGTAATCTGTAGTTTGGTTGATTTGACCAAAATGTGTGTGCTTGGTCATCTTCTATGTTTAACCCATGCAGTTGGAAACTGATTTGTTGTAAGTTTACCGTTGTTTGGAAGACTTGGATCCTAAGATTCTGATCTATATTAGTTATGGCTGTGACGAGATTGGGTTGGGGCACGATTGGCTCGAATACGTATTCCCTGGGCTCTCTTAGGTCCCGTGATTGTCATACAAAAGAAAGTTATATAAATCTAACTAATGACAGAATAAACTAATTGTGAAAGATATGTCTATGTATATTCCTAAATTTGATATATCTATCTACTAAACAGAATTTAAAGAACAACTATCTAATATATCTAGAATTGACAGTTTTAGAATAACAAATTAAAACAAACAAGATAACTGAGTATAGCTATTTGTCTGTGCAACTGTGAAGTCTATTCTAAATAATGAAACAATTGATCTAGTCTATTTGCAAGACTCTCGATCCTACCTCAGAAGTGAGAAATGAATCATAGTTTCTCAGAAACTATCAATCCCCACAGCTTCCCTGGCAATATCGAAAGTAAAATTGACTGAAATAAAGTGATTGGCTACTCTATTTGATATGTTTCTAATTAGAACTTTGAAAGCTAGAACCTGGATTCTGCAGAACAGTGCCGAATCCGATGGTGTGTGTGGCTATGTCCCCTCAGTGTGATCTCCTCGTTCCTTCGTGTTCACGTGGATCCAGAAAAGCGTGTAATGCTAGCATCAACAGAAGTAGATATTGGGACAAAGGCAGCTTAGGATACAGACTGAATACAATGTGAGTAGGAGAGGGATAGCGCAAGAGTACAGAGCTTGGCTTATGTAATTCCTAGTGGGATTTATTGCGAGTCATGCAACATAAAACGTCCAGAACCTGAAACTATCCTGTTTGAAGAACAAAACCTGCAACTTTAATGGCTTCCTATTGAAAACAAACTATTTTACTCCAATGGATTGGATAAAATATCAACAGCACTTGCACAAGATGGATATGTGGCTTCCTAACAGTAAAACAACACTAACTAAGCATGCAATGAAAGAAACTAAGAACTCTAAACAAAATGAAAGACTAATCTATTGCAATGAGAAATTCATAGGCAAATTTGAGGGGCCATTTGCTTGAGCACAAGCCATCTATTTATAGCATTTGCATTTACCCAAGGTAAAAACTAATTTGAACTCTTAAACTATAAACAATGGCAAAACACTATTCCAGGGAACCATAATCATTAATGCAAGCTTATGGCGGTGAAAAAAAGCTGGTGAATCGTTGATTTTTATGTGAGTCGTGTTAAAAGAGCATTCTGGAAAACGCGTAAAGGACCGCTGCCCTGAGCAGGGCGGCGGTTATAGGACTGCCGCCCTACTTAGGGCGGAGGTCAGTTTCGTAACTGAAGAGCAAAAGGCTAAGAAAAGAGGGGAAAAGAGAAAAACAAAGCATGCGGGATCTAAGCGGGGCATGCGGGATGATAACGCATACTTGGAGAGCTTTTTCGGATCGCGAACACCTTGCGAGGAGACCTGTATCATCATTGGGGTATGTGTTCCGTTGTTCCGACGGTGCAGTACCCTACAATTTTGGGTACGTACATATTGCCCCCTCGGAGAAGCATTTTAGCCATGAAGAGGCGTAAAATGGTGGGTCTGAGTATGGCGGTCCCGAAATGGGAAGTTAGAAGTTATACCTGATACGTCCGTGTGTCGAAATGACGCCATCCAAAAATTCCTGCTCCCTGCAAAATGAAAAGAGAACTCAAGTGCAGATAGACACAGATAGATTTGGAAAATAAACGCTAAAATAATGGGAAATGAGGACGTACCATTTATGCGGGGGTAAGAACTTACCTCCGTCGGCACTCCAAACCTGCGAAAAAATTATTTTAAAACAAGTCAGGTTGCTATATATATGAAAGTGGGCGAATTTTCCTATTCATTTGCGCGTGTTGATTTGATTGATTCTGAGCTCTGGGACCCACGGTGACGGTTTCTTACGAGAGTAGAGTCAAAACGTTCGTGGCGAGATAGCGATCATGCCTCCGCGTGTAGATCATCGACCCGCGAGATCACAGGTTAGTTTTTCCTCAATTTATCGTTTTTACCACCTCAATTTTAAAATGCTAAAATCTTTGTCATGGGGGGGTTATTTTTGAAAAGTGTTAGGTTCAAAAGGTCCATCTAGGGGGGGCGCCTACTGGGTAGGCCTTGGTTTTAGTTAAAATGGTCCCTTTTCACGTTTTTTGGCCTTTTTAAGCTTAAAAACCCGTGTGGGTTTTCGGGACCACCGCCCTGCCTAGGGTGGCGGTTACACGACCGCCCCCTTAAGGCGGCGGTTACAAAACCACCTCCCTGCTCAGGGCGACGGTTTTGCACAGAATGCCAAAAGAACATTTGTTTGAGATTGTTTTTGCATTTTTAGCATTTTTATGTGTTTTCATGATTTTTCCTATATCACTTGGATGCTAACTTGCTTTGTTTTGTGTGTGTTTTTGGGTGTATGCAGGCGAGAGAGGAGTATATTCGGTGGAGCCGAGAGAGAGAGAGTGTGACTGGCTCCCAGCAGTACTAGATGCACTTTCACAGGATGAGGAGGACACTCTTCAGAGGGTCAGGATACTACGTATCTCACGTGTTCCACATGTTGCACCATCCAGTCACATTCTTTGTGACTTATTCTCCTATTGGGATGCTGATTGGAACACCTTTCAATTACCAGGGGTCCGAGGTGAGTGGACCATCACACTAGAGGATGTTTACCGTATCCTGGGGGTCCCGATCATCGGGAGACGACTTACCCTCGAGACAGCAGGTTCACGGGCCCAGATAGCATAGTGGGCCACTTATATGGGAGATGCAGTCATCTCCACGGGTTCGAAGAAGGGGGTTAGAGTTCGATTCATTCCTAGTTTTCCCATCCCCTTGCTTCATCAGGCTATTATGGGGATCTTTGCCTCGAGACTGATCGGGGACAAGGGAGGAGACACACTACTATACTGCTGGTCCCCCATCATTGCACAGATAGAGGGACATGGCCGGATTTATGCCTGGGGAGCGGATATACTTGGGACTACCTACCACAACTTATACAGGGTAGTCCGTTTACAGGGGCAGTCTTTGAGCCACCCGACCCTGGTCATGAGTTGGGTTTACGAGCACTTCATTCCCTATGGCAGAGGTGTAGAGGTGACAGATCCTAGAGCTGTGAGGGCAGCCAAATGGACAGATATGTCGGTGCTCAGAGCACCTCATCAGCCAGTTGCTTCTTTGACCACCGATGACATGGAGGCCACACCATATCAGACCATGGCAGGTATATGGGGCGAGGAGGCTCTTACTTTGATCTCCTGCTCCACCACAGGACAACTTATTGATAGAGTGGGGCGAGTGGAGATACACCCCTTTGGCCGAGTTCCTCAGCAGTTTGGCCTACCCTACATGGGCATGCTTCCCCCCAGTAGCGCCAGTATACAGGTCAGTTCGAGAGGCCAGAGGGGGTCCTAGAGGCCGGGGTTGGACAGTTGTTACTCCTGGCGTTCCTATTGCGGCCAGGAGGGTAGTACGTGCCCGAGGGAGAGCCGGTGCACCTTAGGCACCCTTGCTTCGGATTGCCACGGGTCCTGCCCATAGCAGTGATGAACCCATCGACATAGACTCTGAGTCTGAGGAGTTTACAGGGGGAGAGACAAAGGAGGAGAGTGAGGAGGGCAGTGATCCTGAGTGGCATGACACTCAGGATATCATGCAGGTAGAGAGGGCCAGAGCAGAATGCAGAGAGAGTTACTCTAGTTTCAGAGGAGCCACTCTCCCAGGGCCATGGTGGGGAGGACGAGTCCATTGCAGGATGCTACGTTGCTCCAGCCACAGGAGGAGTACCTCAGCCAGTGGCGGCGTCTGTGGCAGGTGCTGACCCTAGAGATCCATCCTAGAGGCCTGGTGATCCGAGTAAGTTACCATCCTTCCTTTTAATGTTTGTTTTTAATTAGGATTTCCTTAGTTACTATCTCTCCTTTTTTTTGCTCTTGTATTCTTTTTTGTTTCTAATTTGTTTTTCTCCTTTGTTTGCAGAGACCGCCAATGAGTGGCGGGACTTGATTCGCAGGGTATGCACCGATACCCTGATGATCCCCATGGAGAGGACCCACGCAGAGTTATCTGTGGACACTGGGGAGCCCTCAGCAGCTGGTAGACACACTGACATCTTTGCCCCAGTCTGGTATGTGGCCAGGATGGTATCGACTCTCCGCACTGAGCTAGTGGGGTATAGGACAGCCGAGTGCCTGATGAGGAGTCATTCTCGTGGCGAGACTGCGGCTGCCCCTCGGGATCCTGAGCCCTCTGTGCACTCAGAGCGTCGGCATAGCCAGAGTCCTAGGCATGGGCGTGCACCTTCGGAGGGGTCTCATAGGGGTTGAGAAGCCACTTGGCTCTCCTAGATTTTGTATGATATATTCTTTTGTATATACCGGGCTCTTTGAGCGTTTTGACCATGCTCAGCGCATGATGGCATTGTACAGGAATTTTGATATATATATATATATATATATATATTCTTTTTGGATCAGACTTTTGGCATTTATGGCTTACTTGCATTTCCAGTTTCCTCATGTGAACTATGATATTATGCTTATATGCTTTTTAGAATGTATGCAATGGAGAACAAATGATATCAAATGTTTTACTTTCTTTTTGTATTTCATGATGCTGATATATGATAATGTAGATACAATGTGATTTTGAATCTTAGTTTCTGTAAGCAATTTTGGATGCCTCATATTTGTTTTGGCAAAGTGGTGAAGACAAACCGGTACGATGAGCAGATAGACTTTCCCCTCTCCTAACTCCACACAACTAGTAAGATGTGAGGGCTCATCACCGAGAGCTAGAAAGGGCACAAGTTGTGAAATGTGTTGAAATGGCAGTGATGAGAGATAGACAAAGATTTGACGGAACCAAATTAGGATGCTACAAGCTTACTCCACTCGAGTGACTTCATAGTTTTGGGATGCAACTTGCTTTGCGGTTTATCTAGACTTAGATCCGTAGATGGCCACATGGTAGACAAAATCTGGTTTTTAGGATTTTTAATTCTCTTGGAATTTTGGACATCTGATTCATTTGTTTTTGACTCAAGACTTCAAGATTTGAATTGTTTGTCTATGACCTTTTACGTTTGTTTGTCAAGAGGACCCCCTACACCTTGCCCCATGCTACTAGTAAGAAGTATGGGCTTATCACCATAGGCAAGATATAGGTGAGTAAGGGCATTTCCATCCTTTCCCAACCCTACATCACTAGTAAGAGATGCAAGCTCATCACCGAAGGTTGGTGGGGCAAGGAAATGTGTAAATTTAAAATTTTCTGTTTGATTCTATATTTGACTTGTTTACTTGAGAAAAATGTCAGTATGTTTTTATTTCCAAAGAGATATTCATACGGGATAGATGTGACACCGTGAAGCTTCTAGAACAGACCATAGGCAAGACACCTATCCTAAGAAGAAACCAAAAGTGAGAATAAACCCGTAGATCTTGGCATGGTTACCGTTAAGACTTTGTCATATCTAGCTTTATTTGATGAAATGATTCTGAAATAATTTGATGATATCATGGAAATAGAGAAGTATGATTAGAGTGTTTATGCCAACAACATCATGAGTTTGTAATGAATTGCTTTGAGAACAAATTCCTTGATCACAATTTTTGTACGAAACAAGCGGAAAAAATGATCCTAATCTATATGAAGATGCAATGTAGATATAATTATAAAGTAGTGCTAGCTACTTACGCGTAGAATCATTTGAGGTGCAGGGAATTGACTGTTTCACCAAATTCCTCACCTTCCAGCGTACATAGGAGATATGCACCATTTCCATAGTCCTTCATGACTCGAGTATGGGCCCAACCATTTGGGCCGGAAATTCCTTCCTTCACCGGTCTTTTTGTCGATCTGGCTGTCTAGCCTTAGAACTAGATCACCTTCATATATGTCACGTTCATAGACCTTCTTGTTATACTACCGACACATCCAGTCAGCATAGACTCTATGCCGCTGTTCAGCATCTAACCTAGCTTCATCTAGGCTTTCTAGTTGGGAGAGACGTGCTTCTCTATAAGCGTCTTCATCCAGAATCCCTTGTAATGAAATGCGGAGACTGGGTATTTCAACCTCAAGCGGGAGAACTACTTCTGCCCCAAATACTAGCGAGAAAGGAGTCGCTCCTGTTGGTGTTCTTATTGAGGTTTGGTGGGCCCATAAGGCCGGATATAACTTCAAATTCCAATCTCACTTGTTTTATTTTACCATTTTAAGGAGAATGGCTTTTAATGTTTTGTTTGTCGCCTCAGCCTGTCCATTGGCTTGAGGGTAATACAAGGAGGCCATATGATGGCTTATTTTAAACTTATTGCATAATTTTCAAACTTCATCATTCTTAAAAGAAGTCCCATTATCTGAGATAATGACTTGCGGGACACCATACCTGCAAATGATTTGGTTCAAAATGAACTTGGCGATTACAGAACCTGGTACAGTAGTAAGAGGCATAGCCTCTACCCACTTGGTAAAATATTCGGTGGCCGTGATTATAAAATTATGGCCATCTGTAGACGAGGGAGAGAATTTCCCTATTAAATCTAGGCCCCACGTAGAAAAGGGCCATGGAGTAGCGATTGGTTGTAGAGCTTGTGCCGGCATGTGAATCTCATGGGAGAATTCTTGGCATTTATGACACCTTCATACAAACTCTACTGCGTCGTGTTCTAGAGTAGGCCAGAAATAGCCCATTCGATGTATTTTTCGAGCGGTGGCATGGCCACCGAAGTGGCCTCCACACATCCCACTGTGAGATTCATGGAGAATCTTCTTGGATTCTTCTGTGTCGACACATCTTAGAAGCATTCCATCGAATGCTTTTCAATAGAGCACTTGCTCTATAATGACGTATTTGGCTACGATAATGCGTAACCGCCTTCTTCATTGCGGTGTAGCACCTTCTGGATACGTATGGTCCATGATATAATTAATGATATCAGTGTACCAAGGACACTCAGAGATAGAAGGTCGGGTTTCGACGTAGTATACGCACTCATCTGGAAAGTCCAGATCTACTAGATCACCTCCGTCTAATGGATTATCAGCTAACCAATCCGTGATGATTTGTCCTTTAACCGACTTCTGATTTACGAATGTTAATTCAAATTCACCCATTAAGGTTATAAAGCACCCAGCCTTTTTAGACAAGGACCCTTGCGTGAGGAAAGTTCGTAAATGGTCTGTTTTTACAATGACCTTTGTTTCTTGATTTAACATGTAATGTCTTAAGCGTTTTGTTGCAAAGACTATGGCGAGGCATTCTCATTCTGCTTGTGTGTAGCATGTTTCATAATCGAGTAATGTCCGGCTGATGAAATAGATCACACGTTCCCTATTGTCATCATCTTCTTGAGCCAGCATACAGGCTAGCGAGACATTGGTGGCTCACGAATATAAAATTAATGGGTGATCTGGCTTAGGTGGCATTAATGTAGGTGGTGATAATAAGAAACGCTTAACTGCGTTAAAAGCTTCATTGCAGTCTTCGGTCCAATCAATGTTATAATCTTTCTTGAGTAGATTGTTGATTGGATGGATGGTGAAACTTAAGTCTGGGATGAATCTCCGGATCGCACCAAGTTTTCTGAGAAATGATCTGATTCCAGATTCATCCGAAGGTGGGACCATTTCGAGAACAGCCTTAATTTTGGTTGGGTCAACATCGATCCCACGTGATGATATAATGTAACCTAGGAGCTTCCCTCCTGTCACACCAAAGACACATTTTTCTGGATTTAGCGTGACTCCGTATTCTATCAGACGTGAAAGAATGACGCGAAGCACTTCCAGATGGTCACAACACTTCTTGGCCTTGGCCAACAAGTCATCTACGTAGGATTCCACAATTTTATGAATAAGATCATGAAATATATACATCATAGCCCGCTGGTATGTAGCGCCAACATTCTTGAGACCGAATGGCATAACAGCATAGCAATAGGTTCCCCAAGGAGTTATAAATGTGGTTTTAGCTTGGTCTTGTTCAGATATTCTGATTTGATTGTATCCCGAGAATCCATCCATGAGAGACAAAAGCTCAAATCCAGTTGTTGCATCAACGATGACATCTATAGATGGTAATGGGAAGTCGTCTTTAGGACATGCCTTGTTAATGTCTCGGAAGTCTATGCAGATGCGTATCTTTCCATTCTTTTTGAGAACCAGAATGATATTAGATACCCACTGAGAGTAATCGACTGGTTTGATGAATCCTACTTGGAGGAGCTTTATTACCTCCTCTTTTACCATGAGAGCTACCTTGGGTTTCATTGGTCTCGATTTTTGTTTAATTGGTTTTGCATCTGATTTAGTGATGAGGTTGTGTACCGCAATGTGGGGTGCAACTCCTGTCATTTCCTTATAATTAAATGCAAATTCCTTCTGATGTTCCTTGAGGATCCGAGTGTGTATTTCTACTTCTAATGGAGTTAACGAGGATCCTAACTTTAGTATCCTTGGTTCATCTTCCGTTCTGATGTTAATATCAATTGTTTCTTCGATTAGAGAAGCGTTACCTTCTTCAAACTCAGGTGGGGCTGGGGGTAGCTCCAGCTCGTCTCCATTCTCGACTGTGTATATGTTGAGTTCCTTTTGTAGGGGAAGCTCTGTCATGGGATTCCCGTAATAGGAAGATGAATGCGGGATCAAAGATAAATCTACTGCGTGATGGGTGAGATGTAATGCCGCATAGGCGTTTAAGTAATCAAGAGTGGTTGTATCACTATCGGTGTGGTCTAGGATAGCAGATTTGTTTTCATTTCCATTTAAAAGAGGATTTGACATTGTTTTTATCAATGGTTCATCACGAAGGGATACCATGAAATGGGTATCCTCTAACTTACTGTTTGGAGTAAAGCGTGACGCTGAGGTTGCTATTGAATCAGTGAGAAGATTTTGTTCACGCGGGATTGCTTCAATTGATATGAAGTCAAATTCCTTGCTTAAATTTAATATAGCCATTTTGTAGAGCTGTAAGTGCTCAGCTCTGGTTTCATATACTTCAGAGACTTGGTTTGCTACCAATTGTGAGTCTCCTAACACTCTGATGTTATCAACACCGATTCTCTTAGCTAGGATGAGGCCAAGGAGAAGGGCTTCATACTCGGCACCGTTGTTAGTGCATTCGAATTTTAGCTTAAAGGAAAATGGTAGGACTTTTCCCTCGGGAGAAGTAAGGATTACACCTGCCCTAGCTCCGTAATGGCATCTAGCTCCATCGAAATGGAGAGTCCAATACTTAGCTAGGAACATGGGCACTGGGACACTTGTTGTGTTAACGTTCTCTACTTCTATCATGCAGAGATCCACTACTGGAAGAGAGCCAACACCTAGGGTGCACCCCATGCCTACAGAATCAAATGGTAGGAACATTGGTAGATCCTGTTCTAGTAATTCAACAATTTTTGCAGTAGTTCCTAATGATACTATTTCTATAGTGTTAGCCTCATCTTTGGGGGCTGGGGTTGCCTTGGCTAGGCTCATAGTTTCAAGATCTGTCGTAGGTACCAAATTTTCTTCTAGTTTCACGTCGGTAGGTTTATTAAGTTGGTTCGTTGGGAGTTCAAACTCTGAGTGTATGCCTGGTCTTTTCTTTAGGTCAGCCAGGTGTACATCGAATGGTTTTGGATCACCTTTGGCTATGAACACCTTTCCTAAATGCAAGAATCTTACTTCTTGAAATAGCGTAGAAGGGATTGCCTTCATACGGTGTATCCATGGTTGGCCGAGGATCATATTATAGTTAGTTTCCCGATCTATAATATAAAACTCAGTCAGGATTGTTTTGGGTCCTAAGGTGACCGGTAGTATTATAGTTCCAATGGAAGTGGCTTTAAGGCTGTCATAGCCTCTTAGCGTATTTCGAGTCGTGGAACAATTGGTTTCTCCATACCCTAGCTTTTGAAGGAAAGAAAAAGGGACTATGTTAACTGCTGCCCCATCGTCAACCATCGCGCGCATTTCACATAATTGTTATAGACCCACACTTGCAAGTGTAAGGCCGGATCACCTCGGCGTGCAATCTCAACGTCTGTTGGCATTTTGTTTATTTCGAATATGAATTCGGTGTCCCTATCCGGCTGCCCCGGAGGATGGATATCAAAGTCTATATGATTTACCTGTGTTTCGGGAGGTGGATTGATGCTAATTAGATGACCTAAACCCAATGCTTCTAAAAGAGCAGCCCTGTGAGCAGGGGAGTTCTTTAATAAATCCAAAAAGGAGATGTGCGAGAAGGTTTTTGTTAGATCATTAATTAAATCATAAGCACCTACGGGTTTTGTTAATACTTGTTGGATATTGTCTGTTTCTAGCGGGTAGCTTGGACTTAGCTGAGAGGAATACTCTCGTGTCCTTGTTACAGCTTCTACGGGTAGTTCGGCATCTAACTCCACTAAACCGACTATCTTAGGTTGTGGCTAACTTCCTAGTTGTGGCGCAACTAATGGATTAAATAGTGAAGTTGAAGCTTCATGATCATTGTTTCCTGCAATTACACCCTAATTTTGTCCCACTTGGATTTAACTTTTTATTGTTGTGATTGGGGAGCGGATCATTGAAGATCTTGAGGGGTGAATTTTGAGGGGAAACTGCCCCTATAAAAGTATTTGTCGTTGGTGAGGTAGGATCTGTCAAGAACATATCTATGAAAGGTTGTCTTTGTTCTTCTGGAAAATGTTGCATGAATTTATTATAGTCACGACATTTTCTAGTGTCATGGCCTCGGATTTTGTGAAAACCACAATAGGAGTTAGGATTGTAATTCCTATTTTGTTGGCTCGGTGTATATTGTGGCCTAAAAATTTGATCAAACCATTTCCTATTAAAGTTTTGCATTTGTTGTTTTTGGTTTGAATTCTGGTTTTGATACCTAGTTGAATTTTGATTTGGATCCCGTGTAGGGCTTCACCGTTGTTGTTTTTGTTGTTGTTGTGGATGATTAAAATCCATTGTATTGATTGTTGGAGTAAAGTTATTGTTTCGTTGATTGTTTATTTGTGGTGGAGTATTCACAACATTTACCTTCCTAGCCTGATCGGTTACTCCATCTATTGTCACTCCGTGATTTTTGTTAAGGATTTTAGGTCCTTGATTGACATTTGTGAGAGTAGGATAAGTTGTAGTGTTTTGGTTGGAGGTGATTAACCTCCCGTTTGCTCCATATGTCTTGCGACCACTATCAATTTCCGCTTGATCTATTCGTGAGAGCACTCTCAAGTACTTCATCGTAAGTTCTTAGTGGGAACTTCTGGACTTCTTCCTTTACCTCTGTACTGAGAGAATGAAGGAATAGATCACATAGTTCCATCTGATCCTTGTTCAGAGCACTTGCCGAAGAATAGAGAACTGTGTGCCACCTCTAGATGAAATGGGCGATAGATTCATTGTGTTCTTGCTTAATGTGCAAGAATTATCTGATTCCTATCCTTAATAGTTTGTTCATGTCAAAGGCCTTGATGAACTCTAACACGATTTACTTGAACGAATGGATGGAAGCCTCAGGTATTCTATAATATCAATCGAGAGTGATGCCCTCCAAAGTTTTGGGGAATATTTTAGTAACAACCCCATCCCATGGGAGTAGTTCTCGGATGGCTGTAGCGTAAGCTTTGATATGTGTGTTCAGATCTCCCTCACCTTTGTATTTAGGCAAATCAGGAAGAGGTCTTGGAAGCATGACACTTCGAATGGTGAAATCTAAGGGTTCTTTCAAGTATTCCGAATATGTCTCTATCGCATAGGTTTCAACCATTGATTGTGCCTGCTGAGGGAGCGGCGATGGAATGGGTTGTTGATATGGCGTTGCATATGCATTGGTAGGAGCATAAGGGAACCCATGTGGTTGAGTAAAAATACCGGGAGAGGAGAACATATCCCCTTGTGGTGATTTGGAGTACATGTTTTAGTATGAAGGGGGATTGTCCAAGAATGGATTATTTTGTACTAGACTGGAAGGTATCGGAACGGTGTTAGAAATGGCGGTTCTTGTTGGGTTTTGTTGTGAATACTAAGGGGTCATGCCAAACATGCCTACTCTTATGAGGAGGTCTACTTGGCTAGGATGGTGTGGAGGATTAGAACTTCCTTCCTACATGAATTGGGAATTTTGATTTGTTTGAGCAAGTTCTAACCCTCTCACTTTTTCTACTAATGTTGAAATGACTTCATTTGATGAAGTCACGGTGTTTTACCTTAGCGGCCTTTGTTGTATATCATAATGTTGTATAGGCATGTGATATCCTGCTATGAATTGATCGCTACCCTGCCAAGTTTCCCCGAGGGCATTTCCTATATGTAGTGGCATGGAGGTATTTTCTTGAAAAGAGACCTCGGGTTGTGTTTGTAAACCTCCTATAGGTGGGTACATACTTCGAGAATGTCGTTCATTCCTAACATAACGTACTGAATGTTCATCATCTAAACCTAGGTATAGGTCAGATTGTCTACTAATTTGTGGTCTAAGTAGTACCTAAGGAGATGAACTAGATTCTCCTATGAACGTCATATTATTCAAGCTTGAAGGCTCTGTTTGTTGTGTTTGAGCGAGCTGATCCAACTCCTCTGTTTTGAAATATCAGCTTTATCTGACCCTTGGAGATGGAGTTTGTGTTGATAATTGGTCATTTGAATAGTTGTCACCCCATACTGAGAGCGAGGGTGATGAATGTCTATTCAGTTGAGCGTAGTATGCCTCAAGACCTAAGAGAGGCCTACTATATGCATCAAATCCCGAAATATTCGGGGGGTATATGAATACCCACAGAATAATGGGAAGGAGTGAAGGTGATGGTGAAAGCTAATGAGGTAGTAAAGATGAAAGAGTTTGTTTTAATTTGAAAGAACCAATAGAAATCTGACTCCTGACCAGAAAGTAGAAAGTTTCACATCGGGTTCACCAATTTTGTATGATGGAAAAGTGACAAGCGAGCATAGGAATCTACAAGTAACCTTTCCTCACACCCGACCTCCCGAGGTCGTGCTGAGACAGCCGGTGGGAATTAAATATGTGTGGGATTCAGACAAGCTAATTGGGCAATCTGATGTCTTCGACGCGCACTAGTGGAAATTGTGAATCTAAGGCAAAGATGGCCCTCCTAACCTGAACTGGTGTGATAGATCGATCAGCAAGGATGACTGCTCGAAGGCTCCAATCAATATCAAGCTCTGGCATGATTCGGTCTATAGGTTGTGGAATACGTGGAAAATGTCCTGGGATAGTTTCGTGTATGTCTCCCGATAAGGTCATAGGACGGATGATAAATATAATTGACTCTATGGGTAATTCTCTGGCCTAGTCCAGAACTCCTTAGCTTTGTTAGCTGCTATGTCTAATAAGGATAAATATTCGATGATGATAGGTGGAAGTGGAGTAGATCTGAATACTAGTGTACGTAGGCCAACATCTATGTCTGATTCACCTATGGGCTCGTTGGGCTATGGGATTTGTGGGTCACAACCGTAGATTCGTACTTGTTGTGGTCCTGTTATGGTCATGTGCTGAATCAATCCCTAATCCCTAGTATCCAATAGTCATATGCCTTTTCAGCTTCTATATTCAGAATCAATAATTGTGTGATCTTCTCAGAATATCTTACAGGTGTTTGTGCAACCTGAATTCTCAAGCTGGTATCTATATCTGTGAGAGTGTCTCCTGCGTCTGGCTGTGGGACCAAAGGATCACAACCAAAGGTCTACTCTCTTTCAAACCCTTCTACAGTCATGCGGGTATGAATCTAGGGTAATCTGTAGTTTGGTTGATTTGACCAAAATGTGTGTGCTTGGTCGTCTTCTATGTTTAACCCGTGCAGTTGGAAACTGATTTTTTGTAAGTTTACCATTGTTTGGAAGACTTGGATCCTGAGATTCTGATCTATATTAGTTATGGCTGTGACGAGATTGGGTTGGGGCACGATTGGCTCGAATACGTATTCCCTAGGCTCTCTAGGTCCCGTGATTGTCATACAAAAGAAAGTTATATAAATCTAACTAATGACAGAATAAACTAATTATGAAAGATATGTCTATGTATATTCCTAAATCTGATATATCTATCTACTAAACAGAATTTAAAGAACAACTATCTAATATATCTAGAATTGACAGTTTAGAATAACAAATTAAAACAAACAAGATAACCGAGTATAGCTATTTGTCTTTGCAACTGTGAACCTATTCTAAACAATGAAACAATTGATCTAGTCTATTTGCAAGACTCTCGATCCTACCTCAGAAGTGAGGAAAGAATCATAGTCTCTCAGAAACTATCAATCCCCACAGCTTCCCTGGAAATATCGAAAGTAAAATTGACTGAAATAAAGTGGTTAACTACTTTATTTGATATGTTTCTAATTAGAACTTTGAAAGCTAGAACCTGGATTCTGCAGAACAGTGGAGAATCTGATGGTGTGTGTGGCTATGTCCCCTCAGTGTGATCTCCTCATTCCTTTGTGTTCACGTGGATCTAGAAAAGCATGTAATGCTAGCATCAACAGAAGTAGATATTGGGACAAAGGTAGCTTAAGATACAGACTGAATACAATGCGAGTAGGAGAGGGATAGCGCAAGAGTACAGAGCTTGGCTTATGTAATTCCTAGCGGGATTTATTGCGAGTCATGCAACATAAAACATCCAGAACCTGAAACTATCCTGTTTGAAGAACAAAACCTGCAACTTTAATGGCTTCCTATTGAAAACAAACTATTTTACTCCAATGGATTGGATAAAATATCAACAGCATTTGCACAAGATGGATATGTGGCTTCCTAACAGCAAAACAACACTAACTAGGCATGCAATGAAACAAACTAAGAATTCTAAATAGAATGAAAGACTAATCTATTGCAATGAGAAATTCAGAGGCAAATTTGAGGGGCCATTTGCTTGAGCACAAGCCATCTATTTATAGCATTTGCATTTACCCAAGGTAAAAACCAATTTGAACTCTTAAACTATAAACAATGGCAAAACACTATTCTAGGGAACCAGAATCATTAATGCAAGCTTATGGCGGTGAAAAAAAGCTGGTGAATCGTTGATTTTTACGTGAGTCGTGTTAAAAGAGCATTCTGGAAAATGCTTAAAGGACCGCCGCCCTGAGCAGGGCGGCGGTTACAGGACCGCCGCCTTGCTTAGGGCGGTGGTCACAAGACCACCACCCAGGCAGGACGACGGTTTCGTAACTGAAGAGAAAAAGGCCAAGAAAAGAGGGGAAAAGAGAAAAACAAAGCATGCGGGGGCTAAGCGGGGCATGCGGGATGATAACGCATACTTGGAGAGCTTTTCCAGATCCCGAACACCTTGCGAGGAGACCTGTATCATCATTGGGGTACGTGTTACGTTGTTCCGGCGGTGCAGTACCCTTCAATTTTGGGTACGTATAGTATGTCCCCTTTCTATATAGTTTTTCTCAATGATTATATTATTAATTCTTGTTATAGGTAGGTTATGATACCTTTCACCATAATGATATTATTTAATTTGATGTTGAATGTTGCTTTGATGTGGTTATAACCTTGTAATTTGTGACAAATTTAGAATATTTGACTATGGAATTTTCTATCTACTTACTTATATCCCTATTGGCATAGTTAAGCTATCATTCACTATTTTTAGTGTGATTGCAATCTAGAATTTTATGTACGTTTATGAACTACATAATACTTGGTTGGTTTGTGTGAGGCACTTTTTAATGGCTTATCATTAGTATTGATTTGTTTATTACTATTTTAGATGTCAAACTCAGATGTTGTTCTTTCTCAAATTGTGACTATCAATCCCAAATTGAAAGATATCAATCCCATGATATTGTGTTGAATTCAACCAATCCAACCAATGAAATTTCATGTTACGTCCCATCCAAACAACATTATTATTCTTCCAAACTAGTAATGTAATAAGCAACAATATGTGACAAATTGTAACTCAAACAACTACCGTGTGTTTGCCTTAACAACAAAGAAATGTTGCTCAACATGCATGCTATGCAAAAGGGGTGTGAAGAAATAAATAGGCAACGGAGAAGAGAAAGATACCAAGAATGAAGATAAGAGATGGAAATAAAAGATAAGATAGAAAGATATCATGAACGAAGATAATAAATAAATAGGTGAAAAAGATAATTATATTCCTTATAGGACTTTATTATCAGTAAATAATGCTCTTTGAATGGAATTTAAAGTGCAAGAAAATTATCTTGCAACACTACCTCCCATGTAACCACAAGATCAAACTTGCAATATTGTTTCCATGTTCATTCCTCAACTATCTAATAGAATGACACCATTAATAATATAGTGATGAATTAATAATAGAGACAAAGGGGAAGTCCATATGCCAACAAACATACAATACTCCATGCACTCATTGAGACTATGTTGGTCTTCAAGTGGGAAAATCAAACTTTCCATAGTTTCGCAAGGCCACAAACAATCCATTTTGATTCCAATGACTTTCTTGAAATCCCCACATTCACTATACGGTTCCTGGAAGATACAAAATTCCTACTATGAATCATAACACATGTGATTTACAAATGATGGTGGAATCACGAGTAAAATTATCTGCACAACTTATGTCCATTCAAAAGTCATTTCGCCAGAGATTGGATCAACTAGCAAACATGCAAGTGTGTATCTATTTGTAAAGAGGCATACCCTAGGATCAAAATCAAACTAACACGTACAAGACCAGTTTGTACAAGATGTTACTTAGAATGTAATTGGTCATCATTTTTCAGTCATGGAATACTATGGACCCTTGGTGTACAACCATATGTTTTATAAGTTCTATACGTAAGTTGAAGAGATGCTTATTGTTCTCGTATCAATCCAATAATGCAAGTTAACCATGCACGAGGCTGGTCAAGTACAAGTATAGGGGGCATACCATAAGTTTTCCGCAAGACATAACTTCAATTGTACATATCTTCCTCGGCATGTTTAAGGACCTTGATATTTTGATTGTTAGAAGAAATTCAGATAAAATACACTATCATTGTTTGGTAAAGAGATCACGTATATTAGATGCTCTCTGATACAAAATATCTTATGATAAATACAACAAGGATGTTAAATTATGCGATACCATAATTTTAGAAGTGCCTAGGGAAGAAACAAATATATCTCAAAACCTCCTATTTGTAGAATCGAACATTAAAGACAATGATAACGTAGATTAACTTATTGAAGCACTCCACTAGCATACGTAGATTGAAGAAAATCACCATCAACTATCCTCTCTTGCAATTATAAGAGGAAATACACATGCACAAAATAAGAAGTAAGGAACATCATTAATAATGAAGGGCCAAGGGTGAATTGACACAATTGATTGACCCTCTATTGGTTTTATCTCCCAATTAATGAGTAGTATACAAAATTTACGTTTGACATGGAATTCCCTGCATTGCTTCCAAATAGGGAATCTTAATGGTTGCAGCCTCGAACTAAAAAAATTGTGCATCCATGAATATGCACTACATTTGATGAAGATACCATGAGAACATATTTGGTAGCCATCCAATATGCAGGTTTTATTTTGTTGAACCTTATATTACGGTCATTGAATGTCAAGCCACAACCTCATTACTTGTAAAGAAAATTGTAAGCTGAAAATATACCTACTACTATTGAATATCTATGCCACCATCTTCAAGAGATTGCTAGATGACAAGCTTTTGGAAAAAGTAATGTGATATGCAACAAATATTAAAGGGACTAGGGCATATTAGAAGAACATGTAAAAATAAATTGATAGACATGATTACACAACTAGGGTGCCCAATATTCTTCATTACATTAAGCATTGTTGATACCAAATGGCTAGACCTACATCAAGTCATGCCTAGTTCACCCCTGACTAATGGTGTAAATTCTTACCAACAGAGGAATACAAATATTATTACACAATCCATATATTGTTTCTATGTATATGCACCACCGCTTCAAGATTTTCATTAATGAGGTCATCATCAACCACTTCGGTACAAGAGACATTTGGTCAAGGTATGTTCTTTCTTTTCTTCATTCATGTAAAATATAATATGCCCAATATAAATTTATTAAACTGCATTCAATGCAGAATTCATATATATTCATCATGTTGGATTTACTTAAATGTGAATTACTATCTCTATCCATTTTTATAGGAATGAATGGCAATATTGATCATTAGTGTCATAAACACATGGTTGTTCTGGCTCAAGGGTTCTCCATATGTCAAAAATATGGATTGGAACAATCCCTCACAAGTTGCATAAGGCAATTTTTTTTTTATGATACTTTTATTAATGCGTGGAACCCCTAGAGAAGAGCATAAAAGGAATGACTAATTTTCTATATCTATCAATGATAACCCTTGTTTGGTGGACATATCACAAATTTTGCAATATGATCCAAGACATGATTATTTATAAATTGTTAATCTCGTTAAATGACATTACCAAATGCACTTTAGATACATGAGCTTTCAAAAAAAAGGGGATCCATAAATGTTTGTCGATTATAAATATCCTTGGGAGATTACAAACAAAATCAGAAATTGTTCATATATGAGGAATGGCCAAAAAAATTTATCTACCTGCACGTAATGATGATATAATCAATGTACACAATCTTGACATGATTTTACTGTGGAGAGAAATCTTATATTGTCAATGTATCCTTTCTCACCATCGAACAATTTTGAATTACATTTCGAGGTATGTTGTGAAAGCAATAGAGAAAATTGCAGAGAGCTATCACAATATGTTAACGCATGTTGTTACATGTACCAACCATTCCCAAGATCCAACATTTTATGCATACTAAAAATTTCTTATAGACACAGTTGCAAATCATGATATAGGTAAACAAGAGACATGTCATACGTTGTTAAAACTCCCACTTGTAGAATGTATTAGACAAATTATGTGACTCTTAGTGTTGGTCAAAAAGTCTATAGGTGTGTCCATGCTAAACTTTGACGATGATTCTTCATATTCATGTTTTTGTAGGTGCTTATATACACCATCCTTCATAATTAGAACATATAAAACTGTTAAATGTTGCCAAGTCATGGTCATAATTTTCCAACGTCATAAAAAGGAACAACAGAAATTTTAGAAAATAACTAGTTATTGTCTACGTATGGCCGAGATTTTTTTCCATCTATGATAAAGAATAAAATGTAATATGTGGAATTTTGTTGGAGTGAGATTTTACTATGTAAACCATTTTGAGACTTTTTCGGCGATATAGATAACGCAAATGAAGAAATAATCCACACTTGGGAATATATAAAAGGATACATACCATGCATGGCATATTAATTACATGCATACTTCAGTTACAAAAAGTGATCAAAGATGGTGATAACCTTTATGAAAACCTAGAGTGCAATTATTGTAGACATGCATGAGTAGGAGGTAATCATCTTGGTTAGTTCCCCATAATGATATGCAATTGTCTAGATATTGACGCTTCTCGGTCGTCGTAGACCATGACCTAGACCATGATTGGGGCCAAAATGATTTGACCATCAACATTGACATGATTCATGTGTACATTTATTAAATAACATTTGTTTCATCGCCACCAATAGGTAATATCCACCCAAGGATACTTTTTCCATGTATAAAGTTTATCTAAAAATCAACATATCGCATATGTATATGACAATAAGTCATTACAATCATGTAGGAGATCAAGAGCTACTAACAATGATTATTTGAGGCATAAATGGAATTGGTAAATCATATCTCATTAAAATGCATCAGGAACATGCATTTGAATGTCACTCAATAGTTGGAAAAAAGCCCTTTATCTACTCCTTGCTCCTATGCGAGAGTTGTTATTTTCAACATACATTCTAGAAGTAATACATATTGGCTTTAGACTTCCCAATTTGAAATCTCCATGCTTTAAAAGGACATTTTTTTCCAATATTTCGAGAATAAATGAGGCACATATGTTACATTCTCATTAGATGAGATGAGTGTTATATGGCCTAAAATGTTTTAAGGATATTAATGATTGATTCCAACAAGCATTTCCAACACATGCAACATAAATAATTTAGTAGTTAGATGAATGATTCTTGTTGGTGATCTTGCTCAAAAACAACCTCTAAAGGATGCCCCTATATAGGTCGGTAAGATTGCATCGTGTTTCTACCTTCTACATATTTTGGTTTTGTTTGCAACTTGCTTTCATTTATGAAAATCATAAATTCTTTACATTTATCTCTGCTTACATGAGTCAATTTACACCATTTTCAAGAAACACAATTAGGAGAATACTTTGGGACACTTTCAACATTGTTATTACCTTAGACTTAATATTTCAACAATAAGGAAATTATCCACACCAGATCATCTTCCGAATGATGTTGAAAAACATTAGAAATTTTAAACCAAATTTTCATGATTGGGAAACACTCATGAAACAAATAAATGCATGCTTCAGCCAGGGCATAAGGGCATCCTTTGATTCAGAAATCCATTTATATGCAACAAACAAATTGGTTCATCTACATAGCAAGAAAATTCTTAAATCTTTATCCAGACCCATTACACAAAGCATTTCTGAATATACAAGGCACTTAGGATTAGAAGATGTTGATGAAGTCCTTTTATGTATAGGTCAACGTGTTATGCTACTGTGTAATTTGTGCATTGAAGTTGGATTAGTGAATGGTTCTCTTGGCACTATACAAAACATTATCTATACTGTTGGCTCAAAAGTGCCCAACTTGCCCGTTTTTGTAATAGTGGAATTTGAAAACTACATTGGTCTTGCATGGGACCCAATAAATCTAAAATTGGTTCCCGTATTGTCCATAATAAGAGGCAATTGTAAACCGGTTCCACTAAAAATAGCTTGGGCACTTACCATACATAAGTCTCAAGGATAACTTTGCCTAAAATAATATTAGATATTGGAGATGTGGAGAAATCGGGATTGACTTTCACATCATTATCATGAATTAAGTCTATTGAAGCTTTGAGAATATCTACATCATTCTCTTTTGAGCACTACTCTGAAATCAAAACAACAAGGTATGTGAAACAAAGATTGCTCAAAGAGAAATGCCTCCACTATTGGTGTGTGTTATTTTCCACATCATTAGGCGAGTCATCTCACTTAGGTGAGATCGTAGGTCCATGTGTCATTTAGAGGTCATTATGAGATTCTCTTATGTGTCAGTGCATCAGTGCGTCAGTGCGTCAGTGCATCATATGCGTCATTGGGAGTTACACTTCTATTATGGGAATGTAACTCCCCCTCTCTACTTGAGTTGTCATGATTGCAGCACTGGGGGTTACTCATCACCTCCTATATGTACACCCCATTTGATCTATGAGATAGAGGAGAGTTTTATGGGTTAACCAGGTTCTTCCCGTGTTTCAAATATTTGCATGCACATTCGGTTGATGCTTACTCCTCCCGAGATCTCTTCACGCTACCGCTCGCACGTCTGTTAATGTGCACATCGTCCCTCGTGATCCTCACTTGCTAGTTTTAAACCCTCTTTCATGGTATTAGAGCGGATCTTGTGGATCCGTGCACTCATCGGCGTTTCTGTGTGTGTTTTCCGGCTTCTGGCGTGATATTTAGATTCTCGTGCATGTGTCGTAATGGAAATTCTGACCGTGCTCTTCTTGCATTGATTCGGGCGTTTATACCTCCGTTCGGGTTGTTTGTTTTCGGGTGTTCGTGGTTTTTTAGATTTTGCATGTGGTCTTCAGAGGTGATTTGCAGTTTTGGGTGTTGTTTGAGGGCTTAGATCTGAGTTCGAGTGTTTTTTGTCTTGAGGTTTTGAGAGTTGGTTATGCTCCTGCTTGGACGTGCTTTCACTGGATTTTTAGGCCTTTACACTCTGCCTACTTCCTTGCATTGGCTTCATTCGTCTTCTGCAACTCATTTTTCTCTTAACATCGTTTGGTCTGGTCTTTGACTGAATGGTTAAACGCCTTTGCCTTGGCATGCTGTTAAGGGATCTACTTGTTTTTCTTATTGGCTGGACGTGGATTAGACCGACCCTCTACTCGTCCCCTCGTGCACATCAAACCTACACTTTTTTTGGAGCTTGAGTTCCTTCCTTGCAACCTGTGTAAAGGAACCATATTAGCGCCTTCGTCCTACACATTTTGGTGTGGACGTGGTGGGTCCTCTCTCCTGTGGACATTTTATGCACTTTGTGGACGTTTTCAGCACTTTGTGGCTTGTGTTTTCAACCTTCACTACCTTTGTTGCATTCGTTTCCCTCCACTTTGCTGCCTCACCATTTTTGGTGTTCTCGGCCCACCTGTAATTTGTTTTTCGGAGCCCTTCCAGCAACACATGTTATTCACTGGTTTCATGGACGTTTCCTCTCCCCTCCACCTACGTTGAAACCATTCTGTGCATAGCCCATTCTCACCTACCTTGGAATCTTCAAACATTTTTCTAGGGCAGACTGCAGCGAGGTGAAACCGTGGACAGTGCTACAGGTTTGTACACGCTGGAGGAGCTCGGTGGATTTTACAGGATCCTTCCAATATCTCTAGGCACGTAGCATACACAGCCAACCACTCGGTCAACCCTCCTCAGCTGCATTCCCACTCCAAACATGAACCCACCTCCTTTCCACCTTCTTTTTAATGTTTTAAGGTGTTTAAAAAAAAAAACATTTCATTGTAATGGCATGTAATTAATTTTGTAGGCTGTTTTTTTGCTTGTTTTATGTCCTTCCTTCGAGTGTCGAAGACGGAGGGCGAGGTCCGGGGTTGGCAGGTGGCTAATCCCCCCTCGCAAGCAAAACAAACTATGCCTAAAATTTGATGTTGTTTCCAACGTGTACCCACACGACACCCTTTGCACCCATTTCAGGCATTTTTTAATGCGTTTGCAGCATTTATTGACATTTTCCATCAGTTGCGGGAATTGTTTTAATGCTATAACTTTTGACTTGCTGCTCGTTTTTAAGTGTTTCTTTAGTCAAAGTTGCATGATTTTTCACACATTACGTGATGACATTGTCATTTTTGTAAACACACTACTTTTATAAAGTGTTATGTTTGTGGAGCCTATTTTCATGTTAGAGTGTGGCACACCTTCTATGTGTTACACTCGAGTATTTTTACGGCAGTCCCACTCGCCGGTGAGCGGGTTAGGGGGGTTCGAGGGTGAAGCTGCCGAAGCAAATTTTCATGGGTGGTTTATCAACCCATGGGTAATGGGTAATCGTTATGGGCTATTTTTGGGCCCATGGTTTTTCGATACCCATTGTTTTGATACCCACGGTTTTTTTGCCCATGGTTTTGATACCCACAGTTTTTGCCCATGGTTTTGATACCCATGGTTTTGTATCAATCTGCTTAAGCAATTGTCTATTTATATGGTCTTATGCATATGATACATAGACAAGCAAATGTATTGTAGATGTGTTTTGAATTCGGGTGTGAATTTTGTAGAGTTTGTTGAGCATAGCTCCAAACAGATCTAGGTATTGTATTGAGAGAGTGGAGGCTTGTAATAAAATCTGAGCAAGTGATTCTTGGTGGACATAGCCCAAATTGGATGAACCACGTTAAATCTTGTCTCTCTGTGTTGTGTTATTTATTCTACACTTTTATTTGAGATCTGTAATATTTTCTGCACATTAGTTTCTACTGTTGCGATTCTGTAAGGGATTATTCCACATATTTTATCTCTTATTTCCTAACATAAAGTGCCGCATTCTGGGGGGGTTAACTGTACTATTGGGCTTTCACACGCAGACGTATTATCGGCTGAGTCCAACGTCTTGCTTTTGTGCATCTTTCATTTTTTTCATCATGGAGAGTGCTCTTTCTAGACGTGAGCATTGTAGGATTTCCTTACAGCCTCCGCCACTTCTCATCGGGAGAGAGACCTATTCAGCTTGGCGTGCTTCCATGGAATGTTACTTCGCCCACGAGGGTCTTTTACCCTTCTTGCTTGGGCCAGTTCCTACACCCGCTGATCATCGTCATCTAGAGAACTTCTCTCGACACTTGTGACCATGTCTTTGGTCACATGATGATGCATGTCTCTCGTTCTCTCTGGTTTCACGTGGCAGATTCAGATCCACCTCATCGTGTCTAGAGCACTCTTCAGTCCTTGTATGGAGACCCTTCACATATTGCCGCCATTATTGTTGCTGTTGATTCAGTTGTCTCCTCCATTTCTTCGTGTGACGACATTTTCATTGACACAGGATTGCTTGGTTCTACTTCTGATGACGAGGATTATGCATCTAGTTCTGATGTCGAGAGTATTATAGAGGACTACTTCTCCTCTTTCTCTCACTATTCCAGAGAGTGTTGACACTTCCCACATCTCATCAGATATCCAGCAGTCCCCTTCTCAGTCTCACACCATCATTACACCCAGCCTCCTTTCCACCTCCAGTGTGTGAGGCCCACTTCCACTCCTCTACCTTCATTGGATGACTCATACCTATCATGACATCGCTCTTCTATTTGTTGAGCCCCCTCATTGGGACGAGTATCTACCTGACCTTAGTCGTCTTTTCGCAGAGTCTACTTGTGATGCACTACAGGTCCCTCATCCATCTACAGGTGTTTCAATAGGAGTTCATCATCTCTGTTGTTGGGAGTGCCCCTTCTGGGACTCATGTACCACTTCCACTTTTCCAGAGACCTTCATTGATCCACCCTCAGCTGTGGATCCCTTTTCTGTTGTGGAGGATGTTTTGTTCCCTTCACATCACTTGGACATCATTTCTACAGGTGTTCCTCTCTGACAGTTCTATGCATGTGGCATTACCTTGGGTTCCTTGGCACTCACTTGCTAGACCTATGTCACACTTACATGCACCAGACTCAGAGTTCTTCGTGCTATTACCTTTGGTTTCCTTTGCAGAGTGGGCAGACTTCCAACACGTCATTTCTGTCCTTCCGAAGGGCAAGCACATAGTTTGTTGCGGGTAGCTCTTCTTTAGTCCAAAGGCAGAGGATCTTGTCATCGACATTCTTTTAGGAGACCTCCTAGAGCTGTAAAGTTTAGATCCGTCCATGGCATCTTCTACATTCCTCTCGTCTCCCTCTTCTTCTCTCTTCTTCTTCTTTCCGAGAGATTGCCTCTTTGTACATGGGTACCTTTTCAAGCTCGTCTAGAGTTGGGACCCATATTTGGCATCTTTCTTAGATTAGAGAGTGTTTTGTTCTCTTGTGGTGGATGTTTTTCCCACTAGGTTTTCCTTCACTGCTTGGGACCTTTTTCTTGTGCATGGGTACCTCATCAGGCTTTGTGTCGGGTCCCATTTCTTATTTCTGACTTGCCACCTCATTCTAAGTTATGATGAAGGGGGGGTGTTGGTGTGTGTTATTTTCCACATCATTAGGTGAGTCATCTCACTTAGGTGAGATCGTAGGACCATGTGTCATTTAGGGGTCATTATGAGATTCTCTTACGTGTCAGTGCGTCATATGCGTCATTGGGAGTTACACTTCTATTATGGGAATGTAACTCCCCCTCTTTACTCGAGTTGTCGTGATTGCAGCATTGGGGGTTACTCAACACCTCCTATATGTACACCCCATTTGATCTATAGGAGAGTTTTATGGCTTAACCAGGTTCTGCCCGTGTTTCAAATCTTTGCATGCACATTCAGTTGATGCTCGCTCCTCCCGAGATCTCTTCACGCTGCCGCTTCGCACGTCCGTTAATGTGCACGTCATCCCTCGCGATCCTCGCTTGCGGGTTTTAAACATTAGTAGGTCTTCCTTTCCATCAACTCATAAGGGTCTTATCACCATCAATCCTTAGCATGTATTCTATTCTAATTAGTAACTAAATTGCAATGTGTACTTCCATTCTCTTCTAGTATTCATCAGATTACCCTTGACTAATTGGTTTACATGAATGTCCTTGTCACATTTATGTATACTATACATATTCTTACAAGTGTACGACACCATTCTATTAATGCTTTCCTAGGTTGTTGAAAATTCATTTCCTTAAGTTTCAATGTACCCTCATCAAAATGTACATCAAACTCATTTGTATCTACACTTCCATTCTTGGTGCCTCCAGAACTATGATGCTAAGTATAAGCACATGCATTATTGCTAAATATCATGTGCAATAGCAATTGAGCATGAACACCTTAGATGAAGCTATCTGAATCTTGGATGGCCAAAAGGGAATGTTGCATGAGTTACATCATAGTTCCATATACCGCACATTTTTTACTAATTTACTATTTTCAATTACTCCTATGTGCCTCTCGACCTCTCACAAGCACTTGTGGATGCTTTTTCTAGTTATAGGTAGGTTATTATACCTTTCACCATAACGTATTAATTTCAATATATCTATTAATTGAAAATATTTATTTTTTCTTAATGTTTATATTTCAAATGTTGGAATATAAATTAAACAATTTCATAATTTTAAAAAATCAATAAAAATGATTTATTTGATTTTCTATTGGTTAATTTTTATGATAAGATAAATTTTGGGTTCTATTCAAGTACATCTTTCTTAATAATATTCAAAGTAAAAAATCTACACTCAAGAAGTGTCATAACAATTATGATAGCTTTAACATCAACATTTAATAAATGTGCAAATGAAGTGTTTTATTCATTTTCAAAATAAAATATTAATAAGTACATGTCACCTATTCAAGAATATATAATGTCATTATATTTATTATTTTAGTAGGTCCAAAAACTAAATATTATTTTCTTCCTTATCAATCATGTCACACTCAATTTGGTTTTAATTCTTTTAGCATAACTTTGTTATATAATTATAATTTTATTAATATTGTTAGTTAAAGTGTCCTACTTCAATAAATATTTATTGAAGTTTCTAACCTTAAAAAAATGAAACTCCTCTTAAATAACATCCTTTAACAATTTAATAGCCTTCTTAATACATTTGCGCAGTAGTAATTTTTTTAATTTTTAGTTTTAATTTTGCTTTTGTTTTTTTCAAATAATAATAATAATTTAATTAAATTACTAGTTGTTTGAAAACATTTGAATTTGTAAATTAAACAAAAAAAGATGAATAATGTAGAAAAGCATATAAAAAATATGCTTGAATGACATTTATCAAACCTCTATTAATTGATTCTCTAGAATTGGAAAAACCACAAAGGCCCCTTTAATGCAACCTTGACAATTAAGTCCACGAAACTATGAAGAGGAGATGATTTCTAGAGATTCAATCATTCATTAAGCTTAGAAGAAGCTTTGCTATCAGGTTGAAATTTTATGAATTCATCAGTAAGATAATTGAAAACAACCTCAAGAATATGATCCATGATTGCATGTGCACACCTATGAAATCCATTAAAGAAATATAGACACACATATCGCTAAGGTAGACCATGACTACATTAACATATTGAAAGGATATATGTGAATGAGGGACAATGGCCCTCCATTAGAGAAAGAATACACATTGGAGACCAACCTTCATCCATAGTTTATCCAAATTATTATATAGATAAGTATGGAAGTTAATGACGTGAGAAGGGATCTCTATCTTTAGGGATAAAAGCTCAAACTAGACTAACCTTGTTTTGAGGAATGGAACCACCAAGGATATTATTATTTATAACTCGTGAATAATAAATAATTCAATGAATACGTATGGATAATGACATTCAAGTAATATGTGCTTTATCCATAAATTTTATAATATAATGACATCTTAGACTACAAAAACACGTAGATCTTAATATACACTAAAATAAAATCTAAGCAAATTGGAAATGATCCTTGGAGTGTTTAGAGGTAAATCAAAAACTCGAAGGCAATGTGATGCAGGAAGGCAACTAAGAAGGGGGAAAGGATGCAAATATATCCCAATATGCATTAGTAGTCTAAGTGTGCTAAGAAGTTCAAAATTAATGTTTCCATATGCCTTTAATAAAATTATGATAATGTGTAACTTACTATTTCACTATGGTTTACGTGAATTTTGATTTAATTGGAACATCATAAATCCATAATATTCAAAAGGTCACAAGTTTACTATGAACAACTCAATACATCACAAAATGGGTAGATTCAACTCATCCTAATATAACTTCAAGTGAGGATATTTTCATACTCATCATAGAGAAAATTATTTCAAGTTTTTTCCTGTCTTCAGGAAATTATTTGACACAATAAGTGGATACCTCCTTTCAAGAAAAATGATGTCAAAAAATCATTATGAGCTATCAAAATCAATCATATATTGTCTATTTGTTACTACCCATCAAGATAAATATATAAGTTGAACTTACAAACAAGATCTATTGCAATTTGCTACGCCCTTAACCTATTGCTTGTATTAGGATATGAGTAGCCGACTATGTGAAAAGCTTACCATATCATTTATACTTCCTCATGCTTAGTAGGTCGGCCCTAGTGTTGGCCATAACATATGAATAGTATATATAGGGGATTTTAGATAGTAGTTGATCATCATTTGGAGCATTGTGAGTCTTATTGTATGGTTTGGAGGTTGCCCCCTCAAAGTGGCGAAACTATTCTAATTGCATATTGAGATCATTATTTTGGAATATTGTGTTATATTTCTGCTCATGATCTAAATTATACAAGTAATTTCATTACAAGTGGTATCAGAGCTACGATCTGGGCCAAAATTAGGGCAAAAACCCTAATTTTTTGTTTCCGCCACATATTGCAAACCAAAGCATAATTGGTGCGAGATATTTTAACCAGAGTTGCAAAATATTTCAAGTAAGATTCCCTAAAAATTGTCTTAGACTTTTTATGATTTATTTTGCATAAGAGTTATTACAAATTTAGGTTTTTTCATAAAATCACTCCCTAGGGTGCAAATTGTGGAATTTTTTCAAATTTGTTATGTTTTCAGAAAGCACAAAAAAATTAATTTGGTGTTACGTTCTTTAAGTTTTTTTGATACTTGAGCCTAATTCATATTGAAATATGAAATCCTAAAATTTGACTGTGATCCCTACATCCGACTATTTTGGGGCATCTTGGCAGGGACTTCCACAAGAGGAAAAAAGAATCCCATCACTCTGGGTAAAACACCAGAAAAGGACGAGATAGTAGTTGAATGAATTGGAGACAGAGGATATAACTACAGATTCCTCAGGGTTAGGGTTTACTTCGACATACCACAAAGTAAGCCAACTTGAGTTTAACCTGAGAGACCTCGAATCTCGGGTGGCCACACAAAGAAGATGTGGATAGGATTGGAAATAGATTTTGAGGATTTCATGCAAAACTTTAGTACGTATATGATGGGTAATCATACTTATGTCAATCAAGGTTGGATCCTCAGGTCAACATAATAGACACATGAGCCAGAGTGGATCTTCGAGTGTGCACAATCCAAATACGAGCACTCTGTAGACCCGTACTATGTTTTCAAAAGTGGAGATGCGTAAGTTTGATTGGAAAAGATCCACTCAATTGGATCAACCAAATGGAGAATTTTTTTGAACTACATCAGATTCCACCAGGACAAAAGGTGACCAGGGTGGCTTTGTATCTCGAACCTGACCAATTCGTCTGGTATCGATGGTTATGTGCTCAAAGGCAGAAGAGTGGTCTCAATGTTACATGGATAGTGTTCACTGAAGAGTGTTCAATTACACTATAGTTCTAGTGTGTCAGATAATTACTTACAGCCAATTAGCAAAATTAAGACAGATAGGATCTGTTAAGGATTACATTCATCACTTCTAAAACCTTTCTCTATGGGTGGAAAATATTACTGAAGAGAATTTGAATGACCTATTTCTCAGGGGTCTTAAAGATCACATTGAGCATGAGGTGTGTATGTTTAATTCTTGTAAGGTTTTTGATTTGATGATTATGGCAAGAAGGGTAGAGGGGAAATTTGTTTCAAGTAGGAGACAACATTTCACTTATACCAAAGATCACAACACCTTAGCCCCAACACTCCCTCGACCAGTTAGATTGACACCTCAACAAATTGAAGAAAAAAGAGAAAAAGGTTTATGTTTTAATTGTGACAGTAAATTTGGACTAGGACATAAATGTGTTGAAAAGAAGTTGTTCTACATTGATGGGCCTAGTGAAGATGAAGAGAAGGATGAAGATTCAGAGTCAGAGGTCTTGGTTAAGCCAAAGGAGGAGTCAGGAGATCCTCAGCCAAAAATCTCATGCCATGCAATTTCAGGTATTAGCACCCCCCAAACCCTAAAGGTGGTTGGATTCCTAAAAGAATAGAGGGTCACATTGTTGATTGATTCAGGAAGTACTCACAACTTTATCAATCATAAGTTAGTAGTGCGCTTAAACTGCTTCATTTATCCAGCTCCTAAATGTCAAGTAATGATTGCTGATGGAGGTACTGTTACTTGTCCTAGAAAATGCCATAGCATTAAGCTTGTCATGGGAGATTACATACTAAATAGTCCCATGTATGCCATTTTTATGGGAGGATCAGACATTGTGTTAAGGGTTCAATGGCTTACCACTTTGGGAACCATTGAGATGAACTTCCAAGACTTGTTCATGTGATTTCACTCTGAAGGAAGGACTTTTGAGCTAAGAGGCTTAAGAGCAAAGTCTCCACAAATAGTAAGTTCTCATCAGATGCACAAAATGCTAAAAAAGGGTGCAAAGGGATTTGTGGCACAACTATTTTCATTGGAGGCTCATCATTCTAAGGACATTATACCATCAAATATGCAAGCAGTGTTGGATGCACACTCTATTGTATTTGAAAATATACCAAAGGGCTTACCTCCAACGAGAGATCATGATCATGCTATTCAATAATTACCAGGAAGTCAACCGCCTAACATCAGACCTTATAGGTATCCATATGTGCAAAAGAGTGAAATTGAAAAGATTGTACAAGAGATGTTGGAAGCAGGAATTATCCGTCATAGTCAGAGTGCATATTCTTCTCCAGTAGTGATGGTATAAAAGAAAGATGACATGTGGTGCATGTCCTGATTATAGGGAACTTAATAAGTACACAATCAAAGATAAGTTTCCTATTCCTGTAATTGATGATTTGCTTGATGAGTTGTATGGTGCTAGTTATTTTACAAATCTTGATCTTCGTTCGGGATACCACCAAATTAGAATCAAGGATGAGGATGTTCATAAAACTACCTTTTGGACACATGAAGGCCATTATGAATTCCTGGTAATGCCTTTTGGACTCATAAATGTGCCTTCTACATTTCAAAGTTTGATGAATTCTATTTTTAAGTATTCCTGTGGAAGTTTGTCTTGGTGTTTTTTGATGATATATTAATTTATAGCAAAACATGGGAGGAACATTTGCATCATGTAAATAAGGTTTTGGAAACCCTTGAGCAACATCAACTTTATGCAAAGCCCTCTAAGTGTTCTTTTGGACTCAATGAGGTTGAATATTTGGGTCACATTGTCTCTCATGAAGGGGTTAAAGTGGATCCTAATAAGATCAAAGCCATGATGGAGTGGAAGGTTCCAAAAACCCTAAAGAATCTACGAGGATTTTTGGGGCTTATAGGTTATTACCGAAGATTCATAAGGCATTATGGAATCATATATGCACCTCTCACAACTTTATTAAAGAAGGACTCCTTCCATTGGAGTGAGGATGCAACCAAAGCATTTGAGCAACTAAAGGAGGCCATGTGCACCATTCCAATCTTGGGTACTCTAGATTTTTCCAAAACATTCATTGTTGAATGTGATGCATCAGGGGTGGGTATAGGGGCAGTTCTCATGCAAGAAGGCCATCCTATTACCTTTTTGAGCCGTCAATTCAAAGGTAAGAATCTTTCCAAGTCGACTTATGAGAAGGAAATGCTAGCCATACTTCATGCAGTAATGTAATGGAGACCATGTCTCATAGGAAGACACTTTAAAGTGAAGACAAATCATGATAGTCTGAAATACTTCTTGGAGCAGCATTTATCATCTGAAGAACAACAAAAATGGGTCTCCAAGATGTTGGGATATGATTTTGAGATTATCTATGAGAAAGGGAAGGAGAATGTAGTTGCGGATGCTCTGTCACAGAAAGATGAATCAACTGCAGCCTTGTTATGTGCCATATCCATATTACAGGAAGATTGGATAGATGAGGTGAGGTCTGAATCAAAAAATGACCCAACCACACAAAACCTCATTCATCATCTCCAGAATGATCCAAGCATGTCTGAAAAAATTCTATTGAAAGGGGATGCTTTATGGTATAAAGATAGATTATACCTATGTAAGAACTCCACTCTTAAAAATAGGATTCTATCTGAGCTTCACTCTTCTCCAGTAGGGGGCACTCTGGATTCTTGAAGACTTATCATCGAGTCAAACAAGATTTCTTTTGGGAAGGTCTCAAAGGGGATGTCCAAAAATTTGTGGTAGAATGCATGGTTTGTTAGCAAAATAAGGGTGAAACAGTTCAATCCCCAGGTCTTCTACAACCTCTATGTATTCCTAGCTAGTGGTGGGAAGAGGTTTCCATGGACTTTATCACAGGATTGCCTAAATCTGAAGGAAAAAATGTCATCATGGTTGTGGTGGATAGACTCACCAAATATGCTCATTTTTGTGCCTTGGCACACTCATTTGCTGCAAGCACGGTAACAACAACCTTCATGGACACAGTTCAAAAGCTTCATGGGACACCGAATATTATAGTAAGTGAACGAGACCCTATATTTATTAGTAATTTTTGGACTGATTTATTCTCATGTTTGGGTA
Source organism: Taxus chinensis (assembly GCA_019776745.2). NCBI lineage: Eukaryota > Viridiplantae > Streptophyta > Pinopsida > Cupressales > Taxaceae > Taxus > Taxus chinensis. The sequence goes on along the minus strand of CM034148.1, from coordinate 846,953,048 downwards.
CTCAGTTAGCTCGTAGCTCTTCTTATCATCCCCAGTATGATGGGAAAATAGAAGTTGTAAATAAGTGTTTGGAGGGATATCTCTGTTGTTTTACATCAAATAAACAAGCAAGATGGGTCCAATGGTTGCCACTTGCAGAATGGTGGTATAACACTTCCTTCCATACTTCATCTAAAATGTCTCCTTTTTGGCACTCTATGGATACCATCCACCATCCATCACATCATAATTGAGAGTAAAACCACGGGTTAGAGCAGTAGAAGAACACATTCAGTATCAACAAGAGGTCCTCTCTAGTCTCAAGGAGAACTTGGTCATGGCATAAAACTGCGTGAAGCAACAGGCTGATCAACATCGCACAGAAAGGCATTTTGAAGTCGGTGATTGGGTTTTTGTCCAGTTACAACCATATAAGCAAATGTCTTTGAAACAACAACAAAAGGATAACAAAATTTCACCGAAGTATTATGGTCCCTATCAGTATTGCAGAAGATTGGTACTGTAGCATACAAATTAGAAATTCCACAATCAACCAAAATACATCCAGTCTTTCATGTTTCTTGCCTGAAGAAAGTAATTGGACAAAGAGTATCAACCCAAACAGTGTTACCTGAGCTCAATGTGAAAGGAATGATAACCAGATCATACCAAGCCAAGAACACAGATGCTAATCAAACACCACGATCTATAAGATAAAAGAAATTCACCAGAATAACTTTACATAAAACCTTTGCAAACAAATGAGCAGCAATATCATATACTATTATGGAACTCAATGAAATACATTGAGAATGGGCCTTGCTTAAAAAGGCAAGGAATAACAATCTAAGAACCAGTCAAGGTCGTGGATCAAGCCATAAATCAAGGAAATAACTAGACATCAAAGAACTATTCAAGACCATAGATTTAGGAGAGAACTAGACATCAAGGATCTAGTCAATACCATAGATCAATGAAAGAACTAGTCAATACAATAGATTAAGGAAAGAACTATACCTAACAACTAGATAATATCTCCTAATATCTAAATAAGATAAAAAAAATATCCACACACATAAGTGGGTGAGGATAAATACAATAAAGGTAAATAAAGTACATAGGTGAACATGAGCTAAGGTAAATACCTACTCTAACACCCCCCCTCAAGTAAAGCTAGGGCCAAAATAGAAGTGGCATGTTCACAGTATGAGTCCTAATAACTATGCCTGATGAGGTACTCATGTACAATAACTGGGAAAAAAGGGACACCGTAAGGTACCCAAAACCAGTAACAACAAAGTAAAGAGAGTAAATATCTGCTCCAAGGCATCCTCAGAAGCTCGGCTCAAAAAACTCTTACAATGCTGAAGAAGTTTGGTGTGCACTATGGTCTAAATCCATTACTCGATCACAAAACTCAAAAACAACTGACACTGGGCTCCATCATAATAGCTCCATATAAGGAGACTGTCAGCAGAGTGATGTCGAAAGTGCAAAAAAACACCAAACATAATTCGATCAACTACTTCAAATAGGTATGCCACGATCCAAGAACAATAACCAAAGCAACAAGGCAATGACACAAACTCCAGAGTGTCACGATCCAAGAAAATCCAAGGTAACAAGGAAAGGACACGAAACCCGAAGAAGTGGGATCAACACCACACCCTCCAATACTACTGAATGGGTGGAGTGATGTTACAAATCTGTATGAGTTGCCCATAGCAACTACTTGAACACTGACAAACTAACACTGGGCTCCACCAGAATAGCTCCATACAAGGAGATTGTCAACATGCCAAAAGTGTCGAAAATAGAGATACAAAATCTCTCAAAAAATAAGAGAGATATACTACACCTGCTAAAGAAAAATGCTCAAAACAAGAAGCATCACAATGTAAAATGTATAGAAAGTCGAGCAAGAGGCTGAATGGTGGAGGAGCCATGCCTGTAGAGTCCTCTCAATGAATTCCTATGTCGCCGCCATGAGTGATCAGATATCCACCCCAAATCAAAACGGATGGATGAAGAAGATGCTTGCATATGACTTGGTGTAAAATGCACAATGTGTGCATGCAAAAGAACATTAGAATGTGTGTCAGGTTGATCATGTCTGACAGCTGAAATCTCAGGTTTCTCAAGCCTGAGTGAAGGTGTAGAACTCATGTGTTGCTCATTATCCTCAGAAAGAGTCGAGTGAACAAAAAAAGAGCTCTGTCAATGTGTGATCCCAATGAAGTATCTACTCGAAAACCAATGTCATGACGAGAATTCCACTTAACATGTGGAATAGAGGAAACAATACCCTGTGAATGTCTGCTAATGACTTCGTTAGTGAGACCTATAGAACAGAGCATGAAAGAACTGAATGCAGTGGTATGCTTCTTAAAAAGCCATGTAGTTGAGCAGAAGTAGGATGGTACTATAATAGGCACAGATGTGGAAGAGCATGTAGTAACAAGCCTCACAAGTTTAGAATCATCAAAAGTAGGTTCAAGCTCAAAGACTGGCAAATCAATGTCAGTGGTGATGTTGTAGGCTAGTAAGTTTGTTCCTGCAGTGAGTGTATTATTGTATCCCTATCGTGAATGAGTGATTGTAGAAGAGAATTTCACTTCTTTAGCGATCTATTTTCTTCCACAAATTTTATAATATCCTCTTGAAGTCCGCACACTTCAGAGAAAAGCATATCATTCTCATAATCCATGATAGGGTACAAACTGCAACTCCCAAAAATTTAGGACGTCGGGCTCAGCCGAAACTGCGTCCACAATTGATTACAACACTCCTCCATATTTGGCACTTTATAATTATAGTGCAAGTCTCAAAATAAATATTTCCAATGGAGAAGATGCATGAACAAAACAAGCACTTTTGTAAAAAAAAGGCAATCAAAACCGAGTTACCGATCAAAAGTTACAAGCTTTTTAATATTTTGCTCTATTATTTATTTTAAGTGCCACTAAAAACAAAATAAAATGTTGTTGCCTTCACCACACAAATAAAATTAAAGGGGGCTGAAGTTAAGCACCACAAGCTTTAAGCCCTCATATGACCATACCATATGACCAAGGGCTAAGGATTTTAATGGGGTGTGACCCCTACCAAAAAAGGAAAGATCCGAAAAACCTTCCTGCATGTTAAACTAAGATAGATATGCCGCAACAAAAAAATTACCCTGCACAGATCTAAAAAAAATCCAACAGACCCAAAAAAAATAATCCCGCGATTTCTTTTATGGTGGGCACGAATTCTGAGGTGAACCAATGTGCTTCTCTACAACAACAAAGAAATCCACAAAAAAATGACTGTCTGTAGAAACAACTGAGTTTACAGTCGATCTTAGGGTTTTTCACGCCTTCCGGATCCAATGGAAGCCTCTGTTTTCCATAAAAATGCATGCAGCAATAAAATACAACCAAATCCCAAATATATGAATATACAATGAATTTATTTGCAAAATAAAACTTATAGACGGATGTCAACAACAATCTCCAGCTCTGATACCATGAAAAGAAACGATAACCAGATCATACCAAACCAAGAACACAGATGCTAATCAAACACCACGATCTATAAGATGAAAGTAATTCGCCAGAATAACTTTACCTAAAACCTTTGCAAAACAAATTAGCAACTATATCATATATTATTATGGAACTCAATGCAATACATTGAGAATGGGTCTTGCTTAAATAGGCAAGGAATGACAATCTAAGAACCAGTCAAGGTCGTAGATCAAGCCATAAATCAAAGAAATAACTAGTCATAAAAGAACTAGTCAAGACCATAGATTTAGGAGAGAACTAGACATCAAGGATCTAGTCAATACCATATATCAAGGAAAATAACTATACCTAACAACTAGATTATATCTCCTAATATCTAAATAAAATAAAAGAAATTTCTACACACATAAGTGGGCGAGGATAAATACAATAAAGGTAAATAAAGTACCTAGGTGAACATGAGCTAAGGTAAATACCTACTCTAACACGATGAGGACGGGAGAGTCATCTTGGGAACCTGAATGCATCCTTCAAACATGCACTAAAATATTGAGGACACGGGTTATCACTGAGTACCTGATCAAGTGGAAGAATATGGACAATGAAGATGCAACATGGGAAGATATGCCATTCCAGCAACAGTACCTAGAGCTTCTCAACATTGGGGGACAATGTTGCTTTGAAGGGGAAGGGCATGTTATGCCCTTAACCTATTGCTTGTATTAGGATATGAGTATCCGACCTCGTGGCTTACCATATCAATTTTATTATATCATTTATACTTTCTCATGCTTAGTAGGTCGGCCTTGGTGTTGGCCATAACATATTGAATAGTATATATAGGGGATTTTAGGTAGTAGATGATCATCATTTGGAGCATTCGAGTCTTATTGTATGGTTTGGAGGTTGCCCCCTAGAAGTGGCGAAGCTATTCTAATTGCATATTAAGATCATTATTATAGAATATTGTGTTATTTGGTGTTATATTTATGCTCATGATTTGAATTATACAAGTAATTTCATTACACAATTTCAAAGCAAAAGCACTGAACAAACATGAAGATGACTAACACAATTACTTTTATCCACCTTTATGGGCATATATAATAACTATCAAAATGCCTACAATGGAAACTTATTTTTCACTTATGTATGCTACGTGATTTATCATTTCACTTGAGCTTAAGATTCCATCGGTAAGATTGTCATTGAAAGGTATCATTGATGATGCCATTTATATGGAAGAAAGACTAAATCAACTTGAAATAACTCCTAGTATTGAATTCCTCAGCATATATGAAAATTTATTGAAGAAATTTTATCATGGGAAAAAAATTTGAATAGAATTATATGAGGGTGAACATGTACATGAAGAAAATAAGAAGAACACTAATGAAAACCATGACAAAAATGGCAAGTTTCATCAAGATGGCCTTGTCCACAAGTCAACACAATGAAATTTGGATCGAGGGTATAGTTCCTTTCTACTTTGAAAGGAAAGCCTTTAAAGGACTTAATAGAAATCGTGCATATAGAAATATTCTACACATGACCATAACATTTTTTTTCCAAGTTTCCATGTTGTTTCATACTTTATCTTATGGGATATACAAAGAAATTTTTTTCTTATGAGTGGGTTACTCCTTCCTTAATATTTATCACTATGTTTGAATATTATTATTACTAACCTTCTATATACGACATTGAGGTGTCACACTCAAGGTACATGTTATTACTAATATTAGTTGTTGTGCAAGATTTCTACAGTATGTGATTTTTATTATAGTGCCCTACATTTGGTCCATGCACTTGGTAATATGGAATTTTGCACTTATTATGATATACATGTTATTTATACATTATTTAACAAACTAAAGGCACCTTATTGCTCTATCTAGCACTATGTATCCACAAGATGATATCCATTATCTAACTCAAGTCCTCAAAAATCATTATACTTGTTATTGATCATATGTACAAACCTTCACGTGTCTTAAACCTAAAGTATGTCACACCCTAAATAGGTTTATATAACTTAGATAGGCTCAGTTGTAAATTTATCTACCCTCTACAAACATGTCTCTTGATTCTAATGATCTCATTTCCAAAAAGATACTTATTTTAATTGTCCTAGGTCATATTTTTGGGTTTATTGACTAGGAAAACTAACGAAATGTCAACTATAAATACAAACATACCCTAACCTATTAGGGGTATCAAGGCATATGTTGGAAATCCCCTACATTATTTGGAGCACATCACATGCACATCAAAATACCACCAAACACAACTTAGATCACACATACCGAGCTTAATTTTGAAGTACAAGAGCATGTTACCAAGTGTTAGGGATGAATCAAGGGCTCATTTTCTATGATATATTTTATTACATCTCATCATAAGTTTGAGAGAATAACATGTGGTTTGACCCTTCTTTGGAGTAGTGGTATGTAATGAAATGCTCGTCACATTAGAGAGGTGAGGTGAGGTGGTTTGATGTAATCATTCTAATGCCTATTTCAGATCAAGGGCGTAAAGCTATGATTTGAAATAAGAAGAATCCATATCCTATTTCAACACATTCGCCACAAAGTTTAAAATCCAAAATGCAACCATACTGATATAGGTGAGAAAACACATAAAGAGTCATAAAATATAAATATGCAAAGGAAAGGTTTGTATCCCTAAGGAAAAGTTCAATGATAGTATTGTCCAAGTATCTACAAATTTGTCTAGAATGCATTTACAAGTCCCACACAGACATGTTCGGTAACAATACTATCTAAACATCTATAAACATGTCCAAAAACATTTGCATGTCCTAGAGTTTACTAAGTAGTTTGATGACAATTTCATCTAAATATGCATAATTTTTAATTGTCATGTCACACCTTCTTAAATATATGTATTTTGGTTCCTCTCCAACCCTAACCACACCTTATCCAATTATAGTTAGTATTATGTTTAAAATTTGAGATTTATAATAATTTAGGACTACCCTTTACTAATTATGAACTATTAGTAATTAGTAGACTAAGGATAAAAATTAGTTTTCATGTTACAATCATACAAGTTCTCTATGATTCAATATTATTTTAATATGATGTTTTTTCTAAATTGATTTATTTTTTCAAAAAATTGTACAATATATGATTTCCATGCTATATGCATGCTAACATTAGGCTTATGATTTTATTGTGTTTATTGGGGAAAAAATGGGGAAAAACTATTTACCATATGTGTGCCCTTCATTGTTACATCTTTATGGGGTGATGAATTCACCTTCATGATAAATTCAATTATCTACCTAATATGCTTACTTTACTTATATCTTAGGGTAACACGGGGAAAAATATATTTTGTGCATTTTTATCAAATGTTATATCTTTGTATACTATGTTATTTGATTATATGTTATGTTGAAATGGAAGGACACATCTCTTTTGAGATGTGAACTTCAAATGTTCAACCCAAGTCTGAAAAGGGAGCATATGTCATTCACTAGTTTTTTCAAATACATGGTTTCTTCAATGATATGACGGACCAAAGGAACTTTCATTGCATATGAAGGATAAATGAGCACACATGTCATCATATTTAGTGTTGTTCAATTAAAGGATTGTTACCAAATCATTACAAGGTTAACTTTAATTCTCAATACTTAGTGAATTAGTATCTTAGTTTCATTTTAGATGTGGAAACCATTGCTTAATGACACATAGGGTTCCAAATTCACTTTATGTTTTATATTTCTTTGAAAATATGAAAATACATGGGACTTATGTTTGTAACCAAACAAAAAATAGGTATCTCACTACCAATTAACTTAGCATTTATCTTTTTCCATACAACATGTTTATCCACGAAAGGTAGGTTTGGTTTTACACGTTCCAAGACACAATGAATTAATACCCAAAGAATCATTGATAGCGATAATTTTAGCTTTTAATATATTTTTTAATTTGAAGTGTGGTCTCACACCACCCAATTTTTGGCTAAGTACTAACCTCAAAGTGGGGAAAAATGTAGGCACTAAAAATGACCTTTGGCATTTATTTTCATATTATCTTAATATGTTTTATGCATATTCGTCTATGTATGGATAGATGGTCCGAATTTAATTACCAAGTTGTTATGGATATTTATGGAGCTTAAAACCCCGTTTCATATCCTCGTGTAACCCCCCAAACCCCCTCCCTTGCATCTTGCACTTATCATGTTTTGGGCTAGGACTATATGTACGGTCTAAGGACATTATCAACCTTTAATATGGGTGCACCCATCTGATCCTTCAGACTTTTTTTCTCCAAGTTATTAGAATTTGGTCATGGGTATTAATTTTTCTAAAGTTTGATTGTATCCATTTATAAATAGATGTGTGAGTCAACTCATTTAATCATCCAACGCATACCTATTTAAATCATCGATAACATATTGGATACACGTGTTGTGTACACTAATATTCTCTACTCAATTATTCCTTTTTCAATTTGAGGTGTCTAAAAAATTAGACACGATAGACTAACCATATCTACACAAACCCTTAAACCAAACCTTCACTAAATTTTATGTTGCAAAACTAACTCATTTTGGAGGATTAGAAGATTGAAGTGTGCAAAATTAGGGTTAAAGGTGCCAAGTATTCTAAGAGGATATTTGTTCCTTATAAGGACTATACTTGTTGACCAAGACCCTCTACATAGTTTTGATAATTAACCAAGTCCATCTAAATTATCATGACATTGTCCACACTCAGATCCAGAATTAATTAATTTAGGACAAACAATTATGAATACACGTAAGTGTAGATTGTGATGACAAATTTAACAACATTTAAATAAATTAAGAGTACCACATCTCTCATTATTCTCAATTGTATAATTAACTAAGCATTATCCACTACAATTGTATATGTTTTACAATGCAAGTGAGTTGAGGAAGGCATATTTATGCATACATATATCTTATGTTGATTAAGAGTTTTTTTCCACATGACAAATAGTGAGTATTCTCTTTTTAATTGGAGTGAATCATATATATAGATATATACACATACATACATATGTGTGTGTATACATACATATACATATATCAATTAATTAAAAACATAAAATATAAATGGTTACAATAAAAGGGTGTTTGGTTAGTGTTCAGGCCTAGTATCTATCTCACAAAAATCACAACTCAAAAAGCTGGTAGATGTTAGCAAAATATGACTATACAACAATAATATCAAAACAACACATCTAAACATCGAAGCAAGTGTGTAATTCAACCCGAAATAAATAAATAACTAAAGTGGTGGAAGGGGGAGAATGTGATGGTTCGTTCTTACTTATTTAAATTATAATCATGGTTAGAGACATATTGTATTATTCATATATATTAATTAAACATTATTAACATTTAGTTTTAACTATACATTTATATAAATGGTAAGATAAATCAATTAGAACATGTGATAAACAGATTAAGACATGAGATGATGAGTGCACTTAGCTATTTCACTAGTTTAGAAGATGACATGGATAAATTAGCTAGAAATATCCTACAAATGCTTCATCTATGATTCTAACCCTACACTATTTGTTGGGACAAAACCATTATCATTGAACCAGACCATTTGGTGGTCCCATCCCTTTTAGATGGTTTGTTTTAGGCAATTGATGGAGCTTTATAGATTTTTATACTTTTGGGAACGGCTAGAATATGTTTCACTATGAAATATTAGGTCTCACAACTTTGTAAACCCTTTGTAATCAATTGAATTGACCTAAGACCCTAACCATGGGTAAAACCCCTACAAAAAGGTTAGTCTTTGGGTTTAAATGCAATCCATACACCATCTATGTTCACACTACTCTAAATAGGCCTCAAATTGCATGTAGTTCTCCTCCTAAAGATATAATATTATATGGATGCAACTATATTTGATAACCCAATGACTTAATAATATTTTATAATCACTTGGCTTGTATGTGCTTGAATTCTCTTTGAGGACCTTTACCTTGGGAAGATTGACTCTTCAAACATGTTTAGGGGATTCTTTTAATGCTTATTGATGCTTTAAAGAAAATTAAGAGAGAACTTTGTATGCCTTTTGAATGATATTTTCTAGCGGAGCTCTTGAAAGTGCTAGGTGTGTAAATGAGTGCATTTGACTTGCTTATATAGGGTTCCATAGGGATAATTTTGCATTATGGCTTATCCATAGAGAAAATGCCAACCCATAAAATATACCAAGCTGAAAAAGTGACCTTGGGTGCACCTAGACAAAACCATTACTTGCCAACCAAATTGTTAGATGGTTTGGTCCAGGAGCGAGGTGTGACACTCTAAAGGTTCATGCATGATAATTATGAGTAATGGAATGTCTATGACTAATGTAAGCATTTACGTAAGTAACTAAGTAATACAATGAGGAGAGGAAGTCTTGTGGTAGGACTAAAGATATAACAATTAGGCTCATAATAGGTGCACAAATTATTGTTAGGTTAATTATTATTTACCTTTATTGATTATGCATTGCATATTAATTAGTTTATTTATTTATTGGTTATGTGGTTATATTTCATCATAACCATCTAATTGTCTTTATTCTGCATATGGGAGTTGTTGTATTGTTTTAAAAATTCTATTTTTTGTGTGTATTTAATTTGGTTACGCTTCATGGATGTCTTTTTGGAAGCTTATGTGAATTAGTTTGGTTGTTACACATGTGCAACATATTTCCTTGTATGTATTCAGCTGTACAATTCCTTTAAGAATTGCAGCACTCCATTGTAAGAATGATTCTATTGATTAATATATTTTTGTAGGCTTCCATCCTTGTTCTACATTTGGTACCAAAGTGAGAATTTGGACTTGATGAAGCAGAGAAGGTTGGAAAGAGGAAGCATATAGTTTTGGAGGAGATTATGCACTCTAGGAGAGCCTGTGTTGCCTCCAGTAACCTCCTAGCCCAAAATGCTCTACATCTCCACAACCTCCTGTTCATTCTCTAGGTGATTGTAAGGAAAAGAAATTTTTTTGCCTTGGTTCCTCCTAGCACCAGGAAAATTTTTCTCCTTGAATGACATTTTAAAAAAATAATAATAATTCAATTTTTCCCCATTAAGGGATTTTATCACTAAATATGGTAGACAGTATTAGCTTTAGCTAATACTAGAAGGTTGTTGTAATTAGCAGGAATTTATACTATTTCTAGAGATGTATTCATCCCCCATTGAGTTCACAGATCTCATCATTGAGCTCTCTCCACGCATAAATTTTGTAGCACCACTTCATTCAAATCTGAATCTCACATTGAGCTATTGTATTATGCAAAACTTTGATCCATCTCCGATCGAGCTACTTCACATACATTGGTGTCTGGCTTACATCAAAGTCGGGGTCATTTGTTTCATAGGCCATTGAGTTGTAGAGAACATAGCATAGCTCCACCCTCAGCCATGAACCTGCAATCGTACTAAGTAAAGTAGCCGAGCAATCTACCACTCGCCAAGTTGTTTATTACCATGAGCTTCGATGCCACGGCCGAACTACAACTATTTTGGCCTTTGATCGAACCTACAGCTAGAGTACCTCTGTAGACCTCTCCACATCCAAGCCGAGGAACCATTCTCCTTACACGTCGACCAAGCACCTGCATAAATCCAAAGATTTGGCTTCAATCTCCCGTGTGTCCTGTACAACCTACAACCTGTAATTACAAAGGGTTGTCATATAATAAAAGCACAAACCAAATCAAATACACGGAGGAAAATTATTAAAAAAAATGGTGTTCGAATATTTGCAAAGGAGATCTGGATTTCAAGTGAAACCCTAAGATCCATTGTCTTAGAAGCGCATGCCATGTGGATCCTCCATGTCATTTTAAAGAGGTGAGTCATTTTCATCTTCTTTAAATATATATGCTTCACACTTTAGTTTAATCGCTCATAGAGCCAAAGCGGATATAGGGAATGACTTGGGGATAGGAGGTTTAGGGTTCAACCCCCACCCCTAACATATTTTTTTAAAACAATTGGATTTAGTGGCACATTTGGAGAAACCACCAAGTTTGGAGGTGAATTTAGCGGAAAAATCTCCACTAAAAAGCTTAGTTACAACTAAACAACCTACTAAAATTTTAGGGAGAAAAACCCTAATATAGGGCAAAAAAAATCTCCTAATAGGCCTATTTTTTATTCCAAACAACATTCACAAAAGGGGGGGTACCGGAAAATTCCATTTTAAGCAAGTTGTTTATGGTTTTTTGCTCACAAAGTCGTTTTGGGCTCCAGAGGTCACCAAGGCTAGCAAAACAATTTTTTTTGCCTACCATTCAATTTTTTCCAAATCTTTGAATATAATTGCATGCTTTAATATATTGTACTTATTTGTAGGTTGCCATAGTCAACCGCAAACTTTGTAACTACTCGTAAACTGGCAGAATATTATACTCAAAAACAATAAAATTTGGTCATAGTGCACACACTATGAGCCATCCCATCCGTCTGTTAACGATTGCACGACATAAATCCGGACTGAGAAATTATCCGAGTATATAGTGAAGTTACATGCATGTATGAGGATATTTCTTTGAGACGGTGTCAATAATCACATAGACCCCTTTCAGTACTGTCTTGGTACCACGTATCGAATTCTTTCATGTACGTTAACGCCTCTTTCACGTACCGCTGGGTATATAGAAAGGGCGAGCTTCTTCCATGTACCATTGGGTATATCGGAAGGGCATGTATATAGAAAGGTTCGGTATATCAGGCTGACGGTATATAGATTGGGAGACCTTATACCTGGAGTGATAAGAGCCAAACCCTGTCAGTGATTTCTACAAAATGGGCACCAATGCCCCCAAATTCTTTCTTCTAGATTCACAACTACTCAGAGGAAACAACTATGCTATGCATGGAAGACAAAAATCAAGACACAACTTGAGTTTGAAGAGATTTGGCATGTTGTGAATGGTACTCTGACCAAATCAACTACTGATACAACACAACAATGACATAGTTTGATAAAGCAGATCAGAAGGCCAAACTCATCATCTTGTTTGGAGTGTCCAACATGATGTGCAACCCCACATTCGAGATGCCAAAACAACCAAAGAAGCATGGGATAAATTGAGCACAATATATGAGGCCAAAAACAAGAATGTCATACTAAATTTACAGAGTCAGTTATACACATTGAAGTTCAAGTAGAATGAGAAAATGAAGCTTTCTTAAGAAGAGTTGCAGAGTTGAGGGCTTCACTTCTAGCCCTGGGAGAAGTGGCCACAAGATGATGATCTCATTCCCATTGTTCTGAGAGCACTCCCTCTTCTTACCACATTTTTGTAACAACACTAAACTTGTCAGATATGATAGTTAGTTTTGACAAGCTAGTAAACCTACTGCAACAAGAGGAAGCATGCATAATAAGGATGATGAAGAGGAGCAGGCACTTTCTTCACATCAAAAATGGAAAGGAAAAGGAAAAGGAAAACCTAATTCCTATCAAAATTCCCAACATCAGAATCAGTATCAACATCAAGGGGACAAACAACAGAAGAAGCAATGTCCAATTTGTAAAAGAGGACATGAGTTGAAAGATTGTTGGTATAATACTAATAAGAAAGGTTCATCAAGTAACTCTAGACCTCAACACCAAAATCTCACAAAGGACATACAAACTATAATCAAGGGTAGAAAAAGGGGAACTGGAAAAGAAGACCCCATCAGTAAGGAAATATTGTTGAACAAGAAGAACATTCAGATAATGAAGACTTCTTGTACACTGTTCGATCAAGTGAACCCTCCACGTCATCTAGTGATGTCATGGTATGTTGATTTGGGAGCCACTTGACACATGACCGGCCACAGAGATTGGTTTACTTCAATGAGGGACACACCTTCAAAAAACCATGTTTCTTTGGGTGATGATTCTTCATATACAGTTCAGGGGATTGGGAACATTTCTCTACCCCTTGGTTCACACAACTGTAGACTATCAGATGTATTATATGTCCTTGGGTTGACTAAAAATCTTCTTTCAGTCAGTCAACTCCTTGATCACAACTTAAAAATTGACTTTGATAGTCATTCTGGCAAGAAAATGTGTTTAATTCGAGACAAATCACGAGGCTCAAAAATAGTTGCAAAAGCCTCCAATGTGGGATGCATGTTCCAGCTTGATTTTTTCCATAGAGATGATCAGGCACTTGTGGCTAAGAACTCTACCTCAACACAGTTGTGGCATCAGAGACTTGGTCATGTTAGTTTCAAGTATCTCAAGACACTTCGCCAGTGTAATATGGTACATGGGATTACCATCTCTTCAGAAGGATACAGAAAAGTGTCCTCACTGCCTAGCAAGAAAACAACACAGAGCTTCATTCCAGAAGAGTACATATCGAGCTCATGGTAAGCTTGATCTAGTTCATACCAATCTTTGTGGTCTGATGTAACCAATTCATTCTGGATTTCAGTACTTCATGCTTTGTGTTGATGACTATTCAAGAAAAATGTGGATTTTTTGTCTTCGCAAGAAAAATGAAGCTTTTGAAACCTTCAAGAAATTCAAAGTAGTTGTTGAGAATGAAATTGGTCATCACATCAGAACTCTCTGCTCATATCGAGGGGGGGGGGGAATTCACCAGTAATGAGTTCAAAGACTACCTACAAACTCATGGGATTCATCGATAAATGCCTCCTCCACACACACCGCAACAGAATGGTGTTGTTAGGAGAATAAATCATACTATCATGGAAATGGTGTGATGCATGATCGATGATTATGGACTTGCAAAGACATTCTGGGTAGAAGCAACAAAGACAATAGTGTATTTTTTGAACAGAGTGCCCACAGTTTCTCTTGATGGAGTAACACCACAAGAAGCATGGTCAAAGTGGAAACCATCTATTGCACACCTTAGAGTATTTGGGTGCAAAGCAAGTATGCACATACCCAAGAAAAATAGAAAGAAATTGGACATGAAGTCACAGAAACTCATCTTCATTGGGTACAATGAAGAGACTCTTGGGTACATATTGATGGATCCAAAGACCAGAAAAGTCTACACTAGCAGAGATGTTGAGTTTTTTGAGAAGAAGGAAGCAGAGTCTCCTCCTCCAGACTCACCTGATGTAGATTCTTCACCAGTTGTAAAAACTGAAGCTGATGTTCCCACAGATGATGAGAGTGATGATGTGGGGATGATGGTGTTGATCTAATAGAACCACGACCCATGGGAATAGTTCAGTGTATGCCCAAGTGGTGTACTAGCATGTTACAAGATGCAAGAATGGATGCTCCACCAGATACATCCAACCCTAGACCACAGACTCGCAGTAAAGCAAGAGAAGAAGTTAACTTTAATTTGATGAGTAGAGTTATTGAGTCTGATGAGCCCTCTACATTCCAAGAAGCCCTACAGTCAAAATCTTGGAAAGATGCCATGGACACTAAATATCAGTCAGTAATGAAAAATAACACTTGGCAGCTTGTCGATCTTCCACCAGGGAAGAAACCCATTGGATGCAGATGGATATTCAAAATGAAGTACAAAGTAGATGAGGACAGTGGACAAGTACAAAGTGATACTTGTAGCAAAGGGGTATGCACAAAAAGAAGGCATTGACTATGAGGAGACATTTTCTCCCACAACTAAGATCAAGACGATCAGGATGATCTTTTCTCTAGCTACACAGTTTGGTTGGAAATTCCATCAGATGGATGTAAAAAGTGCCTTCCTGAATGGAGATTTACAAGAAGAAGTCTATATGACTCAACCTGAGGGATATGTAGTACCTGATCAAGAAGCAAAGGTATGCAGACTCAGGAAATCTCTATATGGCCTCAAACAGGCACCCCGGGCATGGTACATCAAAATTGATGAGCATCTCGTACAACATGGATTTGTTAGAAATCCATACGATCCCAATATTTACCTCAAAAAACAAGGGGGGAGATTGTGATTGTCTTTGTCTATGTCGATGATCTAGTCATCACTGGCAGTTCAGTGAGGATGATCGATGCAACAAAGAAATATCTTAATCGATCGTTCGACATGACTAGATCTTGGGATAATGCACTATTGTCTTGGATTGGAAGTATGGCAGAAAGAGAATCACATCTTTGTTTCTCAGATGAAATATACCAAGACAACACTCGAGAAATTTAGGATGATGGATTGCACACCGATTGCTACACCTATGGAGAATAGATTGCAGTTATCTCGTTCAAATCCATCTCCTGAGGTAAGTGCCACTCTCTATTGGTGAGTTGATTGGGAGTCTCATTTACCTGACCTACACTAGACCAGATATCAACTTTGTAGTGAGCTATTTATCCAGGTTCATGCAGGAACCCAAAGTTTTTCATTGGAAGGAAGCAAGGCACATTTAGAGATATCTCAAAGGATCAGTGGATCTTGGTCTAGAATACAAGAAGAACAACAACTTCTTCTTGTCAGGATATTCAGATTTAGATCATGCAGGAAACATTGATGACCAAAAATCCACTTCAGGATTTGTGTTCTTGTATGGGATCTAGACCAATATCATGGGGAAGCAAGAAACAACACTTCGTTTCTCATTCTTCCACAGAATTCAAGTATCATTCTATAGGATAAGTTCTCTGTGAAGCGATTTGGCTACGTCGCATACTCGAAGGACTTGGAATACCACAGGACAAACTGACCACCATGTATGTTGACAATGAAGGTGTTCTTAAACTTGTTCGCAATCTAGCTTTTCATGAAAGAACAAAACACATTGAGGTACAGGTTCATTTCATACATGAGCATGTTTTGAAGCACAACATACAACTTCAATTTTGTCCAATAGCTGAACAATGGGCAGATATCTTCACAAAGTCACTTGCACGTGACAAGTTCGAGTTGTTCAGAGAGTTCCTCTCCTCATCCCTTGAGACAATACACAATTAAGGGGGGGAATGTTAGGTTAATTATTATTTACCTTTATTAATTATGCATTTCATATTAATTAGTTTATTTATTTATTGGTTATATGGTTATATTTCATCATAACCATCTAATTGTCTTTATTTTGCATACAGGAGTTGTTGTATTGTTTTAACAATACTATTGTTTGTTTGTATTTAATTTGGTTATGCTTCCTAGATGTCTTTTTGGAAGATTATGTGAATTATTTTGTTGTTGCACCTGTGCAACCTTTTTCCTTATATGTATTCAGTTGTACAATTCCTATAAGAATTGTAGCACTCCATTGTAAGAATGATTCTATTGATTAATATAATTCTACATGCTTTCGTCCCTGTTCTACAATTATGATTTAGGGATTAAGCTAATGCTGACATTATCAAGTGATGAATTAATAAATCTAGGTACATACAATGTAATTTTTAAGTGCATGAATCAACATTAGGAGGAGGTGATGGTTGATCATCTTATGGAGGAAGAATGCTCCAAGAAGGAGGTTCTTAAGAAGGAGGAACCAAGGAAACCCACCAGTCTTAAGTATTCTCTAGAGGGGCTAGAGGCACCATAATAACCCACGTGGGAGGAAGAGACATTATCACCGCCTGATCACCACCTTACACCAATGAAGACCAACAAATGACCTAATGGCAGTTTTTTTGTGAGGCAGGAACTCTAACCTCATGTTGAGGAGGAAGGGAAAAAATGGTTGTAGTCGGGAAGAGTGGAGAACTTACTGTGGGATTTTCCACCTTGTGATAAAAGGAGGAAAACCTTTCATCGAAGGATCTGAGGAAACTTTACTCAAGGTATAGGGAGTACTCCCTTAAAGGTTGAGAAGCTCTTGGAGATGTTGAAACTTAGGAGTAACTTTTTTTCCTGGTCATGTATTTATAAACAAACGTAGGAGATAATAATAACTTTATTATTAATTGAAAATTGCCACGAGAGAAACTCATTATTGAAAATAGTTTCATTTCATATTTTTTGAAGTTGAAAAAGAATAAAACTCTAAAATATTCTATATATTTGTTATATATGATGGCTAATGAGAATTATCTCCAAAAATAGTTATTGCGAAAAGAAAAATATTCTATATTGTTTTTTGATTGTAATTCTTAGTCTTAACTGTCAAGGACCGAGGGGTATCCATTTTTCCAAACTCACCCACGACATGATCCTTTGGTCTCATCCCTATTTTTTTTATTCCCTATAATTTATATCTTGTGGATGTCTAGACAATACCTTTTACACCATCATATGCATTAATGAACTACAACCCATTTAATTGGCCGATAGGCCTTACTAAAGTCATTTTTATTGGTAACTCATGTTTTCGTCGCCATTGTATCCTTTTAATAAAATATATGTCATTAACTTTTTAATATTCAGCTCCTCTTGAAAAAACATCCACTTACATGTAATGTAAGGGACAATTGTCGACAAACAACACAATGAAATACGTTTGTGTTTCGAAAAAAAACATGACACAACATGTAGGAGGGGCAGGGTGATGTGGAATTTAAGAATGTGGTGGAATATTCAGCAAAAAACACCTGCACCCAACAAATTAGATGTTATAACATCTTAATCATGAAATTTGTGATGGTTATGTGCAAGAAGAATTTTTTTAAAAATGTTGTGGTAGAAGAAATTTATATAGATGTAGCTCCTTTGATTAACTTCATTTCTTTGAATTAAGGTATACAAAAAGTTAAGAATTTATGCAACATTTGTAGTTGCAAGTTTTTTTAATTTCTTTCTGTACATAAATATAGAAATTTCTCTTCAATATATACACAATTCTTTTGACTGATTGATTAATTTTGATTTTAATTACATATTTTACTAATTAATTTACAATTTTTAAAATTTTGTTTTGTATTTTTTTTCTAATTTTTTCTTTTGTTATTGTTATAGATCGAAAAGGATTGTTTTTGGCATATTGTGGTGTTTGGCATATCATTAAATCACTTGTGGTTCTACAGGTACCTCTTGGTTTCATTTATCTCTTCTTGTTGCTGTAATATTTCACTTTGCCCTGTTAAAAATGGCTATGTAAGGAGTGTTGGACAAGATTTCCTTTTTCTTGCTTAGATTAGTGAACTAGTACTAAAGAAAATAAAGTAACTCAGAATATGAATGGTATATGGACCTTGAGATAGGATGATGATGTTGATGGGCGCAAATGATGAATCCTTCTCTACAACAAGCTAAGTGATTTGCAAATCAAGATAACTTGACAAAAAAAGATTGGATTAGTAGATAGGATGAGAGGGTTTTCTGACAAAGTCAGTCCCGAGAAGCAAGAACTTCCCAGGATGGATGTCAACCATCTTTTTGATAAAAGATAGATAAAATACAATATTGATAAATTTAATGTAGCTAAGATCTGGATAATATACTTTAAATATGAGACAAACATAATATTGAAATTTAGAAATGTAAGGAAAGTATATATCTAATCTAAATAGATGCTAGATAACTCAAACATGTATGGGTTGACAGTGACCTGAGGCTGCAGAGGTTCAGTCGACGACAACCGAGGCAAATGGATTGAACATCGATGTAAAAATGCAGATCTAAAAGCACTGATGGCAAATATGAAGCTTATGCATCACTGGAATGATGAACAAGAACCTAAAGAAGAGCCTAAAACAAGGAGAAATATAAAGGATGCAAGAAAATTAGAGATCTAAGGGTAAATACTAAAAGGATGGCCTGGGTCTATGACGACTAGGATGGGTCAGCGGCGACAAAGGGCTGACAAAATGGATATGGGATGTCAAAGAAACAGGATGGTTGGATCTGAGACTGGGTGAATACAACAACATAAAACATATGGATGAGGATTTGAATGATAGAGAAATTGATGTAAAGAATGTTGGGTCGTTGACAACCTGGGTAGATCTAGGCTTGAACGAAAAGAGATGGGCATAAATGAAGACCTGTAGGAAAAGACATATGACAAAGAAGGCCGAGACTATGTCTTTGACAAGAATTGGAATTGCACAAGATGTTAGAGATTGAGATGGATGATAAAATAATAGTAATGGTGAAATGCATGCAAATATGAATTAAATCTCCCTAAAACTCCAAAATGGAAACACAAGATCTCCAAGAGGATTGTAAGATCACAAGAAAACGAGTCTCTAAAATTACATCCTTAAATAAGGAAAGGTAAATGAGGTTTTAGAGTGACTACGGAGAGACGTCCATTTGGGTGGTAGAATGATGTTTAACTCGAGGCAAAGAGGCCCAAATAAAGTGGGATTACGGTTTTGGGTGATAAGGATGGAATAAAGTTGGGTAGGGAAGATAAATAGGTAGGTGGATGATTGAGATGAGTAAATAAAATCCATAGAAGGGTAAAATCATTAAATGGAGGCCTAAGGATAACAAGTTAGGGATGCGAGACAAATTAAGTGAGGATTAGGATTAGGATTAAACAATGATGAGTAAGGACAATTAAAAAATGATTTAGAGATAATAAAATAATGAGATGAAGATTAGAGATAACTAAGGAAAATTAGCATAAATGGGATGGAATAAAATGATTAAAGGTGGGAAAGAGGTGATTAATAGGATAAATTAAATTTAGGAAGAAAATTTGAATGGATGGCCATGAAGAAAAAGGATCGAATGTGGGGTAGAGGGTGGTGATACCAAATTTTGGTGTCTACATTTTCCCCTTTTTGATGAGTGGTTTACGTTGGGCAAGCCACGAGACAAAAATACGAAGGATGAAAAAATATAATTAAATGGGTGTTCCCCCTCAAACTAGGGGTTGACGACACAAAGGAAGTCGATCATGAGTTTGAAAGAGAGATGAATAAGGGTAGAAAGGATGAGAAAAGAATATAAGGGGATAAGATATCCTAGACGAGGTTTGAACAAAAATTAAAAAGTAAAATAAAATTATGGCGGTGACTTTAGAGTAACACTGGTAGGGAAAAAAGGACAGTCTTCAAGGAGATGACAAATATATCATATGGGCTTATGAGTTAGCTAAAACAACTACAAAATGGAGGGAAACCAAGGGGAATCTGCTCAAATGGATGCGCAAGCCGTGAGACCAATGGGTCAAAGGAATACATTGAGTATGCGTAAAAAAATGTGAACAATGGTCGAGACAAGGGTCATGAGAAAAATATATGGGTGGAAGCGAAAAATATGCATCTAAGGTGGGATGAAAAGGTGATGTAAAATAATGGTTCCCTAAGGGGGGATACAAGGATGGCCACAAAGGTAAAAGGATGAAAGATAAATATGTGATGGATTGAAGCTTGGGTGGGACAAATAAAGATGAGATATGAGAAACACTTTAAGGCAAAAAGTGGAAGAAAATATAATTTTGAAAAGAAGGATTGATCAAAAAAAGAAAAAAGGAGATTGATGAAAACGTTGGGTCGAGTCAACGATAACTAAGGCGGTCGACGGTGACTAAGGTAAAGCAATGGCGACCCAAGGGGGTTGGTGGCGACCATGTTTGGTGGGCTATATAAGCTCATGGGTTGGCCAAACAAGCTCATTTACGCACTATGAGTTGATGATCAAGAGCTTTGAGCTATAAAGAGGGAGAGAAATGGAGGGCGGAGGAGCTGGAAGGAAGTGTCAGAGGACTCAGAGGATGGTAAGTTACTAAACTAGAACTTATTTTTAAGCATTTTGTTTGTTTTTATTAAGTTTTGAGTGTGACACCAGGAGCGGTCACTGTCGATTGGGCCTAAAAAGGCATCGACCTGACTTGGAGGTGTCGACTCGACATGGGTCAGTGTTGACTGCGGGGAAATGATAGATTTTTGATTGATTTGGATTTTTAATGATGAATATATTGATGATTGTGTGCTTCTTTAGTTTTACAGGCCCGAGAGACCTTGTACTTGAGGGATAATGTTCCTGCCCTTTATGAGCAAATTAGGAGTGATATAACATACGCTGAGTGGGATCACTTAGCAGTAGTTGGATTGGTTGGGTTCCACTATTACCAGTCGATTCCACGAGATGTGGGCCTTATGATTGCATTGGTGGACCGATGGGATATGCAGACGTGCACACTTTGTTTTTGGATGGGAGAGATGACAATCACCCTAGAGGATGTATACGACATCCTTATATTGTTGATACATGGAGAGAAGGTGGTTCCTATTATAGTGTATACTAGATTGGAGGTGCTGATGCGGCTATTTAGAGCCGATGCCCTGCATATAACTTTTACCTCTGGGGCATTTTCATATGAGATGAGATATGACCATGAGGATGCATAGAGCCGATTGATTTGTTTAGTTATAATGACGATGTCTTGCTACACACTTCCCAATTCAAGGGGTGTCAGGTACACCAAGAGGAGGAGGACCGAACTGGATGTAGGGTTTCTTCTACACTACTGGGCCTGTGAGCACATAATAGTCATCAAGCCACTAAGGCTATCATGGGTGACTAATGATCATATTGAGTTGACATTTGGATTTTTGATATGGCGAGCTGATCAGACTCATGGAGATAGGAAAGATAGATGTAGCTGTTGAGGTGTGGAGCTAAATTACTTACCAAATAGCATGATTTACAAACTTGCAGGTTTAGACAGTAACCGATATCGGTTGGGTAACCAACGTCTGTCACCTAGAAGCAATCAACATCGGTTACCTGTGTATTTATGTTTTTATTTTAGATGTGGGATTATATCCAACCTTTACTTTAAAGGTGATATACAGGTTGTAAATGCATAACTAAGATGCCCTAAGTTTGTATATGCTTATATAAGCTAGAAAACTAGGGTTACAAGTATAATAGAGGAAGAATATTGGTTCTCCTTGGTTGAGAGGATGAAAAAAAAGAAAACAAAAAAGAAAAATAAAAAAGGGGTTGCATGAAGATAAAGCTTCCATGGAGAGAAGCTGAATAGAAGGAAATGACATGTACATCTGAATGGTAAGAAGAGGGTAATGTCTTCTACTATATTTCCTTTATATTATTTTGTCTCAATGTAATGGATTGCATAGTATGCAAAGCACATAGGGTTTATTCTTGTAGATTCACATGTCGTTGTGATATCTTATATTGTAGATCCATGATATCATGTTGTATTGTTGGTCCATAGAGATCTAGTATTGTAGCTCATTGGATAGCTTGTGGGTACGTGATATTATCTAGATATTGTAGAGGAGGTTGTTTTCTTGTTTGCATAGGTTGATGCAGTGATGGATGAGAGACTTACTTCTTGGTGCACAATTATGGTTGTACATTGGTAGACCCATTTGAGAGGTCTTGTTTGCAGATTCACAAGAGAGCTTAGTTGCATAGTTTTGAGATGCAATAGTTCTTGGTTATGTAAGATCTGTTGGTGATTTGGAGGCACAGTTGTAGTGCACTAATGTAAATTTGTTTAGAGATCTAGAGGAGGATATACTCAGGGAGAGATTTATTGTACTCTTGTGTGGAAGAGTTAGTTTATACTCTTGTTCATTATATATATTAAGATATCTATCTTTGGTGGACATAGCCCACATTGGGTGAACCATGATACATGTTGTGTTATGTGTGTGTACTTTGTTTTGATTTGGATTTTCTAGTACATGTTTCCACTACTGTAGATTTTGAGGAATCATCTACTTCCGTATTTGCATGATTTGGTTGTTATTGAAGCATAACACTATTCCATAGTTAAGTTCCCAACAACTGATATCAAAGCGATGGCTTTATTTTTCAGAGCAAGGTTTTGCTTTAGGGTTTTGTTAGTGGTACTACTGAAAATTGTATCAGAGCAGGGTTTTATTTTTCTTGATGTGTAAATTGTAGGGAGAGATTTAATATCAAGTGGGAGATGGAAATGTAAGTTTGCTGGAAAATTACAGTGACCGACATTAGCATGTTATACTGATGTTAGCATTGTTCCTTAGTTGATGTCAGCACAATGACCTCGATTGGTTAGTTGGACACCAGTGTTGGTGACCTGTTCAATAGAAAATCATAGATCTTAAGTAATTTGAGAAGATGCAGTGAATATGTCTGATTTCTGAGGTTTCCCTGGTCTTGGAGGTAGATGCATGTTGGTCAGATTCTAGATTCAAATTATAGAGTTATGTTTTTGTTATCTTGGTATTGCAATGCTTGTATGTTTTGATTACACATGCATGTTTAGGATTGCAGATATGAGTAAGAGATAGAGGAGCAATTATACATCCTTGGTGTAGTTAGATGCAGGGGCTTCGTTAGCGAGGCATAATATAATAACACAGAATGAAGACGGGGCTTCCATAAGAGACACAAGTACTTTGGTTGAAGATGCGGGTGAGTATCTTGGTGCTGGTAAGGTGATGCATTACATCTTGGTATAGTTTTATTGCATGCATTATTGTTGTAAAGTTTTTTGTGCAAGTTTTGGGTGCTTTTTGAAATGATTGACTCAACACAACTATCAGCTTTGGTCGAAGTAGGCACCCGGTTTGGTGTACTATGCCAATTTGTGGCATTATGTTCATTCCATCAACATTGATGTCGGTCAGTGAACTGACATCGGTCACAAAGGGAACCGATACCGGTCAGAAGGACCGAGGTCGGTTTCTGTGATAGGAAGTTTGTACTAGGTTTTTTTTTGTAGCAGAAGAGGGCGTGAAGTGTTTAGTGTCCACTTTGGAGGATCAAGTTTCTTGCACATAGTGTACAGGCATAAATGGAGTAGATCACTTCAATGTTTGAATCATAAAAAGGACAGAGTTAGCTCGGTGAGTCCAGTGAGACTTGAGTTAAATTCATGTATCTCTATACGGTTAATGTTTTATTTCTTTTCATTTGAAGCAACTAGTATTATGTTTGGATTGTGTGCACAAGTAAAATATGCACCATGGATATTTGGTGAGTTTGACTTTTATTTCTAGGATGTTTTGGAATCTTAAGGACAAGGGTAGCTAGTCTAAGGATTAGATCATTAATGAAAAGTCATGTTTAGACACAGTTGTACATAAAGGGAGATGTTAAGTATACATGGATGAAAAGAAGGTGGTTTAGCCTACTTCACAAGAAGCCCAAACTTCTGTTATGTAGAAGTATTCTTTGATAAGAAGGGAATCAATTTTATATTTTCTTTCATTTGTTTTATTTCTCATTGATATATATTAGAGCTTTTGAGCTTGGTGATTAGAGGAAGTGTAGGGGAGTTCACGTTGAGTGGGTCCAAGCCATTGTTATTGGCATTGCAGGTTGGACACATATGCATGTGTGGAGTGAGAGGAGAATGCTACTATTTATAATGGTATGAGGAACAAGTTGTTATGGAGGACAGTCATGGTTTTACAAGTATGTTGTGTTTAATGCATGGTGATGTCACTTCTAGTTTTATTTTGTAGTGCCTGGA
This sequence comes from Taxus chinensis, assembly GCA_019776745.2. Lineage (NCBI taxonomy): Eukaryota > Viridiplantae > Streptophyta > Pinopsida > Cupressales > Taxaceae > Taxus > Taxus chinensis. The sequence continues at coordinate 846,928,264 of CM034148.1, read as the reverse complement.
TATCCTTATGGGATTACAGTTGATGGTTGTTTAGCTGGGTTAAGAAGAGAGAGCAATGTTTTAGAATTTGAAGGGTGAAATAAGGAAAATCTATTGGTTATAGTCACTGGTGTTGATAGGCAGTTAACCGGTGTCGACAGGATCTACCATGGTTGGTTAGGTTACATGTGTGACAACAGTGTGTATTTACAATTTATTGATGTTGCCCTTATTTTATTTCATCTTAGATGGTTGTGCGGTATGTTGATGACATTTTTTTCTAGTATTTGCACTAGTTATTAGTAGCATGGTTGTTGTTGTTGACATTGATTAACACAAGATTCATGTGTGGCCTTAGAGTTAGTTGTTGAAATACTTGAAGCTTCTGGAGAGCCTGGTGATATGGATGGATGTACATGATGAGTTTATACATGTGGATAGATTATGTTTTGTGAGTATATGATGATGCAAAAAAAAATTGACACATGGATGCCTATGAACATGGTTTAGATGCCCTTGAGCATTAGTAGTGGATGTTTGTATTTCCTCTTAAAACTATGTTACTCCGTGATAGATATGTTTTCTACATATGGTTGTCTTGGACATGCAAGTTGTTTATGTAGGGTTAGATTTGCAGAATGTAGTGTTTGGATTCTTTGAGTTATGCAAGTGTTGTGGATTGATCACCCACTAGCTGCATGTAGAACTCATTCGGGTTGTCTTTACCTGAGATATTGTTTTTTAATTACTTATGCATATTTCAGTTTGACTTGTCTTTGGTTAGTTGCATTGGTGATTATATGGAGACATGGACTGATGGTTGGAGAACATGGTTGGTTTTATAGGTATGGATATGGTTGCGATTGAATCTCAGTACTTCAGTTTGAGTGGGATCTCTTCCAGGTGTGTTAGTCATGGTGGCTTGGTTGCATGAGAGGCTTGGTGTTATGATTCAGTGAGAGCTTGATGTGTGGATAGCTTGTGTATCATGGATCAATAGTAGCTTCGTGTAGGTATATGGTAAGTCATGGTTTGTTATCTTCTTGGTTTTAGAAGATGGTTTAATCTTCTTGATTTTTGAGAGAATTGTTGAAGTAAAGAATAGTTGGTCTTCACGGTATATAGAGGATGGTAACATACATGTACATGTTCAAAAAATTATCTCTAAGTGGGAGATTGTTGAGTTGTGGAGCTATATTTCTTCACAAATAACATGATTTACAAACTTGCAGGTTTACACAGTAACTAGCGTCAGTTAGGTAAACGACGTCGGCCACCTAGAAGCAACATACATCAGTTAGGTAACCGACATTGGTTACCTTTGCGTTTATGTTTTTATTTTAGATGCGGGATTAGATCCAACCTTTGCTTTAAAGGTGATCTAAAGGTTGTAAATACATAGCTAAGATGCCCTAAGTTTGTATATGCTTATATAAGCTAGAAAACTAGGGTTAGAAGTAGAATAGAGGGAAAATATTGATTCTCCTTGGTTGAGAGGATGAAGAAGAAGAAAAAGAAAAAAGGGGTTCCATGAAGACAGAGCTTCCATTGAGAGAAGGTGGAAAAAAGGAAATGGTAGGTACATCTAAATGGTGAGAAGAGGGTAATGTCTTCTATTGTATTTCCTTTGAATTGTTATGTCTCAATGTAATGGCTTTCATAGTATGCAAAGCACATAGGGTTTCTTCTTGTAGATCCACATGTTGTTATGAGATCTTGTATTGTAGATCCACGAGATAATGTTGTATTTTTGGTCCATAGAGATATAGTATTGTAGCTCATTAGATAGCTTGTGGGTACATGATAATATCCATATATTGTAGAGGAGGTTGTCTTCTTGTTTCATAGGTTGATGCAATGATGGAGGAGATACTTACTTCTTGGTGCATAGTTATGGTTTCACATTGGTAGACCCATTTGAGAGGTCTTGTTTGTAGATTCACATGAGAGCTTGGTTGCACAGTTTTGAGATGTAGTAGTTCCTAGTTATGTAATATTTGGTGGTGGTTTGGAGGCATTGTTATAGTGCACTTATGTAGATCTGTTTAGAGATCTGGAGGAGGAGATACTCAGGGAGAGATGCATTGTACTTTTGTATGGAAGATTTGGTTTGTACTCTTGTTCATTATATATATTGAGATATCTATCTTTGTTGGATGTAGCCCACATTGGGTGAACCACGGTACATGTTGTGTTATGTGTGTGTACTATGTTTTGATTTGGATTTTCTAGTACATGCTTCCACTGTTGTAGATCTTAGGAAATTGTCTACTTCCATATTTACATGATTTGGTTTGTTATTGAATCATAACATTATTCCACAGTTAAGTTCCTAATGGAAGTATGGTATATGGATAGATTAGCAGAGCTTAAGATAGATCAGGTGATATGACACCCATACTGTGACTTCCCTGCATGGCCCAAAGTTTATATAGAGTTGATGGGGATGCAACACATTAGATGGGTACAAGGACGTCAGATGAAGATGATTGAGGTAGTACAATTTGATAGGGTTTAAAGGCAATTTGGAGTGGTTCAAACAGTACCCAGGGATCCCATTATATAGAGATGAGATGAGGTGGATAAATATCTGTCGAGTCCTGACATGGCGAACCCATTGGAGGAGGCAAGGGATCCATGTGATGATGATGATGATGATGTAAGAGTTGGTGTGGGTTTTGGAGAGTGGATGCTTACCACATGGGTAGCACAGATGGTGGCGGAGGGAGTTGAGTGTGGAGATGAGGAGGAGGATGCGCTTATGGAGGAGGATGCAACTCCTAGAGGTGGGCAGAATGATGGAGATGAGATTAAAGATATGTCACAATTGCACATGAAGCGATACCTAACTAACTTAGAGAGAGATACCACTCGTTAGGAGTGAGAAACAACTATAGAGGAGGCCCTGGATCTTCGACGGGAGAGAGATCTAATGAGGGAGCAAAGGGATTGGTATAAGAAACAGAGGGAGGCCTATAGAGCCAGAATTAGAGATCTTTCCCCAATCCTTGCAGGTGAGTTGGGTAGTAGTGCTCCAATAGCATCATAGGGAGTTGGATAGATGACACCACTTAATATTGTGCCTCTAATTCTATACACAACACTTGCGGCAAAGATGAGGTATTATGAGAAGATAGTGTCACATAAGTTGTCACAGACATTAAGGTACATAGAGCATCTAGTGGCATGGTGAGCCGGAGGAGGAGGAACAACACAATTATTGAGTATTGTGAGCGTGTCTCAAGCACTATGAGAGGTAAGTCAAGTGGGAGGTGATGATGCTCAGGGATTGATCCTAGCGCCTACCCCAGGAGGGGAGGGCTTGAGATTGTCTGATGTATAATTTATAGATATGGATGATGTATTTACTTTGTAAGAGGACCCTTAGAGGTCTACTATATATGATTTATCGATGTACTTTGGACTCGTGATATATATATATATATATATATATATATATATATATATATGATGATGATGATGATTTTGGATTTTGGCTATGATGGGTTAGCGTGCAATGTTTTCATGGTTTGGATGATATTGATGTTAGATGTAGATGTTTAATTATGATGTGGTTATATGTTTATAATATTGATGATATGTTTTTTATTTAGATGTACATATGTTAATATGGAATGGATGTAATGATTCATGGATGCATGTTTGAAATGTGGATATGTTTTATGATGTGACTAAGTACATATTATGTTATGGATAGCTAGTTGATGGATTATGAATATGGATGGTATGGTCAATGATAAATGTTTTACTTAAAAGTAAACACATAGTGATGGACGACATGGTTAGAGTTAGAAACTATGCGACATCGATAAAAGGTGACCAAAATGAGATAAATGACACATAACCATAGCAAAGAGTGTATGTGGAAAATATGCTTTGAATCGGATTGGAGGTAAACAAGAAAAGGATCCTCTCAAGGTAATGCATTTGCAGTCAATAGTAGGTGTTAACACATAATCAATGATAGTTAGTTATCCTAAGGATCATGTGAAGAATAAGGAAAGCGTACTTATAAACCTAATATCGACACAACATAGGGGGTTTAGATGTGAATTGTATGTAGGGATAGAGGTTCACCATAGGTGGGTGTCCTTAGGTCTATACCTCAGCTCTGGGTAATGGGATGCAAACTGATCAAAACAAGAATTTTTCTATGAAAGAGGAAGTTGATTGATGCGAAAACCTTTATGAGAATATTTGCTTTTGATTTTTATGCTTTGTTTTATAAGATAGAAGGTTGATCAATGCGGGAAGACTTCACTACCATGATATAAAAGGAGTAGCCATCCTTCGAGGGAGTGGTCTACTTTTTACTTTTTTGCTTGCTTTTACTTTTGTTTTTGTTTTGACAAATGATAGGGATAATATATGCATGATAGTTATCCTTCGAGGGATCAGTCTACACGTTTTTGACTTTTGATTCTTTTATGAAAATTTGTCCTTTGAAGGATCAATTTGTTTTCTTTTGAATTTTTTATGGGGAAGAGTTGGATATAGTTAGGTAGACCATTTCAGAGGGGATAATGAATGTACACGTAACACCCATGGACCCTTAGTGTGGTTCCAATAGGTGAATAAGAGGGTGATGGATGTAATGATCAAGAAGTTCTCACTAAGAAGGAAGAACTTGTCCATAAGGAATATATTATGAGCATATCTATGGTGCCCATATTCAAGGTCATATATAGGAAAGTGACAGTAGACCACATAATTCCATATCATTATGTGGAAAGATGGAATGGCTAATGATGGAGGGATGACCACTAGGATGACTAAGTGCATGATGGTAGGTGTGCTAATAGTAGAATGGCCGCAAGTACAATGTGTTAAGAGATTCAGTTTCTGGTTTACCATTAAGGGAGGCCAAATGATAATCCCCAGACCTATACTTATGCATGATAATGTAAGGTGCAATCCAATTGGGAGAAAAATTTCCACGTTTCCTCCTTTCTAGAGTAGCGACATTTTGATTTTCTTTAAGGACAAGGTCACTGATGTAAAATTCACGCTTGGATAAGATGAGATGGAAAATTGAATGAAAGATAGGTAGATTAGGTGATTATTAAGAGGAAAAAGAGCTAGCTTGATAACATACCAATCCTAGAATACTTGTGGAGATAAGAAATCAAGGTAAAGGGACACAATTTCATCAATGTCCATGGGATGATTAGATGAAGGAGGAGACGTGAGAAGACTAAGAGAGGGGAGTGGATTCTCCCCCAGTGAGAGGTGCTGCATCACTTTAGGCAACTTAGATATAAATGTGGATAGGCTAGTAGACACAAAATGAGTTTTAATGAGGCCCTTAGGAGGAGGAGTGATGATGCATTTGGGTTTTGATTGGATACACAATTGAGGGTGATAAGGGAAAAAAGGATTAGTAATTTGGATTACATTGATGAAGAGAGGGGACCTCTCTTTAGGAGAAATAGGACTTGGAGAAGGGATACCGACGAAAGATTCAGAGGAAGAACCTAACTTAGATTCCTTAGGAGATGAAGGATCTAATTTAGATGAGTTAGGAGATGAGGGTTTGATTGGAGTATCGGATTTGGACATGGGTGAGATGGGAGGGGGATGATGGTCTTCGTGGATGAGAAGATCATCTTCCACCATTAAATTATGGATGAGGGTTTGGAGAGATTTACAGTGCTCAATGTCATACCTAGAGGTGCGATGATAAGTACAAATGACATTAGGATCAAACCAATGAGGTTTTAGAGCATGTGGATCAAAATACTTGATAGGAGGAAACATGATTGTTGAGGTTTGAAGTAAGTTCTGAAAGGTTGTAATGTAGGACCCAATGGGGGTTGTTGAAGAAGAGGTCATAAATGAAGTGGATTTGGTAGACAAAGGCAAATGAGGTGGTTTTTTTTATGAGGCCTTATGAGAGCCTTCGCTCCCTGTGATTTGGTTTTAATGACTTGGAACTTAGATGATCTTGGAGGGAAATCAAACTTGAAAGGAGAGCTATATTGTTTGGATTTGGATTGGTTGATGTTGGGTGTCTTAGGTGATGGTCCTGGTCCTAATATGGAGGGTGGCACCCCTAAGAGTGATGATGTAACACAAGATTTCTTAGACTTGGAAGGTGATGATTTACCCTTGGTGGGAATTATTACAATTTTAATCGGGAGCTTTGCAGAAGTAGAATCTGAGGATGTGGATTGTGTCGGAGATGAGGATATTAAGGGATGAGATTTTTGGATGATATGTTTGATGAGATTAGAAGGGACTATGGATTGTATGGGTATAAGATTTAGTGGTGTAGAGATTATTGGCTTTATATATGGGATGCAGACACCATTTGTGGTTGTCTTAAGTGGGGGTGTTTGTTTCATAAAAATTTCAAGGGGTATCATAGATATACATGCAAATCGAGATGTGTATATGGGTGTGGTTATTCTAGAAGGTGTGGTTGATGTGGAAATGGGTGTAGATGTAGGAATGATAGGTGTTGATGACAGATTGGATATGATAGATTGGGATGTAGTGGTAGTGGGTATAGTTGAGATGGTTGTAGATATAGGTGGTGGTGATGTAGTAGCAGATGTATTTGATATAGATGGGGGTGAAGGACTAGATTGATAGATTGAGATGTGGTAGGTGTAGAGATAGGCGTGGGAGTTATTGTTGTAGAAGAAGTGTCCAAAGTAAAGGTAGATGTGGTGGATGACAGGGTAGATGTAGGTAATAACATAGGATATTGATCTAAGGTGTTAATTATGTGAGCATTAGGTTCATAAGATGTGGGAGGTGGCATCTGATTTGTTGAATGATGGTTAGAAATATCAAGGGGTTGATTAGGTAATGTGTTAGGATTGTCCCCTTGATTTATAAGTTGTTGGACCCGGTCTTTAAAGGAACACCACTATTTCAATGGAATTACCTTGGACTTGATGATATTTACAACAATGCATCTAACAATACGATATGGGTTTGGGTTACGAGTCTATAGCGGGTTAGATAGGAAGAAGTTGAATGAAGTGGACTACCATCAACTTGTCAATTTCGAAACTCTATGATTCCCCAGGGGTATACTTAGGAAGTGATCTAGGATATTTTTTTGGAGGCTACATGTGAGAAGTGGATGCGGATGAAGATTGAATTACGATGGAATTCATGGCAATTTTGGGCTTGTTTGATCTAAGATTAAGGCAACCTTGTTCAAGGGCACAAAGTTCAAGTTTATGAGCCATGGTGAATGCCTCTTCAAATGTTTGGAAATAATTAATTTGAAGGATTGAGGAGATTTTCTTCACACAAGACCGTGATAAAATTTCAATAAGTTCAATTCAAGGAAGGGAAAATGATAGTTGATTAATAATACTACGCCATAGTGTGGTGAAGTTTGCAATGGATTTTTCTTCATATTGTTGGATGACATAGAGGCTGGCGATGGTAATCTTACATGCAATGTTAATTTAGAAATTTTCAAGGAATAATTGCGCTAGTTGGGTGAATGTGAATAGTGAGTGTTGTGGGATATTGTTGTACTAGTCCAATGTGGGGCCGACTAATGATATGGGAAATGTATAGAGCATGAGATCTTGATTATCGACAATAAGATAACATGCATGTCTTGAATTTTTTGTTGAGGATCCTCATTGCTATTGAACCTGGAGAACTTCAGTAGTTCCAAATGAGAAGGATATGGCTTGATAGGAACAGATGGGTTGATGGGTTTGTTATAAATTTGATCATATGAAAAAGTAGTTTTAGATCCCAAGGTTGCAGCTTCAAGGTTAGTTTTTCTATTTAACAACACTTATAAGGTATCATTAGATAATTGAGATGTTGAGGGATGATATTGTGATGCATATGAGGTGGATGGGTTAAGTTGTTGGTATGTTTGGTAAGTTTGGGGATATGTTAGTGTTGGTGGAATCAATTGATAGGGGGAATATAATTAAGGGGTTGTGATGGTTGAGGTAAAGGTTGATGTTGAGATATGCAGATGTGGTAAGATTGGGTTGCTTGAGTCGGTTGATGTGAAATAGGAATGTTTGATTGATTTGTTATGGGGCTGGTTGGGATATAATTAATAGGTGGATAGGATACTTGAATAGATTAGTTGGGAAGTGCATAACTAAAAGCACCTCTAGGAGGATTGGTGAGTTTGCTAATTAAATTGGTGTGAACATGTGAAGTTGAGATAAGTGGTAATATTGTGTCATATTGTTTGGATATAGGAGGAAGAGAGTGTGATTCTTGATAAGATTAAATAGGCATTCTAGTGACAACAACGGATGAAGTGGGGATAGTGTTGGTATGAGGTAAGCTGGTTGGAATAAAATATGCTAATTGAGTAGATTGAATGGATTGGGGAATTGACGAGGACTTACGAAATAATTAATCATAAAGGGTGATAACATTAACATCAAGGAGTTCCTAAAACTCCTCAAATCTATGAGGAATAGTAGGGGGTCCAAGAGTATCTAAAGGAACAAGAGACAAATGCAAAGCCAGTGTAGAAGGATTGGTTTCAACATGAGGATAATTTTAGATGACATGGTCTTCATGGAGTGAGACCATAGAAATACAAGGTTGGGAAATCAAAGGCATGGTTTGAAGCTCAAAAGCTTGTTAGAAGAGATCTTCAAAAGAAGCGATGTCGTTGGATGAAGTGGATTGTTGTGTTGTCTTGGTCTAAGAGGGACTGATAACATGCATGAAAAAGATAAACATTTGTTTATGTAATTTATTAAAAAATAAATCAAACAACCAATTTTTTATCATCACGATTATTAAAAGAAAGTAAGAAAAGAAAAGAGAAAGGTTCAAAGGGGAACCTAGGAAAATTTCCGATCTAATGCTTGTTTTAGGTGGTTTTGGTTGTGGAGTCCTTAATATACCTGAATGTACATGAGGCACAAATCTATATAGAGTTTCTAATGCGGCCAAAACACCACGATGACTTTCCTATTGGGTGATGAAATCCCAACAGTTCCACCTAGTAAGGATTGTTTTGGATGTGTAAGTTAGTTTATATGTTTGGTTATGTGTGATGAGGTGAATGCAACATGTTAAACCCCCCTAATTACACTAGATTCTAAAGCAAGAATGACAAGGGTTATTTTTGGATATTAAACAAAATATGAAGATTCGATGAAAACAACAAGCAAGAATGGGAAGGCATGATGCAAAAGGCGTAACTAAGAAAAAGAGGAATGCCTCCAAACACACTTTTCCTTTTTATTTGATCTTTAAAGAGAGTAAGAAAGTGAGAGTAATTCCAAGCAATGCAGAATGCAATGCAAACAAGCAAGCAAACACGATCCAACACACATTCCTCTCTTGCAAGGTTAGTGGAAATGAAAGAAAGAAAATGAAAATGAAAACACATAACAAGACTCACCTTGAAAGGGTGGGTACCACCAGGCGTGCTATAATGTTGTACAATATTTCCTCTTTCCTTCTCACATCAGTGAACTAGTACTAAAGAAAACAAATCAAATAAGAATATAAAGGGTTTACAGACCTTGAGATAGGATGATGATGTCGATGGACGTAAACAATGAATCCTTCTCTGCAGTGAGCTAAGTGACTTGCAAATCAAGATATCTCAACAAAAAAATATTGGATTATGATGCAAAGCCAAGTATACATGCTTCAATGCACAAAAAATATTTGCTTGGAAATGACTGAAAAAACTTTATCATTCACTTTTCTTAAAATCCAACTCCTTGCTAAAACTAGCTCAATATGCCAAAATGTATTAGAACATTGAACCACGACTCAAAACCACTTCAAACATTTTTGGGCTGATAAATTACAACCTAAGTACTGAAGGCGCATAAGGTTGGGGGGCACAGACATGGGGCGCCTAGGTACGCGCATAAATGTAGTAGAAAAGGGTGCTCCTGGGAAAGTCAGAAATGGGATTGAGTGTTGAACACATTTTGAAAAGAAGACTTGGAGACTAAACAAAGACTATTTTGGGACGATTAGAAGATCAAGCGACATGTAGTGTTTTGAGCTAATAATAGGATTTAAACTAGAGGTTAATTATAGGAAATATATTATTAGAGGAGCTTGTATGCTTTTGTATTTATCTTGTAGCGATGCATGGTTATTCTTAGCATGCAACCTATTTTGAGGATGCATAGGTGGTGAAGGGAAAGTCCCCACCCCTATATATATGTATTGATTTACATGGATTTAGTATCCTATGAATGCTTGTGAGGGTATGTTGTTGGTTTATGGGTGCGCATGACCTATGATGATACTCTTACGTATGTATTCAACTTTTGTGTTTTGTAGTGATTAATACAATGCATCTATGTGGTTGGATAATGGTTATTGACATATCTGTTTATGGATCTTGTATGATAGATCTGATCTTTGTTCTTGTTTAGTTTATTCTTGCATATGGTTGTGATTTAGATCTATTTATGTTTTACTTTTGGATGGTTATCATGGATCTAGATTATATGCGTGTTTATCATGCTAACTCCTTGATAAAACTGCCATAAAAGAGGGACATGGTATCCTTACGTGCTTCGGGTGAGCACTCAGGTCTGCTTGAGTGATGTGCCAACACGCCTTGGGATGTTTGGTAAAATAAAAGACTACACTTTGGTTTTGTTACCAGGACCTCTTTTCAAGCTGTTTACAAGGATGTTGCATGATGAATATGTATCGGTTGACTTTGGCCAACATTGAGAGTTGGGTAGATAATTTAGAAGAAACGTTTGTTCACATATTTAACATTGGACCTGAATTTGATGAATGCATGTGGGTTAAGGAGAATCTGTTTCATGAGATCTATGAGACATTATTTTCCTGTTTTCGTATAAAGTTGTACAAGTGGCTGGTAACATACACATCAAAGAGAAATTATAGGTATACAATAATTGTTTGGACACAAGAATATTACTAGACTCTGTTTGATGTTGATTTGTCTTAGACACGTAATGTAGATCATTGGTGGAGTGGTGTTTTGCATAGTTATACACTGGAGTTTGTTGTTTCTACTTATTCATGTCTAGAGGTTGTTGAGTTCTAATTCTTGCGCTAACCCAAAGGATCTTATTTACGCGTTATCCCTTTAGCGATTAAGATCTTGATAGTAACTCTAGATTTGGAGGTGTGATCTATGGCTAGCTAAATCCCACTGCGCGTGGGGGTAGGAGTAGGTGTGGTGAAGGATGGCAGATTTGGTGGTGGAAAGACAAAGAGAAGAAAGGTGGCTTAAGTTTAATGAGGTGCTCGAGAGGGACTTCACGAAGCAATGTGATGTTGCGGAACGATTGGTGTTATAGAAAGATATGGCTCGTGAAGGATTTGGAGCTCATGTGGAAGACATGGAGCCAGAGCATCTGGTACTCCCCCATTTGGGTAAGCATGGTAGAGAACCCTCTGTAGATTCATATGAGAGCACGTCTAAGGAAGAATGACTAAGAACTGTGGGCGCACATCTGATCCCACTTGGTGACCTAGCCCTTGTGCTTAGTGTTTTAGTTCTTGAGACAGTTATTAAGAATTAGGATAGTGTAGGTTCTTCAGTAACGACAGGTAAATTTTATTTTCCAATAAATTTAGGAGTTAATCATATAACATATTCATCTATGGCGATGTAGATGTCGTCTATTTTATTTTGGGGTCTGGTTGGAGGTATATTCTCAAACGTATCATTTGGATAGAGTTTGGGTGTGCAGAATTTTGGTAACACGTTTAGGAGTAGAAAAAAATCAGAGATCGTGGGAATTCAATTTAGCACAACATTGGGGACACAAGGCAACACATCCTCTGGTATGATGCCCACTACGAGAGGAGGATTAGATGGTTTGGGATCTAGTGGATCAGGTGGTTCTAGAGGTGGAGGGAATAAATGAGGTAATACAGGTTCTGGATCTGGTGGGCACGGTCCGCACTAACCCCAACAAGTTTATTACGAGATGACTCTTCACCTACCAGAATACAACGGAATTGAAGATGCAACTAAGCACGTGCATATGTGTGATATACTATGGTGTGCTAAGGGGATTACAACTCCAGAGCGTAAGGAAAATTAGTTTGTTACTACTCTGTAAGGGCACATGCATAGTTGGTACATGAAGTTTGATCTGAACTAGACTTGTATAGACTATACTGTGCTATATGATGTTTTCTTAGCATAGTTCCATATACCTGAGTTTAAACAGAAGAGCATCAACACACTGAAGGACATTAAGCAAGGCATGGCTGAGAGCATAAGGGAGTATGATGCACGCTTTAAAAATTTTCTATCAAAGTTGTCTTATGATATTCACCCCAATCAACATGATCAATGGTTTGTTGGAGGTTTGATCACACCTTTTAGAAGGGCAATCTCACACAAGACCTTTACAAATCCATGTGAGGCACTTGAGGTAGCTCTGTGTGCTGAGGTAGTTGGGAAGTAAACTTGGCTCCTTGTATAGTAATAGTGACATCCTTCAAGGCTCTAACGGTCACCATATACATCACATTTTAAGATGACTATAATGGTGGCCTCCCCATCTGATTCAATGCATCCAAAGTGATTACATTTACTTTTGATCCTGTATCAATCAGTATATTACTCAATAACCATCCATCAACAACTCCATTCAAGGTGATCTCTTTGTCATAATCAAGATTGTGAGGTTGTATGTTTGTATGCAATATCTACCTCTCGAGCTCAAATCTATCGTGTGGTATCTTCTCTCTTAACCATTCCCCTAATAAAGGAATGATGTTTTCTTGGCACAACATATTACAGACCTCCTTTAAGTTATCAACATATCTATGAGGAAGTTCAACTACCTTAGCCTACTCTAGCTTCCGCGACTGCTCCTTCAAGCATTGTATCTCACCCTGCAAGTTTCTAATAACCTCCATAGTTTATTTATAGACTTCCTTCTGATGAGTAAGATTTGGATACTTTACATGCAATACCTCATGTTTTGTAATAACAAGTTTCACCTTTGGAGTCTCATGCATGAGTGCGGCCTAAGTGCACGTAGTTACCAACACCGGTATCACCTTAGGTTCAAGTGTTATCTTTGGCATCCACTGATCGTCCACCACACTTTGTACTCTAACCATTCCCATGCCCTTATCTTGCTTGTGCTTCTTGCTAATGTGCTCATACAAATCTGAGCATTCCTCAAACTAGTGATTCTTTCAGCACCAAGAGAAAATAATGTTTTGAGGGCATTCACACCTATAATGATTAGGGGACTCACATATGTAATAGGTTCCTTGTGGGAATTCAACTCTTCCACCGCCGTGACCTCAGCCTCTAAATCCTCGACGGTAACCTCTACCTCTACCACTTCCATCATAGTGCCCTTCATTGTGATTATGATTATGTTTCTCACCTTGTTTCTTAGAATTATTTACAACACTGGTATGATGTACACTGGTGTCCATGGCATCATGAATTTGATCAATCAATCTGTAATTCTTCGTTTCATGAGTGGTAGAACTACAAATCTTACAATAACAAGACACATTCTTCCTAATCGTGTGCTGCAATAGGGGGCACCTACTTGAACCATGATCTAAATGATAGATCTCACAATCTAACAACATGGCGCACACTAATTTACGAGGGAAACTATCCTTAGTATTTCCTTCTACCTCACTATCTTTACACCAAATACCACTGTGCATTTCATGGGCTAAATTAGCTGACAATTTTTCTAACTATTTTGCTATAGATGTAATATATTCTTCCAAAAATGGAATAACTTTAGTGTTTATGCTCGGACTTTGAGGTCTTGGTGATTGTAAAAGTAGATAGTTTTCTAAATTTACTTAGGCACCCTTGGTGTTATGCAAATAATGTTGATATGTGCTTTAATAAAGGTTATATCAGTTTTGAGAACAAGGAAGAGCACTTGATTATTCCTTTAGCAGACAGAAAAGCTACACCCTATGTGGAACCTTTGAGTGAAGAGGATTTAAACAGAATTTATGTGCACACCATTAGAGATCCTGAAGTGCAAAGGAAGGTGTTATTCAATGGGATGATGCACAATCTATGAGTGATACAACCAAAATTGTTTGTGATAACTGGGATCATGGGACTTATGAAATGGTTGGGTGTGAGATGAAGAGTGCAGTTACTCACGTAAGTAGGTCACGATGTGCTAGATGTTTAGGTAGTAACAAGGTACCAAGGTACACTTGTGAAGGAAATCCTGATGTGTTTCTGTGTGCTATGGAAACCTAGTGAAAATATCAAGTGAAGAGAAGGAATAGGCTTGTATATACCTTGCGTGGGACAACAACGCACTGGTGGATTACACATAGAGATAGTCTTTTAGAGTGGCAAGAGGTGAGAATCACATTCTCTACTAGATTTCTTAGGAGTAATGCGCCTACTAAGACATGTGAATTTCATGGAAAGCATTTTCTTCACACCATGTTCAAAAGTGAGAGAGACTTTGGCCAGAGGGGTAAGAGGCCTTACCACCTTCACTATGGGTGCACAAGTTCTACTTCACTCTATGTGTCTACTCACGTGCATGGTATGTTTATACAAAATTAAATCGAGAGGTAGGGAATTGACAAGAATTGACTGTAGGTATGATTCATACCTTTGACTATTTTTATACTAAACCACCGGTGAATGAGGCATTACAGATTATGAAACACTTGACTATGGGAGATAACACAAAGGCTGAGGAGATTATTCAGGAATTACTAGGTGAGTCAGATCTAGAGGTGCGCTTTGAAGAAGGAGAGACAAATGAAGAGCAACTTGGGCGCACATGGTTAGAAAAATAAAAAGGTAAAGTTGGTTTACATGATTGATGATGAGGAAGTGGAGAATCTGGATGTTGATCATACTGTGGGTATGCACGAGGTCTTAGACAGTGCAAATGAGAAGGCATGCATGTATCATGAGCCTATGAAAATAAAGAAGGTCAACATTGGGATAAATTACAAACCTAAGGACGCCATCATTGGTGATTATTGGTCTGACTCAGAGGTTGCAAAGATAATTGAGTTGTTGTGTGGCTTCTAAGACTTATTTCCTAGAGGTTATCATGAGTTGAAAGGGGTACATCACTCTTTGGGTGAGATGAGGATCAAGTTAAAGGAAGGTGTGTGCCCACGCTAGGAAGAGGCCTTATAGGATGAATCCTAATCTACATGTCAAGGTAAAGGAAGAGATTGATAAGATGTTGAAGTCTGGAATCATTGAGCCCATTGAGGAGTCAGAGTGGGTTAGCCCTATGGTGATAAACATAAAGAAATATGGAAGGATGAGGATTTGTGTGGATTATACTGAGTTGAATGTTGCTTGTGTAATAGATCCCTTTCCCACACTGTTTACAGAGGAGATTCTAGAAGGCATTTCTGGGCACAAGATCTACTCCTTCACTGATGGATTTTTTGGATATCATCAGGTTCAGATTGCTAAATAAGATCAATAAAAAACAACTTTCACCACTGAGGGGGAAGTTTTACACACATAGTCATGCCTTTTGGATTGAAGAATGCGCCTACAGTCTTTTCATGCATTGTTGTGCAAGCATTTCAGGACTTCATTCATAAGTTTTTGTAAGTTTACTTAGATGGTTGGACAGTTTATGGGCTAGTAAAAGATCATTGTGATAATTTAAGACTTATGTTTGAGAGGTGTCGATAGTTGAGCATCTCCATAAACATTTAGAAGTGCATTTTTGCTACACCCTTTGGGACTCTATTTGGACACATTATCTATAAAGAAGGCTTGTTGGTAGATCCTGCTAAGGTTTTTGTTATTTTGGGATTAGAGGAACCTACTAACCAGAGCAAGGTGCATGATATTCTTGGGGCACACATGTTATTACAGGAAGTTTATCAAAAGTTATGCTAGGATTGCCGCCCCTTTAGAGGAATTATTTAAGAGTAAGGGAAAGTTCCATTGGGGTGAGGCAGCAACAAAGCATGTTTGAGACATTGAAGGAAAGGCTTACTTCTACGCCTATTCTGAGCTTTCCTTCTTAAATCAAACCATTCCATGTGCAAGTGGAATCCTCTGGCATGGCCATTAGCACAATGTATTAGCCCATCCTAGAGAAGGTATTGTTGATCATCCTAATTTTCTTTGTGAGTAGGAAATTAACACCAGCTGAACAAAATTATACAACTACAGAGTGCAAAGTATTGTCTATGATTTACGCACTACATAAGTTTAGGAAATACTTGTTGGCAACTCCCTTTATTTTGTATACAAATCACATAGCACTTAAGTACTTGGTGAACAAGCCTATTTTATAGGGGTGTATATGCCATTGGATTATCTTGTTCTAGGAATTTGATTTTATAGTTGTGGTGAAGCTAGGCAAGAGTAACTCAGGACCAGATCATTTATCAAGGATTAATTCAAGTGAGGATGCACAAAGCATTGAGGACACAATGCTGGATGCACAACTATTCATATTGAACTGCATGCCCTCTGACTTAAAGGATATTGTTGTATTTTTGCGCACAGGTGTGACGCACCTGAAGGAATGAAGGATTTGGAGAAGAAACAAATTGCTATACGCAATGCACCTTACCTGTTAATCAGTGGAGATTTATACAAGGTAGGTCGGGATGAGGTTTTACACCGGTGTGTACTTGAGCATGAGCGTACTGCCATTATGGAGGAAGCTCATGGTGGATTGTAGGTGGACATTATGCAGGAAATGTTACCGCATGTAAGATTTTATTAGTAGGTCTTTGGTGGGAAACGATTTACAAGGATTATATAGAATATTGTAAGGCATGTGACCATTTTCAATGCCTTAGAAAGCCTGGGCATAGAGATGAGATGCCTTTGAGGCCTATTTCTAGTGCAAACCTTTTGAAAAGTGGGTAATTGACTTTGTGGGTCTATTTTCCCACGTGCACGCATGACAAGATTGCGCTACATTATAACTTGTACAAATTATCTTACAAGGTGGGCAAAAGCAATGCCTACAAAGGATTGCACAACACATATGACAATAAAGGTTTTGTGGGAGAACATAATCCAGTAGGTATGGATGTCCACTAAGTCTGAAAAGTTATAGGGGTGCTCATTTTCTTAATGAGACCATCAAGATATATACTGTAAGAATTTATGGTGGCACACCATAAAACAACACCCTATCACCCATAGGCCAATGACACTACTAAGGCTTTCAACAAGATATTGGGACATACATTGACTAAGATATTTGATTGTTGGAAAGAAAGGATTGGGATGATAAAGTCTCTGTTGTACTTTGGGCCTACAAGACAACCTACAAGAGGTTGAATAAGGCCACACCCTTTCAGTTGGTGTTTGACATAGAGACTATTTTACTAATGGAATTCATGTTACCTTCCTTGCCTATTGCACGCATCGGAGGATTGGATGATGAGTAAACCCTTGAAGAGTGCATTGATAAACTAATGTAGTTGGATGAAAGGCACGTTATTATCACAGTGGAGCCAGAAGATAGAAAATTATGGGTAAGATGAATTGCATGACACGATTGACATATTAAGAATAAGTAGATTGAAGTTGGACATATGGTTCTTCTTTATGATTCAAAAGTTTTTGTGCCATCTTGGAAAGTTCCAAGTGCATTGGTTGGGACTATATGTTGTGACTTATATACTTGATTCAGGTGCACTTGTCAGTTACATGTGCACTGGATGGGACAATCGGTTGACCTATTATTTCAACGGGAGTAGGCTAAATCCCTACTATAAATAAGTCTTCTTGGTGTTTGTAATAAGGTATTATTTAATTTAGATTAGATTAGCTTTAATGCATTTCCCTTATATGTGTTTTTTCCCACATTTCAATGTTGTAATGATGCTTTCCTTAATTTAGTTCTATGTTTTGTTGTAATAAGCATGCTTGCGCACCAGAAACTGATTACTATCTATTGAATTCATGTGAAGAGGACCGCACATACTTTTAGTGTGGGGTGGAGTATATAAAGGATAAATGGGCCAAGTTTGAACATTCTCTAGAAGATGGGGATGCATAGAGAAATATTGTGTTAGGTGTTTGAAGTAAGGGTGCAGATAAAGAAAAATTACTCATGAATAAAGACCGCATGTGGATGAATGGATACACAATGTAAACAGGAGGTAGGATGTAACACTGGAAACTACTTGGTTTAAGGAACATTGGATACAAACTTTTGTTGCATGAAAGTGTGCATAAGGGAATCTGTGGCCGAGAAGTAGTGGGTGCGCAAGAAGGTTATGACTGGGGCATGGAAAAGCATTCGCGTGGAAAAGGAAAGAAAATGTCATTTAATGTTGAGTACAGTGGTAGGTGGAGAGAAATAAATGTAGAGGAATTTGCAAAATGTTATAAAAGGTTGGCTTACGTTATCATTTTCACCTTTTGCATTGTGAAACGTTTGAGGCGAGTAGAAGAGCGAGTAATCGAGCAGTGGTGTAGAGAAATTAAAGAGATTGGGATAGAGATTGAACTATATAGATTTGTGCATAGGATTGGTTGGCGCTCCATTGGAGAGAAGTGTTTGAGAAAAGATAAGGTGTGTGGGGAAGAAAATTGGAAAGTTAGGGTTCAATTTTGAAGCTAGGGCACACATGTTTTAAGTTACAGAGCTCGACTTCGATTGTAAGAATACTTTTTTATCATCAAAATGGCACCAAAGTGAGAACTTGGAGCTACTACAATGGGGTAAAAGGAAGGAAAATGAAGTAGAAGCAGAGGTGGAAGATACCCTCGAAAGTTGAATTTTCATAGATACATTACCCAGAAGGGGTATTCATGGGCCATGATTATGAGTCACACGTTAGATGTAAAGTAAGTGACTATAACCATTGGTAAAATGATAACAAGGAAAAATTGGAAAAAATTCTGGTGGTGAAAATGGCTCTGTGAATAAAAATGACATGGTCATTTACAATGATATATGGGAGAAAAGCTGCTATCAAATGTGGGAGTTCTTGCAGCTTTATGAGCTCCCATATTTTGGAAAACTAGAAAATATTTACCAATGGTTGATGAGATGAGTCCATGAGGAATTATTTTATTTTGTTGGGTGGTGAATGAGACTTATTGTTCCCCTTTTTGGGTTATTGAGAGGGTTAAGTACTCTCGGGCACCAAGATCAGCAGTTATCTTACTGATAAGGAAGGGGTAGAAGACAACCACGAAAAGAATCTGTATTATGCAAAGGGAGGGTGCAAAATGGATATCTACAAGTTGGAAGAAATAACCTATCATTCAAGAAGTAATGCAACCTCCTCACCAAGATGAATAATAAAGAGCTGTAGGTCACAAGTAAATCAAATATGGTTGCCCATGTTCCAAGAAGATGAAAGAAGGAGTCATTTACAATTTTTCTAACTTAATTACTAAGAATGTCATCGCAAAGGCATGCACCATTGGGATAAGATGATTTTTTGTACTATCACGTTTATCTCTTATGTTTCAAGAGATTGAAGTTCTTAATGGGACAACAGACAATATTTGGTAATACCCTGAAGAAAAGAAGTCACTTACGGATAGATTTCCAAAATATACACATGATGGATCGGTGATTAGATCGTACAATAAAAGGATAAAACTCTCACATGATTACCTATGCAGTTTCATTTTAATATGAGTTGAGAATACCCAAGTATCTTACTTCAGTATTGGAGAAGCAAGATCAATTTAATGTTTTCAACATTGTTTTGCATCGGGTGTTTTGGAATGAAGGATGGGAAGTGGAGTCCATGGTGTAATATTTAATATGCCTTCACAATCTGGCTATTTCAAGGAATTTGTACATAGAGTTTTTGAATGCACGCATAGGTTGATATTTAATGTAGATAAATTAGACTATGATTATCATACACTTCAGAATACATATGTCTACCCAAGTAAATTTGCTTACATTGGGAAGTAAATTTTATGATATCAACATCAATTCTATGATTTGGTAATTGCAAAGGCTAAAGTAGCTAAGGAATACATCTACCTTACGCCCAAGTTAGAAAATGTAAAATACATTTAGAATGAATTCAAGATCCTTGAATTTCCCAAGGGGAAACAAATTGTGGGCACGTTGTAAGATGAAGAGTCTACTTTTCCCCATGATGATGAAGGAGAAGAGGAGGAGGAAGAACTAAGGGAAGAAAATGACTGGCATCCTGGAACATGGCAGAAGAAGGAAACCAACTATAGGAGAAAAGAAAATGCACAAGCCAACTCCTCCAAGGAAAGAAGAAGGTGAAGAAGAAGGGGTGGAAATAGGAATTGTGGGATAGGTTTAGAAGAGGGCATTGAGGACCAAGCAATTTAAGAGAGTATTGAGGAGAACAAGGACTCAAGGCACAGGCCATGGGGCCATCACAACCACCAAGGAGGTCACCTAGAAACTCTCCTGTGAAGGCAGAACCAGAAAATAAAAGGCACAGTACATCCCCACTAAGGATAGTGAGGGTGAGAAATCAGAAGATAACGTGCAGAAGACTCATGTTAACACTAGTGGATATAGAGGAACCTTGGTGAATAATTGAAACTTGATGTAGAGGGGTTCAGAAGAACTAGAAGTAGGTAATGGCATTATTGATGCAGAGAAGGATGAAGATAAGGGTGAACCATCTGTGCTCCTATGATACACATACTGGTGAGGGACCAAGTGCTTGATGTGGGAGTGCTTATTCCAAAAGGTAAGTGTTAGGGAAGTAAAAGGATGAAGAAATGTATCAAAATCCTTTGGTTGGTTATATTAATGATCCTACAAAGATCATTCGCGTTAGGTTCCAAAGTACTTTGGAGCCTGAGGAACTTTATGGTTGGGAGTTGATGGATCCTGAGATGACAACCACATGCACCTTGTAAGTAGTTATGGAGTATGTAGACTCACATGGATGAGCTCTTGATTTTGATGTGTGTGAAGAATCATGTGTCTCTCAGAGGATGAAAAAAGCCCATACATTCCTGCCATGTAACAATCAAGCCCACTTAGTATTTATATGAATAAGTAAGTAATGCTTTGAAAAAAGTATCTGCAGAGGTTGCACAAGAAATATAGATGAAGTTGGAAACTATTCGGGACTTTTTTAGAAGATAGAAAGGATAAAGAAGTAGAGATTAAGCACCTGATAGAGGAAAAAGAGAGAGAGCTGAGGTGAATGCACGTGTAGTACTTGACATGGCAGAGAAGATAGGTGATGAAATTTTAAAGGCAAGGTTCACATTTGGAAGAGAAAATGGTGAGAGGTTCCCATCCGCTATACATTATTTGGGCACACTGTTCATATGGTGCTGGATGAGGGTACATTGAGCATGACGCTAAACCAAAGGATGTTATAGCATAGGTGGAAAGGACTATAGCAACAATAGCGCTCACTAAATTAAAGGCTATGAGTCTTTTCTCCAGGCCTTGAAAGCTGAGATGAAAAAGGTCAGATTTGGTGTTGAATATGTGCGCATAGATCCTGTGACAATAATCAAGACAAATGACTCTGGTGGAAGAGAATGATAGTCCTTGTACCAGAAGAATGATGAGACACTTGGGCATGAGGGAGAGGCTGACATTATTAGTAGAAAAGTGCGATGTGATTACAGCATCAGCTCAGGACCCTCATAAAGGATAGAATAAAGAGTTTGGGAAGATGATAGAAAACGCATGGATGTGATGGATGGGATGATCTCGAGTCTCATGAAAATGTTCTTCGAGTGTTACAGAATGAAGGTGAAAATATGACTATGGATGAAATGGAAGGATTACTCACAAATATCTCTAATAAGAAAAATAAGGCGCTAGTGATTAGAATGAGTTAGAAGCAGAGATTAAAAGTGAATATCCTGAGTTACTTCTTCCTTTAGAAGGATAGCATGCCCATGTATATTCTTTCATTCTTTGTGTACAATTTATTCTTTCATTCCTTATTATTTATTCATGGAGAGATAAGGCATGATTACCCATTGTCGCCTAGGGGTGGCAATGAAGCAAGTGTGGGGTAATGTTGGGATGATGAATCACAACCTAAGTACTAAAGGTGCATAAGGTTGGGGCACAGACAGACATGGGTACATGTAGGTAAATGTAGTGGAAATATAACACAGAAAGTATTATGTTGAAACTTAGACCCAGGAAATTCAGAAATAGGAATGAGTGCTGAGAACATTTTGGCATGAAGACTTCGAGACTAACGAAAGGAGTATTTTGGACGAGTGGAAGATCAAGCGACATGCACAATTTTTGAGCTAATAATAAGATTAGATCTAAATGTTATTATTAGATAAGATCTATTATTAGAGGAGCTTGCATGATTTTGTATTTATCTTATAGTGGTGCATGGCTATTCTTAACATGTAACCTATTTTGAGGATGCATAGGAGGTGAAGGGAAAGTCCCCACCCCTATATATATGTATTGATTTGCATGGATTTAGTATCCATGAATGCTTGTAAGGTTATGATGCTGGTTTATGAGTGCATGACCTATGGTGATATTGTTACATGTATTCAAATTATGATTTTACATTGATGGATCTATGTGGATTGGATATTGGTTATTGACATATCTATTTATGGATCTTGCATGTTAAATTTGATATTAATTCTTGTTTAGTTCACTTTTTGCATATGGTTGTGGTCTAGATCTTTTTATGGTTTGATTTATACATGATTTTGTTATGGATCTAGAATACTGTGTGTTTATCATGCTAACACCTTGAAAAGACTTCAATAAAATAGGAACCTAGTATCCTTATAGACTTTGGTGAGTGCTCAGGTCTTCCTGAGTGAAGAGCCAACGCGCCTTGGGCTATTTGGTAAAATAAAAGAAATTGGAGGTATAGAACAATTGTTTGGACATGTGAAGATTACCAGACTCTGCATGATGTTGATTTGGCTTAGACATGCCCTAAAAATGGATAAATTATAACAAATTTCATAAACTAACAACCTTCAAACCCAACTGTTAACCTTTTTATTCACCCATTTGTCCCACTAAGGTGCATATTAAATTTCAGGTCCCAACTCATCTCCAATGAAAATTTATGTTATTTTTTGTAATTTTGCCTACCTTGCTAATTAGCCCTATTCTGACACAAATCCCCAAATTGGGAAACCTCCAAACTTCCAACAAAAAATAGTTATATTTTTAGATACCCTTTTCCTTTCTCTTCCTTTTCACCATTGGAAATTTCTCGACTCCTTTCCTAGCTATTCTAATCACCAAATCCTCATTTTTAGGCTTGTTCCACTAGCTGAACTAGGGTTTCTTGCAAATTCTTGGTTTTTGTTCTTTCTCCACTTGTTCAACTTCATAACCAATCTTCACTACTTCAATATAAATTTTTCATGATGATATTAATGTGCACAACACCCATTAACTTCAAATGGTGCTATAGCTTTTAAGCTTCCTTGTCTTTTCATAGACTGTCACAGTCCTAACTTTTGTTTTAATTCCTTTCTCCTTGACTTTCTCAACCTACACATCTTCTCAGTGCTATCTTATCATTCCAAGTCATCAACTCATTTATCCACATTTATTTTTTACTTCTTTCATTGTTAGCTTCACTTTGTATTTTCCCTTCTCAAGGCTCTCAACTTCCACACTCCTCCAATACTTTTTTTTTGCTATCTTCCTAGATTTACTCTAGGTTTATGGCTTTATTTCATTCTTCACAATATTTTATACTTTTCATACCATAAAAAAATTAGGTTTTTACTTTTTTACCTTTGCAATCTTCCACTATTAACTTCTCATTCACTTAGTCCTCACAGTTTACATTTCATCACATTTTATGCCTTAAACCCTTACTGAGGCAGATTTGGAGAGAGAAACTGTATTTGTAGACTTATTATGTTCAACACTAAATTCTCTATCCCATTATATCATTTACCTTCACTATCACCTTACTCATTCAATAAAATGATCAATATTCTTTAAGCTTTACAATGTAAGGACTGATTGGTTACGTTCTCTTGTTGGTTTCCAAACTGAGTATGCACAGTTTCTCAGACTTGCACTGTGTTGTCCACTCAAAATTCCCCGCTCTGATAAGAGTAAAATTTCAAAATTTTGAGTTTAAGTGTTTTTCTCTGAAGTGCCTAAGTCGTGAAATTAAAAAAATCTGTGTTTTGGGTCATTTTGTGTGATTTTCGGGCCTGTCGGAACTTTTTGTCCCAACTGTCCCAAGTATGAAAGTGCACTCTGTTCCCCGATCGGCCGAAATCCTCGAAGCTGTCCCATTTTCAGGCCCGTCGGAAAATTGTGTCCCAAGTGTCCCAAAACTTATTGTGCACGTTGTTCCAATTTTGGCCGAATCACCCGAACCGCGTACTTCACATTTTCATGTCCCAACTGTCCCAAAGTTAAAAAGTGCGAGCTTTCCAATTTTCGGCTGAAACTCCCGAGTCGCGTACTTCAGAGCTCTTTGTCCCAAATCGAAAAATGCAAACTGTTTCAATTTCGGCCGATTTGCCCGAAGCGCGTCCTTCGCGCATTTTCGTCCCAATCGTTCCAAAAGCATTTGTGCGTCCTCTCCCTGTTTCACCCGAATCAGCCGAGCCGCGTGTTTCGCGCATTCGCGTCTCACATGTCCCAAGCGTATCGAGTGTCATTCACACTTAGTTTTTCCCGCTCACTCCGAGTATGATGCTATTCAAATTGGTGGTTATGTATTCAATGCGCATTAAATTCATTCCTCTCTCCAAAAGGCTATATAACGAGCATTTCCCCTTTGCATTTTTCGCATTGCTTCCATGCTATCTTTGCTCGAACCCTTGCAATTTGAAAACCTGCGCAAATATCCCCTCCCTTTGCAAATTCCTTCCCGAGTCTAGGTTGCAGCTCCGAGACTATCAATATGAAGATCAAGTTTCAGGGACAGGAGCAAATTTCTCCGCTTGAGTCTGCTGTTAGCAATATTGGGGACAACGAAGCTCGTCATCTCGACTTCGGCGATTTTTGGGCAAGAATGGCAGATGCAAATCCTACACCAATAGCACAAACGATTCATGATAGCGGTTTGGATTTTGCTGGTGGTTTCCCAATCTCAGTACAATGTGCTGATACTGTGCTTTCATGCGGAGCTCACTTCGACCCCGCTTCGAGCAAATTGACAAATGTACATGGGGAACTCATTGCCAAGCTGGACGCTGCCGCCATTAGCGCTGCTCTGAGGATTCCGGAGTTGGAAAATGCTATAGTCGTCTCCCGGGATCAAGCACAGACCCTATTCGATCAAGACAGTGACAAATATAAGGCGCGAGTGGCGAAGTCTTGGTTGAAGAACCCTAAGAAAGGTGCTTCTCGCCTAACCAAAACCCTCTTCCGGGCAGATTTCAATGAAGAATTGTCAGACTTCATAATCCTGCTGGATCAGGTTATGGGTTTACCCTCCACCAATGAGTTTCATTGCTGGATGTGCCCGCTCATCAGCATGGTGTGCGAGGGAACACAAAACATCAACTGGGCAGAGATCAT
This sequence comes from Taxus chinensis, assembly GCA_019776745.2. Classification (NCBI taxonomy): domain Eukaryota; kingdom Viridiplantae; phylum Streptophyta; class Pinopsida; order Cupressales; family Taxaceae; genus Taxus; species Taxus chinensis. Next base: position 846,902,888 of record CM034148.1, on the reverse strand, counting down.
CAGTATGAATTTGGCGGAGCAGCTATCCAACGTTCAGCAAACAAAGAAGTTCTATATGACTTCATACCTGATGTATACCCTAGCAGCATCAAGGCAGTGGTTTGGTTTCTCCTATATTGATGCACACAAAGACGATCCAGTATATGCCTATTGCCCGCAGTTCACCCTGGAGACTAGCAATTGGAATTTCAGAAGGGTCAATGATGCTTTCACCATGTACGTGGTTAGATTGCTCGAAGGTGATACTGCTAGAAGGTTTTTAGATGAAGCCATGAACCTGATATCGCAGTATGGAGCCTATTTCATCCAATTTAGGAAATTTTCCTATATCAGGCTTGTTGGCTATGAGAACGCCCCTCTGCGGCTTCCCATGTTCTGCAATGACAAAATGGCCTTGATAGAAATATGTAGGCAACTAGAAAAATTACACAGAACTTGCAGAGATAAGAAGATTTCTGGCTTGCACTTTCCCATCTCTCTGGGAAACTACACATGCAAAACAGCTCTGGATGCTCAGAACATAGAAAGAGCCCTGGTCCCTATCACTGTTCATTTCTTCAAGCCAAGAACCTGCTTTGACTTGAAGAAGTTTATTGAACAGAACATCAAGATAATCTATCATCATAGGGCAGGTACAGAAGACTACTGGGCTGACTGTGCAGATGATTTTGAAGCCAGAAGAAGACATTGTGGCAGGTTCTCCCTGCAATTGATCCAAGAACTCGGTCTGTACCAAGTTCCTGAAGGTCTCCAGGATGAAAATTCTAACCTATACTCATATGAGTATGAAAATGTGATTAAGCACACCCCTCTGGAGGACCTGGATTGGAACAGGAAAGAGAGGGATGATCTGGCTGAGATTCTTGCTCCAGTCCTAGTCAGGACTAAAGTCTGGTTCAGTAAGAAGATCCGAGAATTCAAGAGGCACTCAGGAGAATCCAGCTCCAAGGATGACTCGACACCAATAAGAGAGGCATCAGTTCCAAGGTCTGAAACACTAATGCAAACCCCTCCTTCCTCATCAACACAAGGACCTACTGAATCTACTCCCTCTTCATCGACCCAGGTATATAAGAAGAAACTCAAAGAGGTAAAGAAGGAGCCTGCAGAGAATGACCCTCCAAGAAAACAGACAGAGTTGCCTATAGGGCCAGAGAACATCATTGTTCTCAGTGAAAGTGAAGAAAGTGAGATGCCAACTCCTGCAAATGTTCCTAAAGATCCAGCAGATAAGGACAAGGAGGTCCAGAGCACTGAACTTCCAGGTGCTACTGATTCTTCTACCGCTATTGCCTCCAGTGCTCTACTCACATCTCAGCTTGAGTCAACAGCTGCGCAGACCTTGAGTGTCATGAGCTCCCTGTCTCTTGGTCCCCTTGCTTCTCCTACAGTTTCTTCTTCCTCTTTTGCGTGGGTGCAACCTTTGGTTGACAAAAGGAAGAGAAAATCCTCCTCTCAAAGCTTGGGACCAAATTTTGACGCTGTAGCAGCCTTGTTGGGCACCACTCCTTCTCGTGCCAAGAAATCCAGAACCACCTCCAGAATTGTGTCTGATGCCCAAGGTCAGCAATTCTTGGAGATTGCTAAGCCTAAAGTGGACAAATCAGAATCAGAATTGCTGGCATCTGACTTGGAGCTTTCAAGGATCCCTATGGGAGAGTCTACTCCTGAAGGTGAAATTCACAACCTACAGGAAACAGTCACAAGAGTCATTGGAAGGGTAGAGAAAGGGCAGCAAACTATTGAACAGTTGGAAGAACAAGCCCAGATTCTCACAGGTTTCATCAAGTCTCTTTTATCTAAGGATAAAGTCTTGGACCCTACCCCATTGACTACTCTTCCACCTCCTGTAATTCTAAGCCAAGATGAAGTGCAAAGTATCAAAGATATGCACAAGTATTCTGTCTATGACAGAGCTATTGAAGCCATCGTGGATGACATGCTTGTTGTGGGATTAAACTTCATCGATGAAGCTTTCAAACTCCATGAGAAGGTGAGTAATGTGCAACTGAAGCTCTCCTCCACTATCAATACCATGGATAAAGAACTAAAAATTTGGAGCAGTTGTATAGCAGACCTTCGCCTTATGGGACAGACAGATGAGAACATCTTACTGGCGAATAAGATTTTCGATGATGCTAAGGACAATCTATCAAAATCCTGGGTCTACAGCGTGGAGTGGAAGATCAGAGTTTTGGAGGAAGCTTTGGGAGAAATGAAGAACAGCTGGCAGAAGGGAGAAGCTTTCAAGACACTGGTTGTTGCTGCTTTCAAGGATATACATTGTCATCTTCAGGATGAAAATTCTGGTGTTTCCCTTTCCTTGCAAGAAATCAAAGCTCAGTTCAGAGCTTTTGTCAAAGATAATCTATTCAAGGAAAGCTCCATCTCTAAGGAAAAGATGAAGGAAATTTGTTCTCTTCAGTCTGCCATTGAAGAAGTAAATAAAGATTATCATACTCATGTCGAGTTTGATAAAGAGATGGAGAAGTGTCTGGGATTTTGGACTCAGTCTGCAGCCAACACGTCAGTTCCACGTGGCAGAGACATAGCTGAGGCATTGAAGAAATTCAGGCAGCGGATTCTGAAGACAGTGGGCCCCTCCCAGTAGCTGGCCACCTGTCTCCTTCCTCTTTCTTTTCTCTTCTTCCCATTCTTTTTCGTATTCTTTGTAATTAGTTAAGGTATTGCAATTGGCGGGTCCTTAACTATTCTTTAGTTAAAAGAAGCGGTTACGAAGAGTAACTGACTTGTAAGCTATATAATGGCCTTTCCACGCCATTTTGAGAGAGAGGAAGAACTTGGATATTTTCTGAAAGTGTAAATAGATCTTAAAGAAATCAATACAAAAGGGCTTTCCATTCTTTGTCTATCTAATTCTTGTTATCTCTGTGTTTTCCTTTAATATTACGAAGATCATTTTGTTCTTAATTCGTTAGTCTCTCTGATTGCCTACTATCCAGTTTTGCAAATACAACGATCTTGTATAACCAAGAAGGAACTTTGTGTCCTTGATAAATGAATCTGAAGAAGGTTATTTATGGATCTTTGTGTCTCTAAATTTAATCCCATTCAGCCAATGCAAATGATCTTGTCTTAAATTCCTTGAAACTTCGCATACATAAAGAATTATTCTGCAATCTATAATTCCGAATGTTGCTATTCCGCTCATCTTCTTATTCTCTTTCCTCAGTCCTTGTGTAATTGATGATCCTTGTGGAAAACACTTTCGTAATATCCAAGTTTGACCATAAAACAATGTTCTGTACATTTGTAAATAAGTTCGTTTCTGAATAAGGGAACCTCTCCCATTAAAGAGGAGAGACTTCTTGTCCCCTGACAGTTGCTCTTCTAAAAAGTCCTATTTTGAAAACCAACACACTGTAAGACACATTTCCCAAAGGATTGAAGAAATATAAATCACCTTGATTACACCAATTACCTCCTATTAATATTCTTATGACTAATTTTATAAGTTCCTCATGGCTCTTTTGTAATATTCTTGTAGGACACCTGTAGTTTGATCAATGCACTATTATTCTTAATATTGCACTAACTATTCTTACCCCTTACAAATTTACAACACCTCGTCAGTTAGATATATCTAAATCCCCTCTTACGACACTCTGTTGGTCATATTTCCTCTTGTAAACTAATTAAATAGGTTATAATAACGCCTTCTTGGCTAATATCCTCTTCTCTACCACCTCTATTAGCTCCCTGGAGTATTAATCCACTTCGTTAGATTGATTAAGTCTTTCAGAAACCTAATTTCTCTCTAAATAGGATCAATCATCCTCTAAACACGGTTAATTAAATATTAACCATGGCCAATCTCTTCTAAACACAATCAAACCTCACTTTGACTTGCTAAAAGTGCTTTGGACTTTTACATTTGTCCCACATGCACCCAAATCTCCCACTTTCCCAAATGGAAAATTATAAATAGGGCTAGACCCCCCTTCATCATTTCTAAGAATTCTCTCTTCTTCCTAGCATAGATTATAATATTTTTTTTAGGCTTTAGGTTGTAGTTCTGTCATCACCAATCCGACACTATGATAAATTCTTCACTGGGAAACTCCTTGTGCTATGATTATTTACTAATGCATAGCCTTTAGTTTGGTGGATGTAATCTGGAAAACAAAACAACAACATAACACAAGAATACCATCGACTATGATAAGACGGAATGATGAAAAATCTGAAATATCAAAGTAAATTATAATATTAAAATGAAATTGTTACAATCTCACCCATGAGGTACTTTAAGTGTTATTGACTTCACTTGCCTTTCACCAAGACTATGGGAGAAAATTTACAATTACACCTCTTAATGGCTTCTTCAACACACCTTTAAACTGATGGCTTCCTTCGCACACTTCCTACAATATTTCTCACTACTTCCTTCTATGCTAAATGAGGGGGGTGGCCTCTCTATCCATCTTATCTCTAAGATAGGATAAGAAATCCACTCTGACGAATCATATTCCATACCTTAACTCTTATTTGTACATGTAAGCTTATCTTTTAAGATAAGATAAACCTTATCATTTTACATGGGTTCCACATTTTTAGACTTTTTACAAATAAAATACACAAAATATTTATGACCTCACTCCTTGTCCTTATTACCAATATAATATTTCTAATTCTTAATCATGTAGACCCTACTTCTCTAATTACCCAAACTTTGACATTTTAACATTATCGGACCACTTCCGACAAATATTTACTTTTTTACAACATTCCTATTGTACTTTGAATGTTACCGTACTCCACATTATTGGCGGCACCGTACTGACAGCGCCGTTATCTTCTATCAGACGCTACTACTAATTATACTTAACAACATCCTATTCCTAATAGATACATTAATGAAATAGAAATTATGGAGGAAAATTTTAGTGTCGACATCTTCCCCCTTCCTAGCTTCTACTCCGTCCTCGGAGTAGACTATTTTGGTGCTTGGAAAATCTTCAACTTGTCGTGGTTTGACCCATTTCGTAATGGGAGTGCCATCTAATTCCTCTAGTCGGTACGTACCATTTTCATGCACAGCTTCTATTTTTGTAGGGCCCCATCCATTTTGGAAGAAATTTTCTCTGTCTTCTTTTTTTGTATCTGGAATCATATACTAGAACCAAGTCATTCACATGAAATGGAGACCACCGGATCTTTTGATCAAAGTATTCCTTCTGCTTCATTTTCTTCTTATGGCTTGTATCCTTTGCTATTTCCTTCATTTCCTCTAGCAAATGAAGATGTACCAACCTTTCTTTTACTGAATCACTTTCATCCATCCTTTCATTTTTTCATAACTCTCACAGTGGGAATATCAAACTCAATAGGAAGAACTGGATCAATGCCATAGGCCAATTGAAATGGGGATTATCCTGTTGCTGACTTTGATGTTGCCCTATATGCCTACAGTGCTGCATGAATCCTTTTATCCCACTTATGTACCTGCAAGGCTGCATCTTTTGCTAGAATTTGACACAACACAAAATTGGTTCGTTCCACCTGTCCATTTGTGCTTGGCTTGTATGTTGTTGCCATCCTGTGCTTAATAGAAAACTTATTGACTAGGGCTTCTACCACCTCATTAATGAAGTGGCTTCCTTGATCTGTTACAATTTCTAATGGACAACCAAATCTAGTGACAATGCGTTCATATATGAACCTTGCCACTTCATCCATGGAAGCTGTTTTCAATGGCCTAGCTTCAACCCGCTTGGTTAAATAATCTGTGGCAACTACAATATACTTATTTTGGCGTGATGTAGTTGGAAGTGGACCTATAATGTCTACTCCCCACTTTTTAAAGGGACCAAGTGGAAGAATAGGACATAATGGAGCTGATGAAGTCTTACGGTTACCATGTGTTTGACAAATATCACATGTCTTACAATAATTATAACAATCTTTAAAAAGAGTGGGCCAGTGATAACCTGCATCCAAGATCCTTCTTGCTGTAAGTTGTCCAGAGAAGTGCCCTCCACATATACCATTGTGGAATTCTTCTAGCAGTTCCTTCCCTTGATCACGTCCAACTGCCCTCTTGTACTGTCCATCAGGTCCTATTCGAAATAATACTCCATGCAGAATAGAATATGGACGACTGGATTGAGTAATCTTTCTCTTAGTCTTTGCATTGGCACCATCAGGAAACTTGAATTCATTCAGATAATTCCAAATATCTATGTATTCACTAGGGATTGTGTCAAGGGATAACAAGGCTGCATCGGGGAAATCATCATCATCACAAGATGATCCTAAACCATCATAGGCTTGAGAGAGTGCATCTGCATTGACATGCTTCTTTCCTGGCCTATCTATAATATCAAATTCAAATTCTTGTAGCAAAATTATCCATCTTGCTATCCTCCCTGATGGGTTAGGTTTATTTACAATATATTTTAGAGTCTGATGATCTGTTACAACTAGAAATTTTTGCCCTAGCAAGTAATTTCTAAACTTCTTTACAGTAAAAATGATAGCCAGAGCCTTTTTTCAGTTACAGTATAATTTAACTCAGCACTGCTCATTTGTCTGCTCCCAAAATAAATTGGATGTTCATTCCCCATTTTCATCCTTTTGGCTCAAAGTACTTCCTAGTGCTGCATATGAGGCATCAGTGTACACAATGAATGGCTTGCTCCAATCTAGATTCTTCAAAACATTTGAAGACACCAAGGCTTCCTTCAGTTGTCCAAAATCTTCATGCGCCTTATTTCCTGGTTCATAAGTAACATCCTACTTCAAGAACTGGGTTAGTGGCTATGCAATCTTTGAGAAATTCTTGATGAACCTTCTATAGTAACCCACATGGCCTAAAAATGATCTCAACTTACTTCTATTCATAGGAAATGGTAAATCTTTGATGTTTGAAACTTTATCAGGATCAGTACCAATACCATCTTTGGATACAACATGCCCTAACAAAACGCCTTTAGAACATCCAAAGACACACTTTGTAGGGTTTATTGAGGCTTGTGCTTCATCTAACCTTTGAAATGTTGTCTCCATCTGATGCAGGTGGTCCAACTTGCTCCCCATAGATGCAAAAATCATCCAAAAATACTCTGATGAAGGTCCCAATGTAGGGTTCGAACACCCTATTCATCAAACGCTGGAATGTTGCTGGAGCATTACACAACCCAAAAGGCATAACTCTATAAGCAAACATTCCCCAAGGAGTGGTGAACGTGGTCTTCAACTGATCTTTCTTTGCTATACAAACTTGGTTGTAGCCGCTATATCCATCAGCAAAACTATAACACTCCTGACCAGCTACTTCGTCCAAGATCTGATCTAAAAATGGAAGAGGGTAATGATCCTTCTTTGTTGCCTTATTTAGCTTCTTGTAATCAACACAAATGCGTAGCTTCCCATTCTTTTTTATTGAGATCACAATGGGAGAAACCCATTCTGAATTCTCCACAACAAATATGAATCCTGCATCAAGCAACTTATCTATTTCTTCTTTTACAGTCTTGGAAAAATTAGGATTCATTCTTTATGGCATTTGCTTTATGGGCTTAGCACCATCTACCAGCTCAATAGAATTTTCTACCCCAACTTACTTGACGGAGTTCCTTGTAATCAAAAGTGAATAGGTGTATGTACCTTCGAAAGAGCTGGAGGTAGGATTCCTTCTCACTCTCCATCACAGCATCACCAATCTTTATTTGTTGGAGACGATCATCAATTTATTCTTCAGATAATTTTATGGGGTCATGAGTTGGTGTGACTGGAAGGATATCCATGACTAAAACATCAACCTCACTTTTCTTCATCTTCAGTGTCCACTTCACTGGTACTAGAGTAATCAGAGGATGTCCAATCATCAGTTCCATCACTTGAATCCACAGGTTCTGCCTTATGATGTCGAGGGATCACGTTTATCTTCACCCTCTCTCTACCACGTCCAAGTGTCATGAAACCTTCATTCCAGTAGTTTCTTGCATGAACTCTCCTTAGCCATGGTCTTCCCAGCAGCATTGGGTACACAACAGTACCATTTTTCATCACCTGAAAGTCTACCACATATACAACACCCATAACAGATATTGCCACATTTGAAACTACACCTTCTGGTTTAGTTTTTCCTTTATTTAATGACCTTAAACATAAGTGTTGAAGGGCGATCAATTTTTAAACCCAACATATTCATTACAGACCCGGTCATTACATTAACTGCAGCACCTCCATCAACTAAGACATCATGAATTAAAATACCATTACATAATGCCTCAGCTTGTGGAGCATAGGGATCCGCCTCTGCCTCCAAAACAGGGACCCTCAACCTCCTTTCTTTGTTGAGCATTGAGTCCACTTCGCAGCTCCCGCCTCTTCTCAGAAGACATAGCCAAGAGTTGACCATATGTAATATTTGCAGGCCTTTTGGATAGATCTTCCAGGATGGAGTATGGTCCTTGCCCCTGTGAAATCAGAAAATCCTACACACCCCAACTTTCTTCTCCTATGTTTCTTATTAGTCTCTCCTTTCATCTTCTTATGATCATTTCCATCTTGATTATATTTTTCTTTCTTTCTTTTTGTTACAAACACATCTACTTCATTATTTCTACTCTTATCTACTACATCAAAAGAATTCACAGGTGCTTTTTCCTTTATCATTATCTCCTTTACCAGATGTAGAAGCTCTATCTGGACAATTATACTTATAATGACCCTTTTTTATAACAACCATAACATACAACTTCAGAAATATTTCTTTTTGGACCCTCTATCTCCTCCCTGAGAACTAAATTCTTTTCCTTGAAGAAGATTAATAGTTAACTGACCCATCTTTTTGAGCAGATCTTCATACTTAGTAGATGTACGAGGAGAAATATTTGTGCTCACCGGGAGTGGTTGTGGATTTTGGACCAAAGGTGCTGGTGTAGGCTCTACTTTAGCAACAATTTCTTTGGGCTCCTCTTCCATGCTTTCTTCTTACCTTCTTGCAATCTCCTTTGCTTGTTCAATGGTAGCTAGGCGGTCATACTTCACTCGTTGTCTGATCTCTGGCTTCATCCCAAGAATGAAGTGCTTACATAGGAGATTATCCATGTCGTTCATCAACCCATCCGCTAATCCTTCCTTCCGGATCTGGGCATCGAGCTTCCTCCTTGCTCTAGAACACGAGCATGATAATCCCTTATCTTCTCCTTCTCTCCTTGGGATAGCTTTGTGATCTCGATCATGAGATATGCATATTTATGTTGTTCACCAAATTCTTCAAGAAAACTTTCAGTTAATAAATCCCATGAATTTTTCACATTATCACCTAGTGTTTCAAACCACCTAAGTGCTGAACCATCCAAAAAGGTAGGAAAAAATTCAGTCCATTGTTCCCTTCTTATAAGGCCATTACAAATACAAGATCGTTTAAACTCTTGAATGAAAGAAGAAGCATCTTCATTAGATTGAGCTGAAAAAACAGGAATCTTTCCCATTTTCAAAAGTAACCCACCATGAAATACCAACCCACAAGTATAATCAACAAGACTTAATGTGCACAAATAATTGGAATCACTATACTAGAAAGTGACTTTACACCTTTCTATAGTAAAATTAGAAATGACCACGGTAAACTATGGTAAAACTTGACTTACTGCGGTAAAAACTGACTTTACCTGTGGTAAACACTATTCACGGTAAAAAGTGAAGTTACTGCGATAAATACTATTCACGGTAAAAAGTGACTTTACTGCGGTAAATACTATTCTCAGCAAAAATGACTTTACCAATGGTAACTACTATTCATGGCAAAAATGACTTTACCATGGTAACTACTATGCATAGTAAAAACAAGGTTACCCTCCAATTGATTTTTGACTAAGTGGGAATATCTCTCCAGAAAAATCAACCAACGAGGAATGGTCCCAGCAACGGAACCAAAATTTCATCACCAATCCGGCACTATGATAATTCTTCACCGGGAACTCCTCGTGCTATGATTATTTACTAATGCACAGCCTCTAGTTTGGTGGATGTAATCTGGAAACAAAAAAACAACATAACACAAGAATACCATCGACTATGATAAGACGGAATGATGAAAAATCTGAAATATCAAAGTAAATTATAATATTAACATGAAATTGTTACAATCTCACCCATGAGGTACTTCAAGTGTTATTGACTTCACTTGCCTTTCACCAAGACTATGGGAGAAACTTTACAATTACACCTCTTAATGGCTTCTTCAACACACCTTTAAACTGATGGCTTCCTTCGCACACTTCCTACAATATTTCTCACTACTTCCTTCTATGCTAAATGAGGGGGGTGGCCTCTCTATCCATCTTATCTCTAAGATAGGATAAGAAATCCACTCTAACGAATCATATTCCATACCTTAACTCTTATCTGTACATGTAAGCTTATCTTTTAAGATAAGATAAACCTTATCATTTTACATGGGTTCCACATTTTTTAGACTTTTTACAAATAAAATACACAAAATATTTATGACCCTCACTCCTTGTCCTTATTACCAATATAATATTTCTAATTCCTAATCATATAGACCCTACTTCTCTAATTACCCAAACTTTGACATTTTAAACATTACCGAGACCACTTCCGACAAATATTTACTTTTTACAACATTCCTATTGTACTTTGACTGTTACTATACTCCACATTATTGGCGGCACCGTATTGACGGCACCGTTATCTTCTATCAGGACACTACTACTAATTATACTTAACAACATCCTATTCCTAATACAAACATTAATGAAATAGAAATTATGCAGAGAAATTTTAGTGTCGACAGTTCATTTTCTTCCATTTAGCTATTAACATTTGCTTTTGTATTTTATAGCACAAATATGGAGTAAAAGGGAAGAACCATTGGTCTTGAAGCCATTAATGGGGAGATATCTTTCTCTTAAACACAAACTAAATGCTTAGATCCTCTTAGGTTCATTATTTCAAGCTTTCAAAGAATAGAGGTTAGTTTCATTTGCTTAGTTTGCTTGTTTACTTCAAATTAATGTATGCAAAGAAGAAACCCTTGCTCATTTCTTATCAGATGGTCCATTGATTATCTTGTTCAAATCCTTTGGGGTTTCTTTAGAGATTCTTACCCCAATTCCATGGCTTTTGCAACTTTTCATTAAACACAATTCTCATCATAAACCCTTAAGAACAGGGTTATACATGACTGTGACAAAACATCCTAATTCATTCTCTTCCAAAAACTTTGTAATCCTCCTTGATGGCTTCAAAAGCTTTAATCTTTGTTTAAATGCTAACAAGTCTTCTTGAACATCCCCATTCTCAATGAGTATTCAACACTACTTCACATTTAATACACCATACACCTTGCTCCAACCCTGAGACATGGTATCTAAATTGTGACAATGATTTCTTGATTGTTTGTTTTTCTTTTACCTAATGTCTCTGATGACCTTCTTGGTGTTTTTCACAGTATTTGTAGGTTCCTCAACATTCCTTCACCTTATATTTTCTAAGACAAGTATATTTTTCTAACTCAGAATGTTTTAAAAGGCTCTCAACCCAAAGTGTAGTTTTGTTACAAAGTCTTATTAACTTATCAACTTATTTGCAGGGTCATCATCTCATTATTAGAATTGTACTCAATTATTCATAGTTTCAATGGAACCCTGCAATTATCATTCATCTATAAAGTCCAATTCTTATTTCTTATTCTTATTCAGTAAATCAAACATGATCTTAACTTAATCAAGCATACAGTCAGATAGCCATTACAATACTTGTCTGCTTAGCAATCCTCACCCCCACATCTTTCTTCATACTTTCAAATGTCCTCTTACTTACTGTACCATTCCTCTGACCCTATAACACATTCATTCACAATTATATGTATATATTAATTAGAGTAGTACCTAGTTCACCAACATATAATACATTAAGTACAATATACACTTAAATACAAATTACACCAAAGAAGCTTCATAATTGATTACTAAATGCTCTTCCACAAGCTTTCTTGAGCCACGAAGGATCTGACACAGTTAATGTGCTCTCTTCAAAAACCTTTACAAACTTGCAAAAAACTCCCTTCCTAGTTATAATGCACAAGCTTTTCATATGGTTTTTAGAGGTAGTAAGGTTTTTCACACTTAACCATACCATGAGTCAACTAACTATAGGGATTTTATACTAAGGTAGGAGTTAAGAGAGTGTGAACCCCTTTTTACATGGATTTAAAGTATAATTTAACACTTGAATGTTTATCCTACTAACCTTCTAGGCCTACTAACCCTTAACATAACTTAAGACTAACACTTAGACCTAGTCTACATTATAACTTACATTTCAATATTCAAATGTGGATTTTGGAGGGAAACCTCCAAAATGCCACTTATTACAATATTAAGGGTCCATATGGACCAAAAACACCTAAACACCCTAGCAAGACTAATCATGCCAAAATTTTCTTTATGTACATGATGCTCCTGCATCATATTAGTAGATGTGATGAGAGGGTTGTCTGACAAAGTCAGTCCCGAGAAGCAAAAACTTCCTAGGATGGATGTCAACCCTATTTTTGATAAAAGATAGCTAAAATATGATATTGATAAAATTTTATGTAGCTAAAATCTGGATAATATGCAATAAGTATGAGACAAATAGAATATTGAAATATATAAAGGTAAGAAAAAGTATAGATCTGATCTAAATAGGTGCTAGATAAATCAAACCTGTACGGGTCGATGGCAACCCGAGGCTATAGAGGGCCAGTCGACGACAACCGAAGTAGATGGATTGAAACAACAATGTAAAATGCAGATTTGAAAGTACTGATGACAGATCTAGAGCTGGTGCAGCACTAGAATGATGAACATGAACCTGAAGAAAGCCATGGAATAGGGAGAAATAGAAAGGAAATCATGCACTTACTATTACATTTATACCGCCACGTATGTTGTTTATATATGGATAATTGCATAAGAAAAGTATTCACTAATGACCATCCCCTAGTCCTATCATTAGTTAGTTGGTCGTTGTTGTCATTTATCTTACATAGTCATCATTTTTTACATAGTTCTGGTTCATCTCTCAGGGAGTCTCAGATGTCATTATTTGGTCATTTTTCGTGTCTATTCTTTGACTAGGGCACCTAGGGTAGGACTGGGGAACCCATGGGTGCCCCGGTCCTTAATTTTATGTGCCCTGGTCCTGGTAGCACTTGAGTTTAATTTAGATTTTTGAGGTCAGTATTTATAATTTTCCCTCTTATTCCCCTAGGTACTAGTCAGCATGTTGGGTCATTAGTGTCAAAATTTGAGCAAGAGATCCCTATATAAACATAACATACTTACTATCTTATGGGAAAACTATCTACTATTAAGGGCTAGCTATCTATTAAGGAAAGGGAATGCATATTGGCATCTATTGCATCACACACACTACATAGGAAAGGGAAGTTTATTCTATTCCATCCAACCATTTTGCATTTACATCTAGCTATTGTCCTGTTATCTCTGCGTCATTGATGCTAAGGCACCCTAGGCACACAATTGCACACACAAATCACATAGAACTACATTGGGTATGAGATGTAGTGCAACACTTAGTTGTAAGTCCACCTTTGTGGCCACTAAGGATAGTCTGACCCCTTCATATGCATCTTTCTTTTCTAGGGGTTTGATGCTTTGTATGGGGTTTTGAAGGTGAATCTTCATTGCAGGTTTACGACGTCATCAACAAAGTTACTGTGGAATCACTCATGACAAAGATCGAGACATTGCAATATCTAGTGACACTTCTAGATTTAGGTCCTGAGTTTTTCTACAGACTAGAGCACCCATACTACAGACTAGGGCACCCACAGATACCCTGATCCTCTTCCAGGTGCACTCCAGTCTGGTCAAATATTCATCTACTACAATTTCCTAGGTTGTTCCATCATACTCTGCTTTGTCCACACATCATCTTGTTTAGTCCCAAATCACAGCAAGGTAAGTCATTTTCAGGTTAGTACCTTATCCCCTCCTATTTCAATTATTTCATTTCATTTAAATATCAAATAAAATTAGTTAGCATTCATATTTTAGTTTATATCAGTTATTATCATTGTTGTTCTTAGTTAGATTAACTTAGAATAGATATTAAATTTCATATTTTAGTTAATCATTTTGGTGAACCCGTACTTTAGAATATTTTTCCCTAGGATCCATTTAAACCCTAATGGCTAAGGATAGTTCATCTTCTTCACCCATCATGTCTCATTTTAGTGTTAACCCTATCTATGATGAGGTTGTCATTGCTGAGCTCATGACTCTCTATGGTAATCCTACTCCTTATGCCAACTCATATCAAACAACAACTTCTAGATGGTCAACAATATGTGCCTACTCATTTTGAAGATTCTCCCATTGGCATTAGTATTGTTGAGGATCCTTATAGCCTTCACTCATTGTACACCATGTTATACGACTACTAGTGATCCTCCTTCTGATCTTTCTAAGGAAATTTTAGATGATTCTCTTATTGATTATATGCTTGGTATTGATCATCATTCACATGTGCATAATGATTCTTCTTCTATTTAGCATACTCTATAGTTTCATCTCATGATTCTCCTACTTTTAATATTGCTTCTCATGATACATCTCATACTAGTTTGCATACTCTTTTATATTATGTTGATGATCCTATTGATAGTATCCTTAGTGACATTCTCATTTTTGAGTCTTTATCTGATGATGAGGTGATTAATAGCCATGGTTCTCCTTCTTTTCATACTACCAAGTGTGAATCTCCTATTCCATCATTACCTTCTCCTGAGATTACATCTAGCACTATGCATGAGTCACCTCCATCTATCACTTCTTCTTCTCCTACCATTTCATCTCCTCTTATTACATCATCTACACCATTAGTTCATCTTCTCATATAGATGTATCTCCATCGGTCACCTCACCTATTAGGGATGTTTCTGATGCTAGTCCTACCACTTCTATGGATATTCCATCTACATCATCTACTATAGCTTCTTCAACACCTACTACTAGTGTTCCTTTAGCATCAGAATCTCCTTTATCATCTCTAGATATTCCTATGATCACTCACAATGGAAAATTACAACCTCTTAATACATTATTTCCATCTTCCACTATTCCTTCATAGGATATCATCTCTCTCATGCATGTCGTAGGTCAATTACAATCTCAGGTTCAGTCTCTTACTCTAGAAAGTAGGGCTTACTATGCTTCTATTGATAAAAACTCATTACATGGTAACCCTATTCCCAAAAAGATTCATAATTCTACATTCCCTAAGGACTTTATCATGCCTACATTCACTTTTTGATGGTACTAGTGATCCTCATGCTCATCTTCTACATTACCACATGGCTATGACCTCTTATTCTAATGATAGATTATTACTTAAGGCCTTTGACATAGTCTTACCGATGAGGCATTGCAATGGTACACTCATCTTCCCTTTGGGTCCATTAGTACTTACTATGACATGGAGGATGCTTTCCTCCATCGTTTCATCCTCAACAATGGCCCTAAGGTTACTTATGACCACATACCTACTTTACATCAAGGCTCATCGAATCTATTAAGGATTATATCTTACGATTTAATGCTTGTATGCATCAACTAGTATTCCAACCTATAGACCTTGAGAAGCAATTCATTTTATTGTCATGGTTTGATTCCTATGCTCAAACAAAGATTACAATATGATACATGTGAGTCATTCATTCTTCTATGCTACAAAGTCCTATTGACCTAGAGCAAGATCTTCTTTCAGCAAATGTCATTGACCCTCCACATACATCTACTTCTATTATATCATCTAGTCCTCCTCCATTGAAATTGGTTGAGTGTCCTACACAGTCTCCACCTTTCCTCACAAGCAAAGAAAACAAGCTCAACCTACTCCACCACCACAACATACTTCTTCTCCTCCTCCGTGATAGATACTTCTCCTTCCACTCCATCTTGGTCACGTGAGCCATTACATTTCTCTCATCACACTCGACCACATGATGTGTTGTGTGTTTTACTTGATGAGCATCTCATTTTCTTACCCTCTAACCAACATCATCCACAACATTGATTACAACATCAGTGTGATCAACCTTATTGTAATTATCATCACATAAATGGCCATATGGGATAATGATTGTCTTTCCCTTCATGATAGATTGCAACAATTAGAGGATAAGGGCATCATATCCTTTGGCTCTCACTCATGTGAGTGATCCATCTCTCCTCTACCTCAGTTAGATTTTCTACTCTACAGTTGAGTCATCTCCTCCATCTGGTGCTCAGGTTATAGTTCATCCACCACCATCATATGTCACTCATGTGCGCTCTCCACCACATCCATCCATTGTTGTACCATCACATCCATCACATTCACTTCATCCATCTCATGCATCACATCATGCTATTTTCACATTGGCTTCCACAACCCTCTGCATTCATCCATCCCACTGCATCTCCATATGACATTCAGTTTGGCACATATTCTCATACTGCTTCCATCCCACATGCTTCCACCACTTCACACCTGCCTTGGTCTTTGGTAGGTGATTATTATCACCTTACCCCTCGATGATGCACTTGTGTTCTTATGGTTCTTACATGACTGTTGAGGGTTTTTCTATAAGAACCTTTCATCACGTGCTTTTTCGATTCATCTAGCACACTCAATCATTTCCCGATGATGCACTCTTGCTTTTCCACGGTTCATTCTTGACTGCTGAGGGGTCTTAATTAAATGAACCTAATCATCCATACACTAGGGGGCATCGCTAATTTCCCCCCTTCCCATTTATCACACTAACATATTATGATTACATTACATTATCACAACACACATTCATCACAACACGTTAGTTCGATAATCATACATCATCTCTTTTTACATTCATTCTAATATCATCATCACACTAATTACATTTATAAATTCCATTTAATAAACATTTCACTTATCTCATCACTCACATTACATATGTTATCTATTGCACATTCTATTTTTCATCATTATGAATATTACATCAATAAACACTAACAATATACAAAAACATCACATACATTCCAACACTAATCACCAAATCATACATCATCAATCACATTGTGACATCAATACACAACAAATAAGCTCATCATATATAAATCACATGTGTCCATACATATATATCGAATACAATCATCATTACAAAAATTTCATCATTGGGGGGAAACTCCCCTACATCATATAAATAATACAAATCAAATCTCATCATCACTATCACTCTCGGGTACTGCGAGATCCCTAGAACTAGATGCCTCACCACTAACTCTATGTGCACCACTTATTCATGGCCTCGATACCTCTCCACTTGCCTACAATAAGGTAATTCTCCATAGACTACTTTGAAAATTGATGCTACAAATCCACGTATCGTGTGAATACATCCTGCATGCTAAGGGACCACCACCCAATGCCTCTCTAGCTCATCGAGTCTCCTCACATGCCTCATCCCTCTCACTAGTAATATAATGCATGTCATTATTGCTATGGCCACTTGCTCAAATAAATGGGCATGCTCACCCGCAATATCATCCACACGCTCAAGTATACCTCCACCAAGTACATCAGTTGACACATTTCACGTCAATGTGTGGATGGATGTGTCTACTATCAGGGACCAATACACATCACCTATAAAAAAATAACACAATGCATTAGATAACCATCGCTATAACATATAGCCAACAACAAATACACAACATAGCTATATATAAATACTCACACTCTACTATAACCACTTGCCACATTGTCGGGGGCATGTGCTTCCCCCTCTCCTCCTCCTCCATGCAGGTAACCCCATTGTACCTACAAATAATGGGAACAAAAATACCCACTCGATGTGTCCACCCACCATGCACAATACTCCTCTATACAACCCACATCATCTGAGTCTATCAGCTCTATCACAACGTCTACCTCATCTGGCCCAGGAGGTACTAGCTTGCTCTCTTGTGGGCCCTGGTCTAGCTCCAGCCCTCCTAGGTGCTCTGATAGCTCTCAACCATATATATGGCTCTGGGGGCACATCCTGAGCCATGCCAAACTGTCGTGATACTCTCTCCACCTGAAATAGCTCCGCGTACACTTGGAAATTGATCCTCCAACCACATAGTCCTATGAATACATTGCAACTTTACAACATCCTTTGGCCATCCCTCCATAGTCACGGTATGGCCTCCATACAACTGCCTCGGGCCCCATCCTATCTATCAGTGCCCTGTAGGTATTTGTGTCCATCTTATGCCCATGAATATTAATCCACCTCCTCACATATATCTCTGGCCTAGCCCACTCTCCTCATGGACCTCCAACTAGTCTCAACACTGCTATGTGCTCATACGCCCACACATGCAATAGCATAGTAGCTCCTATCCCACCACCATGCTCATCATGAGTAAATAGTATAGATCTCTATATAGGTGGGCCAACACACACCATGCCCACATGTATCTAGTACCCTCATCCTCTATATGCCGACATATATCATGCATCTTATACAAGATGCCTACACCTCCTCCCTCCACTACTATAGATGAAGCAATCACAATTGCTATGAACTTCCAAAATGCGGAACCCCAGACCGGAAGATAACATCCAAATTGATATGGGCCTTGAGAAGGTACTCGAGTCCCCACAAAATACCATCTAGTAGCTCACATCTTCCTCTCCATATCCTCTAATGACATAACTTGTACTCTCTCTCCAACAACTAAATCACAATATGTGATACACATCCTCCAAAGTAACTAGTCATCTCCCCCATAGGAAACCAAAATGTACACGTATTCGCACACCATATCTCACATAGTGTAGTCAACATAGGCATATTGTGGGGCACATCCCCCATCTATGTTATGTGCCATAGGCCGACATGGTCCATAACATCCCAATCATCATCTGACAGGCCCAATCCAAGAAAAGTACTCATATGTGACACCCATTGGAACTCCCTCAGTGAATATCCCTCTACACAACACAAAATGACAAAAAACACAACGTTAGAACACTATACAAACTAAACACACTCACTTATCACATTACTATACACTAAAAATCACATTTTCACCATTATACACCAAATACACACATTCTGGACCAGGGTGCCCAGATGCAGGACTGGGGCACCTAGGAGCAGGACACTAGTGCCCAATCTAGGTGCTCCTTGTCCTAGGGGTCACTAGCGCCCTCATCGCTATTGTCCAGGTCTAAAACACTGAGAAAATTAAAAATCTCAAATTTGTAAAAGATTCAATAAAAATGACTACTACACCATACATTTTTTGAAAAACACACACTTACCAACTTCTGCGTCATACGTGATGCTACGACAGTCACCACCCTCTCAAACTAGTTAGGACGTGTTGCTCTCACTTGCAGACATTTTCACTCACTTCATGCTCAATCTCACAATCACATAAAGACAAATGAAGTGACTAAACACTTTTTCACTTCACTACTTATAGTTACTTTTCATCACCCACTTTACTATAGTCATTATTTCACTTATTCTCACAACTAATACACACCACATTGTTTTTGTCATATCTTGAGCGTTTCTACTTTGATTTACACCCGTTTGTGGCATTATTTTTAGAATTCCTACCATACCACCATACATATACACATTACACATTCATTATCTCTCCTTGATATTGTCCTTCCAATCAATACACAAACATTTTGATAATTTTATCACACTTCTATCTATTTCATGCTTACTTTCGGCTTAACGTTCGTTCTTATCATCACTTCCCCTTTCGCTCGAAAGGGGGGCATATCATTGGGGTCATCCTATAATTCCCCTTATATCACCATGTGATTAATGAACACTACCAATTCATCATTTTCAAACATTTACTAATTTACTCCGTGACATATTTCACCATTAATTCCCCCTAATGACCTAATATGGGGGCAACAAACATACAATTTTTCTATGCAACATTTCATCACTTCCCCTAATGACCTAACCTGGGGGAAACAAGCAGTTAAAATATTTCCATGTGCTTATTCACCAATTTCTATCGATTTCCCCTAATGACCTAACCTGGGGCAACTAGTCGTAAAATCTCTCTATGAGTAACCAATCAAAACAATCAATCAATCAATCCATTAACGCGTTCAAATTTCTAACAATTGAAATCATATCATTCAATTAATACAAAATCAACACAATTGGCCTCCCAGATGACCTAACTTGGGAGTTATTACATCCTAACTTGCTTTCCTAGATGACCTAACTTGGGAAGTTATTCTATCTATTTGGCGTTTGCTTCCAGATGACCTAACTTGGAAGCCATCATACATTTCACATTTGCTTCTAGATGACCTAACTTGGAAGCCATCACATTGCGGCGACACCCATGGAGTGGGGGAAAGAGTGCCTTTCCTATACCACTCCTATATGGGTCAACTATTTGATCAAAATTATTTGGATCCAAAAACCACAAATATTTGATCTGAGTCCATCTACAGTGGCTAGATCTTGAGGATGTAGTTAGAGATTGGAGAATAACACACTTTTCTCCCTACACTCTTCCTCTTGTGGCAGGACACCTAAATCCTCCAGTTTATTTTTTGTATACATGTAATTGGGTTGGGAACTGATTACTCCCTTCCCCATCTTATCATCATCACATGCATTAGAAATCATCAATCATTCAACATTACAATCATCACTCTCATTTAGTATACTTCATCACGATATTACATTTTTCGACTATGTTGCATGGATCAACCCATTGATCCATGGTTCAACACACTATATGGTTCTTTTGGAATGCTTTTACTACCACATACGTGTTTCTACTACAACATGGGCTTCTTTACATCTCTCAGGTACACATCTCTATCTACTTTATGTTACCGAGCTTTCCGCTCACCAACATAAAGTGGGGGAAAATGTAGTCACAAAATCACACACTTACTATTACATTTATACCACCAAGTATGTTGTTTTATATATGGATCTTGTAAGAAAAGTATTCACTAATGACCCATCCCCTAGTCCTGTCATCAGTTATTTGGTCATCGTCGTCATTTTCTTGCACAGTCGTCAGTTATTTACACAGTTCTGGTCATCTCTTAGGGAGTCTCAGGTGTCATTATTTGGTCAATTTTCATCTCTAGTATTTGACTAGGGCACCTAGGGTAGGATTAGGGTGCCCATGGGTGCCCCAATCCTTAATTTAGGCACCCTAGTCCCCGTAGCACTTGGGTCTAATTTAGAAGTTTTGAGGTCGGTCTTTATAATTTTCCCTCTATTCCCCTAGGTACTAGTCAGCATGTCGGGTCATTAGTGTCAAAATTTGAGCAAGAGATCCCTATATAAACATAACATACTTACTATCTTATGGGTAAACTATCTACTATTAAGGGCTAGCTATCTACTAAGGCAAGGGACTACATTTGGGCATCATTACATCACACACACTACATAGGAAAGGGAAGTCTATTTTATTCCATCCACCATTTTGCATTACATCTAGCTATTGCCTACTATCTTTATGTCATTGACGCTAGGGACCCTAGGCACAAAATTGCACACACAAATCACATATAACTACATTGGGTCTGAGATGTAGTGTAACACTTAGTTATAAGTCCACCTTTGTGGCCTTTAAGGACAGTCCAACCCCTTCATATGCATCTTTATTTTTTAGGGGTTTGATGCTTTTTATGGGGTTTTACAGGTGAATCTTCATTGCAGGTTTATGGTGTTATCAAAAAAGTTACTGCAACAATCACGTGACAAAGATTGAGACATTGCAAAGATCTAGGGACACTTCCAAATTCAGGTCTTGAGCTTGTTCTGCAGACCAGAGTGCCCATACTGTAGACTAGGGCGCCCAAAGACGCCTTGATCCTCTTCCAGGTGCCCCAGTCTGGTCAAATATTCATCTGCAATTTCCTGGGTTGTACCATCATACTCTGCTTCGTCTACACATCATCTTGTTTAGTCCCAAACCACAAAGAGGTAAGTCATTTTAAGGTTAGTACCTTATTCCCTCCTATTTCAATTATTTATTTCATTTAAATATCAAATAAAATTAGTTAGCATTCATATTTCAGTTTATGCCAGTTATTTCATTGTTGTTCCTACTTTAGATTAACTTAGAACTAGGTGAATATAGCAATATAAAATTGATGGTTGATGATCTGAATGAAAAAGAGACTGATGCAAAGGAGGTTGGGTTGACATCGACTAAACTGGGTTTTCAGTGACCTGGGTAGATCTTGGCTTAGACGAAAAGAGATGGGTAGAAACGAAGACATGTAGGAAAAAACATATGACAAAGAAGGCCGAGACCGGGTCGTTAATGACAGCTGGACCTGCACAAGATGTTTGTGACTAGTATGGATGATAAAATAATAGTAATGAAGTAATTCATGCAAAGATGAAGGAAATCTCCCTAAAACTCCAAAATGGAAACACAAGATCTCCAATTGGACTCTAAGATGGTTGTGACATCTACAAAGGCATTCAAGGGTGAAGGAAAAATTAAAAGAAAGTGAGTCTCCAAAATTGCATCCTTGAACAAGGAGGGGTAAATGTAGACATAAAATCGCACACTTTGAGTCATTATTTAGTCCCAGTCTCATACTACTATTCATATGGTTCTTAAGTGAAAAAAGTAATAATTAACCCATGTCTTTGGCTATTTTATTTTTCTTTTTGTCGTTTTTTTCGATCTTGCACCCGCACTTGCCCAATCTGTATTTTCATTCTGTATTTTTCTTATTTCTGACTGGGGTGCCCCAGGTGCCCTGGTCCCCTATAAGCGCCTTGATCCTCTTTGTAATTTAATCTCACCTTTTGGGCACTTTTTAGTCGTTTGAGCTTTCTATCTTTTTAGTGGTTGGCCTTTTTGAGGTTAATTAAAAAATTAGAACAAGAGAACCATATAAATATAAAGTTATGTGACCATAATGAGGGACCAAACACTAAGCACTTACTATCACCACCTAAGGTTGCATCCATTAAAGGTATCTATAGTTACATTTGCATCCATCCAGCTCCACCACAAGGCACACAAGGCTGGTTAATCTACATCACACTTCATAGGAGGGTAGTCTATTGTATCCATGCACACATTTACTACATTCGACATCTAGTTATTTTCTCGCTACTTCACAAAGTGCAACTGACATAAGAGCAACCTAGGGCAAAATTACACACACACACCTAGAATTTCATTGGGTCTGAGATGTAGTGCAATGCTCAGTGATAAGTCCATCCATTTGGTGACCAAGGACAATCTGACCCCTTCATATGCATCTTTCTTTTTTAGGGTTTTGATGCTTTTTCCAGGGTTTTACAAGTGATTCTTCATTACAGGTTTACCAGTGCTTCGGCGATCACACAATGACATTCATGTGAGAGGAAGCGAACATGGGAGAACATCCAGTGACATTCCAAAGGAGTTTTTTTGGTCATTTCCGTAGACCAAGGCACCCATATATTAGACCATGGTGCCCATGGGCACCCCTCCTATGCGAAGGTTTCCTCTTGTTCACTTGGTCCTCACTGCGACACAGTCCCACAACATTTGTGAACCAGCTAAGGCCTTCTTAACCCTCTTTACACATTAGGGTTTCACATTCCATTGCTTAGTTTTCTTGGGTGTATTTCCATATTTTTATTACTTCATTTATTTAGTTATTTTACTGCTCCTATAACATTATATTACACTAGAATATTTAAATTTTAGTTAATCAATAAATGGGGTTTTTAAGGGTCGACGACAACCTGGATAAGTCATCGATGACTATAAAAAGACTTCCATCTGGGGGGTGGAATGATGTCCAACTCGAGGCAAAGAGGCCCAAATGAATTTGGATTAAGGTTTCGGGTGATAAGGATAGACTAGAGCTGCATAGAGAAGATAAATAGGTATGTGGATGGTTGAGATGAGTAAATAAAGGCCATAGATGGGTAAAATCATTAAATGGATGCCTAAGGATAAAAAGTTAGGGATGAGAGATAAATTAAGTGAGGATTAGGATTAAATAATGATGAGTAAGGATAATTAAGAAAATGATATAGGGAGAATAAAATAATGAGCTAAGGAAAATTAACATAAATGGGACGGAATAAAATGATTAAAGGTGGGAAATAGGTGATTAATAAAATAAATTAAATTTAGGAGGGAATATGAAATTCAAATTGATGGCCATGAAAAAAAGGGAGTCAATGCGGGGTGGAGGGCGGTGATACCAAATTTTGGTGTCTGCAGGGATAAAACCAAACACAGATTTATTTTTATTTTACCCTATATTTATTGGTTGTAGCATTTCCTCTATGAGATTTTTACAATTTAAAAGGCGAGATTTTTTTGGTATTATTTTTTGTGAAAAGGGGGCATAATTACTATTTGGGGAGCGTAATGTTTAAATTAAAAAGTTTTATGTGGGTGTTTTCTTGATTGTTTTTAAGCCCGTAATCCTTGTCAAATTGTGTTTGGTGTTACACCGCCTGAAAATTTTATTGTCTTATTAAATCCACCTCATACAAAAAAAATGGAAAACAACAAGGTAATAATATTGCTTTCTATATTATTGGAATGTGTCCAAAAAGTATGATTGCAACAACCTTGTCATATGATTCTCTATCAGTCATTTTGTTGAACACTTGGTGTGTATCCTGTAATTCTGTATGAGGCGTTTTGCCAAATGCTTGAAGCAAATCCTGTAATTATCTTTGATGCACTCTACCAAACATTTCCCACGCATCCTCCAAATTTCAACTGTTACATGTAACACATTGTTTGATCTTTCAACAACCATTACTCATTTGTCTATTATCCTATGTGTTTTGTAATGCCTAAAAAAAAGTCTAAACCAAGCAAATCAAACATTTTGTAAAGATTGAAACTTTAATGTATTAATTGATATGATGGTAAATTTGTGTATGTCTATTGCTAGAATTTTTTTGCATAATCTACTGAAAAATATTAGAGACCAGTTACTTTATATATCCATGGAAATAGAAATATGATAAATCCCTTGCATTTACTAAGGCTTAGCTCCTGGGTTCAAAATTCCTATATACAACTAATGTATAATCAAAACCGAATTGTTATCTATAAAACATTATCATGAGATATCAATAAGCATGCATCATGTAACTCTCTTTGAGACATTTTGTCAAACACATGGTGTGCATCTTGCAATTTTTTACATTTTGCATACACATCAATGAGATCACTAAGCACAATACCATATCTCTCGAACCCTTTTGTAATTATAAAACCACAGACTCTTCTAACATGTTGCAAAGTCACAAGTCTTATGTTATATAGTAGAGGATACCTGAGAAGAATAACCTTGTATGGTAAATTAAATAAATAAGTTTTTTGGTTTATCATGTGTGTGTATTTGATGTACCTCACATCCACACAACCCTTTACCCTGAATCTAAAAATGATATCCCAATACCCATCTCCATTTCCATTTTTGTACACATAGCCATGCCTCCTCATGACTATGGTTATGATTTTTATATGGCAAGAGAATATCTAGCCAAATATAATTTGGTAAAAAAAATATTCTTCAAATGAAAAGTGGTATTGACTAGACAAATATTGATGATAGCTGGAATTTAGATTCTTGAGTGCATAAATTTATGCCAAGGCCCAAAATCATTATGACAAGTAATCCAAATTATTTGGAAGGACTACAATTTCAGAGTTCAAGGTGGAAAGTATAATTTCTTATTACACTATTTCACCCAATCTAATAGAGAATGACCATTGAATATAATAGTGTTCCTTTGTTGGTCCCCCCTGTAATGCATGTCTGATTTGCTTAAGAATCTGTATGAAACTATCCTTTTTTTGGTCCTTATTTCACAAAAATATGTTTATTGGAAAGCTTTTTTAGAGTGGAGTGCCATGTGATTCTTTTATTTTATTTTCTTTATGCTTTAAATGATACACGTTTATATGGTTTAGTCTGTCACAACAATTTTGTATAAGAACAATTTAATAGTAATTCTAAAATAGAGTTGTAAAGGAAGTTTTCTTGAATTTTTGTTCAAGTTTTATATCCTTTTTTGAAAGCCTATTTGATATTTTGGGTAAAACAATTGTCTTGTCCACATATCATAGTAAAATTGTCTTGTCCATATACCATAATGAAATTGATATACAATTTTTTGGTGTATTTTCTCAAGTAACTGTTAATATACCATATGCCAGTAGTGGTTTTGAGGATTTTCTTGTCTATAAAATCTATTTTAAAGCGAGCATTTAGTTGGTCACCTATATATTAGATTAAACACAATCAGTTGCATATTGAATTTGAAATTCAATTGTATACATGAATGCTTTCCTTTTCTAGATGTTGTATTGTTTAAACCATCCACATTGTGATTGTTTTATTGCATGTTTTCTATCTTTATATCTTTGGTTTTTTTTATTCTGTAATGTATCATTGTACAAGGGGATACATTGTTCAGATTAGAATTGCTTGCAAAATATGGCAATCATAGTTTTTATCTGGAACGAATTATCTCAGTTTGACTGTTGTTATTCTTATAGATAAAATGCCTTGTTGAAGGTGTGTCATTTCAGTCATATTTTATTGGTTTTATTGGCAAGCTGATTGGGTCCATCTCATACAAACAAAAATGGGAAAAAAAATAGGTAATAATATTGTTTTCTATATTCTTGGAATGGGTCCAATGAGTATGATTGTAAAAAACCTGTCATATGATTCTCTTTCAGTCATTTTTTTGAACACTTGGTGTGCATCTTGTTGAAACCTTTACCAAAGAATTTATTTCAAATGTCAAATGAATTATTAGTAAATAATAAAAAATTATTAATTTTGGGAGCGATTACTTAAATATAGAGTGAATGGGAGAGAATTTGATTTCCAAAAATGATGGAACAATGCACTGCAGAGCACTAAAAACACTGCAGCTTTTGTAGATCATGCAAAAAAATTTGTGATTAATTAATATTTGCATGGACAATTTGCTTTTTGAAATTAGTGTGGTTAATTTTGGGTCAATTTGATTTTTTGGTAAAAGAGCTTACAATCTAAAAACCACATTTCATGGTATTCATCGACCAAACTTCAAAATAGAAAATAATCTTTGGATGGAGAAAATAAAAACCAACATCTATGTAGTATGATAGTAAGAAAAAAAGGGACCTTACCTAGAAGGCAAACACAATAGCCTCTGCAAAATTCTTTCAGTATCAAGTAGTAATACTTGATAAATATTGGAGGTTAATATTTGATAATTGCGATTAATTTGTTTAAATCATTTTTGAATTAATTAGTAGAAATATAGTTCATTGTTTTGTCATGTCATCCATTAATGTTATGCATTTGAATTATGATATTAATTTTTATAGACATCATGTATGGGATTTCATATGCATGTTTACAAAAAACTACACTTCGTGGTGGTTAGAAATATATTGTACTTTTGTCTAACTTGGTTTTATAGGCTACATGTGCCTTGTTTGGTACTCTAGACACAAAATCATGCACTTTAGACATTATTTAATCCTGGTCTCATATTACTATTTAGAAGGTTCTCGAGTGAAGAAAGTACTATTAACCCTTGTCTTTTGGCCATCTTTTATTTTATTTCAGCATTCCCAATCTTTTACACCTACATGCCTAGTCTATTTCGGTCATTTACCATTATTTTAGCCTCAACTGGGGTGCTCGTGGGTGCCCTGGTCCCATAAGGGGCACCCCGGTCCTTTTCACATTTTCCCGCCACTTTTTGGGCTCTTTCTAGCCATTTAAGGTCTTTATCTTTTTGGTGCTCGACCATTTTGGGGTTAATTACGAAATTAGACCAAGAGAACCCTATAAATATAAAGTTATGAGACCATAATGAGGCACCTAACACTAGTCACTACTATCATCCACCTAGGGTTGCATCCATCTATTGCATTGGAGATCACTTGTATCCACATAGCTCCATCACAAGGCACAAGGCTAGGTCATCTCCATCACACACATCATAAGGGGGGGATTCTATTTTATTCCATGCAAAAATTCTATTACATTTTCTACATCTATTTATTGCTCGCTACTTCACAAAGTATGACTGGCACAAGAGCACCTAGGGCACATTATGCACACACTCACCCGAACTACATTTGGGTCCGAAATGTAGTACAACACTCAGTTAGTTAGCCCACTGTTGTGCCATCCGAGGTCAGTCCAACCCATTCATTTGCATTCTTATTTTTTTAAGGTTTTGATACTCCTTGGTATTTTGCAGGTCTTTTCATCATCTTGGAATATCAATAACATCCATAGCAGTCCAACAAAGTTCATGCGACAAAAAATAATAGTTTCAAACCACTAGCTGAACCTATGAAGATCAGTTCTAGATATTTTACACAGACCAGGGTGCCTAGTTTGCAAACTGGAGCACCCATGGTCATCCTACCCTAGTCCCCTTCAAGGTGCTCCAGTCCAGTCAGTTACTCCTAAACCATCCTCTGTGGAGCTCCTGCATAGTCGTTCCTGCTTCTATATTTTCCAGTAACCTCTGCGACACAGTCCTGCGAGCATCTTCTATTTAGCTGAGTTCTTTCCTCTTCTCTTTTGCACATTAGGGTTAGCATTTCATTTTACATAGTTACTTTACCATCTTTACATTTATTTACAACATCCATTTACGTTATTTACAATTGATTATAACCTAGATGAACTACAATAATCCCCATTTGCACATTTTAGTTAATCATTTTGGTGAACTTGACATCTTTCACGCTTAGGATCCTCATTTTTTCCTCTATCATGGGTCAAGTTTCTTTATTTAATTTTCTTAGGAGATACCCTAATTGCCAGGCTATTTTGCAAAAATCCTTAGACGTCAAGTATTTTGATGACAATACAATGCCACATGAACTAAGTCCTATGCTCAATTGTTTATTTACCAACCCTAGTGATCCTCCGTATAATCAACCTCTATTAGAGTCAATTCAAGATTTACATTATTTTTTCCAAGACAAGTTTAAGGCCATGGAATCCATAATTATATCTCTCAAATCTAAAATTCAACAGCTTAAGGATGTTCCTCAATCGCATGTCTGTACTCCTTCGAGATCTTATATGCAATCTATGTCCACTACATGTCATCTAGCTGAACCTCAAGACATGCCATTTCCTAAAGATTTCATATTTGAGCGTAATACTACACAACATGAAATAATTATTCAAATCCTTAGTCATCAGTTGATCACTCTACCACCTACTCATTATTATTCTCCTTATCGATTAGCAAAATATCAAGGTCGTCCATATTGCAATTATAATCGAATCATTGGACATAATGACAATGACTGCCACACTTTACAATGAAGAATCAAACATATTGAGCATCAGGGATTTATCTCATTCAATGCACAACATTTTTTTGCATGCCCATCTACAACTGCTATACCATGTTATACGACTACTAGTGTGCCTCCTAATCTTTCTAAGAAATTTCTAGATGATTCTCTTATTGATTACATGCTTGCTATTGATAATCACTCACATGAGCATACTGATTCTTCTCCTAGTCAGACAACTATTCTAGTTCCATCACATGATTATCCTATTTCTGATATTAATTCTCCTTCTCTTAATGAGCATCACACCACCATTTCTCGTGTGCCTTCTTTGCAAAGACAAACACCACCTAAGCAATCACCTATCAAAACCAATACAACACCTCTTCCTCCCAACATATCTACAACATTACCACGTCAAAGCACACAACCGCCTCTAAAATTCAATCAACCTTCTCCTTTGGTAACATCATCAATACCGCCAAATATGCCACTATTCAATCTCTCTAGCCATCCTCCTCCACTTCCACTTCCAATTTGTTTTTTCAAAGTAACCAATCCTATTACTGGTCAGGACACAATTCAAACTATGCCTCCATTATGTAAGGATCCTTCACTAAAACCATTTCAGTGTGCAATCAATTTTGTTAAGGAAACTACTCCTTACATTGATCCATTTACTATATTTTGACTAGACCTTCATCACTTACACACTTGGGGGGCATGACATCACTTGACATTTTACTCTTCTTCCACATACTTACACATACATCTTAGCACACACTTTAGTATCGTCATAACCCAATGACACACTCTTGTGCTTCGGTTCACACTTGACTGTTGAGGGATTACTACACATGAACCCCACACATTGCACTATAGGAATTACACACTGCATCTACTCATATATTACGCATCATACACCATACATTCAATATTTCATTTACAACATTTTTACATTTATGCATCTTACATCATACTAGTCTTCATCATACATACTTGCATCTAACATTCCATACTACTCCTCATACATACTACTTTTAGTCTACACCATACATTACATCTTATGCATCATACATTACACATTCTATTCCTTACATGGTTTTCTTTCACCAATACACATACTACAATGTCTTCTACTCGCTACACTCACTACCGTGTGATGCACCTTAGTTCCTTGGTCCATACTCGATTACTGAGGGTTTACAAATCAAATAGACCTTACACTCATCACAAATTTACTATTCGACATTTCATCATGCGACATTCCTAGGCTAGTGACATATGCTTTAGGCTAAATCTATTATATCATTTTGTAGTGGTATACACCTTAGGTTACATCAACACTCCCTCTTTTCATCTTGAATTAATATATGCTTAGGGATAAATCATCACTCATACATTTATTTTACAATGATATACGCTTAGGCTAAATGGTCACTTATACGTTCAATCTAGTCATGATATACACTTCGGCTATAGGGTTCATGCACACATCACTGCGTTAGCATATACTTTGACCATTTCCTACTGACACACTCTCATTTAGGGTTCATTCTTGAATGTTAAGGGGGAAAACAAAATGAACCTCATTACATACATTTCCATTCACTTAGAGGGCATGCGGATCCTGTCACTCTATTTTTCATTCCATTCCATTCATCCACACCATACTGCATATCATGGTTTCTCTTACTCTTACTTACTTTTGCTTGTTCATGATCACTTTATTACACATGATAGTTAGTTACTTGTATGCCATTTATCTATATCATCCACACATGCGCGTTTATGTCTTTTTATAGTTTAGATCACAGACACAGGTCTCTTGCACGTTACAGGGATGTTCACCTTCTACCCTTCTTACATTGGTCATTGGGGGCATCCACATTCGTCTCTTCCAGGTGCTATTGTATCATTTTATACTTAACAATTTACATTCCTTGGTTATACATGATTTTTACATACTAGTTATCTTTCTAACATGCTAATGGGTGCTTCATGTGCAACATTTGTTATGCAGGGATATTTTCTTCCATATTTGTTTGTTAAATTATTTTTTATTATTTGCTCTTGTATGCAGGCTTGCCCTTTGTTTTGCATGCACAGTTGTTTGTTGTTTGTGGCCATGATGGCCTTGTAACATCATGAGTGATGTCCCATGTTTACGACCCACTTTGTGTGGCTTCCTTTTCTTCTTGCATGTTTACACTACCTTGTTTGAGCGCTTTTACATTGTTTATGTAGATTACATATGATATTTTTACATGCATGCTTGTTCATAATAACACTTGTCTTTGGCTAACCATCCTTGTTTTTGTGCACCTTGGTTTCTACCAATCGCATTCCCTTCCCTCTATAGGGATGAGTTTCAGAGTACATGTGGTTGGTTCCCTTTTGGGACGGTATTCTCCTATTAGCGACATTGCAGGCACCCCCAAAGAGGGGGGACATCATTTTGGGTTTTACAATCTACACAACGCGTTTACACAGGTTCAGTTCAGTGCACTATCCACCCTTGGCATTGTGGGTTTACATACAACAAGTGATTTTAGACTAGTCTACGAACTCCATACATAAAATTTTTTATAGGACATGGTGTCCTTAGCATTCGGAGGACCAGTTAAAGGTTGAAGGATACATCAGAATTACTCCCTATATTTTTTCTATCGCTAGCATCGGATCGCCCAAAAAACCAGGACGATACAAAGATCTCTCCACACACAGTTCAGGTAAGAAGTTAAAGGTTGGAGGACATAATGCATTTCCTCCCTATACTTCTTTGGCCTATGGCATCAAATCATCTAAAAAACCCCGGTAGTACATGATATCCTTCTACACTGTTTCTGTCGACATGGATCATGTGCACATGTTCCATTTACACTCTTTCATTTGCATATTTTACATTTAGTTTTACATGCATCTTTGACATTGTGTTTTTACACACATATACATATATATTTGACTACTTGATCATTTTCTCCTTACAGGTCCAGCCGTATGGGAAACAAGTAGTCAAATGGGGGCAATAATAATAACAAAAACAACAACAACAATAATGACATAAAAAACAACATTTCGTGACAACACACACTATACTAACCATGCAGGTACACTACACACATCAACAACAGCACACACGGTCCACCCTAGGTTCACTCTCATCACTTATTTTTGTGCATTTTCATCTTTAGTTTCAATGCTCCATCATATTTTTGTCATTCCACGCTTTGTCTAGTCCTTAGGCACGCCTTCTTTGTTACTCTACATCAACATCAGGTACACATTTCTATCTACTTTATGTTATCGATCTTTCCTCTCACCAACATAAAGTGGGGGAAAATCTAGACACAAAATCATGCACTTTAGACATTATTTAGTCTCGGTCTCATACTACTATTTAGAAGGTCCTTAAGTGAAGAAATTACTAATTAACACTCGTCTCTTGGCCATCTTCATTTATTTTATTTCGTCATTCCCGACCTTTTACACCTACATGCCCGATATATTTCGGTCATTTTCTGTTATTTTAGCCTTGACTAGGGCACCCAGACTAGTACTGAGGCGCCTGTGGGTGCCCATGGGCACCCTGGTCCCACCAGGGGTGCCCCGCTCCTTTTCACACTTTCCCACCACTTTTGGGCTCTTTTTAGCCATTTGAGGTATTTATATTTTTGGTGGGCAGCCATTTCGGGGTTAATTATTAAATTAGACCAAGAGGACCCTATAAATATAAAGTTATGAGACCATAATGAGGAACCTAGCACTAGTCACTACTATCATCCACTTAGGGTTACATCCATCTATTACATTGGAGATCACTTACATCCACATAGCTCCATCAAAAGGCACAAAGCTAGGTCATCTGCATCACACACAACATAGGGGGAGGATTTTATTTTATTCCATGCACACATTCTATTTCATTTTCTACATCTAGTTATTACTTTCTACTTCACAAAGTGAGACTGACACAAGAGCACCTAGGGCACATTATGCACACACTCACCATGATTACATTTGGGTCCGAAATGTAGTGTGATGTTCAGTTAGTAAGCCCATTGTTGTGGCAGTTGAGGTCAGTCTGACCCATTCATTTGCATTCTTATTTTTTATGGTTTAGATACTCCTTGGTATTTTGTAGGTCTTTTCATCATCTTGGAATATCACGATATCTGGAGCAGTCCAATGAAGTTAATGTGATAGACAATGAGCATTTCAAACCACCAGCTGAACCTCTGAAGATCAGTTTTAGAGCTTTTACACCCACTAGGGCACCCAATTTGTAGACCAGAGCACCCATGAGCTCCCCAGTCCCCTTCTAGGTGCTCCAGTCTAGCCAGATACTCCATATCCATCCTCTTTGGAGCTCTTACACATCCGTTCATGCTTCCAAATTTTCTAGTAACATCTGCAACACAGTCCCACGAGCATCTTCTATTCAACTGAGTTCTTTCCTCTTATCTTTTGCACATCATGGTTAGCATTTCCTTTTACATAGTTGCTTGGCCATCTTTACATTTATTTACAACATCCATTTACATTATTTACAATTGTTCATAGCTTAGATTAATAATAAATATCCCCATATATCCACATTTTAGTTAATTAGGTACCAGGAGATAGGATTTTTTGATGGATTTTTTCCATATGAAGCAATCCTAACACATCCTAAGTTAGACATTAGACTGTGTATGTAAAAGGTTTTTAAATTATCCTAACGAGTATCCTCCCCAAATTTGTATCTTGCGTATTATATTAGTGTGATGTGGTGTCCTGACATGTTACTTTTTTGTGTAGCTATATTGGACTAAATTGAGGACTAGGAGCACATCAAACATCCCAACACCCCATGACAAACTGACATGGACATTGTCTACAAAAAAAATTCATTGTGAAGAAAATTATTTTAGAAATAAATTTGTAATTCATGTTGTTTTTCATAAAAGACCAAATCTGAGTAGATCTGAGATAAAAGAGGACCTTATGAAAAAGTTTGGTGTTGTTGAACCTAATATGGTTTTCCTTTCAAATTTTAAGACAAAAAACATGCTCAAGAGGTTTTGGTCTGATTTATGATCATGTTCATCATGCAATTCAATATGAATCAAGGACTAAATTGATTCAAAACTGGATTGATGTTCCAAATCCTAAATCTAAGAAAGATTGTCTAAATAGAACAAAAAAACCACGGGATAAAAAAATTTAATGAGACCTATGAGGTGAAGAAGGTGATGAGAACCTATGTAAAGGAGTAGTGGACCTATGTAGATGACAACATCGTGAAGGGGGGCATGTGTGAATAAGAGAACTAGGTGTAGAATGTGCCTTAGATTTGAGAGGCCCAAGAGGCCTAGATATTATAGCTAGTTGGAGTATATCATCAAGAAGAGGTAGAATTAATGGTGTGCATAGTGGAATGCCTTTAATAGTGATAACTTGTTTATTATGAATGAATTTAAGACATAAATGATGCATGGAGGGAATAGCTCGAGTGACGCAGATCTAATAGATACCTAAGAACATGTCACAACCTTTGATTTAAGATGCCATAATGAATGACATGAGCATAGTGAGAGGCCCAACTGTAATAGGCAGCATAATGTAGCCAAAAGAATTAGGAGCTAGATATCAAATAATAGAATTTGGAAATTTGATAGCCAAAAGAAGTGCAATATAGCACACACAAATAGGAGCCTCTAGATGGATCATAGTGTTATTGACAGTGTATGAACTAATAGAAGAATTGATGTGTAAGGAATCAAAAGAAAATGTCACATGATAATAGTAATCAGAAAATGAAATAGTTGGTGGAGATGCGTCAACAAAAACAACAAGAAAATTGAGGGGCCCTGATGAAGGAGGGGGCATAACGCGATATGTATGGTTGATAGAAGAATCCAAAGCTTGAGTATCATGCTTAGGCAAAGGGTCATTGAAGATTTTGAGCTTTTGTTATCATTGTTCAGTTTAGAAGAATAAGAAGAAGATGTAGGGAGCTCTAGCGAATTATTGTCAATAAGATCCTGTATGAGATGGCGAAGCTTGAAGTGATGATCTGTAGAATGGCCAATGTATTGATGATAGTCATATTTAACATTTTCTTCATAATTAAGGCCACGAGGGAGAGATGGATCAAGGTTGAGATGTGGTGGAAGAATAACGAGATTGCTTTCGAGAAGTTAACGGAGTAGAAATCAAGGTGCATATGGTAATTTAGTGAATTTACGCTTTGGAGGTTGTCATTGAATCTTTTCAAGAGGAGAGATGACATTTACAATTTCCTTTTCTCTAGTAGGTTTAGAAGAAGTTTTGAATGTTGGTTTATATTAGAATCTATTAGAAGATGATGAAGAAGAATATTCTTGATATTTGAGTTTTACCATAGAGAGTAGTTTGACTTCATGCATTTTGAGCATATGACATAATTGGTCAAATGAAGGAGAGGTATCAAAGATAACACTCTCCTGTAGTGGTGGTAAGAGGCTTTGAACAAATAAATCTTGTAGTTACGAATCAATAGGACATTAGTCATCTTAGCTAGATTGTTCTTATATCATATACACAGTCAGCTAGATGTTCATTAGATCTTTGTTTAATTTGTTCAATTCATACATAGGATATCTTAGTGCCGATATTGATTGAAAAATGAGCAAGAAAAACATCGACTAGATGCGTGAAAAAAGTTACCAAATGCACAAGCATATCGTAAAACCAACACATAACATAATCTTGAAGGCTCTCAGGAAATAGATTTGATAATAATTTATGATCATTCGCATAATCTAGACATGCCACATGAAAATCTTGAAGATTCTCTTGAGGGTCACCATGGCCATTGAAAATGGGCAGCTTAGGGGTGACAAATTTTATAGGAAGTGGATAAGCAAAAATGGTGGGTGCAAAAGGAGTGTGAAGAAGCAATGAGGATTCAAGAGATGGAGTGGAGAGTGAAGTAGCTAATTGAATTTTATGGATTTGAACTTGGAGATCATGATATAAGGAAGATAAGTCGTGAGTGGTGTGAGAGGAACCAAGTTATGCATTACAAGCATTGGTATGGAGAAGTGGAGTGGTAGATATAGGCATGAAAGTGGGAATGTTAAGAGGTTGGGTGGAGGCCATGAAAGCTGAAGAAGAACCTATAAAAGGTACAAAAGGGTCATTTCAAGAGATTTGGGTAGAAAACAAAGCATTGAGAATATACAGAATATGCGAGGGATTAACACGAAAACTTAACTAAAATTCGTGAGCTTGTCTAATTGTTCTTAATCGACATTGGTATCCTCATCATAAAATTTTCCACTATAAGATGTTTAAATGTCATTAAGAGGAATGCTATGTGAGTTAATAAAGGGGTTATAAGATTCAACCATTATCCCAGAGGAGTTGCAAATAAATAGAGGAAGCTTAATTTACTCAAAAGAACCAAAACGACCACTATGTGTGACATGCATAAGAAGAAAGCCCTAAAAAGAAGGTGGGATTTGAGTGATGGTTTCACCAAATTATTTAATTTAGTTGAATTAATTAAATTCAATATTACAGAGTCACGCATGCTGATAAATGCTAAAATACATAATTTACCCAATAAATAAGCTAATAAAATATGAAACCATAAGTGCGAGAGAGAGGAATGGACTTAGCTAATTTGTAAATAAGTTGGGACTGATGTAGACCCAGAAAATTGCTAAATAGGAATTGAAGAGTGTCATAAAATGCTCAAGATAACTTACAGTCTGCAAGAATATGGCTGAACACATCTTCCCACGACAGGACAGGGGTGCTTGGGCATTGCCGACCTCTACTGAGAGCCCATGACTGTGAAAATGGTTAGAACTTGATCTTCCCTGTGTTACACAAGTGTCACAAATATTATGTGTTGATCTCTTGTGTGTCGTAATATGATCACTAAGATACATATAAACTGTAAAAAAAATATTCACTTGTAAAACCCATAATACTACATCAAATCCAAAAAAGAAAGATGCAATATGGTGAGTCAGACTGACCCCAACGGTCACTTGATAGAGTGAACTTACGATCGATCGTTGCACTAAATCTCAGACTCCATGTAGTTCTAGTGAGTGTGTGAAATAATTGCGCCCTAGGATGCCCTTGTGCAAGTGCACTTGATATCGGGCTAGATATAGAATGTAATAATGTAGATAGATGTGTGAATGGAATAAAAAACTTCCCCTTCCTATGTTGTGTATGAAGAAAATTTAGTCCTTTGTCCCTTGAATGGATGCCATATTGATGATTTGAAGTGCTTTAAGTACCTTTTGAGTGCAAGCTTATATGATAGCAATAATGCTCAGAGCTTGGTCCTTGATTTTGAACACATAGCTATGTATTTATATGATTCCCTTGTTTGAATTTTGTAATTGACAACTGGAAGGTCGACCCATAAGTAGAAAAGATGCCCAAAAGATAAAAGAGACCCAAAAGAAGTGAGTAAGGTGGACAAGGGTCAGGAGGGGACGGGGGCACTTGAGCACTCTTTCCTTGGCTAGGGGCTGGTCTTTGGAGCCATAAAAGATATATAAGCAAAATAACGACTGGGTTGTGGGGTATGAAAGACCAAATAGAAAGTAGGAAACAAAGACAAGAGGCTAAAAATAGTCATCAATTACTAGTTTTCTTGCTTAGGAATCATATGAATGCTAGTATGTATTTA
Organism: Taxus chinensis; assembly: GCA_019776745.2. Taxonomy (NCBI): domain Eukaryota; kingdom Viridiplantae; phylum Streptophyta; class Pinopsida; order Cupressales; family Taxaceae; genus Taxus; species Taxus chinensis. The sequence goes on along the minus strand of CM034148.1, from coordinate 846,864,851 downwards.
GAATCTAGAAATGTACCCAAGTGCATGATTTTATGTCTACATTTCCCCCCACTTTATGTTGTTGAGTGAATACTTGATAACATAAAGTAGATAAAATATGCATACCTTTTATTCCTATAGAGTGTGATGGCGATAGCGTGCCGAAGAGACAAGTGAAGCATAAAATGAATGTAAAATGAAGTGTGGAGACTAGGAAGAGAAAGTGACCCTATGCATGAAGCGCATGCATTTGTTGTGGTTGTTGTTGTGCTTTTGATTACTACTTCTTATAAGAACGAACTTGCAAAAATAAGAGCAAGAGAGTAGTCAAATTCGTGTATAAGAAAAAATTGATCCAAGTATGTAAAAGTATGTGAAAATATGTAAAAGTGTGTAAAAGGAAAGTGTGCACATGATGTAGAAGAGTGTAAAAGGATAGAAAAGTGTCTTGAACTGCTGTGAAGAGTGAGTTTTTTCGGGTGATCTCACGTCAAGAGTGAGTGTTGTGGAGAGAGGTCTAGTGTTACTCTCCTTCTATGACTCTACCTGATATGCACCATTGTAGATGGTGTGCTCATTCTTTGTTCCATATATCCCTAAAAATTTTCAAATGTATTGTTTGTTCTGATTGAGAATGGAGATAGAATGCATTTTTCTTGCTAGAGGATTGTGCATATACTGTGAAAACTACTCTGTAAAATGTTGTGAACTATGTTGATCTGAAAAGTTAGAATGTGTGTGCCCCAAGGACATTAGCGCCTAGGAGAGGACATAGGCACCCAGAGATCCTATTTGAGCCTGGGTGTTGGTGTCTGTTCTATGATTCTGACCCAAGTTTGATTATGATCCATTGTTGTAACTGTAATTTGTGCCAATTCTTTGGTGTAGCTCTGAGCTATTGTATGGGGTGATTTTTTCACCCAATGTATGCCTCCTCATTTAGGGTACATGCGACAGCTGTAGGAGTGTGTGGCCCAAAGAGAGGACCTGATGTTGATCTGAACTGTATCCCTGCAAGGGGAGGGGATTTGCATGGTAGAAACCAAGGCACATGAAAACTTGCTATATACATGTGTTAGTAGAAAAAGTAAAAAATGTGTCATAGAAAAACAATGTAACAATCAAGTGTGCATACAAGATAGACCACAAAAAGTGGGTTTCAAATATGGGACATCACTCACAATGTCAGAAGACAATCAGGGCCAAAGAGGCCAAAAGCCTACCAGAAGTGATCAGGCAAGACAAGGCATATCCCACAAATAATAACACACAATAGAAAATAATGACAAATAGTGTCAAGCAAAATGTCTGATAACCATGGTGGCTAATAGTACCGCAAGGAAAATGTTGCACATGAGGCACCCATTAGCATGTTAGAAAGATAATAAGTATGTCCAATCATGTATGTACCAATAGAAAATAGTGTGCTAGGAAGTAGTATATAATGAAACAATAACACCTATAATGTGTGAGAAAGTATATGCCCCCAAGAGCCTCAGCAGGACTGGTAAGAGGTAATGCCAACATCATTGTAACGTGTAAGGACATGTTAGAAATTTGGAATCACTTTAAAAGACCAAGTGAACGTGCATCTGTATATATAAAATATATTGACATATTAAGTGTTAGCATAATTTAGTATAGGCATATTTATTGCATTTTATTGCATTGTCTTTTATTTAATAATGTGCAACATGTGCACTCTAGTCTAGTGACTTGCATTCAATATTGTTATGTTGGATAACATTCAATATTGGTATTAGTAGTAATTACATGTGCATGTGAGATAGGTCTTATCATCTCGTAGTTGGTGTCTACTAGGGTGTCATGTCTATCCATATGAGGCTGTTTAATATCTATAAATATTACAGCTCTTGCATTGTAATGTAATCTGATTTCATGATCAATAATATTTGTGAGGCTTCCGTCCCTCTTTGGTCATTGCAATATTATTCTATTCTATAATTTGGTATCTAAGCTATACCATTATTATCATTTGGTATCAGAGCAGGTTCTATCCAAGCAAGGTTGAAGGGGAGCACTATTGGAGAGGATCCATTGGAGAAGAAGATCTGCATCAAAGGAGAGCCATTGAAGCATCCCACAACCTCCATTCCTCCTAAGCATCCATCAACTAAAATTTGACCTATCCACTTATTTGGAAGGTAAATTTTTTTTATTAGCCATTGGCATAGCCAATTGATCTAACATATTGGCAGAATATTTCAGATTTGGAGATCTTTAAAAAAAAAGGAGAAAGATCTTGGAAAAAATTGTAGATCTAAAAAAAAAAAAGGATTTGTGAAAAAAAAAAGGATCTTGAAAAAAAATTTCAGATCAAAAGAAAAGAAAAAAAATCAGATCTAAAAAAAAAATAAAATCAGATCTGAAAGTGGAGGTGTGAAGAATTCGGGAGCAAAAGTTGAAGCAGTCCCGTCAACAAAATTCCAGTAGATAGCTCTTAGAAAAAAGGACGTAACTTTTTCATACAATGTCGTATTGATGTGCCGTTTTTTTTACTGAAAAGATAAGAAGGAGGCGCACAACTTTGCAGTTTACATCATCTTCAGATTCAACTTTTACATGTGACAAAAATTTTGTATAAGTCGGATCATTTTTTTTCTAAAAAAAATCAGATCTAGCTGGTAAATTGGTAAGATCTCAAAAACTAAGATTCCGATTCTTCTGAAATTTTGTGGGTTTCAAGAAAAATATTTTATGATGTTGCTGTCAAAATTTTAGAAAAACTCAGATCATGATTTGTGAGAAAAGGTGAAAACAATATTCAGATTGTTTGTTTGGATCTTGGGAACAAACAGGTCAGCGGTTCAATTCCCACTCTCTCCATATTTTTTCTAAATTATTTTTTTTGGAAAATTTGGAGAAATTAATAAATTTTGGGAGATTTCTAAATTTAGAAGCTCACCAAACAAATTTAGAGCCACCACTAAATTTAGCGGAAAAACACCTATTGGGGGGTAAAAAAATATTTTTGGCCTAAATTGTGTATTTTGTGATTCTAGACCTTTTTTTTTGTAAAAAGGGGGGGACACAAAAACTTTATTTTGATGTACTTTGAGAGGATATTGTACTAATCTTGGTGCATAAAGTGAAAAAAAAAGTGCACATTTTTTATTTTATGTTTGGTTCTATCACACGAGATCTTTGATCTTATAGCAGCGTTCAGTATATACGGTGCCTCTGGGAAGCGCTTACGGGTGATGCCGTCGTGACTACTACTGCACTTAACGCCTAACACAGCTGCCTAAACGTCGTCTGGGCATCAATCCTATAAAATTGACGGGGAGTAATAAGGACACAATACACACACATTTGAGCCCTCCCATCCATTTGTGCTTACACAAACCCCTCTCCGTATTGTCTAAGTACCACGTACTAAATTCTTTCACGTGTGTTAACACCTCTTTCTGTACTGATGGGTATATTGAAAGGGTGATCTTCTTCCACGTACCGATGGGTATATCAGAAGGGAGCATATATAGAAAGGTTTGGTATATCGGCCTGACGGTATATTTAGAGGGAGACCATAAACTTGGAGTGATAAGAGCCTTACCCTTTGTCAGAAATTCAGATTGCAGAAATGGGTGCACAAGCACCAAAGTTCTTCTTGCCAGATTCACAACTACTTAGAGAAGACAACTATGCTGTATGGAAACCGAAGATCAAGACGTTACTTGATTTTGAAGACCTATGGACAGTTGTAGATTGACAAACAACAAGATCACTTGATGATGGAAGACAACAAGTTCAATTTGACAGGGCAAATCAAAAGGCCAAGTTGATCATCTTGTTTAATGTAACAGACGATGTGCAACCCCACATTAGAGATGCCACATCGGCCAAGGATGCATGGGATAAGTTGAGCACAGTCTATGAGGCAAAGAACAAGAATGCCATCCTCAACCTACTATCACAACTGCATACTCTCAAGTTCAAGCACAATGAGAAGGTTGAAGTTTTTTTGAGACGAGATGCTACTTTGAGGGCATCTCTATTGGCATTGGGAAAAGAGATAAGTGATGAAGACCTCGTACCAATTGTGTTGCGAGCACTTCCTCCTTCCTACAGAATCTTTGTGACAACTATCAATATGAGTGAACACACAGTCACCTTTGAGAAGTTGGTTAATCTACTCCAACAAGAAGAGGCAATGAACAACAAAGATCAGGAAGATGTGCAAGCACTATCTTCCAATCATAAAGGAAAGGGAAAATTTCAATCCAATCACAAGAAGTCCCAACAAAACCAAAGTCAACGAGACAACACCAAGAAGTGTCCCATTTGCAATAGAGGGGGACATGACATCAAAGATTGTTGGTATAATTCCTATAAAAAGGGTTCATCAAGCAATTCAAAACCCAATAACCATCAGGGTAACAATAATTCAAATAAAGGGAAGTCCAACAACAACAAAAATCAAGGGCAGAAAAATGGTAATTAGCAAAGAAAACCCAAACAACAAGGGTACATTGTTGAACATGAGGATGATTTAGATGAAGGACACCACATGTATTCTACTCAATTTGATGAAAAAACCAAGTCCACACAAGATATCTGGTATGTTGACTCGGGTGCAACTCGACACATCATTGGACGCAAGGATTGGTTCTACACACTACGTGACTCACCTAACAAGAACCATGTGTCATTAGGTGATGACTCATCATACAGTGTCAAGGGGATTGGAAACATTTCACTACCTCTTGGAAAGCATGACTGTAAAATAACAAATGTATTGTATGTACCTGGGTTGACCAAGAATTTGCTATCAGTTAGTCAACTCCTTGATCACAACTTGAAGTTAGATTTTGACAGTAATAATGGAGAAAAAGTGTGCTTGATAAGAGATAAGTCAAGAGGTTCCAAGATTGTAGTAAGAGCCTCCAATGTGGGACGCATGTTCCAACTTGATTTTTTCCACAAGGATGATCAAGCTCTAGTGGCCAAAGACACACAATCTGCAGAATTATGGCATCGTAGATATGGTCACATCAGTTTTGGCTATCTCCAAACACTTCAAAAGGGAAACATGGTGAAAGGATTGCCTACACTCAAGCACAACACTAACAAGTGTCACAATTGCCTAGCTAAAAAGCAACACAGAGTACCCTTCCAGAAGAACACATATAGAGCTAAGGAAAAGCTTGATTTGGTGCACACCGATCTTTGCGGGCCCATGCAACCAAGTCATTCTGGATGTCAATACTTCATGCTTTGTGTTGATGACTACTCAAGAAAGATGTGGATATATTGTCTAAGAAACAAGAGTCAAGCCTTTGAGACATTTCAGAAGTTCAAAGAACTTGTTGAGAATGAAGTTGGTCGCAAGATCAAAACTCTCCACTCAGATCGAGGGGGGGAATTCACAAGCAATGAGTTCAAGACTTACCTGGAAGCTCATGGGATTCGTCGACAAATGCCTCCTACTCACACACCACAGCAAAATGGTATAGTTGAGAGAAGGAATCGTACTATCATGGAAATGGTGCGATGTATGATTGATGACTCAGGTTTAACAAAGACATTTTGGGCAGAAGCTGCAAGAACTGCAGTCTATTTGTTGAATAGAGTGCCCATAGTATCTCTTGAAGGAGTGACACCTCAAGAAGCATGGTCAAATCGGAAACCATCAATTACACACCTAAGAGTATTTGGGTGTAAAGCTAGTATGCACATACCCAAGAAGAATAGGAACAAGTTGGATATGAAAGCTGAGAAACTGATATTCATCGGATATAGTGAAGAAGCACTTGGGTATAGATTATGGGATCCGAAATCAAAGAAAGTATACACAAGTAGGGATGTTGAGTTCTTTGAGAAGAAACAAGCAGATGCTCCACTCAACGACTCAACAAACATGCATAATACACCTCTTGTGAAGACACAATTTGATGTTCCCACTGAAGATGACAGTGATGAATTGGATGATGGTGATCCACCACAATCCAATGGAACAACTAATAAGTTACTTAAATGGTATACTCAATTAATAAGAGATGTAAATTTGGATGAAGCACTGAGCACATCGTCCAATCCTAGACCTAGAACTCGCAGTCAAGCTCGTGAAGAGGTCAATTATGCCCTAATGAGCAGAGTTGTTGAAACAGTTGAGCCATCTACAGTTCAGAAATCCCTACAATCAAAATCTTGGAAAGATGCCATGGATTCAGAGTATCAATCAGTGATGAAGAACAACACATGGCAACTTGTTGACCTTCCACCAAGGAAGAAACCCATTGGATGCAGATGGATATTCAAGACTAAGTACAAATCAGATGGGACTATTGACAGGTATAAAGCAAGGCTTGTAGCAAAGGGGTATGCACAACAAGAAGGCATTGATTATGAGGAGACATTTGCTCCCATAGCCAAGATCAAGACAATCAGGATGATCTTTGCTCTAGCTGCACAATTTGGTTGGAAAGTCCACCAAATGGATGTGAAAAGTGCCTTTCTTAATGGAGGTTTGCAAGAAGAAGTTTATATGACTCATCCAGAGGGTTATGTAATACCAGGAAAAAAGATGATGGTATGCAGACTCATAAAATCTCTATATGGCCTAAAACAGGCACCCCGGGCATGGTACATCAAAATTGATGAGCATCTCATAAGTCATGGATTCGAAAGGAATCCTTATGACCCCAATCTCTACCTCAAAAAGCAAGGGGGGGAGATTGTCATTGTGGTTGTTTATGTTGATGATCTAGTCATTACAGGCAGTTCTGTGAAGATGATCGATGCAACAAAGAAGGATTTTAATCGATCGTTCGACATGACAGATCTCGGGCTCATGCACTATTGTCTTGGGTTGGAAGTATGGCAAAAAGAGAATCATATCTTTGTGTCACAGTTGAAATACATCAAGACAACACTCGAGAAATTCATGATGATGGACTGCACTCCTATTGCTACACCTATGGAAGCGAGACTTCAGTTATCTCGTTCTGATCCATCACCACCGGTGAATGCAACTCTCTATCGACAGTTGATCGGGAGTCTCATTTACCTGACATATACTAGACTAGATATCAGCTTTGCAGTCAGCTATTTATCACGCTTCATGCAAGAACCAAAAATATGTCATTGGAAAGCAACAAAGAGAATACTAAGATATCTAAAGGGTACATTTGACCTTGGTCTAGAGTACAAGAAGAATGACAATTTCTTCTTGACAGGATATTCAGATTCAGATCATGTAAGAAACATGGATGATAGGAAGTCAACATCAGGCTTCGTCTTCTTTATGGGATCTGGACCGATATCATGGGGAAGCAAGAAACAAAAAATTTTTTCTCACTCTTCTACAGAAGCAGAGTATCGAGCTGCAGGTGAAGTTGTTTGTGAAGCAATATGGCTACGTTGAATACTGGAAGGAATTGGTCTACCACAACAGAAATTTACTCCAGTATATGTTGATAATGAAGGAGTTCTAAAGCTTGTTCGCAATCCAGTATTTCATGAGAGAACCAAGCATATTGAAGTATAGGTTCATTTCATATGCGAGCATGTCTTGAAGCACAACATACAGCTCCAGTTCTGTCCTACAACTAAATAGAAGGCAGATGTTTTCACTAAGTCACTTGCACGTGACAAATTCTCACTGTTTAGAGAGTTCCTCTCCACTTCATTGGAAACTATGTAAAATTAAGGGGGGGAATGTTAGCATAATTTAGCATAGGCATATTTATTGCATTTTATTGCATTGTCTTTTATTTAATAATGTGCAACATGTGCACTCTAGTCTAGTGACTTGCATTCAATATTGTTATGTTGGATAACATTCAATATTGGTATTAGTAGTAATTACATGTGCATGTGAGATGGGTCTTATCATCTCATAGTTGGTGTCTACTAGGGTGTCATGTCTATCCATATGAGGCTGTCTAATATCTATAAATATTACAGCTCTTGCATTGTAATGTAATCTGATTTCATGATCAATAATATTTGTGAGGCTTCCGTCCCTCTTTGGTCATTACAATCTTATTCTATTCTATCATTTGGTATCTAAGCTATACCATTATTATCATTAAGTATCCAATGGGAAACAAAGTGTACATATAAGTATGAGCAAACAAGACTAAGTGCAACCAAGATATGCAATATGTAGTGTATGAGTGAGATGAAATGGTGTGCAATGTGAATGTGATAGGAGTAGCATAACCCCCAATGGATGTGGATGAGTATGAGATGAGGTTCATTTATAAAAGACCTGATGTAGAGGAACAACCACATTCCATGCACATTCAAGCATTTATTACACTAAAGACAACTTTTATCCATCATTTCCCCTTATTATAGAAATTTTCTTGTTGGTATAGTGATCCAAACATTCAAACTTACTTCCAAGATTCCTTAACTATTTTTCCAATCACATATTTTGTTTGAACACAACATAAAATGACCAACCAATCATTTAAAATGAGTGTAATTCAAGAAATTCAGTCCTTTCCAATGTTCTTGCTTCTCCTCTTGCTATTTATTTTGGCTTAATCATTCAATCTTTAGCTTTTTGGTTACTTTTTCATTATTGAAATCTTGTAAACTATCTATTTATGTTTCTTACCTTCCTTTAATACTATTCTAATCATCTCAAAGCATGTAACTTGATCAAAACCTTCTTTTACAACAATTCCGTCAAATATGTCCTATTGTCCTTAAGACAAGCTATTTTTCTATCATCATGTATGAAGACACCTAGAGTAACCCACTCCACTCTCTTTACTTCACCCTTGACCTCTTATCACATTCACAATGTTCCCAAATTTTATCATGTTTTACTCCTTACCTTCCTCTTATATGACTACTTTCCTTCCTAGAGGCTTACTTGCTCCAACTAGGAATGAACACCTCCCAAGGCCTCTAGATGTTTCTGAGGGTTACATTAGTTTTCATTTGACTATTTTAACATGCTCTTAAAATTTCAAGACTTGGCTCAACACACAATTCTCGATACTTCACTATGTAACCTTGACAATAAACCCTTACTAGGTCTTCTAACATTAACTGTCAAGATTTTCTCAACGTGTAAAAGGTTCCACAGAAAAATGAGGGGCCTTTTGGGCACTCAATATGGTTTTCTAGGTTTCTATAAAGTTTCAAGAAAATATCTTGCTTCTACAACCTATTTTCTTAGTAAAGTGACACTATTCTCTTACTTCTTAAAATTGTGCATTACCCACTCCAAACTGTCATACATAGAGTTTATTTTATCCAATTATTGTTAGGTTGTGGAGCCTGTTTTCATGTGTGAAAGTTTTGAAGACTATACACTAAGAGTACTATACACTTTTCATGTATCCTCGCCGAGGTTCAGGGGGCGGCAGACCCCGAAAAAAAAAAATTTAGGCGTAATTTTTTTTGGCCTCGAAAAATGCACCCGACATATCGGAAAACGTGCTCTTTTCATATGGGCAAGTTTTTTGACCCATAGGTTTATGGGACAAGTTTTACCCATGGTTTTGATACCCACAGTTTTGTAAAACTGCTTAAGCAGTTGTCTATTTATATGGTCTTATGCATATGATAGATGTACAAGCAAATGTATTGCAGATGTGTTTTGAATTCGGGTGTGAATTCTGTAAAGTTTGTTGAGCATAGCTCCAAACGGATCTAGGTATTGTATTGAGAGAGTGGTGGCTTGTAATAAAATCTGAGCAAGTGATTCTTAGTGGACGTAGCCCAAATTGGGTGAACCACGTTAAATACTGTCTCTTTGTGTTGTGTTATTTTATTATGCAATTTTATTTGAGATCTGTAATAATTTTTGCATATTAGTTTCTACTGTTGCAATTTTGTGAGGGATTATTCCACATATTTTATCCCTTATTTTCCTAACAATTATTTTCTATAATTCCTTCTTCATCCTCTAAAGTACCCTTGTCCAGAGATAATCTCAAAGTTTCAGTTCAAAATTCAAGGTTTTGAGGCATGAAAGCCTAGTTTCCATCAAACCTTAGTTGTATGCTTGTGCATAACCATTGAGATACTCAAACCTTCATAAATTTTTCCTTTTTATTTCATTAAAACTCCTAACTTCATCTACATGTGTATCTTTACCTCTCAAACTTGACTAGGTTAACCATGAGGCTCCTTCTAAGTCATCATGGGTATTTCTCACCTATCCCAACTATACATGCACCTTGAAAACATAGAATTTGAAACCCTTACCCACTAGGTTGGAGAAGTCAAACTAGTTTGAATGAAAATTTGCACTTATCTTGAGTCAATGCTGCCTTGTGACCTCTATGAGGATGTATTACATCTCATACATCTAACATAATGTCATCCATGCCAAATTCAATAAATCATAAAGGTACATTTATAGTTTAAACGAGAAATCAGGGTTTTCTTTCTCCTTCACACAGTCTTCTCAAGCACACAGATTTTGAAAAGAACCATGACTCATAGTTATAAATTTATATCTCCTGAAGAATCCTTAAGTCACTTATGATTAAATCTTTGGTCTTATTTTGCAAGAAACAAGTCAACTTCCCCTATCCTTTATAAACCATTTTCATAGTTTTACATTCTTGGAACTTAGCCATCATACACTTAAAGATCAATACTATATTTCAATACACTTTTATGACCGTAGGAAGCATGAAATGATATTTCCCCAGATCTTAGGTAATTCCTATTCAAAAGTGAGTAAAGAAACTACAATATTTTTCTCAACTATAGGATTGTGCTTAACAATGCTACAATCATTGGCCTTTTATTTTAAAAACAAGATTCAAGCTTCACTTAAAAAATTATGCATTGCCTCTGAGTTTTCATTCACACTAACAAGAGAGAAATCACTGATATGGTTCAAATAAACTGAAATAACTAACAATGAACCTCCTTTCTTGAGAAGTACAAATCGTTACATAACCCTCAAGGCATATCAATCAACACAAAATGGTAATACCTACATTCTGAGACATTAAAAACTAATGATTATCATCTTGCTAACATTCAAGAGCCACTAATCAAAAATTTCACACCATTACTTGAATAGTTTCACTCATATTCATGATCTAACTCATCAAAAACACAATCTTTTCCTCATATGTAAACAAATATCTCATTACGACTGTATTCTCTTAGAAAATTTTCCTACTCAGGCTCCTTTCCACGAGCTTCTTCCCTCCTATTGAGTAACTAACTCTACCAATGCGAGCCCTTACTTCTTTTATACACCACACTTTTATCCCTAACTGAATTGATATATATCATGACTCAAAAACTATGGTTTAAGACATTTTATCCTTGAAATACATCATTTTCTCCTTTCCATGTATTAGGAGGCTTTACTAACATGACCTGACCACTAAACAAGGTGCCTCCATCATTCTAACCAAATAACATTTTCATCTTATGCCAAAAGTGGCTTAGACGTACTAACAATTCAAAATGTCTCTTTTGGAAGGAAAGTTCAACATTGAATTTTTGAAATTTAGACCTCACTTAGACAACATGACATGGACTTCTAATGACCATTAATGACTTCTAGCACCTTTTAAGACACCTTGCACACGAAAATTACATTGCCAACTCAAAATGTGTCCCAAAGAGACTTTCTTCTGCATCAAGACCCCTCAACAATCATGAATGAACCATGGAACAAGAGTGCATCATCAAGAAATGGTTTGAAATTGTGTGCTAGAAAGAGAGATGATGAAACATCGAGCATGTAAAGTGTATATGGTGAGGTTCAATTCAGATTTAGACCCTCATCAGTCGATTATGAACTGTGGAACTAGAGTGCGTCATAGGGTAATGTCAATACAAGTGTGTGTATCATGATGCATAAGAAAGATGAGAAAGAATAGAGGTGACACACGAAGTGTAATGTGTATGTGTAGAGACTAGAAAGAAGTGAAAATGATTAAAGGAGGGGGGATAAAGCACGATGCCCCCCCAAGTATGTGATGAAAATTAAGCTATCCAATGAGAGTGAAGGGCAAGGGTCCCCCACACAACATCCGAGTAGATAATTGTGTGTGACAATGCTCTAAAATCAGTGGTGTATGTGAAGAATGATGTATAAGTGAAGGAAACCTATGAGGTGAAAGATGTTGTGAACACTTATGTGAAGTAGATCGATGAGGTGGAGGAGGTGATGAGCACCTATGTGAAGTGAACCTTGTTAGGAAATTAATCTAGTGCCCATGTAATTAATGTTTTGTCGTAGTAATTAGTAACTTACTCTTGGATATTATATTGTTATGTAGTTATAACAATATAATTTGTTGTACTTGTTACCGGTGTCTATTCCAGGACATTCGTTCCTATTTATAAAGAATTTGTTTAGCTACTTCCATGGCTATATAATAACCAATATGTTGTATGTTGAAGATACATGAGAATATTGAATATCTTTCTTGGTTATTTGGTTTATGTCTTTGATCTCATTGTAAAATATGCTATATACTTTTTATTTGGTATCAGAACACAAGAAATTGTTCCTACTGCTTGTGCAATGAATTCACATGAGCACTTTGCATGTTGATAGATCTCACACTTGTACGCTAGTTGTTTGGAAGGGATTTTAGCTTTCATTACAAAGTACATCAGATCTGATAAACATATACACATATCATTGTTCTAACGTATATGTTGAATTCCAACGAATTGTCCTTATGCAATTGATTCAATTTGTTCCAGTTGATTTCATCTACGTCGATTTCATTAATCGAATCATATTACCAATTTGCATTTATTCCAGCTGATGTGCATTCATTCACTTTTAGATCTCCTCACCTTATCACTATCATTTCTACATTACTACTATGCATGTATCTATAGATTTTTTTTATGTCATCTAAATTGTCTTGATAACTATTGTTCGGTGAAGGGAACATAGATCTTATCAAATAAAATGGTTATATGGGAGACACTTCAAAATGTTGTCAATTCATAGATACTTTTATGCATGTGCTCTGGCTTGAGGCAAAGCACCCTATTTATGTGTTGGTTGATCTTTACATTTTGCAGTATAAACTCCCATCATTATATTATGTCCCTTGCCAGCTACAATCCTGATAAATTTCTAATCTCTTCCCTTCACCATACATGGATCCCATTCCAACAATCCATGCCCAGGTATTCTTTAGTTCATGATTATAGAGAAATTATATTTGTCGAAATAACATTAGTATGACAATAGTCCATTCCTTATAAGTTAATGAGTCTTTTAGGTAAAATAATCATGCTTTATCCATTTTTATGGTGAATAGGTTTATCATTAAAATGTGTGTTCGATGTAAGTTGTATCCTTGTTTAATATGTAGTCTTGGGTAGTTAGTGAGTCATTGTCTAAATAGAGTCCAATATTGTAATGAATTGCGTATATTAGAGTCACATGAGTCTGTCACGTCATAAATTCCAATAGAATTTTTTAAAGTTTTTTTTAATTATTTACTCATGTCTATGATCATATTGTTAGGATCGAAAAATAAATAAATATTTTCATTGTCACCTCATTAGGGTCATTGTGTCTTATTTAGGGTAAGTGTAAAAAAATTAAGTCATTGTAAAAGTGTGAAAAATAAAAAAAATTTGCCTCAGTTTTCAATAATTGGACACATTTTCGCTTGTACGTGATGTCCACCTTATGGGGGAAAATTGTTCAAAGATCCTCAAAGTTAGATCAAGCCGAGTTAACAACTTCACACTGGAAGACAAAGGCACACGAGGATGGAGGTCAATCAACAACCTCTCGTTAGTCACCAATGACGGGGCCACATATTAGCTGTGGTGGCATTTTTGTGGTGTGTTACGTTGTGTAGTGTTCCTATTTTCAATAAGTGGAAATTTCACATTGAGGGGGGAACATGATCCAATGTTCCATTTCCATATTTTAGTTTGTGTGTATGAGAAACATAATTCAACATATTTTCCTATGTTATTCCCTGAAGTGAGATAGTGATGAGAGCCGATGATACTACTGCAACACCATGATACTATGGATATTAGTAATCCATTAGAAAAACTATGCAGAGGTTGTTAGTTCTATCCTAAAAAACCATTAGTTGTGTGGTTTTTTGTTAACCACTTGGAAAACCATCTAGAGGTTCTATCCTAGGTACATTATTTACCTTTATTGTATTTATCCTCATCCACTTATGTGTGTGGATATTTCTTTTTGTTTATTTATATATTAAAAGATATTATCTAGTTGTTAGGTATAGTTCTTTCCTTGACCTATGGTATTGACTAGTTCTTTCATAGATCTATGGTATTGACTAGATCCTTGATGTCTAGTTCTCTCCTAAATCTATGGTCTTGACTAGTTCTTTGATGGCTAGTTATTTTCTTGATTTATGGCTTGATCTACGACCTTGATTGGCTCTTAGATTGTTAATCCTTGCCTATATAAGCAAGGCCCATTCTCATTGTATTTCATTGAGTTCCATAATAATATATGAAATTGCTTCTCATTTATTTGCAAAGATTTTATGTAAAGTTATTCTAGTGAATTACTTTCATCTTATTGATCATGGTGTTTGATTAACATCTGTGTTCTTGGCTTGGTACAATCTGGTTATCGTTCCTTTCATGGTATCATAGTAGGAGATTGCTGTTGACATCCATCTGTAAGTTTTATTTTGTAAATAAAATCTGTCTATTCATATATTTGGGATTTGGTCATATTTTGTTGTTGCGTGTATTTTTTATGGAAAACAGAGGCTTCTATTGGATCCGCAAGGCGTGAAAACCCTGAGATTGACTGTAAACTCAGCTGTTTCTGTAGACAGTCAGTTTTGTGGTTTTTTGTTGGTGTAGAAAAACACACTAGTTCACCTTGGGATTCATGCCCACACCCATTAAATCCTTAGCCCTTGGTCATATGGCATGGTAATATGAGGGCTTAAAGCTTGTGATTCCTAATAGTAGGTGCTTAGCTTCAACCCCCTTTAATTTTGTTTGTGTGGTGAAGGAAACAACAATTTATTTAGTTTTAGTGGCAACTAAAATAAATAATAGTGCAAAATATTAAAAAGCTTGTATCTTTTGATCGGTAACTCAGTTTTGAGTGCCATTTTTTACAAAAGTGCTTTTTTTTTCATGCTCTTTCCATTGGAGTTATTTATTTTGAGACTTGCACTATAATTATAAAGTGTCAAATATGGAGGAGTGTTGTAATCAATTGTGGATGCAATTTCAGCTGAGCTCGACGTCCTAAATTTTTGGGAGTTGCAGTTTGTACCTATCATGGATTCTGAGAATGATATGCTTTTCTCTGAAGTATGTGGACTTCAAGAGGATATTATAAAATTTTTGGAAGAAAATAGATCACTTAAGAAGTGAAATTCTCTTCTACAATCACTCATTCACGATAAGGATACAATAATACACTTCCTGCAGAACAAACTTGCTAGCCTACAACATCGCCATCATATTGTGGACAACCATATCCATGCTCCTAGTCCACTTGCAGTTGTTGCTCTTGTACCCACTGACATTGATTTATCAGTCTTTGAACCTGAACCTGAACCTACTTTTGATGCTTCTAAACCTATGAGGCTTGTTACTACATGCTCTTCCACATTTGTGCCTATTACAGTACCACATGTTGTGTATCCTACTTCTACTCAGTTGCATGGCTTTTTTGGGAAGCATACCACTGCATTCAGTTCTCGCATGCTCCATTTTATGGGTCTCACTAGCGGAGTCATTGACAGACATTCACATGGTATTGTTTCCTTGATTGCACATGTTAAGTGGAATTCTCGTCGTGACATTGGTTTTCGAGCAGATACTTCATTGGGATTACACATTGACATAGCTCATTTTTTTGTTTGCTTGACTCTTTCCGAGGATCATGAGCAACACATGAGTTCTGCACCTTCACTCAGGCTTGAGAAACCTAAGATTTCAACTGTCAGACATGATCAACCTGACACACATTTTGATTTTCGTTTGCATGCACCCATTGTGCATTTTACACCAAGTCATATGCAGGCATCTTCTTCATCCATCCGTGTTAATTTGGGGTGGATATTTGATCACTCGTGGCGGCGACATAGGCATTCGTTGAGAGGACTCTACAGGCATGGCTCCTCCACCATTCGGCCTCTTACTCCACTTTCTATACCTTTTGCATTGTGATGCTTCTTGTTTTGAGCATTTATCTTTAGCAGGTGTAGTGTATCTCTCTTGTTTGTTGAGAGATTTTGTATCTGTATTTTCGACACTTTTGGCATGTTGACAATATCTCTTATGGGGGATCTATTCTGGTACATTCCAGTGTTATTTTATCAGTTTTCAAGTAGTTGTTTTGGGCAACTCATACAGATTTGTAGCATCACTCCACCCATTCAGCAGTATGGGAGGGTGTGGTGTTGATCCTACTTCTTCGGGTTTTGTGTTCTTGCCTTGTTACCTTGGCTTTTCTTGGATCATGACACTCTGGATTTTGTGTCCTTGCCTTGTTGCTTTGGTTTTTGTTCTTGGATCATGGCACACCTATTTACAGAAGTTGATCAAATTATGTTTGGTGTTTTTTTGCACTTTCGACATCACTTCGTTGACAGTATCCTTGGATGGAGCTATTCTGGTGAAACCCAGTGTCAGTTGTTTTTTAGTTTTGTGATCGAGCAATGGATTCAGACCAAAGTGCACACCAAATTTCTTCAGCATTGTTAGAATTTTTTGAGCCAAGCTTCTTGGGATGCCTTGGAGCAGGTTTTTACTCTCTTTACTTTGTTGTTACTGGTTTTGGGTACCTTGCGGTGTCACTTTTTTCCCAGTTATTGTACATGAGTACCTCATTAGGCCTAGTTGTCAGGATTCATACTGTGGTCATGCCACATCTATTTTGGCCCCTAGCTTCACTTGAGGGGGGGTGTTAGAGTAGGTATTTACCTTATCTCATGTTCACCTAGGTACATTATTTACCTTTATTGTATTTATCCTCACCCACTTATGTGTGTGGATATTTTTATTTATTTATTTAGATATTAGGAGATATTATCTAGTTGTTAGGTATAGTTCTTTCCTTGATCTATGGTATTGACTAGTTCTTTCCTAAATCTATGGTATTGACTAAATCCTTGATGTTTAGTTCTTTCATAAATCTATGGACTTGACTAGTTCTTTGATGACTAATTCTTTCCATGATTTATGGCTTGATCTACGACCTTGACTGGTTCTTAGATTGTTATTCCTTGCCTATATAAGCAAGGCCCATTCTCATTGTATTTCATTGAGTTCCATAATAATATATGATATTGCTTCTCATTTATTTGCAAAGGATTTATGTAAAGTTATTTTGGTGAATTACTTTCATCTTATTGATCATGGTGTTTGATTAGCATCTGTGTTCTTGGCTTGGTACGATCTAGTTATCGTTCCTTTCAGGTATTGTCTTTGAAACCATCCAGATCATGAATAGGCTACGCAGCGACATGTTGCAGTACAAGGCAGGTTTTTACCCATGTTCGCACTAAGGAGGAATGTTAGGAAATTAATCTAATGCTCACGTAATTAATGTTTTTTCGTAGTAATTAGTAAGTTATTATTGGGTATTATATTTTTATGTAGTTATAACAATATAATTTGTTGTATTTGTTACTGGTGTCTATTCCAGGACATTTGTTCCTATTTACAAAGAAGTTGTTTAGCTGCTTCCATGGCTATATAATAGCCAATCTATTGTATGTTGAAGATACTGGAGAATATTGAATATCTTTCTTGGTTATTTGGTTTCTGTCTATGATCTCATTGTAAAATCTGCTATATAATTTGTAGACCTATGAGGTGAAGGAGGTTATGAGCACCTATGTGAAGAAGACCTATGAGTTGAAGGAGTTGAGGAGCACCTATGTGAATGAATACTGGTCCTATGAGGTGAAAGAGGTGATTAAAACCTATGTAAGGGACTAGTGGACCTATTTAGATGACAACGTCATGAAGGAGGACATGTGTGAATAGGAGAGTAGGTGTGGAATGTGCCATAGATTTGAGGGACCCCTAAAGCCTAGATACTATAGCTGGTGGGAGTATATCATCAAGAGGAGGTGAAGGTAATGGTGTACATGGTGGAATGCCTTTAATAGTGATAACTTGCTTATTATGAATGAATTTAAGACAAAAATGATGCATGAAGGGAATAACTTTAGTGATGTGGAGCTAATGGAGACCTAAGAACATGTCACATCCTTTGATTGAAGATGCCACAACAAATGACACAAGCACGATGAGAGGCCCAACTGTAATAGGAAACCTAATGTAGCCAAAAAAATTAGGAGCTAAATACGAAATAACAAAAATTGGACATTTAATAGCCAAAATAAGTGCAATAGAGCACACACAAATAAGATCCTCTTGATGGATCATGGTGTTATTAATAGTGTATGAACCAATATAAGCATTGATGTGTAAGGAATCAAAAGAAATTATAGCATGATAATCGTAATAAAAAATGAAATAGTTGGTGGATATGCATCAGTAGAAGCTACAAGAACATCTAGGGGCCCCGATGAAGGAGGGGGAACAACGCGATATGTATGATTTGTAGAAGAATCTAAAGCTTGTGTATCATGCTACAGAAAAGGGTCATTGAATGTATCGATCTTTTTGTTATCATTTACCAGTTTACAAGAAGAAGAAAATGGAGGAGAGAGCTCCAGTGAATTATTGTCAATAAGATCTTGTATGAGATGCTGAATCTTGAAGTAGTGATCGGTAGAATGGCCAATGCATTGATGATAGTCACATTTAGTATTTTTATCAGAATTGCAGCCACAAGGGTGAGATAGATAAAGGTTGAGAGCTGGTGGAAGAGTAATGAGATTACTTTCTAGAAGTTGAGGGATTAGAAATCAAGGCGTATATGGTAATTTAGCGAATGTTTGCTTTAGAGGTTGCCATTAAAGATTTTTTAGGAAGATAGATGACATTGACAGTTGCCTTTGCTTCAGTAGATTTAGAAGAAGGTTTGAATGTTCATTCAAATTGGAATCTATTAGAAGACAATGAAGAAAAAGATTCTTGATATTTGAGTTTTCCCATAGATAGTAGTTTGACTTCACGCATTTTGAGCATATGACATCATTGGTCAAATGAAGGAGAGGTCTCAAAGATAACACTCTCCTGTAGTAGTGGTTAGAGGCTTAGAAAAAATAGATCTTGTAGTTCTAAATCAACTAGAACATTAGTCATATTAGCTAGATTGTTCTTATAACGTACTACATAGTCAACTAGATGGTATCCCCTGTCACTCATCTTGTGTACCCTCCCCTTTTTTGTCATTCTTCACATACATATCTCTCTTCCCATTCGAATTTCCCCTTTCCCTCCTAAATCAAATCTATGCAAATTTCCCACTTTCCTATCTGACCCCATAATTTATTTTATTTCCCCTAATTCACCATTAATCTCATAATCACCCTTAATTACCCCTTTTTTATCCTCCCTAAGTACCCTATTTATCATCCCTAGTTTCTCACCTAACTTCATTTAATACTTTCTTATCTCCCAACCACCTTTTATCCTTCCAAAGCACCCCTAACCCGTATTAATCACTTGAAACCGTAATCTTATCACATAGGGGATCTTTGTCTCTAGCTAATCACATTTCCACTGCCCAAATCAACGGACTGCCACAGTCATCAGTGACCTTTCCGGGTCACCTTCGACCTTATAAATATGAACCTACCCTTCCTCTCATCAGGATGCGATTTTTGAGACTTCAAACATTCTTGCGACCTTGGCTTCCTTTTTTCTCTTCTTTGCAACTTTTATCACCATCTTGGAGCTACTTTGGAGATATTTTGCATCACCTTTGGAGATTTGAATTTATTTCTTTGCTTGGTATCACAATTTTACATGCTTGGAATCCCCATTGTCATCCTATTAATCATTGTGCATCAAATTTGTAGGTTCATCTTCCATCTTAGAGTTTTACTCTTCCACTAGGCATCTCCAACTTATTTCTGCAATTCATCATTTCCATTCATTTTCATCCATTAAACCCTATATCCCTTCTCGGTCACTGTCAACCCAACCCAATCACCATTTGTCACCCATTCTACCAGTTATTTATTTTCTAATCCCACAACCTCTCAAATATACCAATATTTCCATTCTGCAAACCTGTTTCTTTAGATCTTGCTCACATCACACCCAATCACTGTTGATCTGCCATGGTCGCCGTCGACCTGATCTGTAGTTGTCATTCTCTCGTCAGATTTATCAATTTTCTTGCACCCTTTCTATTTCAATCAGATCTAGGCTCTCTGTCTCATCTCAATATCATCTTCAATTTCATATCAAATTCAGACCATTTCTTCAGAGCTGCCTTTTCTACATTTCTTTTCAACTTGTACTACCCCGATCACCATCAAATATGCCCTGCAGTCTTGGGTCACTGTCGACCCGCTTAGGTTTCGTTTAGCTTCATATTTTTACAATCAGATCTACATTTTTATCTTATCTAGTTCATTTTAAATTCTACGTTTCAGTTCATATTCTACTGCATCATATTATTTATCCATTATCATTTTATCATCATTTCCTATCAAAGTGGGTTAACACCCATCCTAGGAAGTTTTCACTTCTCAAGACCGGCATTATCAGGCAACCCACCATCCTATCTACTAATCTTTTTTAGTGTTGAGTTTCTATTTGTTGTGTAGGTAACCAAGCTCACCATGAGGAGGATATTTTACACCTATATCCATCATCATCTCATCCAAAGGTAGCCTTAAACCCTCTCATTATTGGAGTTACTTGTTTTATTTGTTACCATTTCACTAATCTGAAACAAGAGTGAGAAAATCAGTTCAACAATTAGATATTTGTTTAATTTGTACCAGTTGTGAATAGGATATATTAGTGCTAATATTGATTGAAAAATGAGCAAGAAAATCTTCGACTAGATGCATGAAAGAACTTACCAAATGCACAAGTAGATCATAAAACCAACACATGGCATAATATTGAAGGCTCTGAGGAAATAAATTTGCTAATAACTTATGATCATCCGCATAATCTATATATGCCACATGAAAATCTTGAAGATGCTCTTGAGGGTCACCACGTCCATTGAAAATGGGTAGCTTAGGGGTGAAGAATTTTAAAGGAACTGGATAAGTAGAAATGGCGGGTGCAAAAGGAGTGTGAAGAAGAAAGGAGGAGTCAAGAGATTGAGATGAATGTGAAGTAGCTAGCTGAATTTGACGGATTTGAACTTAGAGATCATGATATAAAGAAGCTAAGTCATGAGTGGTGGAAGAGGAACCGAGTTGTGCCTTAGAAGCATTGGTATGGAGAAGTGGAGCAGTAGATATAGGAATGGAAGCAGGAATGTTGAGAGGTTGGGTGGAGGCCATGACAGTAAAAGAAGAACCTACAAGAGGTATATAAGGAACATTTCAAGAGCATTAGGAAACAAGAAAATCATTGAGAATATGTGGAATATGTGAGGGATTGACACACAAAACTTGACAAAAATTAGTGAACTTGTCTAATTATTCTTGATTGACATTGGTATCCTCATCATAAGATTTTCACTATCAGATGTTTCAATGTCTTTAAGAGGATCATTATGTGAGTTAGTAAAGGGTTTAGCAGATTTAACCATTGTCCTAAAGGAGTTATGAATAGACGGAGGAAGCTCAATGTACTCAAAAGAACCAAAATGACCACTATGAGTGATGGACATAAGAAGAAAACCCTAGAAAGAAGGTGGGATTCAAGCGATGGGTTAACCAAATTATTTAATTTAATTTGAATTAATTAAATCTAATATTGCAGAGTTACGTATGCTGATAAATGTTAAAATACATATTTGACCCAAATAATAAGCTAATAAAATATGAAACCCTAAGTGCAAGAGAGAGAGAGGAATGGACTTATTTGATTTGTATTTAATTTGGGACTAATGCAGATTGGGAAAAATGTTGAACAAGAATTAAAGATGTCATAAAATGCTCAAGATAACTTACAGTTTGTAGGAATACGGCTGGACACGGGTTTTCATGACAAGACAGGGGTGCCTGGGCGTTGACGATGTCTACTAAGTGCCCATGACTATAAAAATGGTCATATCTTGATCTTCACTATGTCACACAAGTGTCACAATGTTGATTTCCTGTGTGTCGCAATATGCCCACGAAGATACCTGTAATCTACAAAATAAAGGTTCACATGTAAAACCCACAATACAACATCAAATCCAAAAAAGAAAGATGCAATACAGAGAGTCAGACTTATCCCGATGGTCACTTGACAGAGTGAACTTACAACCGAGTGTTCCACTACATCTTAGACTCCATGTAGTTCTAGTGAGTGTGTCGAAGAATCGTTCCTAGGATGCCCTTGTGCAAGTGCACTTGATAGCGGGTTAGATCTAGAATGTAATAATGTATATAGATGTGTGGATGGAATAAAGAAACTTCCCCTTCCTATGTTGTGTATGCAAAAAATGCAGTCCCTTGACCCTTGAATGGATGTTAGATGGATGCTTTAAAGTGCTTTAGGTTCCTTTTGAGTGCAAGTTTAGGTGATATTAATAATGCTTAGATCTTGGTCCTTGATTTTGAACACATAGATATGTATTTATATGATTCCCTTGTTTGAATTTCATATTTGACAGTTGGAAGGCCGACCCATAAGTAGACAATATGCCCAAAAGATAAAAGAGACTCAAAATAAGTGAGTAAGATAAGAAAGTATCAACGGCACCCAAAGGGGACATGGGCACACGAGCGTTCTCATCTTGGCTAGGTGTTGTTAGAGTAGGTATTTACCTTAGCTCATGTTCACGTAGGTACTTTATTTACCTTTATTGTATTTATCCTCACCCACTTATGTGTGTGGATATTTCTTTTATCTTATTTAGATACTAGGAGATATTATCTAGTTGTTAGGTATAGTTCTTTCCTTGATCTATGGTACTGACTAGTTCTTTTCTTGATCTATGGTATTGACTAGATCCTTGATGTCTAATGGTCTCGCCTAAATCTATAAGTCTAAGGCTAGTTCTTTGATGACTAGTTATTTCCTTGATTTATGGCTTGATCTATGACCTTGACTGGTTCTTAGATTATTAGTCCTTGCCTATTTAATAAAGGCCCATTCTCAATGTATTGCATTGAGTTCCATAATAATACATGATATTGTTGCTCATTTGTTTGCAAAGGTTTATGTAAAGTTATTATGGTGAATTACTTTCATCTTATTGATCGTGGTGTTTGATTAGCATCTGTGTTCTTGGCTTGGTACAATCTAGTTATCGTTCTTTTCATGGTATCAGAGCTACATTCGACTTGGCCATCACACCAAAGTATCTTGAACTGACAGTGGAGAGGGATCTCATTGTGTTAATCAGTTAAATCTACGCCAATACCCTCCCAAACGATAGAGCTGTGTATCCACCCAATCAGGCCCAACAACATTAGGAGGAAGTGGACACCAGGAATTTCCCAGGAGGTCACCCATGCCCAGTACTACTCTGGGGTTGGTGCGCTTAACTGGCTGGTAATAGAGCTACATGACTTGCACATGTCACACCAAAAGCTCAAAATAATGGTGTCTCTCATCACATGAATTCTTCCAAGGAGTATTTTGTTTCCTCTAGGTTTCAGTTCTACTTCCAAATTTGAGGTTGGAGATTCTTCCTTTCTAAGTTTTGTCCTAGGGAAAATATACCTAACTTGATGGTGGCAATATCCAAGATGCACTATATGTTCCTAACATCACTACAAATTTTCTTTTTGTATACTCAAATTTGCACATTCTGGTAAAGTAAAAACAGTGACTTTTACACCACATGGAGCATAGTACGAACTCTGTTGGAGCCTCATTCACTTGTCGCTCAGGGTATTGTTGATCATAGTTATAGACTATATCACTTTGAGGGTTTTGATGAAACTTCTTCTATAGGGACATGATTGGTTTCTCATTCAGATTCAGAGAGTAAGCTTTGACATGAAAGATTTAGACATCTCAATTACATATATTTGAAGGAGTTGAGCACTCATGGTATGGTAGATGGTCTTCCTAGAGTTTCTTGTCTTGAGGGATTTTTTCATGGTTGTGCATTAGGCAAACAACACCAAGATCCTTTTCCTAAGAATTTGTCTACGAGAGCTTCTTCACCACTTGAGCTTGTGCATAGTGACTTGATGGTTTTTCCTACCCCATCTTTCAATGGAGCTAAGTATGCTGCACTTACATTTATTGATAATTTCTTGAGGCGTACTTGGCTTTATTTTCTCAAGTACAAAAGTGATGTTTTTCACATTTCAAAGTCTTCAAGGCTTTGGTTGAGAAATAATCTTCTAGTAGCATAAAGAACCTTCGCACTAATAATGGGGGGGAGTACTTTAGCAATGAGTTTTCTGAATTTTTAGCAACTCAAGGCATTATTCACCAACATTTTGTTCTTCATACTCCACAACAGAATGGGGATTAGCAGAAAGGAAGAATAGAAATTTGCAGGAAATGGCTAACTGTATGATGCATTCTAGAGATATACCTCCTATCTATTGGGCAGAAGCAATTAATTGTGCTAACTATATTTAGAATCACACACCACATAGAGCACTTGAGCATTTGACTCCAGAGGAAGCTTGGTCCAACACTAAGTCAAATGTCTCATTTTTTTGAGTCTTTGGGAGCCATGCTTGGGCCTTTGTGCCAAAGAAGAAAAGGAAAGATTTGGATAAGAAGATTAAACCCTTGATCTTTGTAGGGTATTATGAGGACATGAGAGCTTATCGTCTTTTAGATACTGATACACATGATGTTCTTTTTCGAACACATGTTCAGTTTGATGAGTGTTTCACTCCTCATGATTCTTCATCTTCTTCCATTTCTTCTTCTTCTTAATCTCATCTTGAGGATTATTTCTTTGAGGATATTGATGAGGAGGATATAGATATCGTTGAGGATCCTATTCCCACTGATGTAGTCACCTAAGTGGGCTCGTATTACAGTTTCTAAGGCAACACCTTTCATAGAGGAACTTCCACCCACTAGGCATCATCACACACATTCTACTGGTTCTGGACTTTTGTGTCAGGCAGTTTCTGAGGATCCATAGTCTTTTTCAAAGGCTCATGGGATACAGGATTGGGATGATGCGATGATAGCTGAGTATTCTTCTTTGATGAATAATCATACTTGAGATTTGGTATCTCTTCCTAAAGGAAGAAAGATGGTTAGGTGTAAGTGGGTATACCGAACCAAATACATAGTAGATGGGTCTATTGACAAGTATAAGGCTCGTCTTGTTACAAAGGGTTTTTCACAAGTTGAAGGTATTGATTACTCCGAGACTTTCGCCCATGTTGCCGAGATGGATTTTTTTTACAATAGAATGACTTGAATTAATCAATAAGAAAAATGAAAGCAATTCGTCAGAATAACTTTACATAAAACCTTTGCAAATAAATGAGTAGCAATTTCATATATCTATTATGGAGCTCAATGTAATACCTTGAGAATGGGCCTTGTTTAAATAGGCAAGGAATAACAATCTAAGAACCAGTCAACTTAGGTCATAGATATTTAAGCCATAGAATCAAGGAAATAACTAGTCATCAAAGAACTAATCAAGACCGTAGATTTAAGAGATTGAACTAGACATCAAGGATTTAGTTCAATACCATAAATCTAGGAAAGAACTAGTTCAATACCATGGATCAAGGAATTTACAGGAGATTGCTATTGATCAATACCATGTATCAGAGCGGGAGATTGTTGTTGACATTTGTCTGTAAGTTTTATTTTGGCCAATAAATTTATTATATATTCCATATAATTATGGGATTTGTTTGTATCTTGTTGTTGCATGCATTTTTATGCAAAGTTACAGAGGCTTTCATCTTATTGGATCCAGAAGGTGAGAAAACCCTAAATTTGACTGTAAACTTGACCATTTCTGGAGGTAGTCATTTTTCTGGGATTGTTTTGCATCTGTTGCAGGTAAGGACATTGGACTGCCTCGGGATCCCTGCAGTGAAGGAAAAAAACGTAGGATTCTTTTTCGAGTCTGATGGATTAAAATCCTTAGCACTTAGTCATATGGTATGGTCATATGAGGACTTAAAGCTTGTGATTCCTACTAGTAGGTGCTTAATTTCAGCCCCCTTTAATTTTATTTGTGTGTTGAAGGCAACAACAATTTATTTTGTTTCAGTGGCAACTAAAATAAATAACAGAGGCAAATATTAAAAAACTTGTATCTTTTGATCGGTAACTCGGTTTTGAGTGCCATTTTTTACAAAAGTGCTTATTTTTTCGTACTCTTTCCATTGGATTTATTTATTTTGAGACTTGCACTATAATTATAAAGTGCCAAATATGGAGGAGTGTTGTAATCAATTGTGGATGCAATTTCGGCTGAGCCCGACATCCTAAATTTTTGGGAGTTGTAGTTTGTACCTATCATGGATTCTGAGAATGATATGCTTTTCTCTGAAGTATGTGGACTTCAAGAGGATATTGTAAAATTTGTGGAAGAAAATAGATCGCTCAAGAAGTGAAATTCTCTTCTACAATCACTCATTCACGATAAGGATACAATAATACACTCCCTGCAGAACAAACTTGTTAGCCTACAACATCACCATCATATTGTGGACAACCATATCCATGCTCCTAGTCCACTTGCAGTTTTTGCTCTTGTACCCACTGACATTGATCTGCCAGTCTTTGAGCCTGAACCTGCTTTTGATGCTTCTAAATCTGTGAGGCTTGTTACTGCATGCTCTTCCACATCTGTGCCTATTACAGTACCACATGTTGTGTATCCTACTTCTGCTCAGTTGCATGGATTTTTTGGGAAGCATACCACTGCATTCAGTTCTCGCATGCTCCGTTCTATGGGTCTCACTAGGAGTCATTGGCAGACATTCACAGGGTATTATTTCCTCTATTCCACATGTTAAGTGGAATTCTCGTCATGACATTGGTTTTCGAGCAGATACTTCATTGGGATCACACATTGACAGAGCTCCTTTTTTTGTTCACTCGACTCTTTCTTAGGATCATGAGCAACACATGAGTTCTACACCTTCACTCAGGATTGAGAAACCTAAGATTTCAGGTGTCACACATGATCAACCTGACACACATTCTTATGTTCTTTTACATGCACCCATTGTGCATTTTACACCAAGTCATATGCAGGCATCTTCTTCATCCATCCATGTTGATTTGGGGTGGATATCTGATCACTCGTGGAGGCAACATAGGCATTCGTTGAGAGGACTCTACAGGCGTGGCTCCTCCACCATTCGGCCTCTTGCTCCACTTTCTATACCTTATGCATTGTGATGCTTCTTGTTTTGAGCATTTTTCTTTAGCAGGTGTAGTGTATCTCTCTTGTTTGTTGAGAGATTTTGTATCTGTATTTTCGACACTTTTGGCATGTTGACAGTATCTCTTGTGGGGGATCTATTCTGGTGAAGTCCAGTGTTATTTTGTCAGTGTTCGAGTAGTTGATTTTGGGCAACTCATATAGATTTGTAGTGTCACTCCACCCATTCAGCAGTATGGGAGGGTGTGGTGTTGATCCTGCTTCTTCGGGTTTCGTGTCCTTGCCTTGTTACCTTGGCTTTTCTTGGATCGTGACACTCTGGAGTTTGTGTCCTTGCCTTGTTGCTTTGGTTATTATTCTTGGATCATGGCACACCTATTTGTAGCAGTTGATCGAATTATGTTTGGTGTTTTTTTGCACTTTCGACATCACTCTGTTGACAGTCTCCTTGTATGGAGCTATTCTGGTGAAACCCAGTGTCAGTTGTTTTTGAGTTTTGTGATCGAGCAGTGGATTCAGACCACAGTACACACCAAACTTCTTCAGCATTGTATGAGTTTTTTGAGCTGAGCTTCTTGGGATGCCTTGGAGCGGGTCTTTACTCTCTTTACTTTGTTGTTACTAGTTTTGGGTACCTTGCGGTGTCCCTTTTTTCCTAGTTATTGTACATGAGTACCTCATCAGGCCTAGTTGTCAAGACTCATACTGTGGACATGCCACATCTATTTTGGCCCCTAGCTTCACTTGAGGGGGGTGTTAGAGTAGGTATTTACCTTAGCTCATGTTCACCTAGGTACTTTATTTACCTTTATTGTATTTATCCTCACCCACTTATGTGTGTGGATATTTCTTTTATCTTATTTAGATATTAGGAGATATTATCTAGTTGTTAGGTATAGTTCTTTCCTTGATCTATGGTATTGACTAGTTCTTTTTTTGATCTATCCTACATTTTTTTCCTTTGCCGCATGGATCCTTGAGGTAGTCCGATTTGCTTCCCTTCATGATTTCACAACCATAGATGGTGTTAGACATCCAGTAAGTTTTTCTATTGCAAGCAACGGTTTTTTTTTTCAATGTATATGTAATTTGTTCGGTAACAATTTTTTGTAGTATGCATTTTTATGCAAAACGGATTGCGGAATTGAATTTGGAAGGTGCCAAAACCCTAGAATCAATTGTTGTGATTCGCACCATGTTTTGAGACAGTCAAATCTGGGTGCATTCTTTTCATCCATTTGATATAAGCGTGTACCTTTCAGATGCATTATTTTACCCTCTGGATATTTCAGTTTTGGATGCAGTCTTTTATCCACTAAACGTAGATTTGTACCCTCTGGGTGTATTCTTTTATCCATTGGATATAAGTGTGTACATTCTGGATGGCATTCTTTTACCCTCTGGAAATTTCGGTTTTGGATGTTGTCTTTTATCCTACTGGACGCAAATCTGTATCCTCTGGGTGCATTCTTTTATCCATTGGATATAAGCGTGTACCCTCTGGACGCAATTATTTACCCTCTAGACATTTTACCATCATTTGGGAGCAGGCCATTTTATCCTTTGGTCCTAAGCATGTATCATGTGTAGATACACTCTTGTTACCCTTTAGACATTTGGGTGTCCACGTGTACCTTTTAAAAAAATCCAGCATTAAAATATTATGCTTTAATAGCAAAACCTTGTAGAGCTCATAACTTTTGATGTGTAGCTGAAATTAAAGTGATCTTTTTTAGCGGTTGAAATTATGTATTTTTTCGAGATCTACGTATTGAGGACATTTTTATACACATATTTCAAATGTAAAAGGTATTGTTACTCATTGTAATTCATTTACATGCACTCAATTATAAAGTGTCAAATTCGGGAGGGTGTTGTGATCACTTGTGCACGCAATTTCGGTTGAGCCCGACGTCCTAAAATTTTAGGTATTACATTCTTGTATCTATGGGTGTATACATTTATATCTCTCTTGTTTGTTGAGATATTTTGGATTTGTATTTTCGACACTTTTTTGGCATGTTGACAGTCTCTCTTGTGGGGGAGCTATTCTAGTGGAGCCCAGTGTTAGTTTGTCAATGTTCGAGTAGTTGATTTTGACAACTCATACAGATTTGTGGTGTCACTCTACCCATTCTGTAGTATGGGAGGATGTGGTGTTGATACTATTTCTTTAGGTTTCATGTCCTTGCCTTGTTACCTTGGCTTTTCTTGGATCGTGGCACTCCTATTTATTTTGATCTCGTATCTTCCTTATTACCTTGGTTATTCTTGGATCGTGGCACACCTATTTGTAGCAGTTGATCAAATTATGTTTGGTGTTTATTTTTCACTTTCGACATCACTCCATTGACAGTCTCCTTGTATGGAGTTATTCTGGTGAAGCTCAGTGTCAATTGTTTTTTAGTTCTATGATCAAGCAGTGGATTCAGACCAAAGTGCACACCACACTTCTTAGCATTGTACGAGATTTTTGGAGCCGAACTTCTTAGGATATCTTACAGCAGGATTTTTCCCTCTCTGCTTTGTTATTACTGGTTTTAAGTACCTTGTGGCATCTAATTTTTCCAGTAGTTGTACGTGGGTACCTCATCAGGCCTTGTTGTCAGGACCCACCTTTTTTTCCACCCACCTAAGCTATGCTTACGGGAGGGTGTTAGTGTAGGTTATTATTTATCCTTTTATTTATTTATTAGGATAATTCTTACACTTGTGTTAGTGCTACACTTATTGGATTAGCTTGCTTAGGTGTACTAGTTGTGTGGAGTTAGCTTACTAGTTGTGTTGAGTTAGCTTCTCAGTTATGTGGAGTTAGCTTACTAGTCTTTTGGAGTTAAATTAACTACCAGTATCAGTTAGTGGGAGTTCTTCACCATTGATTTAGGTAGTAGTTGCACTTCCCTCCTCCTATATGTACATCTTTCTTATTGATTAATTCAATTCATTCTATTGCAATGTATTGAGCATTATGGATTATGATGGATTTCCATATATGGTATTTTAGCTCTTTTGTCTTGCAAATCTAATGTTGTGTGCTATTATCATCTGAGATCGCAGTTTGGAACAATATTATTTTCATTCCTTTCATGGTATCAGAGTGAGAGATTGTTCTTGACATCCGTCTGTAAGTTTTATTTTGCAAATAAAATCTTTGTATATTCATATATTTAGGATTTGGTCATATTTTTTTGTTGTGTACATTTTTATGTAAAACAGAGGCTTTCATTAGATCTGGAAGGCATGAAAACCCTAAGATCGACTATAAACTCGACCATTTATGGAGGCAGTCATTTTTTTGTGGTTAGAACGAAACACATAGGTTCACCTCGGGATTTGTGCCACACGGTTAAGAAACTGAGGAACAGCTTTTTTGGGTTTTTTGGATATCACGAGATATACATTGGGCATTTTTCTGCTGTGGCGTATCTGTCTCAGGTTACACACAGGAAGCTTTTCAGATTTTTCCTTTTTTGGCAGGGGCCCACGGATGCTGTGCACGTTTTTTGTAGGTGCTTAACTTCAGCTCCCTTTAATTTTATTTGTGTGCTGAAGGCAACAACAATTTATTTTGTTTCAGTGGCAACTAAAATAAATAATAGAGAAAAATATTAAAAAGCTTGTATCTTTTGATCGGTAACTCAGTTTTGAGTGCCATTTTTTACAAAAGTGCTTGTTTTTTCGTGTTCTTTACATTGGAGTTATTTATTTTTAGACTTGCACTATATTTATAAATTTCTAAATATAGAGGAGTGTTGTAATCAATTGTGGATGTAATTTCAGCTGAGCCCGACTTCCTAAATTTTTAGGAGTTGCAGTTTGTACCTATCATGGATTTTGAGAATGATATGTTTTTCTCTTAAGTATGTGGAATTCAAGAGGATATTGTAAAATTTGTGGAAGAAAATAGATCACTCAAGAAGTGAAATTCTCTTCTACAATCACTCATTCATGACAAGGATACAATAATACATTCCCTGCAGAACAAACTTGCTAGCCTACAACATCACCATCATATTGTGGACAACCATATCCATGCTCCTAGTCCACTTGCAGTTGTTGCTCTTATACCCACTGACATTGATCTACTAGTCTTTGAGCCTGAACCTAATTTTGATGTTTCTAAACCTGTGAGGATTATTACTACATGCTCTTCCACATTTGTGCCTATTACATTACCACATGTTGTGTATCCTACTTCTGCTCAGATGCATGACTTTTTTAAGAAGCATACCACTGCATTCAGTTCTCACATGCTCCGTTCTATGGGTCTCATTAGCGAAGTCATTGGTAGACATTCATAGGGTATTATTTTCTCCATTCCACATGTTAAGTGGAATTCTCATCATGACATTGGTTTTTGAGCAGATACTTCATTGGAATCACACATTGACAGAGCTCTTTTTTTTTGTTCGCTCGACTCTTTCTAAGGATCATGAGCAACAAATGAGTTATGGATCTTCACTCAGGCTTGAGAAACCTAAGATTTTAACTTTCAGACATGATCAACCTGACACACATTCTGATGTTCTTTTGCATGCACCCATTGTGCATTTTACACCAAGTCATATGCAGGCATCTTCTTCATCCATCCGTGTTGATTTGGGGTGGATATTTGATCACTCATTGCGGCGACATAGGCATTCGTTGAGAGGACTCTACAAGCATAGCTCCTCCACCATTCGGCCTCTTGCTCCACTTTATATACCTTTTGCATTGTGATGCTCCTTATTTTGAGCATTTTTCTTTAGCAGGTATAGTGTATCTCTCTTGTTTGTTGAGAGATTTTGTATCTGTATTTTCAACACTTTTCACATGTTGAAAGTATCTCTTGTGGGGGATCTATTCTGGTGCATTCCAGTGTTAGTTTGTCAGTATTCAAGTAGTTGTTTTGATAACTCATACATATTTGTAGGTCACTCCACCCATTCAGCAGTATGGGAGGGTGTGGTGTTGATCTTACTTCTTCAGGTTTCGTGTCCTTGCCTTATTACCTTGGCTTTTCTTGGATCATGACACTCTAGATTTTGTGTCATTGCCTTGTTGTTTTGGTTATTGTTCTTGGATCGTTTGAAGCAGTTAATCAAATTATGTTTGGTGTTTTTTTTTTGCACTTTCGACATCACTCTGTTGACAGTCTCCTTGTAAGGAGCTATTCTGGTGGAGCCTAGTGTCAGTTATTTTTTAGTTTTGTGATCGAGCAGTGGATTCAGACCATAGTGCACACCAAACTTCTTCAACATTGTACGATTTTTTTGAGCCGAGCTTCTTGGGATGCCTTGGAGCGGGTATTTACTCTCTTTACTTTGTTGTTACTGGTTTTGGGTACCTTGCGGTGTCCCTTTTTCCGAGTTATTGTACATGAGTACCTCATCAGGCCTAGTTGCTAGGACTCATATTGTGGACATGCCACATCTATTTTGGCCCCTAGTTTCACTTGAGGGGGGGTGTTAGAGTAGGTATTTACCTTAGCTCATGTTCACCTAGGTACTTTATTTACCTTTTTTATATTTATCCTCACCCACTTATGTGTGTGGATATTTCTTATATCTTATTTAGATATTAGGAGATATTATCTAGTTGTTAGGTATAGTTCTTTCCTTGATCTATTGTATTGACTAGTTCTTTCCTTGATCTATGGTATTGACTAGATCCTTGATGTCTAGTTCTCTCCTAAATCTATGGTCTTGGCTAGTTCTTTGATGACTAGTTATTTCCTTGATTTATGGCTTGATCTACGACCTTGACTGGTTCTTAGATTGTTATTCCTTACCTATTTAAATAAGGCCCATTCTCAATGTATTGCATTGAGTTCCATAATAATATATGATATTGCTGCTCATTTGTTTGTAAAGGTTTATGTAAAATTATTCTGGTGAATTACTTTCATCTTATTGGTTGTGGTGTTTGATTAGCATCTGTTTTCTTGGCTTGGTACGATCTGGTTATCATTCCTTTCAGGTGCTGGTGTCTGGAGCCGTAAAAGATAAGTAAGTAAAATATTGATTGGGTTATGGGGTATGAAAAACCAAATAGAAAAACAAAGACAAGAGGCCAAAGACAATTGTCAATTAATATTTTTATTGCTTAGGAATCATATGAATATACTAAATTGGTTTTGACGCATTTTTAAAATTTAGCATGTTATAGATATTTTGCTTTCCTTCATTTTCAGTTATTTGTGATTCAATTGGCCTCCAATAAAGAATATAGTTTTGTTATTTTTAGTTATTTATATCATCTAAACATTTTATTTGCCTTCTTCGTGATTGCTCACATTTTATAGGCCTGCTCAATTATAAAATGGTGCCCCAAAATATATCTACATCAATGAATGATTTTATTAGAAATAATCCACTGACAGGAACAAGAGAGAATTTTGTTCGCATACTTCCTATAAAAGCATTATCTCCATTTCATGATGGATGGACTATACAATGTAGAACCACTTCTAAGTCGAACATTCATAACTTTAATGACACTAGAGGGAGTGGAATGGTATTCAACTTTGATGTCATAGGTAAAGATGAAGAATAAATGTGAATCATTTGTTTCAATGAACAAGTGGATAAGCATTATTATAATATTTGAATTGGAAATGTGTATACAATTTAAAATGGAAGATTATCGAAAGCTGATAAAATGTTTAACAATCTCCCATCACAATATGAAATATTGTTGCATACCATGTCAATCGTGGAAGCTTATTCTATTTATGATGAATTTATTCCATTTAACAAGTTTCACTTCATTTTGATATGTGAAATCAGAAACATGAAGGAAAATTCAATGATAGATGTACCTAGAATTGTTGCATTTCTTAGTGAATTTGAAACACTACTCATGAAGTATAGTTTCTATTGATGAAATGGATTATTTTACTTGTCTTTCCCATTAATGCATCTATCTCTCCCATCAATGCACACAAATACTCCATGTAAGAAGAATACTAGAAAGAACTCTAAAGGAAAATGGATTTACTCCACCATGTGTGATAAGGTTTGCACATGTTGTGATTATCAATACTTATTCAGGGTTCAAATTGCAGACCACATTGGAAGTTTTTGGGAAACATTTTTTGATGATGTACGTAAATAATTACTTGGTGCAACAACAAATGAAGCATTCAACCAAGTTCATGAAAATCCATTGCGCATACGACATCTCAAGAAGATGATAGCCTTCCATTCATATTCATTCACATTATATGTGCAAATGGATACATTCAACAATCCACCCAAGTTGAAATTTAAAGTTGTTAAAGCAAAAAAAGTTGATTATTCTTCAGAGAGTAAATTTCTTATAGGATTAGTCACTAATATTTTACTACATTTTCTTTTGTATATATTTCCCATATTGTAATGAACTAAGTAGAATAAGTTTGCATCAAAGACTATTATGATATTGTTATGCCCTCAATTTTTATAACAAATATATAATATTCATGTGTGGATTTTCCTATTTCTTTAAATGTCTTTACTCTTTTAAATTCATGTAATTATTGAAAAAATGGCGTACTTATAATCTATATATTTTCCTAATGTTTTCACATATTATAATAGTTCATGGTATTATATAGTAATCTTTGTGTTTTAGTCACATAAATAGCCCATTTTTGGATATGCAATTTTTAAATTGCTATCATGTTTTGAAATTTCATTATCCTTTCTATATATAGGTTATCTATTATTTAATCTGATGTTGAATGTTACTTTGATGTGTTTATAACCTTGTAATTTGTGACAAATTTAGAATATTCGACTATGAAATTTTCTATTTGTTTAATTGTGTTCGTACTGGCATAGTTAAACTCTTATTCATTATTTTTAGTTTGATTACAATCTATAACTTTATGTATATTTTGAAATATATAATAATCGACCTATTTTATGTGACACTTTCTATGCTTATCATTGGTATTGATTTGTTTATTACTATTGTAGATGTCAAACCCAGATGTTGTTATTTATCAAATTGTGACATCAACACAAACTGAAAGATATCAATCCGATGATATTTTGGTCAATACAATCAATCCAAATGATGATGTTGCATGTTACTACCAGCTAAAATACATTAATATTCCTCAAAATCAATTATGTAGTGATCAACAGTGTGAGAAACCTGCAACATAAGAAACTATTGTATGTCCACCTTAACAACAAACAAATGTTACTCGGCGTGCACGTTATGCAAAGAGACATGAAAAACTAAATAGATGGAGAAGAGAAAGATATCAAGAGCAAAGAGAAGAGGTACATACAAAGAACAAAGAAAGGTATCATGCACGAAAAGAACAAATAAATAGGAGAAGAAGAGAACTATATGCATCTAGGACTTGATTGTTAGTAAATAATTCCTTGCTGATATAACTTGAAGTGTAGGAAATTGATTTTACAATGGAACCTCACATGCATCCGTGAGATGAAACATGTAGTATTGGTTATGTTCATTCCTTGACTATCTAACATAATGTTATCATTAATAATATATAATGCACTACTAAAAGGGACAAAGGGAAGTCCAAATGCCAACAAGTGTACAATCCTCCATACACTCATCAAAATGATGTTGGTTCTGAAAGTACAGATAATATTTATTCCCATATATTGACAAGCCCTCAAATAAACCCTTATGTTTCCAATGATTGTCTTAAAAATCCTACGCTTATTAGAAGGATTTTTGAGATAGAAAATTCCACTATAAATCATAACACACGTGATTTACCAAATGACGTGGAATAACACATAAGATTATCTTCACACATTATGTCAATTCAAAAGTCATTTCACCAAATATTGGATCAACTAGAAAATATACAAATGTGTACTATTTGTAAAGAGGCATACCCTGGAATCAAAGTCAAACTAATAGGTACATGACCAGTTTGTACAAGATGTTACTCATAATATAATGATCATTGCTTTTAATCATGAAATAATATGGACCCTGATGTATAACCATATATTCTACGAGTTCTTACATAAGTTGAAGAGATGTTTATTGCTCGTGTCAACCCAATAATGCAAGTCATCCATGCACAAGGTGATCAATACAAGTATAGGGGGCATACTATAAGTTTTTTTCAAGACATAACTTCAATCAATGCATATATTCCTTGACGTGGTTCATGACCTTGATATTTTGTTCATTAGAAGAAATGGAACTCAGTCAAAAACACAATGATTTTTTTGTTAAGCGATCATGTGTATTATATTCTCTCCAATATAAAATATCCAATGATAGATACTACAAAGATGTTGAATTATGTAATGTTGCAATTTCATAACTACCTGAAGAAGAAACAAACATATCTCAAAGCCTCTTATTTATTGAGTCAAACATTGAAGACAATGATAATGTGGATCAACTTCTTGAAGACTCCCCAGTAAAAAATATTGAAGAAAATCACCATCAACCATCATATTTTGCAGTTAGAATGGGAATTTCTCATCGTGAAATGGAATAAGTAAGGAACATTATTGAAAATGAAGGAATGTAGATGATTGAAAGGATTTATTGGCCCACAATTGGCTTATCTTTAGTTAATGAATGTAACACTGAAGGTTTGTTTGACATGACATTCCCTACATTGTTTCTAAATGGGGAAGCAAAATGGTTGCAACCTCGAATAAAAAAGTTGTGTATCAATGAATATGCTCTACATTTGATGAAATACCATGACAACAAATTTGGTAGCCATCCAAGATTTTGGTATTTCTTGTTGAACCTTACATTGAGGCACCAAATCCAAGCCAAAACCTTGTTGTTTGTAAAAAAAAATGTAGCTAGTAATGTACCTAATACTATTGAAGATCTCCACCTCCATATTCGAGAGATGTCGGATAACAAGCTTCTAGAACAAGTAATGCATTTGATTAAAATAAAAAGGTAAAAGGTGGGTACTAGTTAATCTAAGCTATGAACAACTGTAAATGTAATAAATAAATGCAGTAAAGAAGTATGTAAATGACACAAGTAACTATGAGAAAGTAAATACTAATCCTAATGTGCAAGAGAGAATAGGAAATAACTCGGCTGAGTAACAAATGCTTGTGGGACTATGTCCACAGAGGTGACTGGAAAATCAAGAAGCATGAACGATTATGTAGAAGCTCTGAAAAGGATGGATCTGGAGTTTCTGGATGGATTGGAGCATTTATAGGGGGATTGGGGCGCCCACGGGCACTCTGGTCTAAAAACTGGGCACCTTGGTCTGTGAAAAAACTCTGAAACTAATCTTCATAGGTTTAGGAGATGCTCTGAAACCCTTGTTGTCTGTCATGTTAACTTCATTGTACTGCTCCAGATGTCGGTGATATACCAAGGTGATGAAAAGACTTGCAAAAAACCAAGGAGTATCAAAACCTTAAAAAAAAGATGAATGCAAATGAATGGGTTGAATTGACCTTAACTACCAAAATAGTGAGCTTACTAACTAAGCATTACACTACATTTCAGACCTAAATGTAGTTCTGGTGAGTGTGTGCATAATGTGCCCTAGGTGCTCTTGTGTCAGTCACACTTTGAGAAGTAACGAGCAATAACTAAATGTAGAAAATGTAATAACATGTGTGCATGGAATATAATAGTATCCCTCCCCATATGAAGTGTGTGATGTAGATGTCCTAGCCTTGTGCCTTGATGATGGAGCTATGTGGATGCAATTGATCTCCAATGCAATAAATAGATGCAACTTTAGATGGATTATAGTAATGACTAGTGCATAT
This sequence comes from Taxus chinensis, assembly GCA_019776745.2. Lineage (NCBI taxonomy): Eukaryota > Viridiplantae > Streptophyta > Pinopsida > Cupressales > Taxaceae > Taxus > Taxus chinensis. Next base: position 846,826,865 of record CM034148.1, on the reverse strand, counting down.
TCCCTCATTACGGTCTCATAAATTTATATTTATAGGGTTCTCTTGATCTAATTTCATAATTAACCTCGAAATGGCCGACCACCAAAAAGATAAAGAAGCTAAAATAGATAGAAAGAGCCCAAAAAGTGGCGAGAAAGTTCAAGAAGGATCGGGGCATGGGTGCCCAGTAGGCCTAGGTGCCCCAGTCGAGGCTAAAATAATGGTAAGATGATTGAAATAGATTGGGCATATGTTGTAGTATAGGTCAGGAATGATGAAGCAAAATAAAGCAAGATGGCCAAAAGACGGGGGTTAATTAGTACTTTCTTCACTAAAAAAAACTCTAAATAGTAGTATGATACTGAGACTAAATAATGTCTAAAGTGCCTGATTTTGTGTCTACATTTGCCCCCAATTTATGTTGGTGTGTAGAAATATTGATAACATAAAGTAGATAGATATGTGTACCCGATGTCGATGTAGAGTAACAAAGAAGGTGTGCCGAAGGACTAGACAAAGAGTGGAATGACAAATATGATGGATCATGGAAACTAAAGATGAAAATGTGCAAAAAAAAAGTGATGAGAGTGAACCTAGGGCAGAACGCACGTGTTGTTGCTGATGTGTGTAGTATACCTGCATGGTTAGTATAGTGTGTGCTATCACTAAGTGTTATTATTGATGATGTTGTTTTGCTGTTGTTGCCCTCATTTGACTAGTTGTTTCTCATACGACTAGATATGCAAGGAGAAAATGATCAAGTAGTCAAATATGTATGTATATGTGTGTAAAAATGTAATGTAAAAGACGCATATAAAAGTATGTAAATGTAAAATACGCAAATGAGAGAGTGTAAATGTAACATGTGCTCATGATCCATGCCAAGAGAAAGAGTGTAAAAAGGATATCATGTACCGCCGGGGTTTTTTGGGCAATCTAACGCCGTAGGCCGAAGAAGTGTAGGGAGAAAATGCTTTGTGTCCTCTAACCTTTAACTTCTTCCATGAACTGTATGTGAAGATATCTCTGTACTGTCCTAGTTTTTTGGGTGATTTGACGTCATTGGTAGAAGTAGTGTAGGGAGCAAACCGATTGTAACCTCCAAGCCCGTAACTTCTTCCCATAATGTTAAGGACACCATGTCCTGTAAAAGTCGTTGTGTATGGAGTTCTTAGACTAGTTTGAACTCACTTGTTGTATGTAAAACCAAAATGCTAAGGGTGGAAAGTGTGCTGAAATGAACTGGTGTAAACACATTGTGTAAAGTGTAAAACCCCAAATAATGCCCCCCTCTTTGGCAGCACATTTAATGTCGTTGATAGGAGAATGCAACCCCAAAAGAGGACCAACTACATGTACTCTGAGACTCTGTTCTACAGGGGGAAGGGAATGTGCTTGGTAGAAACCAATGCGCACACAAACAAGGATGGCTAATAAAAGACAAGTGTTATTATGAAAAAGCATGCATGTAAAATACAATGTGTAAACTATGCAAACAATGTAGAAGCTACACAAACATTGTAAAAACTACTAAACAAAGTAGTGTAAACATGCAATAAGACAAGTAATCCACACAAACTGGGTTGTAAAAAAGGGACATCACTCACGATTTCATAAGACACGCAAGGCCATCATGGCCACAAACAACAAACAAGTGTGCACACTAAACCAAGGGCAAGACCCGCATACAAAAACAAGCAATAACAGACAATGGAACAAACAAGTATGGAAGCAAATATCCTTGCATAAAAAATGTTGCACATGAAGCACCTGTTAACATGTTAGAAAGATACTAGTATGTCAAAAGTATGTATAACTAAGTAATGTAAAGTGCTAAGTACAAAATGAAACAATAACACCTGGAAGAGATGAATGTGGATGCCCCGAGCGACCAGTGTAGGAAGGGTAGAAGTCAAGCATCCATGTTGCATGTAAGAGACCTGTATCTGCGATGACAACTAGAAAGAGACGTGAACATGCATGTGTGGATGATATAGATAAATGACATATAATAAATCTAACTAGTATGTGTAATAAAGTGACCATGAATAAGCACAAGTAAGCAAGATTACAAACAACCATAATATGCAGTATGTTGTGGATGGATGGAATGGAATGAAAGATGCATGATAGGAACCGCATGCCCCCCGAGTGAATGGAAATGTATGTAATGAGGTTCATTTGTTTTTCCCCCTCAACAGTCAAGAATGAACCGTAAATAAGAGTGCATCATCAGGAAATGGTCGAAGTGTGTTGTGTGTCTAATGTGTTGTGATGAATGTGTATGTGTATTGATGAGATGCAACCTAATGATGATGTGTGCGTGAACCCTGAATAGCCAAAGTGTATATCACAACCAAATGAACGTATGAGTGATGATTTAACCTAAGGGTATATCGCTATGAGATGAATGGATGAGTGATTATTTAGCCCTAAGCGTATATCACTACAAGATGAAAAGAGGGAGTGGTGATGTAACCTAAGGTGTATACCACTACAAAATGATAGAATAGGTGATGATTTAGCCTAAAGTGTATGTCACTAGGCTGGAAATTTCACATGATGAAAGTTTGAATAGTAAATGTGTGATGAGTGTAAGGTTCCATTTGATTTGTAAACCCTCGGCAGTTGAGTATGGACCAAGGAACTAAAGTGTGTCATAGGGTGGTGAGTGCAACGCACAAAAGACAATTTAGTATATGTAATGATGAGAGACAACCATGTGATGAGTAGAATATGTAAATATATGATGTGTAAAATGCAATGTAAGATGTGTAGATTATGTAAAGTATAACAAAGTGACATGTAATGTATGTAAATAGACCAGTAATGTAGTATGTAAGATGAGGAATGTATGATGTTTGACATATAAGTATGATATATGAATAATGACAACTAGTATGATGTATGACACAAAATATGTGAATAGATGTAGTGTGTAATCCCTATAGTGTAGTGTGTGGGGTTCATGTGTAGTAATCCCTCAATAATCAAGTGTGAACTGAAGCACAAGAGTGTGTCATTGGGTAATGGTCGATGCTCGAGTATGAATGAGTATGTGTATGCTATGAGGTTGATGTAGATGAGAATGTAAATATGATAGATGTGATGGTGAGTGGGGGGTTAGATGTTATGCCCCCCAAGTGTACCATGATGATGGAGATCTATGCAGTGACATGAGAGGTGTCATGCCATTGTGGGAGAGCATTGTCTGTGTCATGATAAGAGTGAAAGCCAACACAATGGTAGGCCAAATCAACATCAGGGCCATGCGATGGTGGTGGAACTTTAGATGTTTCTTGGCCATTAGTAGGAGTAGCTAGCTTTGAGAAAATTGATTGGTTGGAGCTTATGTGGGATTGGTGATGCTGCTAAAGACTTGGCGGGAGAAGAAGGTGGACTACTTTTGAAAGGTGGTTCTATAATTTGACTTGGTAGTGTTGTGGATGACTTGAGAGGAAGAGGTGTTGAACTAATTTTTAAAGGAGGTTGCTTAGGTTGACTTGATAGTGCCATAGATGTCATAGATGGTGGTATTGATTAGGGGTGGTTACTTAACTCTTGAATTTCCTTATGAGATGAATCAGATTAAAAAAACCCATTGAGATGTAACAAGTGGAGAGGACCATGTGACAAAATGTTTGTGCGAGTGAATGAGATAAAACCTTGACACTCAAGATGTTGAATTCTTAATTGTAAAGCATAGAAATCATTGTCAGTATGTCCATTGATTTGATGATAATTGCAATATGGAAGTCCTTGATATTTTGCAAGTCGATAAGGAGGATAACAATGGGTAGATGACAAGCTGATTAATTGATGAGTTATGAGTTTCGGAAGAATTTCTTGTTGCTTAGCATTGAAATGTAAATTTGATAGGCGGAGGGAATGAGCATGAATTTGAGGTTCACTAATATGAGCACATGTAGAACATAGACCTAGGATGACCATGAAGAAGGAAAAAAATCATGAGCCTGAGAAACATCTTTAAGTTATTTGATTTTAGATTTAAGAGATGTGATTGTGGATTCCATAACCTAAAATTTATCTTGAAATAAAGAATGAAGATCTTGAATGGATTTGCAAATAGATTGATTGGATTTGGAATCAAGAGAGTCCTTAGAAAGATGGTCAAAAATAACATTGATGTGAGTAGGCAACATGTTGATAGGTAAATACATAGTCTCTAGGGTTTTTTAGAAGAGCGTCTTTACAAGATGGGTGCATTTGAATCAATTGAAGAAAAGAGACTTGATAGACCTTAGAATCCATGATAGAGGAAAAATGAGGAAAACCTAAGTGTGAAAGCGGTCAAAGATCGGGTTCACCAAAATGATTAACTAAAAATGGAATAGATGGGTACTATAGTTAATATAAGATATGAACAAATGTAAATAAAGTAAATAGATGTTGTAAATAAGTATGTAAATGACCCAAGAAACTATGAGAAAAGGAAATTCTAACCCTAATGTGCAAAAGAGAAGAGGAAAGAACTCAGCTGAATAGAAGTATGCTCACGGGACTGTGTCACAGAGGTGACTAGAAAATCAAGAAGCAGGAACAACTATGCAGGAGCTCTAAAAAGGATGGATCTGGAGTATCTGGCTGGACTAGAGCACCTAGAGAGGGACTTGGGGTGCCTATGGGTGCTCTGGTCTGAAAAAATGGGTGCCCTGGTCTGTGAAAAATCTTTGAAACTGATCTTCATAGGTTTGGTAAATGGTCTGAAACCCTTACTTATCTGTTACATTAACTTTGTTGCACTACTCCAAATGTCGTTGATATTCCAAGATGATGAAAAGACCTGCAAAATACCAAGGAGTATAAAAACCCTAAAAAAAATAAGAATGCAAATGAATGGGTCGGACTGACCTCAGCTGCCACAATAGTGGGCTTACTAACTAAGTGTTGCACTACATTTTAGACCCAAATGTAGTTCTGGTGAGTGTGTGCATAATGTGCCCTAGGTGCTCTTGTGTCAGTCACACTTTGTGAAGTAGCGAGCAATAACTAGATGTAGAAAATGTAATAGAATGTGTGCATGGAATAGAATAGAATCCCTCCCCCTATGAAGTGTGTGATGCAGATGACCTAGCCTTGTGCCTTGTGATGGAGCTATGTGGATGCAAGTGATCTCCAATGCAATAGATGGATGCAACTCTAGATGGATGATAGTAGTGAATAGTGCCTGGTCTAGAAAAATATAAGGACCTCGATTATGGTCCATTTCGAGGATGATAGTAAGAACTTTATATTTATAGGGTTCTCTTAATCTAATTTTGTAATTAACCCCGAAATGGCCGTAGATGGATGCAACCTAGATGGATGATAGTAATAACTTTATAATAGGGTTCTATCTAATTTTGTAATTAACCCCGAAATGGCTTACCAAAAAAGATAAGAACCTCAAATGACTAGAAAGAGCACAAAAAGTGGTGGAAAGTTCAATAAGGATCGAGTGCACCCATGGTGGGACTAGGGCACCCCAGTATTAGCATGGGCGCCCTAGTTGAGGCTAAAATAACGGAAGATGACTGAAACATAACTTGGGCATATGTGTGGTGGAGGTCGGGAATGACAAAGTAAATTAAATAAGATGGCCAAAAGACAGGGGTTAATTAGTAATTTCTTCACTCAAAAACCCTCTAAATAGTAGCATGATACCCGGGACTAAATAATGTCTAAAGTGCATGATTTTGTTTCTATAATGTCATGCAGAAATTGATACAGGGCTCCCATCACATTTATATGCATTCATCAACTCACATATTATCAATTTCATGCAAAACTGTCATTACTATAATGTTTTAGTATAGCTTCCTTGCACTGGTTAGAACAACTCATTAGTCAAATTCTTTGTCATTTAAGCCACAACCTACTCTCTTAACACCATCCCCTGCTCCCTCATGTTCATTACATGCCAATTTATCTAAAAAAAAGATAAATTCCCTAAAAATATGCATTTATACTATCTTACCTTCATAAACCTTTCATTAGCTTCTTAGTGCACTAGTTTCCAAAATAGATACAAATTTGAATTTTACATATAAATGACTTTCCACCCTTTCCCCGTGTTTATATCAACATAAACAACCATTCCCACAACAAGTTAGAATCAATAAATTTCAGTAATCTCTCTCTATTTTGCTTCATGATTGTCGTTTCTAAGCCCCTATAGACCATGCTTGTGCTTGGACCAAGGTTGGGAGGTTTTGTGTATTCTATCAACAACCTAAATACCTTTCCTAGTACCCTTTAGGGTCAACAAGGTGTGGGTATAAATTTTATAACCCACTTCTCTATACTTCCCTCTCAATTCCCTTTTCTCTTTCTTCACTCACAAACCCTCATCTAGGTCCGGTACAGTCTATCTTCAACCATAGCTTCATCTGTATGAATCTTTAAAACATAAAGTTGGTATTTTCAAGCACCCATTAGGGAGTTCTTGGAATAAGGAAAACTTCATTCTTGACCTCTTTTCTTAACACTAACTTGCTTTTTAAACTAGCCCTCTCCAATTAGGCTTTTAGACTTGTGTTTAGTACCTCTCTACATACTATCAAGATCATCTACAATCCCCAACGATGGAATCAAAAATTTCCTATTGGATAAGATTTAGGGATATGTCATAATCATTTCTACCAAATTTTTAGAGTTTAGTTTCATGTCTAGGGATTTTTGCATTCCTGTTTTCTTGTCAAACCCTAACTAAGAATGACATGTGCCCGAGAGGATTATTTTGGTTATAATTCATCCCAAATTTCAACTCAAGGCACTAAAATTTGTCTTGAGGGACTATTTAAGACATTATTCATAAATATTTCTTACCAGTAAGGTCTTCCATACATGTTATTTATGAAGAACATTCCATCTCTGACTGTCCCCACCTGTAGGTGACCAAGAACATAGTCAAACAAGCTTTTAAAACACCCTTCACTCTATCAACACACAAACTAAACCCTCTTTAAAGAGAATACAATTATAATACACCCAAATCCAATCATCTTTTTATCCATGAGATAAAATAAGAAATCATGCATGAATATCAATATCAACTTTCACAGCCAAACATAGTGTTTCCAAACCATGCACAATCACAAGCTAACTTTCATGATTTCATATATGCAATGAATAATATCCAACCTATCAATATTTAAAAACCTTCCAAATACACTTAAATATCATCTATCACGTGATTTTTCCCTCAAGAGGCATAAAAATCTTAGTGCACAGATCATTATCATTTCAAATCACACTTGCATAGTCTTGTTCTTCACACACAGTGCATACAAAATCTCATTTCGCTGAAAATAAGGAACTCCATTCAATCTTGATCCTCACTTCCTACAAGATCCTAATCATGTTTTCCATATACAAATAAGGAATCAACCCATGCAATGTTGAATGTCAGAATCCACAACAAGACAGGGTATCCAACAAACCAAAAGCATTGTATATACATATACTATGTTTCATTACAAAATTACAATTACCTCCTTCATTTCCTTTTCTCTACTTTCCTATTTCATGAGGAATGAGGTTCTAACTACCTCCTCTTCATCATTTATTCAAATATTTCCTCTATGACATGTAACTTCTATTGAGATGTAACTACCTTTTAAGGATCATAATGACTCATTCTGCCCATTCAAAGCCAAGATGATTCATTTTTACAACACTTCTGCATATTTTACCGAATCTTGTAACACCCTATTTAACCTATAAAACCACACATACACTTATTAACCTAAAAAAAACCTTATAACACCTTGACAAGCCTCTAAGACCAGTTACATTATCATATTTCTCTTTTGCAAGTTTTGAAATTTTGAAATGGAGTGAAACATAAAAAACATAATATTCATCAAAAATTCAAATGTTGATGACCCCTTAGGGTCTTCCATATTCCTCAAACTCTCTCTCTTGACCTCTTGATTATTTTTTGATGAAATTAGCTCAATTTGTGTATCTTCAAATGATGCTCCTACATCATACTCCCCACGGAGGAGAAAAACAATCTTGTACTCTTGTGTTGAAAACCTGTAATTTTGTCCTTGTTAATGATTCTTGAACTTCCTTGAATTTTATTGTTCCTCTTCCTAATTTTTCACCTCTCCTTACTCATTCTTTGGTGACATGGATCCCATATTTGGGTCTTTATCCTTGCATTTTCTCTAATATTACTTCTTTTCTTCTTGAGTTCCTTGTCTATCTTTTTCATTTCCAAAGTCTTCTCAACTACACCTGCAAAAACAAAGACAAAAACAACAAATATGAATTGCTTCCTTTTGATTTCTTGGTGTTATTAATCTCAACACAATTTCATAATTTTCTTTGTTTAAATGGGTTTAAAAGCTGCCCATCTACTCTGCATTTTTCCTCTTTTTACCATCCTCATTCACTTTACTAACTGAATCGTCCTGTATTATACCATTTTCTAGGTCCCCCAAAGCTCTTCATCATGAGATTCTTTATCCTGTTCTTTCACCCTTCTCTCTTTTCCTCAAATATTACTTTTATTCACCTTCTTTCTCAAGTTCTTTCTCATGCACTACACTGCTCTTGTTATCTTCAAACTGCAAAAACATATCTAAGGCCTCTTCTAGGACCTTATTTTCTTCTTATTCACCTATTTCATACCTTTGAGCTATCACTTATCCATGCTTTTTATTCATTTACTTTCACCTGTGTACCTGTTTAATTTTATCTCATCAAGAATTCTCTTAAATGCCATCACCATAATCATAACCTCCTAAATTGATCTCTTTCTTGTCAACATGCAACTTGCACAATTCTTCATTATTTACAAAACTATCAAACTTATTTTCTTCACACAAATATTCATTTTGCATTGGAAATAGATCATATACCTCATTCATGGACTGATATGCTACTGTTGCATCTTCATTATCTTCATCCATCCTTTGTAATCTCTTATACACAATCTCTTTAATCTCTTCTTCCTCTATCTTGCTTGCATGTTTCCTTTTTTTTTTAGCTTTTTCTCTTCTTCCTTGATGATATCTATCAATTGTAACCTCCATTTCCTCTTTAAAATCTGATTTATAGGCCGTTTGACCCTTTTCTTCATCACAAACTCAAGTCCATAGCTTTATCTCATCATCAACTCTTCTAGTTTCTTTACATCCTCCCTTAATGCTTTCAACTCTTGCTCTATCCATACCTCTAGTATTTTTTCTTCTTCTTTCTTCTCTCTCTTTTTCTGAGCTTCTTTCTTCTTCTTTTTTCTCTCTCTCTCTCTCCTTCTTGCTTATCAACTTACCAATGCTTCCACTAGTTCTTCTCTATCTATTATTGCCTTTGTCTCTTCACCCTTATCACTTTCACAATCACATAACTTCACAATATCTTGTTGGTTATCAACGATTAAAATTCAACACACAAAGCCTAGCTCTGATACCACATGATACAATTCTCCATGACATTTACATGCATTCATCAATTCACAATTATCAATTTATTTCAAAACTCATTACTATCATGTTTTAGTAGTTTCCTTGCACTAGTTAGAACAACTCATTAGTTAAATCTTGGTAATTTAAGCCACAAATACTCTATTGACACCATCCCCTACTCCCTCATGTTCATTACGCGCTAATTTATCTAAAAAATTAGACAAATTCGCTGAAAAATTGCCTTTACACTATCTAACCTTCATATACGTTTCATTAACTTCTTGGTGCACTAGTTTCCAAAATAGATACAAATTGGAATTTTACATACCAATGAATTCTCCACCCTTTCTCCATGTTTATATCAACATAACACCATTCCTAGAACAAGTTAGAATCAAGAAACTCAACATCTCTCTTTGTTTTGCTTCATGGCTGTCATTTTTAAGCCCTTAAGACCATGCTTGTGCTTGGACCAAGGTTGGGAGGTTTGGTGTATGCTATTAACAACCTAAATACCTTTCCTAGTACCCTTTAGGGTCAACAAGGTTTGGGTAGAATTTTATAACCCAAGTCTCTATACTTCGCTCTCAATTCCCTTTTCTCTTTCTTTACTCGCAAACCCTCGTCTAGGTCTAGTACAATCTATCTTCAACCATAACTTCCTCTGTATGAAGCTTCAAAACATAAAGGTGGTATTTTTAGGCACCCATTAGGGATTTATTGGAACAGGGAAAATTTCAATCTTGAACTATTTTCTTAACACTAACTTGCTTTGTAAACTAGCCTCTCTAATTAAGCTTCTAGACTGTGTTTAGTACCCTCTCTACATACTGTCAAGATCATCTATAATCCCCACAGATGGAATAAAAAATTTCCTATTGGATAAGCTTTAAGGATATGTCATAATCATTTCTACAAAGTTTTAGAGTTTAGTTTCATATCTAGGTATTTTTACATGCCCTTTTTTTGTCAAACCCTAACTTACAATGACACATGACCAAGAGGATTATTTTGGTTATAATTCATCTAAAATTTCAAATCAAGGCACTAAATTTTGTCTCGAGGACTATTTCAACATTAATCATAAGGATTTATTACCAGTAAGGTCTTCCATACATGTTATTTGCGAAAATCATTCCATCTCTGACTGTCCCACCTGTACCTAACCAAGAAGACAATCAAACAAGCTTCTAAAACACCCTTCACTCTATTAACACAAACTAAACCCTCCTAAAGAGACTATAATATTAATACACCAAATCCAATCATCTTCTTAGCCATGAGATAAAATAAGAACTCATGCATGAATATCAATATCTACTTTCACAAACAAACATAGTGTTTCCAAACCATGCAAAATCACATGATAGCTCTCGTGATTTCATACATGCAATGAAGGATATCCAACCTATCATCTTTCAAACCTTACAAATAAACTTTAATATCATTTATCACGTGCTTGTTCCCTAAAGAGGCATCAAAATTTTAGTGCATAGATCATTATCATTTCAAATCACACCTGCACAATCTTTTTCTTCACACACACATTCCATACAAAATATCATTTCACTGAAAACAAGGAAACCCATTCAAATCTTGATCCTCCTTCCTACAAGATCCTAATCATGTTTTTCTATGTGCAAATAAGGAATCAACCCATGTAATTTGAATATCAGAGTCCCACAACAAGACAGGGTATCTCAACAAACCAAAAAACATTGTATATACATATACTATGGTTTCATTACAAAAATTACAGTTACCTCGTTCATTTCATTTTCTTTGCTATCATCTCTTTCACGAGGAATGAGAAATCTAACTACCTCTTCTTCATTATTTATTCAAAAATTTTTCCTCTATGACATGTAACTTCTATTAAGATGTAACTACATTTTTAGGATCATAATGACTCATTATGCCCATTTCAAAGCCAAAATGAGGCATTTTTACCACACTTATGCACACTTTATCGACTCTTGTAACACCTATTTAACCTATAACACCACACATACACTTTTTATACCTACAAAAAACTTATAACACCTTGACAAGCCTCTAAGACCACTTACATTCTCATATTTCTCTTTTGATAAGTTTTGAAATTTTGAAATGAATAAATCGAGGCAAAGCATAATATTGATCAAAAATTCAAATTTGATGACCCCCTTAGGGTATTTCATCTTCCTCAAACTCTCTCTATTGATCTCCTAATCACGTTTTGATGAAAATTGGCTCAATTTGTGTATCTTCAAATGATACTCTTGCATCAAAAAAATATTAGAAAGGAGTTTTTGCATATTGGATAGCATGTAAAAATGAATTGATAGACATGATTACACAACTAGGTTACCCAAAATTCTTCACTAAATAAAGTGTTGCTTCAATACCAAATGGCCAGACCTACATCGAGTCATGCCTAGCTCACCCTCAATTAATGGCACAATTTATTATCAATGAAGGAACACAAAATATTATTACAAATCCACATATTGTTGCTATGTATATGCACCACCGCTTTAAGGTTTTCATTGATGAGGTCCTCATCAACCACTTTGATACAAGAGACATTTGGTCAATGTATGTTCTTTCTTTTTCTTCATGCATGTAAAATTAAAATACGTTCAATACATTTTATTAGAATTTTTTTTGATGTAATAATTTTATATATATTCATCATGCTAGACACTTAAATGTGATTGTTATCTCTATCCCATTTTCTAATAGGAATGAATGGAAATATCGATCATTGGTTGATAAAAAATATAGTTTGTTTGGCTTAAGGATGCTCCATTATGTCAGAGAAATATGGATTGGAATGACCCCTCGCAGGTTGCAAAGGCAAGAAATATTATGATAATTTTATTAATGCATGGAATACAAGAGAAGAACATCAAAGGAATAACCAATTTTCTAGATCTACTAATGATGACCCTTGTTTGGATGGACACATAACAAATATTTGCAGTCTCATATAAGACATGATTACAAAAGAAAATTGTTAATCGTGTTGAATGACATTGTAAAATGCACCTTAGACACATGCTTAATAAAAAGGCTCCATAACTGTTTGTCGATATAAAGCTCTATGGGAGTTACAAACAGAATCAAAAATTGTACATAGATGAAGAAGGCCAAAAAAAAAAATCTTCCAACACGTAATGATGATATAATCAATGTACACAATCCTGATATGCTTTCATTGTGGAGGGAAAACATAGATTATTAACCTATCCTTTCTCACCGAGTAGTTTTGAATTACATTGCAAAAGTATGTTGTAAAAGAAGAAAAAAGTTTGGAGAGTTATCATGATATGTTGACATGTGTTTACAGCTACCATCCATTAGCAAGACCCAGCATTTTTGTGCTATAACAACAATTTCTTATGGGCACAATAGCAGAGCAGGATATCGATGCATAAGAGACATGTCATACGCTATTAAAACTACCTCTTGCGGAATGTAATAGACAATATTATTACTATTAGTGTTGGTCAAAGATTTTATAGATGTGTCTAGGTAAACTTCAATGATGATTCATCTTATTCAAATTTTTTACATACATACATCATCCTTCAAAATTAGAAAATACAACAATGTTGGATGTTAACAAGTCATGGTCATATTCTCCAAACCGTAAAAAAATAACAATGGAAAAAATCGAAACAACAAGCTATTATCCGCGTATGGCCAAGATTTTATTCCATCCTTGATAAAGAATATAATGAACCGTTACACTAAAAACCTCGAGGCATTAGTGAAAATCCACCACTTTCGTAGCCCAGACCCCGGGCTAGATTTGCGCCCGTATAGCGGGACCTTGCCCTGCCCTATACGAGCCCCATGCAAACACTGCAATGCCGACGTAGCTACCCGTGCTGGGAATTGAACCCAGGTGGTCACTCTAAATACCAAATATAATGAATCGTTACAACCAAAACCTTGAGGCATTAGTGAAATCTACACATGAGGATCATAACAAAGAATCAGATGAATATGTGGAATTTTGTTTGAGTGAGAGTCTACTATATAAACCCTTATGAGAAATTTCAATTGATATAAACAACACAAATGAAGAAATAATTTTCTCTTGGGAATATATAAGAGGTACATACCATGTATGGCATATTAATCATATGCATACATCACCTATAGATAGTGATAGAGTTGAAAATAACCTTGACGATAAACCCAAATGTAAGTACTACAAAGATGCACGAGTGGGGAAGTAATGTCTATATTGGTTCCCCATAATGACATGTAATTTTTATGATATTAAGCTACTTGGTCGTCGTGACTATGACCTAGACCATGATTGGGGCCAAAATTATATTTACAACCTCCATTACTGGATTTGTGTTTACATTTTTCTAAATAACATTCGTTGCTCACTACTAATAAACTATACCACTGGAGGAACCCTTTTCCATGTATGAAGTTTATCTAAATAGCAACATATTGTATATTCTATGGTGGTAGGTCATTTGTGACCATGTAGGGGGATAAAGAGCCACTAAAAATGAGTATTCAATGGAATAACTGGAACTGGTAAACCATATCTAATAAAATGTATCAAGAATATATTAGACTCTCACTCAAATAGATGGAAAAAGCCCTTTATTTCTCCTTGCTCCTACAAGAGTTTATGCTTTTCAACATATATGGTACTATCAATACATACTGACCTTAAACTTCTAATTAGAAATGTTTGTGATTTGAAAGGACAAACATTGGCCATATTTCAAAAAGAAATGAAGCACATATGTTACATTATCATAGATGAGATGAGTTTTATAGGGCCCAAAATTTTAAAAATATAAGTGTTTCGAATCCAACAAGCATTTCCAACACATGCAACTGAACCATTATAGTGGTAGATCAACAGTTCTTGTTAGTGATCTTGCTCAACTACCACCTGTAAAGGACGTCCCTATATATGTTGGTAAGATTACATCATGTTTCTACCCTCCACACATCATGGATTTATTTACAACTTAATTTCATTTATGAAATTTATAAATTCTTTACATTTATCTCTGCTTACATGAGTCCAATTTACATGAATTTTCAGGAAACACAATTGGGATAAGACTTTGGGAAACTTTCAACATTGTTATTACCTTGGAAAATAATATTTCGCCCATTAAGGAATATGATCCACAACAGATCATCTTTTTGAACAAATGTTGAAAAAACATTAGAAATGTTGAACCTTATTTTGATGATATGGAAAACACACATGAAGCAAATAAATGCATGCTTCAGCCAGGGGCGTAAGGGCACCCTTTTGATTTAGAAATTCATTTATATGCAATAAATAAAAAATTGTTAACCTACGTAACAAACAATTGTTTAAATCTTTATTCAGGCCCCATTGCATGAAGCATTGTTGATGATGACCAATTGGATAATGAAGTCCTTTTTATGTATATGTCAATGTGTTATGTGTAATTTTTTGCATTTGAAGCTAGATTAGTGAATGGCTCTCTTGGTACTATACAAAACATTATCTATACTGTTGGGTCAAAAGCTGCCCAACTTGCCAATGTCTGTAATAGTAGGATTTGAAAACTATATTGGTCTTGCATGGGACCTAAGGAAACCCCACCATTAGTTCCCATATTGCCTGTAATAAGAGGCCTTCGTAAACAAGTTCCACTAAAAATGGCTTAGGCACTTACCATACATAAATCTCAAAGGATTAACTTTTCCTAAAGTAACAAAAAAATATTGGAGATGTGGAGAAACTGGGATTGAATTTCACATCATTATCACGAGTTAAGTATATTTGAATATTTGAGAATATCTCTACCATTCTATTTTTGAGTGCTACTCTGAAATAAAAAGAAAAAGCGTATGTGAAATAAAAAACTTACTTGAAGGAAATTCCTACACATGTTGTTCTTCAATTAGTAATAATAGGTATTAGAAAAAAGATCGCATGGTGAATAAATAACGAAGATGCATTTGGTTTTCACAAGTGAAAAATTACAACGAAAAGGATTTTGGTGAGGGCGAAGGTGTAAGGTTTGGAAAGGAATTAGAAGGGGCTCAGGGTGTCTGTAAGGCTCAAGGAAGAGGCCTAAGCGGCTAGGAAAGGAGCAGTTGAGCTATGGTGGTTTGGATGTAGAGCATCCGAGGGAGTCTATTCCTAAAAGGTATAGGTTTGATGGTAATCCATTGTCTTGAGTGAATGTTATTACTTTGGTGGCGAGGGGATAAAATGTGTGGAGGGGTATTAAGCAAGGTGGCACTCCTTGGGCAAATGAATGGGGGTGGGTGGATGAAAAAGGATGTAGAGTTGGGCATGTGGATTTTTCAAAAAATCAGTGACTCTAGATGTGCTTTCAACCAGAATGAGATTATAGCAGAAAAGGAACAAGCAGAGGCCCAAAAAGTGGTGTTAGAGGATACCATTGCTCTTCTTTGATTTTGAGTGAATTGGAGATTAAAATGTCTAAGAAAGTTAAGCTTGTAGAAGTTAGCTCTCTGGATATTTGGAAGAAGTTTGTGATCGAATGGGTCAGAGATCATTGATTTGTAAATTCATAGAAATTTGGCCTTTAAAGGATGAGTTATGGAACTGGATTGAAAAGAAATTAGGTGTGCCTGGATCGTCCCGTGTCTCCATTTTCTATCCAAAGGCCTTTTCTAGGTTTGCTTTTGGTAATGGCAGAAGATAAGGATAAAGACTTTTTGGAGGGCCTTGGTTTTTAAAAAAAATGTTGGTCTATACCTTCGGTCATGGTTTTCACTCTTCAATCCTGCAGAAGAACTTGTCAAAAAAATTCATGTGGGTGAGAATATACAAATTACCCCCCAAAATTTTGGGGGTTAGGAAACTCTAAGGATCATTGTAGAAGCTTTGGGAGATCCCGTTAGAATAGGGAAAGAAACCAAGTCAAGGGATTTTCTCCTCATTTGCAAGGATTTATGTTGAAGTTGACTTGACCAAACCTATGATTCAGGCCATAAGACTCAATACTTCCCATTGGTGTATGGTTCAAGGATATAGATTATGAGTGCCTACAGTTCAAATATTTTTAAATGTTGGGGAGGTAGGGAACAACGGTGAATAAATGTGTGGTCTATGAAAAAAAGAAAATTCAGATATGCCAAAAGAAAAAGGTGGATACCAAAGAAAAATTGGAAGGAAATATCATAATTGGGCGCTTTTGAACTCTTATAAAGAAATTGGTAAAGTTTAAGAATGAATAGGAAGGTGATTGTTTTGTCCTAGAAAGTTGAATCAAAAAGTAGCTTCAAACTCTTTCAATGAAGACAAAAGTACTCTTCCTTTGGATGATACAGATAAAAGATAAGGTTCTCCTCGTAATGATGAGGTATTTGATTAAGAAAATGAGGTGACAAAATAGAAAATTACCCCTAGATTAGGGGGGATTTTATAAAATCCTATTGGAATCCTCCAATGGACTGGGGGACCTGCAATATAGAGGCTTCTTCGAAGCAAAATCAAAAGGAGAAGAGGTTGGGAATTGTCAAAAATTGGGATCCAATAAAGAAAATAAGAAAAGAATATAGGTTGCACATAAATATTCAAAAGAGATTATGAAATAATAGTGGACACAAACAATAAATTAACTTTAACTCCTTTGAGAAAATCGGAGAGTCTAGCCTCTTCTCATTCTAGACTGCAACCAGATAGGGGCCTCTCAAAATCAGCCGACAGAAGATCGAATGCTCTTAAAACTCAATTGGAGGCTAAGCTAAAAATTGATATAGGCAATTAAAGTACCTTAGAGGCTTTCATGTTTGGTGGAAGGGATTCACCTTCCACCCGAGGGCCATGAAAATACTAAGCTGGAATGTCAGAGGATTAAACTCCTCTGAAAAAAATCTCTTTGTTAAGTGGCTTAGAGAAAGTGAAAACCCGAATATCTTTTTGTTTCAAGAGACCAAGATGGTAAAAGAAGAGCTAGAAGGTGATAAGAGAAAGATTTGGTAAAATGGTGAAGTGGAATAAGTTGATGCAGTTGGTAATTCAGGAGGAATAGCAACAGTGTGAAATCCTATTCAAGTTAGCGATCATATGTTTGCAAAAAGTAAGTGGTTCCTTGCTCTAGATTTTTTGGATCTATTTTCAAATGATAGGTTCATGGTAGTGAATGTATATGGGCCCATCGGTGTAGAGGAGAAAAAGGAGTGTTGGATATCTTTGAGTAATCTTACGGAAAGTATAGCCTCAAAAAAAGTTATAGGTGGAGATTTTAATGCAATACTAAAATTAAAAGAAAAGAAAAAAGGTAAAAATTTCCTTTTGTAGAGCTCTCAAGATTTCAGGGAATTTTGTAATAATTTAGCTTTAATTGATGTTGATCCAAAGTATGGATGCTTCACTTGGAATAATATAATAATAGGGTCAGAGGATATCTTAGAAAGGTTGGATAGATTCTTGATTGACTCAGAGTGGGGATTGGAAAATTTCCAATTCTCCTCTGATATTCTGAAGGTGGAAGGATTTGATCATTCTCCTATTTGTTTGAGATTATCTTCTAAGAACCGTCTAGCAGGGATTCCTTTCAAAATGGAAATTATGTGGTTTCTAGATCCTTCTTTTCAAGAAAATTTGCAGACCTAGTTAGGGGTTAAGGTGGAAGGGACTTAGAGGTGTAGTTTGATGAGAAAGTTGAAGCATGTGAAAGTGGAAGCTCGAAAGTGGAACAAACAATCCTTTGGTAACTTGTTCCATAAAAAGAATGATTTTTTTCTAGACACGAAGTTAATTCAAGAGGAAATTATGAAAGAAGGAGCTTCAGATCAACTATTTCTTCAAGAAAAGGAAGGGTTGGACTGTTTGGATTAGATTTTGTGAATGGAAGAAATATTTTAAAAGCAAAAATCAAGAGTTATGTGGTTGAAATAAGGAGATAGGAACACCAAATTCTTCCATCTTTTAATTATTTTCAGAAGGAATGTGAATAGAATTTTACCATTGACTCTCCTTTTGGGGGAAGTGGTCTCAGACATGGAAGATATCAGGTCTAAAGGGGTTTCTTTTTTCAAGAATATGCTTACTGTTGATGAAGAGATGTGACAAGATGAGGAAAATTCCTTACTTTCCAGTATTCCTAATATCATAAAGGAAGGAGATGCAGATAATTTAATGCTCCCCATTTCTCAAGAGGAGGTTAGATGGGCGGTCTTTAGTCTTGGAGCGGAAAAAATCCCCAGGTTCAGATGGATTTTAGATTAGCTTCTTCCAAAGATTTTGGCATATAGTTGGGGAAGATGTGTGGGTTGCAATTGAAGAGTGCAAGAAGAAGAAGACAATATTGAAGGAATGAAACTTGAATTCTCTTGCCTTAATTCCCAAAAAAGAATATGCTCAATATTTTGATTTTTTTCGTTTGATTTCTCTATGCAATTGAATTTACAAAATAATCTCCAAAGTTTTTGCTTCTAGTTTGAAGACATGTCTCGGTTCCATTATTTTGGACAGTCAAAGTGGGTTTGTAGAAGGTAAACAAATTCTGGATGGGATTGTGGTGGCTCATAAAGCCATTCACTCCTTGAGTCATAAAAAGAACCTGGGTATGATAATTAAGTTAGATATGATTAAAGCGTATGATAGGGTGAATTGGACGTTTTAGAAGCCACTCTTGTCAAGTTTGGCTTTCCTAATTGGATTAAAATAATCAGAAACTATTTCTCAACCTTGAAATTCTCTGTCCTGACATCTTAAGTCTTTCGGGGTTTCAGGAAAGGTGACCCGATTTCTCCATTTCTCTTTATTATAATGGTTGAAGGCTTATCTAGGGTGATTAAAAATGTTGTGGACTTGAAGGAATTAAAAGGGATAAAAATTTCCTTTAGGATTGAACCAGTGAAAAATTCACAATTTGTTGATGACACAACCTTATTTGGGGAGCTATCTATAGTTGAGGCTAAGAAGCTCCAAGATATTTTGGAGAAGCATGAAAAGGTTGTTGGTTAGAAGGTAAGTGCTCTAAAATTTGTAATTCATTTCTTAAATGTGGATCCCAAGTTGCAACATAAGATTGCAAGTATCTTTGTATTTTCAATTGGTTCTCTTCCCAGTTCATATTTGGGCATGCCCTTGATTGGAGGAGTAGCTGGGAAATATCTTTGAAAGCCTGTGGTGGATCAGATTCAAAAGAAATTGGCCTCTTGGAAATACAAGTGGCCAAATTTGGCTAGAAGGGCTGAGCTAATTGGCTCTTCTCTTCAAGTGATTCCTTCTTATTTCATGTCTCTTTTCAAGATTCCAGAGGTGGTGCCAAGATGCATTACAGGAACGCAAAGGAATTTTTTGTGGTGCGGGACTAAAGACAAAAATAAATTAAATTTGGTGGCTTGGGAGGATATCTATCGCCCCAAAAAAGAGCTAAATATTTAGATGGTTTGGATTCAAAGCTTATTTTTTCCAGTAAGAGCTTCCTTCAGGGCCAACAATTTGGAATTTTATCAAAAGTTGTAGAAATATTGTGCTTCCAGGCCTGAAATGGTAGTTTTAGAAAGGCAAAAAGGTCAAATTTTGGGAGGACTACTGGCATTCGATAAGTCCCTTGGTTGGGGATGAAATTTTGGGGTCATTTAAAGAAGAAACTATTAATAAATGGGATCCCCTAGTAGAAAATTATGCTTGTGTTAAGGATGGGGTTAAAGGCTGGATCAACTTCTCTAGTGAGGACTTTGAGAATCATGTTAGGGCTGAGGCTCTTTCTAGGCTGCTAGGTTTCACCCCATGTCCTGGTAAAGATATAGAGGATAGGCTAATCTAGAAAGATTTGAGCTCTAGGGAAGTAACTATTAAATCAATATATCACATGCTTTATGGAAGGGAAATGGGAAGGGAATAAACAATTTCCCTCCCAATGAAAATGGTTTGGCCAAAGGAGGGATTTCCTAAAGCCAATATTTTTCTGTGGATTACAGCTTTGGGTAAATGCCTTATGAAAATTTGATGAAAATAGGTTTTCATGGGTCCGCCTTTTGTTTTCTTTGTGAAGAGTGAGAGGAATCATGAAATCATTTGTCTATTCATTGCCTATTTACCTATCAAATCTAGATGATGGTGTGGTAGAATTGGAATATAAATTGGGTCCTTCTTTGCATGGTTTTTGATCTGATCTCTTAGTGGAATTGGAAAGTTTCTCATAAGGGGTTGCAACTTCTTTGGAACCTCACTCATGTGGTTGTTATCTAGAGTATTTGGCTTGAACTAAATAAAAAAAAAATTCAAGGTACCAGGCTCTCCTTTCGCCAAGTATGGAATATGATAGAGGGTATCTTATCTGAATCGATTAAGTAATGGAGAAATGATTTGGATTGTAGTAGTAGTGTGGATAGATATTTATGCATTAAATGGCCTTTAATTCCTTGAATTATTATCACGTGCTTCCCAATAATGGGAACAGGGAAGATAAAAAAAGTTTGTGGCACCCTCCTAAGGATGGATGGATTAAATTAAATTTTGATGGAGCTTCAAGAGGAAATATGAGTAGAGTTGGTTGTGGATGCATTTTCAGAGATTTAGGGTGTTAACATGTGATGGCCTTGGAGGTGGATTGCGGTGTATCCTCCAATAATGTGACGGAGGGCGTGACTCTCCTCTTCAGTTTTTTAGAGGAAAAAAATTAGAAATGACAACATTTGTGGATATAGGGTGATTCTAAAATCATTATTGGAGCAATTATGGGTAAGAAACCTAAGGCTTGGTTGTTGGATCCGATATGTCAGCAGATTAAGAAAATTCTTCCTTTTTTTCTCTGAGCTTTGATTTCCCACATTAAAATATTTGGGAATTAAGTGGTCGACTGCTTGGCCAACAAAGGGGTAGAGGCATGGGAATAATACCATAAACAATGTCTAGTGTGGGATGAGAATTTTCCTAGAGACATTATATCTCTTTTCTTGCATGATGCAAGGTTGGCCGTAAGCCTTGAAGAAGAAGAATTATTTAGACTATCGAGGAGTTTATTACCATAGTTAGGAGTGATTATGGTAATGTATGAGAAATACTCTCATAGATCTTTGGTACTGAACACTTGCCCCTTCCCTTGTCTGAGGCATGCCATAGGTCTATTTGGCACAATCCTCTGGCGTGGGAATTCATTTACATTATGCCTTAGAGCTCTGTTAGCTTAGCGCTTAGGAAAATTTGTGGGTTGTTACTTTTGCTCTGTAGCAATGAATAATTCAGGGGGCTCTGATGCGAGGATGAGTAAAAAAAAGAAAGCGGGATCTTACAGGTGGAGAGGTTGGTGAATCTTTCGCCTATTAGATGGAGGGTAAAATTAAAAACGTAACAATGAGAGGATGGTTGGAGAAGGATTGGTTGGTTCATGAGGAATTCGACAAGGTCGAGGATACAAACATTTGCAAGTGCATGCAAAGGTTGATGTTGGGGTTTGAACCAGTCGATTAGAAGACACAATGTCTTCGATATGGCCCAGGGCTTGAGCGTTGTAAACATACTATCGAATGCCTTAGGTCAATTTATCCTCCATATGGAACATGATTGCTTGGAAGAGTGAATTATCAACATGTAATTCCATGTGCACACTCTTACTAAGGGTATTCAGATGGTACCTTGGGGTCAAGAAGATCAATAAGTGAATCTAGGTGTTTTTCTTTCTGTGGACACAAAGGTGGAGATGCCTTGTTGTTGTGTGACACCTTCTTCAGCTCAGATCATCGATGATTCAGAGGCGGAGATCATTACAGAGGTTTCTCCCAGTGGCCATAAGGGGGAATAGGTGGTGCTTTTTTCACAGGATATGAGCGTATAATTTTTTTGGTGTCTGTATATAAGCGTATAGTAGGTTTTTTAGAAGGTTTCAAATATAGACTTTGGGTAGGATAATGTATATAGTGATAAGTAGGAAGGTTTGGGTGGGTTAGAGACTAAGATAATCTCTTCCCCCTTTTTTATATGTATGTCACATGATAAGGTGATTTATAATGTTTTAAGAGTCCATTGATGAATGTTACTATTATGGACTGGCACTTCATGTATTTTTTACAGGCTAGGGCCTTCTCCCTAGGTATCAATAGTAAAAAAAAATAGTAATAACAAGTATATCTTTACCAATTACAACTAAATTACATTTTTTCCCATTGTTTTTAATTAAAATGTTTATCATTTAATTAGTTTACATGAATACTTTTCAAACTAATTATAGAATACATTTTCCACTAGTGTATAACACCAACAATAACTGGCGCTCACTCGCATAACCCAATCACATGCTCAATATATTCCATATAAGATTAACAAAAAATCACCATGATTGAAGCCTTCCTTGAAGTTAAAATACATGTCAACAACATGTACTTAAATCATATGTATCTACACTTTCATTCTTTGTGCCTCCAAACCATGATGCTTCTAACACTATTAATTATTACAGAATCTTCCAATCAGAATTGAGCTTTTACACCTTCATGTGATCCATTAAATTCTTGTTTATTTTATTTGGCCATGACCCATAATTAATCATAATTGTTTATAAAAAACCATGATTTACATCATAGTTTCATATACCACGCATTTATTAGTAATTTACTACTTTCAAGTACTCCTTTTGTATGCTTATCGATCTCTCACAAGCACCTTTGGATGTTTTTGCTAGTAAAACAATCTATATTTTACTATTAGAATTTCCCTTTATATTAAAATAATAAAAGAGAGTTACATAGTAGGGGTGACTGGATAATACAAGGTCCCACAAAACACCATGAGGGCACCAGATCAGTAAAACACGTGACAAAGGCTTACATTAAAATGCCCCAAGGGCAACCAGAGAGAAGAAGATAAGAAAAAAAATCAAGCACATGATGCCTCCATGCCAGGAGGAGGGGGAGGATCATCCTGAGGAGGGATGAAGGCTCCACTGTTAGGTTATGTGGATGGAGGATCCACCTATCAGCCGTCATGATCAGGATACTGCATTTGAAGAGGCACCATAACTCCCCACCCTAGGGGCAGAGATCCAACAAGAATCTACATGACAGGTGGCAGAGATCCCCATTACAGATTATTGACAACCCCTTTCCCCTACAAGGGCGGGCTCTAACCCGACCCAAAAGAGGAGGGGGCAGAAGGGCAGCTCCATGAGGAGGTAGAATGATGGTTGCATGAATGGCTCCTCCGAAGTATACCAACGGAAGGTGGTCATCGAGGAGGTGATGGTTAGGGTGGCAGCATCTGAGGATCCGGTGGAACCCGACTTGTAGTGCATGACGCACTCCCCTAGTGATCAAGAAGCTCATGTAGATGAGAAAACTCCAAGGCAACCTTGGCAGCTTGAGCTTGAATATGTATGCAAAAAATAAATAGAATAACCACCATATCATTAGTGGAAAAGCATATAACAAAATGATCTTGCTTGAAAATTAAAGCATTGTGAGCTTTCCAGATGTGAAAAAGAATACATGCATGAAACAAATGCCATAGATTAGCAATATAACTAGGCCAAGGGCTAAAATCACCAAATAAAGTCAGACACCATGGGAAGAATTCAGGGTGATAAGATTGGAACAAAGAATGAATCCACCTCCAGATAGATTGAGCATGGGGACAAGACTAGAAGAGGTGTATGAATGACTTGGGAATGGAACACAAAGGTTAATTCAAAATGGGAATACCAATATTACCAAGCCTTTCACCAACAGGCAAACCTTGGTAGACAAGACACCACAAAAATGATTAACTTTGGGTTCAAGAAGAGGCTTCCAAGTGCAAGAAAGCCGACAAATCCAAGTGGTATACATGGATTGCAACCCCCATCAAGCATTGATATTATCAATGGCCAGTGAGAGAGGACATAACAGATGATAAATGGTCCTAGTGTTGTATCGGAGGAAAGCAATTTCACAATTCCACAGCCAATCACATGACCACATTGTCGAAGGTTGGAGCCCTAACTTATAAAGCATAACATCTAGAAGGAGCTCATGAAATTGTCAAATAGATTGGAAGTCTGAATTGTTTAGTTTGAATTTAACTTTGAGCTCGGGCCAAGGAATCCAATCTCTGTGATGAATAAGATATTGAATGGTATGTATACCCTTGCGATAAAGCCAAATGGCTTTGATGCTCGAGGTTTTAAGAAATGGAAGAGTGCCTTCAGTGATAATAGGAGACCACCAGATGTTCTACGAATTAAAAGAAAGGCCAATGCAAAAACCATCACTAATCCACCTCATTAAAGGCTTCACTTGCTAAAAGGCTTTCCAAATACTCTTGGCAACAAAGGTACCCGTGATTTTGACAAGAGAAGAAGTAATAATAAGAGAATGCAATCCAAATTTTCTCGTGCACTTCTTGTCGTAAAGGGCTCCAGATTCAATACAATCCTGTAGAATAATTTTCCAGGTTTGGTTGCCCAAAAGACACCAGATAATCCATTTGGCACATAAAGTTACACTCTACCGATAAACATCAATAACTCCCATACCTCCTTTGTCACGAGGAAGACCAAAAGATATATATATATATATATTTGAAAAGCACACTTTTATATTAATAGAACAATATATACAACACCATTCGTACAAAAATGGGTGGAAAATTCACACCCCATAATGCCAAAAGTCACATCAAGCTATAAAAATCCTTGAGAGAGGCAAGTCATAGCACCAAAATAGCTACATAATTAGTGCGAAGTTAAAAAAAATAAACACGTAAGTAGCAACCGCAAACATGGAGGTAGGTGGCAGGGGGAGGGGGACTGTCAGGATTGTCACCCCAACCCAAGCCAGAGGGGTGAGCCTCATTAGTAATAGGATCCCACCCATCCCATCCATTATATTGCTCATCACCAGAGTCATCAGTAGGTTGAGTGGGAGAAATGGCCAGTGAAATTCAAGGAAAACCGCCCGGAGTAGAAGAAAACCAATTAGAGCCACCCATTAGAGGAGGCACATGCAAAGGAAGATGAGAGCGAGGAGATCTCTGATGAAGAGAAAGAGTCCTCGGGTGGTGATGAGGTTTCCCCCACCCACGACCAAGACGTGGAGAGTGGTGAGGAGGAGGTAGAAAATGATGATGCAATGATGGCGAATGACAATGCAGGGGTGCATCCGAGGGAACCCAACTAACAACACAAGGGGCCGAATCCCAGTGATCAAGGAGGCGTTGGAGATGCTCCACCTCAAGCGTAAACTTCTCAGCTTGATTTCGAATCTGAAGCATGACATTAGATATCACAACCACTTTATTAGTAACAGAGAAATCATAATCAAGTGTAACATTATTAAAAACTGCATTATTTCTATCTTTCCATAACGTGAATAAAACTTTCAATTCTGAAGATGTGCTAAATTTTTTTGTAAATTGCAGGTAACATGGATGAGTCCCCCATAAGAGCCATTTTTGAGGAGAAAAAATCTAGAAAAAAGGGTTGGAAAAGGGTATGAATCCATCTCCAAGCCGTTTACACCCGAGGGCAAAACCAAAAAATGTGCTTAATAGATTCCAGCTACTGGCAACACAAACATACCGAATTAAACCCTAGATGAACGAGCCAAGTGCCAGGGTAAATTTTAGGGGCAAATATTTGTGAAATTTGGAATATAAGGAATTTGAATTTTGAATTTGGCAAATTTTGTACTACCATACGGTAGCGCGTTCGCCAAAATTTTACAGGACCTAAAAAAAATTGAATATAATTTCACCTTTGTGTTTCTACTAAGGGCCAATTGATGTTAGTATATTTGCCTTCATGTTATAACATTCATATATATATATATATATATGATTAATTCACCATAGTATAGTCCTAATTTTTACATTATAAACGTGTGAATAATCCGAAAGTATAAGACCACAAGCTGAAGGATTCAAGGAAAAGTGAAAGACTCAAGAGGTAAGCAAAAACAAGAACTTTGTTTGTAGACTAACAAGGTTATTTTGTGTTGACAGATGGTAGCTGTTATTTGTGTTACCACTCGACAATAAATTTGATAAGGTAAATGTGCAAGTGTTAGCGGTCGGTAACATGTATAAGTGTTACATGTCGGTAACAGATATATGTGTTACCGAATAGTAACAAATATATGTGTTACCGATCGGTAACAAATATATATGTTACCGACCGGTAACAGATATATGTGTTACTGGTCGGTCATAGATATATGTGTTACCAGTCGGTAACATGTATATGTGTTACCAACTAGTAAGAATTAACTACGTTACCAGATGGTAGTAGTATTTTCTGTAGACGTCCTACATATTGGTTTTTTGTTCGAGTGCTCGGTTGTGTTATTGTCCGTCATTCTTAAGTTGTGTTGGCTTGCATTTGGATAAAGCTTTGTTACCATCAATATTTGAAAGTTCTATGTTTTTGTCACATGTACAGACTTCAAAATCATCCATTTGATGGCCCCTGTTACAAATGAGAAAAAAACTCCAAGGAAAAAGAAAACGTAATGTGGACATTTCAAAATATTTCAGTTAGCCAACAGTAACCCCAATGGGAAGAGGTAAGTAAACCAATTTCTACTAGGATATTGTTACTTTATTTTTTTGATTTATTTGGGGAAGTTGTAAGCAAACCAATTTCTGTCAAATGCAGAAAACCCTAGTTGTGACCTTACTCCAAATGAAGTTTCCAATCGCCAGAGTAATACAATTCAAATTGATAGTACTAATAATCCCATTTCCCATCCAAATCAAACTTATGATAAACATTTGATAAACTCACATCAAAACATAAGAGTGGTAAATGAGCTATATGAAGGACTTATCTGAAAACAATAATGATACTCCTACAGAATGTAGATGTACTATTTGTAGTTGGAAACTTGGCAGAGACCACAAAATATAATTGAATTTGGACACAACAGAGAAGCATTATGGGAAGGTATACGAGTCTAAAAATCAAGATGATGGAACAATTATAAAAACAACTAGATGGAAAACTAAGGAATATTGTTTGCATATGAGATATGCTTTAGAATATGATAATCACCATAAACATCTTCAGGACCTAGTCGAGAAATGTGGAACTATAAAGGCTAGATTTGAAAATGTTACTGACGTAAGTCTTCAAACAAAACTTTCAGAACAATATTTCACATTTTAAAAAAGGGTAGACCAATTTCAGATCTCATTGATTATAAGACATTGTTTCAATCTAATGGATTTCCAAATATTCCAACAACACATTGGTCAGATACTAGTGCATGGGAGATGGCAAAGTGTATGGGAGAAATAGAAATCACTGATTTGAGAGAGAAGGTAAAAATGCAAATTTTTTCGCTTTGTCGATTGATGAGGTCACAACATTAGATAATACATCTTGGGTGTGCATGCACATCTACACTTTCAATTTCAGTAACCATTTTAAGGAAAATCATTTGCTAAATATGTGCAAAATGATGGAGAACTGTAATGTTGAGAACATCTGCAAACTTGTTATTAAAAATTTGAAGGAAATAATTGGTATGGATGATCATTCAATCTCTGCAAAGCTGATTTGTGTAGAAGATGATGGTGCATCTATCATGCAAGGTCACAAAACTAGACTTTATATTTTTCTGCAAACAATAGTAGCCCCTTACATGATACCTATTCACTATATGGCTCACCAAATGAATTTGGCTTACAAGATTGTAAGTAATTTTTAAAATGTTGCTAAGGTGGAGGAGCTGATATGGGACTTGAATTCATATATGTCAAGTAGTCCTAAAATATTTATTGAGTTTCATAGATTTCTTGTTGGAATAACAAATGGTAAAAAATTGCTAAAAGATGTCGACATGAGTTGGATATCACTGTATGAGCCATCTTGCAGGATTTTTTAGGAGTATAGTTCCTTAGCAGGGTATATGTTTAAGCATCGAAGACAAGTGGACAAGGCTAAAGATTTGTTGTATTGCTTGAAAAATTTAGAGACATTATTAACTTTATGTGGTATTTTTCCAATGCTGAAGGAAATAAACAACTTGGTGAAAAATGCTCAGGAAAGATCCATATACATTGTTGATTTTCTAAAATTAAAGAGACAAGTATGCATGATTTTAGATACCTTGTATATCACCCAAGACTAGATTCAAAAGCCAATTTTTAGCAGCTTCAAGGTTTTGACAAACACCAAAGATCCAAACAACTATTTAAAGTTCAATATCAGTGGTCATATTTTTATTTCTGTTGATAGGAAAAATATTAAAATGCACACTTTATACAAAGATCCTTATGTAATAGGTTCTGAACTTGAGGAAGTACTTGTCATGAGATGTCTTTTTGATACTACAATTTTTGGTGTACGTAAAAAAATGATGAAAATATCTGAAACATTATCTTTTAAGATTAGAGAACATTTTAAAAATAGTGATCTGATGGAGGCCATGGGATTTGTAAATCCCATTTTTTGGAACCCGATGATTGATGGAGAACAAAGAGCTACAAACTTCATGAAATCCATGACTACACTTATGGAGCAGTTTTGAAAATCTTCACATGTTGATGGAGGGGAATTAAATGCTATATTGGATAAAAAATTACTCATATCCCAGTCACGAAATTTTACATTTACAATGTCTGATCAATATAAGTCTATTGCTAACCCAACAGAAATGGGAGTTGTCACTCTATTATGGAGAAATATGTATCAAAGTAGCATTCTGAGAGAGAATATAAGTGAATACTTAAAACTTTATGAACTCATATAGACAATGATTCTTAGGTTTGTTGAAGATGAAAGGGTATTTAGTGCACTTACATTTGTGAAACCAAAACTTCGCAACAGATTGGACAAAAATTTGGAAACTTGTTTGAGAATCTATGTTTCAAGATATAGGGTGGACACATTTCCATTTGAAAGAGCACTAGCTACATGGACATCTCTTGTAGACCGCAAAGTTGTTAATCAGATAGAGAACAATGAAGTTTGTAATAATGGTGATATTGACTTGGAATCTGCTAGACAAGATACTGCAATAGATATAAGAAGTGATGAAGGACCATCCGTGATAGGGTTGTTTCAGCTACCAGACAGTTGATTGTATTCTTTTTCTAAAATATATATGGTTACTTGATATTTTTTCATTTACATATATTATGCACACAATGTTTGGATTTTTTTTAATCCCTTCTATATTTTTAATAATGTTTGTAAATAACATATGGTAGATAGTTCATATTTGTGCAATATCATATATGCAAACTGGATGATGTAATAAAATTAAAGTTTCATTACTAATAAAGTATGTTCAATCTTTGATTTCTCACTATCACAATTCCACAGGAATAATTGTTCGCAAAAATATTATAATCCATATATGATATATAACATCATGATTATAAAGATTAATAAAAAACATAGCAATCTATGACTACACCACATGATCCATCATTATTAGAGATAATCTTTACATGATGAATCAAGATTCAAGAATCGCTTATCAAGATTGGCAACAACATGCACATTCAACTTTCAAGACACGAGTTTTAATTATTGAATTCATACATTTTTGAAACTAAATTGAACAATGTAAATCTAGATTCCAGAATCAATGTGTACTATTCATCAACTGGAGAAGCTTGAAAAAATAAATGACTGGAGTTTTCATTCGAAAACACCCATGAGAGAAATAAAAATATCAACAAATAGCAATTTCACATTAAGATAATGTTTTCAAATTCTAATTATCAAATATTCAATTCATCAATAGTAACATAGTTAAAAATTTTAATTGAAGGTAATTAGACCCTTATTCTTAACCATCACCAGATTCAACAACAATTGCTTGAATTGAACTATCTTGGATTACACCAAACTCTACTAATTCCTTTGCAACAACATTAATGTATTCTAAATTTTCTCTATCTTCCCTAGCTACATCTCCTACTGAAAGGATATAAGGATCCTCATCATTTTTTTTCTTCATAAGAATTTCTGGATCCATATTATGCTCCTTGATAATCCTCAGTAAAGTATTGTTCTGCTTGTTTAACAGAATGAGTTTTTCTTTAAAACCAATATCCCCGCGAACACTCTTTCTCGCTTTTCTAAGGTGTTCATCCAACACCTGCACCTCTATCTTTAAAGTCTGGTATTTTGACTACAATTAAAAATCACATAATTAGTATTTAGAATAAGATAAAGAATAACTATATTATGCGAAAATCATGAAAATAGCAAAATCTGTGAAAAGTGGAAAAAAGCTTGTTTTTAAAAAAATAACAAAGGTTGGTGGGAGATGGGTTTCCCACACCAGGTACTAAGGTCCTCACTGGTGTGAACAAGATCCCAGTGGGAAATGGCTGGTGAGGTGGTGCCCGTGGATTAGCCCATGAACTTGAAGCAGAAAAGGTTGTGCTAGATTTTATAGGATGATTTGGCGCTAGCTTGGTTATCAAAACCCTAGTTTCTTTGTTCAGGGAGTCAGTACTGGAAAACATGGAGGTAAAAAAATGTCTGGTGCAGGATGAGCTGACCGTTGAGACAATACAGGAGGTCCCTTTCAATCCATCCTAATTTGGTCTGATAGGCTGAAGAGCTCGGAAGACTTCAAGGTTGACGGAATTGATTTCAAAATCGCCAGAAAGTTTACATCTCTCGGTGGCTTCTCCTCCCAAAGCTGATTTTTCTGATTCGTGGGTGAAAAGGGTGATTTTCTACAAGTTTGTAGGTACCCATTTCTCTCAGAGGAGGATTTCAAGCTGGGTCGCATGCTTCTGGGGCTCAAATGCTAAACCAAAAGTTAGTTTCCATGCTAATGGGTTTTTCCAGGTATATTTCCCCTCCCCTGATTTGCTGAATTTGGTGCTTAAAGAAGGACCCTGGTTCATGAACTCTTCCAGCCTATACTTTCATCCTTGGTCACTAAATTTCGACCCCTAAAAGGAAAAAAAATCCAAGGCCCCGCTTTGGTTAAGCATTCATGATCTACCTTTGTATCTCTGCAAATGGTCTGTTCTGAAGCCAATTGTGAACTCCCTATGGGACCCTCAAGCACATCCATAATCCTGCCCTAAATTTCTGGCACAAAATCTCAGGTGCGTCTCTGTGTGGTGATGGACCTACTACTCCTATGTCATTTTCTTTGACTCTCCAAACAAATTTCAGCCCCAAGTGCTTTACCATTAAGTATGAGGGTCTAAATGCAAAGTGTTTTTATTGCGAGTAGTTGGGTCATCTGAGTAAGGCCTTCTCTTTGAAATTGGCCAAGGCTTCTAAGGAGTTAGATTCTCAGAAGGTTGGCTCTATGATGAAAGGGCTAGAGGAGAGAGAAATGGAATCACCCTTGGTGGGTGATATTTCACCTCTTTCTCTTCTAAAAGAAACTAAAGAAGTGCATAAAAATTATGGGGAAATAATTTCCCTTATTAATGAAGGTTTTGATCAAGGGCAAGCGGCTTCCCTGAACTCGCTATAATATTGGCTCCTGGATAAAGTTGAGATAAATAAGCTTTAGTTCCTTTTAGGTGATGGCATCTTGGAGGAAGGAGAATTTGAGCCAAATCTGTTGGTACCAGCTTTAGCTTCCTCAAAATTGGCTTCAGTTCAAGCAGGGTTGAAGGAGGCCATATGGGGCTCAGCTGGAGCAAAAAAGGTAGAAAATCCAAACAAGAACTAGAACTATTGGAAGTGGATCCTAGCAAACAATGTGTCCTGAACTTTACCAAAGCTATGTCTGGGAAGGTCAATGTCCTTCCCTCTCCTAAATGATAATAATTTCTTGGAATATCAGGGGTCTCAACACCCCTGATAAACAACGCTTGTTTAAGCATTATCTCTTCTCCTCGGAGGCGAGTGTGGTGTTGCTTCAAGAAACAAATATGATCATGGTGGAAGCTGCTGCCATCTCAAAAATTTAGTTAAGGGCTGGAATTTCTTCTTCTCCAATGCTACCGAGGCCTCAAGGGGCTTGAGATTCTAGTGGAAGGAATGTCAGGTTCAGGTTGATCTTATCCAGAAGAATCATAGTTGGCAGTTGGGTTGGGTTTTCTCGAAACATTCTCATTCAGTCTTCTACCTCCTTAGTGTGTATGGTCCAAATATCATAATTGGCAAAAGAGAGGTTTGGCAAGACATCTCTAGGTATTTTCTCCCCCTTGAGGATAAATTGTTTCTTCTTGGTGGTGATTTCAATGCTATCACCTCTGAGAAAGATAAAAAAGGTGGTATTTCTACAAATCGGAAATCCCAGGAGCAGATTTTTGTTCCTTTATCTCTGACAACTCTATTTTAGATATCAAACCCAAGAAAGGTTGGTTCACCTATAGAAATCATAGGAAGGGCTTCAGTAATATTGCTGAAAGGCTCGACAGGTTCTTAGCCAACCCTAAGTGGTCTCTAAATAATGTTGTCTTAGAATGCTCGATTCTTCCCTGGTCTGACTCTGATCACTTCCCAGTTTCCCTATCATTCAATATCAACTTTTCCCCTCACAAATCCCCTTTTAAGTTTGAGCTTATGTGGCTGAGGGATGCCTCTCTGAAAAATAACATTTCACAATGGTGGCACTCCTATCAGGTTGAAGGTTCAAAAATGTTGGTGCTTGCACAAAAACTAAAACTTCTCAAAAAGGATCTAAGATCTTGGAACAAATCTTGTTTTAAGAATATCTTCCAAGAAAATCCTAGAGTGGAAGTTGAGTTGAAAGCTCTGAATGAGTTAATTTGTGTCTATGGCATGGGGGAGGCAGAGTTTCTTCTGGAGAAGTCTTTACTATTCGAACTTGGTGAATTGCTTCTATGCGAGGAGGTCTTCTGGAAAAAAAATTGCAGAAATTATGGATCAAGGATGGGGAAAGGAACACAAAGTTTTTTCATGCATCCTTAAAAGCAAGGTCAGAGCTCATATTTCATCTTAGAGATAAAGAGTCATGATGGTATTTTCCTCTCTGATCAAAAATAGATTTCTGATGAAGGGGTTTGGTTCTTTACTTCCCTCCTTCAAGGTGAAATTGTATCCTTTAATTCAGAGCAATCCTCTTTCCTTGACAATATCTTGACGATGGTCACTGATGCTCAAAATGTGGCCCTTCTTAAGCCCTTCACTATGAGTGAAGTGGAGAAAATGGTTTTCTCTATGGCCAAGAACAAAGCTCCGGGTCTGGATGGTTTTCAAGCTGATTTCATTTAGAAATTTTAGAACATCATTGGCTATGATGTTTGGGTGGCTGTGGAAGAATCTCACAGATCCCATTCAGTGCTTAAATCACTAAACTGTACCTTTATAAGTCTCTTCCCAAAGATCCCTCAACCCTCTTCATTCGCAGAATTCAAGCCAGTTTCTCTGTGCAATACCTCCTACAAAATCATCTTGAAATCCATTACTTCCAGACTCAAAGGGCTGCTAGAACCTATGATCTCTCCAAAGCAATCTGGTTTCTTGCTGGGGAGGTCAATTTTTTATGGTATTTTTCCTCTCTCATTAACTCATTCATTCTCTCTTCTACAATAAATCCCTAGGTATGTTACTAAAACTAGATATTAGCAAGGCCTTTGACAAGATCAACTGGTGTTTTCTAATCAGAATCCTTAAAAACTTTTGGTTTTTCGGTTCAGTTTTGTAACTAGGTGTTTAGTTGCATAGCTGGGCCTTCTTTCTCCATGTTAATTAAAGGTAATGTTGAAGGTTTCTTTGAAGGTAATCGAGGTATAAGATAGGGTGACCCTCTCTCCTCCTTTCTCTACATTTTAGTGGTTGACTCATTGAGTAGAGGCCATCAACAATAAAGTTTGGGAAGGAAAATTATAGGGATTAAGAATTATGGAGGGGGTACATCCTATTTCTCACCAGTAATTCACAGATGACACTTTCTTGTTTGGTAAATCCAACATTCAGGAGGCCAAAGAACTAAAGGGGCTGCTCGATGCTTATGCAGTCACTGTTGGACAAGAGGTTAGCCATGTCAAATCCTTCATCTTCTTTTTTAATGTCCCCCCTTCTCTGGAAACTAGAATTCTTGGCATCTTCAGTTTCAAAAAAGGATCCCTTCTGTAAAATATCTTGGTGTGCCTTTTTTTGGTGGCTTGGGTCGGACCTCGATGTGGAATGATCTCCTCTCTTCAGTTAATTTGAAACTCAACTCTTGGAAAGGAAAATGGCTATCACTAGCTGGAAGACTAGTCCTCATCAAATATGTTCTCAATGCCTCCCCCTTATACATGCTTTCCATACTGAAAATCCCCAAAAGTGTTCTATCAAAGCTTATTGGGATTATGCAAAAGTTCCTATGGAAAGGAAAATCCCATTGATCAGCTAGGAAAATTTTTCCAAACCCAAAGATCTACACGGGGCTGGCATTCTTAACTTGGGTATTCAAAACTTGGCCCTGGGTGCCAAGATTGTATGGAATCTCCTCACAAAACCTCTATGTCTTTGCAGCCAAGTGGTGGAAAAAAAAATCTGGGGGCCCCTCTTCTGGAATCAATTCTCTGCATTGCTAATCCCCCTTGTGGTTCTCATATATGGAACTTCTTAGTTGAATGTCGGGATCTCTTCTTATTCAATGTGGCCTAGAAAATCAAAAAAGGTGACAGGGTGTTATTCTGGGATGATCCTTGGAATGGTTTTCCCATGCTTGGGGAAAATCCTAAGTTTGGGGAAATCAAGAGGCTCTTAGTTGAAGAATGGGGACCATATGTTTCCAAATATGGGCTGATTCCAGAAAATTTTCTTGCTCTATTGGAATGGAAAAGTATTGATCACCTAAATCTCTCTTTGGAAAATAAGGATAGATTTCATTTGGCTCTGTAGGAACGATAGATAGTGCTTTCTGGGGGTAATGATGAAATTGTCTTAGAGTGCAGCCTCTTCTAGGAAATACTCCCCGCACTGTGGCTATAAATTATTACATGTTGAGTAGGAAGTTGAGGCTCTAATCTGGAAGGCATGTTGGTCCCCCTCGTGTCCCCCTAAAGCTGGCCTTTTCACTTGGATGGCTTTCAAAGGAAAAATTCTCACTCAAGAAAGGAGGAAGAGATTTGGTTTTCATGGTCCCTCAATGTGCTTTCTGTGTGAGAATCATGAGGAAGATCGTGATCATCTTCTACTTCATTTCCCATTCACAGCTGAATGCTGGAGTTGGTTGTGTGCTAGGCTCAATCTCCCATGGGTCCAACCCTCTACACTCCCAGCAGCCATTTTGGCTTGGCCTGTAAACCTCCACTCTGGCACTCTCTCCTTGATTTGGCTATGTGGTATCATGATACTTCTCTGGCACATCTAGGTGGGAGCATAACAAAAGAATATTTAGGAGGAGCAAAACTCAGTGGACAGGGTCATTCTCAGGTTGGAATGGGCTATCTCTGAGGTGGTTTCTGCTAATTGGTCCCACTTTCATCACTTATCCAACATTGATAGGGAAATCAAGCAGCGCTGGCCTAGAATTATCAAGCCCAGAGTAGGTGCTCAGTTCCATTTGATCTCCTCAGCCTCACTCCCTTGGTTATCCCGTTGGCTCCCCCCCACCCCAAGTTTCCTCAAACTAAATTTTGATGGAGTGGCCAGAGGTAACCCAGGCATCTCCGCATGCTGGATGCATTATAAGAAATGAAAATGGATTATTGGTTGGTGTCCACCTCCTACAAGCTCAAGGATTGTACACTTGTAATTTGGCTGAACTATAAGCTCTTAGAAAAGGTCTAGATCTAGCGGCCTCCTTAAAGATAGAAAATATTGAAATCGAAGGGGATTCGCTAGTAATTGTGAATGCCATAACTAAAAAGAAAGCCCTATCTTGGAAACTGGACCTAGGAGTTAAAAAGGTCCTTTGGCAACTCAGGAATTTCAGTGCCTGGAACATTAAGCACGTGTTTCAGGAAATTAATAATTGTGTGACAAGATGGCGAATGTAGTGATCGAGCAAGAACAACAGGAGATAGTGGCATTCAATTCCAAAGCATGGGAAGGATTGGGGATATTGATCTCACGCGAGGTGGATTTCAGAGCACACGCCATCTAATGATACACTTGAGGGATGTGAAGGGTCTATTTAATGCTTTGGAAAAGGGCTTCTCCTTATATTTTTTTCTCCCTCCTTTTACTAGATATGGTTGTCCCTCATCTGCTTTGAATTTCCTTGAGTTGTGATCTGTGTGAAATGGAGTTTCATTCCAGGATTAACAGACAACCAGCTGAAAAGAATTTTTCGTCTCTCCTACGTCAAAGAGTTGGATGCCATTAAAGGATTCCTGGGTGAAGACTATCTATCTGTTGTTGGTTGGCCATGCATCAATAGTGGCTTTGCCTTTGTATTCATTGAGAACCTACTGATAATCTGTCCCTCTAAAGCAGATGTCGTGAGTCTGGCTTTGCACTAGCTTCGACTGACATACTATGGTAACCTGGCCTCTGAAGTGGAAAATTGTTGTCTGGCATTCTGGGTTATGCATGAGTCTTTTCCGAGCACATCGGGGGTGGCTGTGGGTGTCTTCAGTGAACTCAAAAATGGTTTAGCATTCTCCTAGCCTTCACTGAGTAGCTGGTGGTGTATGCCTGGGATCGGGCTGCCAACCATGCCCACCTGGTGCTTCCTAATTTGAAGACCCTCTGTACTCCGTTGGACCCTATCCCACCTGAATGGACCGAGTTGCGGTTGTCTTGCGGTAGGGGCCTATGACTTTCTCTGGCTGAACTGGGTGAATTCTGAAGTGAAAGTTGAAATGGAAGATGATACCAGCCTTGGTCAGGTGTCTCAGGCTTCTAGTGTTGCTGTCACCTTGGGGTCTGGAGAGTAATCCCTCTCTTTCCTAGTACTATAGTTATAGTATATCTCAGATAATGTTGGCCTATGTTCATGTATATCCAGCTACTTTTTTGCTCTTATGATTTTGTTGTTTTTATTTGAAATCTTGAGGCTAGGCCTCTGTTTATGTAAATAGGGAACGGGTCCCTTCAACCCACTTTATCTATAAAACACTTGTTGTAGTATGACTGTGCCTCAAAATTAAAATTAGCCATTATGTTCAAAATTATTGTCAAAACTTCATCCCTGTTGTAAACATTATTGT
This sequence comes from Taxus chinensis, assembly GCA_019776745.2. Taxonomy (NCBI): domain Eukaryota; kingdom Viridiplantae; phylum Streptophyta; class Pinopsida; order Cupressales; family Taxaceae; genus Taxus; species Taxus chinensis. The sequence continues at coordinate 846,789,518 of CM034148.1, read as the reverse complement.
TGACTGCATTTCCTTTTTGTGCTTGGGCAAGAATACTATCAATCACCACAGGTTGATTTTTAACCAATGAAAAAAGTTTTTCTCTGTTTTCAAAATTATGACATCTATCACTAATTTCCTTTATCAAAGCTTTCACTCTGATCTCCCACATATTCAACTCCTTAATGTTAGGAATAACATTTTCCATGACAAGGGCTATAGCATTTTCTGACCTAAGGATGTCAAGTGAAAATTTGGTCTTTGCATCATCATCCATTTTTTCATGCGGCTGCCCAGCTGGGGATGGGGGATTTGAAGAGCCTACCGGCTATGACATTTTCTTATGAACAGATTGCATCAAATCCTTGACATGCCTCCCTGACTCTTGCATGTAAAAATTGTTGTCAAACCCAAGATAATCCTCATCCATATCTATATTGTTTAAAACAGAAGTGCCTCTGGCACTCGACACGCCGTGAACTGAAAAACTAGGAAACTCAAATGTTGTGAAATTCTGTGTTACCTTGCTTGTACTCGTTCCAGTATTAGGGGGCACAATCATTTTTCCCCTACCATAAGCAAATGACAAAGGTAGAAGGGGAGGTCAGACAGGGACTAATGCACTCCTTGTGCGCTGAGATGGAATCAGAGCAGAGGTGGTGGCCGTGGGTATGGCCACAGGATGAATTTCAAATTGCAAAAGATGTGCAAGCATCAATACTTTAACAATATGAGATTCAATAATCAATATGTTAAAAATTTGAAATTAAAAGACAAACAAGGGAATAGTAAGAATTTCTTACACTTTGAATGTTGTCTGTAATCAACATACTGGTGTTGTGGCATTAGGGGGTGGTCGTGGTGGCACTATTATGGAAAATCTTGAATTTAACAAAAACCAATTAAAAAGAATGATAAATTTGTAAAAGAAATTCAAAACACTAATATAAATAATATTTAAGTCACTATTTTTTAGTTGCTTTGTACCAGAACTTAAGGGGCCTTGGTGGGTTACTGCAGCAGATTGAATGTCTTCGTGCTCATGTATGTATGTGGTGTCTACAACAGTATGAGCAGACTCTCTCCGAGGTGATGCATATATGCAAGAAAAGGATGCACATTAAGATAATGAAATTAGAAATATGAGATTGTAGAGAATCAAAGATTCAAATTATCATTTGTATGTAAAATAATTAAATAAAATTTAAATGATTGTGTAGTATGTAAAAATTAAAACTTGGATTTTCCTATTGCATAGAAGCAGAGCGCGTTCTCTCCTTTCTCTCGGATTGGGTCGAGCACGATGAACCCAAAGAACCATGCACCGTTTGCTTGGTCTTGACTCTTGAGCCAAAGAGTCATCGGACTCAGTGACATCAATTATATTGTTGTCTCTAGACCCCTCAAGCCCAGTAGGGTTATGTGAGTGAACTGCTGCATGATGGCGTTCAAGTGTTTTGCTTTCTTTGACCTGTTCATTGGTTCAAAATAAAATTGCAGATTACATATTTACAAGAATTAATTTAACAATGATTTTGTTTTTGAAGTGAATCAATATTAAATGCTTTTAAAACAAAATACTCACAAACTGTTGGTCCATAGGAATTCCATTTTTTCCACTTCTCGTGAAGAACAGTTGGAATAGCTATTGATTTGAGTCCATAAAAAAACTCATAATATAAAGCAAGAACATAACAAGAAGAAGAAATAACTGCAGTAGGATTCAATTTGGCCTTGTCAAGTTCAGAACAAATCTTTGACGTAAGATATGTGCACTAATCAAATCTAATGCCAGAAATGGTTTGAAGAAGATAGTGCATTGCCCACTGAGGAATGTCGGTGTATCTTCCCTACAACATGATTCGTGACTGGAAAAATTCCACCATGGCCAGGAGAAAGGGGTATTTGATAGATTGAGAGTTAATGTCTCTTTTGGATGGAGTATTTACCTCAACCTCAATAGAGAGATTGTAATGAGACTCTAATTTATTTTTTTCATCAAGAAGAACGACTTTAGAGGTTACATGCAATGCGTTTTGATGGTGTAGGCTTGTTAGATGATGAATGTCTTTAAGTGTTATTTTGATGATATATTGGTGGGGTGGTAATTGAACTATGAAAGTGTCATCATAATGAGTATACACTTACATTAAATTATTTAGTAATTTGTGTTCTGTTTGATACTGGGGCATGTAAATAAGACCGTGGAACCCTGAGCTACCAATCCAACGAAATTAACTAATTATTTGAGGGTCTTCAAGCAGTTGCAACAAATAGGGATATAAAATGTTTCGATAAACATAGGAAGTTGGTTTAATGGTCTTTTCCCTTGGGGACATTATTCTTGAACGTTGATTGCTTGAAAAAAGAAGAGGTTGGCAAATTGTAGATTAAGATATCTGTATATGATGACATATGTGCATTGAATCTTGATGATTGACCCTAATACTTGAAAACTGGAAGCAGACAAGAAGGCTGGAATCCTGGAACTCTCTGAAAAACTCTATCTTGGAGAAACCTGCAAGTGAAAATGGGACAAAACATAATGCGAATGGGTATATATATATATTATATATATATATAGGGAAAGAAAGTTCATTAAATGTGGAAGGCACATGTTATATTAAATGTTGGATGACCTTCCATATTACCATCTGGGAACACCAATCACATGTTACTAACTGACAACTCTGACATTGTTACCGACCGTCAACAATGACAAGTGTTATCGACTGCCAACACTGACAATTGGTACCGGCCGGTAACACCAACAAGTGTTACCAACTGGTAACACAGACAAGTGTTACTAGCCGGTAACACAGACAAATGTTACCGGTCGGTGACATTAACAATGGTGTCGAATGGTAACATTGACAAGCGTTACCAGCCAGATTAACACTATTGAAGTTGTTGTCATTCGGTAATAGACCATACTTACCGGTCGGTAACATTTTTTTTTTACTGTTTTCATTCAGCAATTAAAAAAATCACCCCGTCATTTTTTGAAAAAACGCCTTCCTTTCCGCCGTCATCACAAAACCCATTTTTCGTGCTTTCATCTACAGTGGTGAATGGATTTTTTGTTGTATTCGTCACCCATTCTCTAATATTTTTTTGGGAGGGGGGGGTCTTAAAATGGACCTTGCGGGAGTGCCAGCCGGAAGGCCTTGATGAAGGATGCACCATAAAAAATGGGCCTTTTTGGGCTTGACATGAGTAGACCAAACCCTTTAGAAACGACAAGACCAAACAGAGGCCGAAGAGGAAAGACACCAGCGTCTGTTAAGAGTAGCAAAATCAATCACTTTAGCCATCAACGAATAGTCGAGGGAGGGTTTGTAACGATGGAAAGGCATAACAGTAGGCCAATTCCAGTCATGCCACCAAGGAATACCAGAGGTAAGCCTAATTTTATGCAAAAACTCAGTAAGAATACCTTCAATAAATTGTTAGATATGAGCTGCATCAATAGGGAACATCAGAAATTTTAAAGCAAGAGAATCCCAAGAAAGCCAGTCTCTGGAATGTTTGCATAATAAATCCCCAATGAATTGAATCCCTTTTTAAAACAATATGAGAGCTTTAGACTTAGGAGCTAAAGCTAGGGGTTTTTCCTAAAAATAAAACACATGGGGACCACCAAAGAGACAAGGAATTAATAGAAAGACCAGACTCTGAAACCATCACCCACCCAAAAACAGATTAGGTTTGAGTAACTCCCAGGCCTTCCAGATACTCTACAATATAAAAAAACCTTTAACCTTAATAGAAACTGGACAAAGCAACAAAGATTGGAAATTAAGGCCTTTCCAAGTGAGCCTTCCCAAGGGGACCCCCTGAAAAATGCCATGACAAATAAGTAGATTCCAAGCTTCATTACCCTCTAAACTGTGCAAAGATCCACTTAACACAAAGAGATTTTCCCTGGATTTTGATGTCAATCAGACCTAAGCCCCTAACTTCTTTAGGCATACAACATATGTCCCAAGCTACCCTATGGAAACCCTTGTGCCCTGCAGTGTTAGCCCATAGAAATTCCCGCAACAACTTCTCAAGTTTGGTATAAGCAACAATAATGAATATCCCAACAAGAAGAATAATAAACATGTGTGGCAGCTAGCACTTTGGAGCAGATTTGAAACTTAATTGCTAAAGAGAGAGGCTTAGAAGTCCAATAAGAATTTTTACACTCAACTCTCTAAACAACATATGCCCAAAGCTGAGTAGATGTGGCATGGAAGGTGAAAGGGATCCCAAGGAATTTAAACTACATACCAGGCTCAATCCAGCTCCACTTCATCTCTGCAAGCAAATTAGGCATGGGAAGTTGAGACTATCTATAGAATTGGGTTTTCTCCCATTGAATAACAACCTTGAAGCAAGAAAAAAAATGTCTAAATAATCCAGAGCTTGACACATAGGATTGTTCTTCCTCCAAGAGTGTGAGGAAAGAGTCATCAACAAAATGACCATTAATAAGCTGCTGAGAAATTTAAAGGTAACAAAATACCTTTAAAAAGTCCTTGAGAAGCTCTGTGGGCAAGAAGATAATTCAAACCTTCTATGGCCAACACATAGAGGGAAGGAGCCAAAGGGCAGCCTTGGCAGAATAGACCTATAAAGACCAAACATGGAAGACTGTGCCCCATTAATAGTAATACAAGCCCCAACATTCTGAAAAAACATTTGAACAAACTACACAAACCTAGGGCCAAATCCAAGAGCATGTAACATAGCTAGAATGAAAGACCACTCAATCCTGTCATAAGCTTTAGCAAAATCTATCTTAACAAATAAAGCTTGTTAGCGATGATTGGTGAGCCCATTCCATACCTTCCCAAACAACAATGATATTATCAAGAATAAAATTGTTCTTAATGAAACCGAGTTTGCTCACTTCTAACAATTAAAGGCAAGAGATTAGCAATCCTGTTGGCTAAATATTTAGCAATAATCTTATAAGAAACATTAAGCAAGGTAATGGGTCTCTAGTTAGTAATGATTTTAGGATCCCCAGCTTTGGGTATGAACTTGATGTTACCTTGATTAATGAGGTCCCCTAGGGAATTGGAATGAAGAGCTTCTAAATAAACATGGTGGAGGTCTAGACCAACCTGGTGTCCCAAAGGGTTTGGTAAAATTCCACTTGAAAACCATCAACTCCAAGGGCCTTATCAGCTACCATTTGAAAAGTATCTTCCTTCAAATCAAAGAGTGAAAGAAGGTGATCACAAGTAGTCCTCTAAGAGTGTGAAACTTTGCAGGGAACCACTTGAAGACATTTCAAAAGAGATTCCTTCTCTAGTAGGAGTGGTTGGTTGAGCACAAAAAATCCATGATAGTGCTGGACAAAGGTCTTGAAGAATATCAGGTAAGGAAGTTAGCCTTATAGTATCATGTAAAATGGCTTTGATCCTATCCTGAAGAGTGCTTGGACTGTAACATGGTGAATAATTCTTTGGAAGCTCTATCACCAATCTTAAGCCAATGCAATCTAGCATGCAACTGAGCTCCCCGTGCATTGTAAGTTTCATGAATCTTAAGATTATGCCTCCAAACAACAACCTGAGACTGTAAATTTTTGTTGAAGGGAGAAGCCTCAAGTTCTTGTTGAAATTATTTCAAATTCATGATAAGTAGTTGCATGATCATTTTTCCTGAAAATGGAAGCCTGTTTTCCATAAGTGCACAAAAAAATACTGGTGTGTTTGATGGCATCATTCCACCACTGAATCCAACTAGAGGAATCTGAGGGTCGAGGGGCCAGGTTCCAAATGTGTTATATGTGAGACACAGTTCGAGCATGTTTGAGATGAGGAGTATTGAGATAAAATTGAGAAATTCCCTTCTGTTTCTTAATAGGTTGATTCCAAGTAATGTTGAAGAAGATGGGCGAGTGATCTGAAAGCAAAAGTAGTGTTGGCCACAACCACAGGTCGACCTGAGACAAGAGAAAAGTAGAAAAATTCTTGAGAGGGCATAAGAGCATGGTCAAGCCTTTTAACAACATGATCTTGTCCCATCCCAAAAATTGGACCAAGTAAACCAAGGAGCTGAAGAAGGATGACAATAAGGGAAATTAGGGTCAAAAAGGCCCAACTTATGCCTAAAGTGAAACCAGGCTTCCTCTCTCTCCCGCACACCACCTCATTGGAAGTCTACCCTATTTGTTTGTGGGTTCTCTATCATGTTAAAGTTGCCACACACCACCCACAAAGAATCTGACAGAGAATATGCAAGTCAACGCCAAAAAAGAGCCCTTTCCCCCACATCATTAGAGGCATATATGTTAGCAAGACCAAAAAGATGACCATCAAAATAAAACAGAGACCACACCACACGATGCATGGGGTCGAAACCCAACGAGATCACATGTTGGGAAATTTCAGGGAGCAATCAAAGTCATAACCCCACCATGGCCCTGCTCATGACTCGAGGTGTGACATATGGCTTGGACCAAATAGTATGAGCTACAGAATGTAACAAAAATCCAGAAAATCTTAACTTCTTATAGACACAAAATTTTCATATGGCTAAAGTGTTGACAACTGTCCTGACCAGATATTTTTGGGTCGGTTCAGTAAGCCCTTGAATATTCCAAGAGTACACAATCATTGAGAAAGATCTAAATTTCATATTTCCCTCACTGTCCAACATAGAGAGGACTTCATATTGATTGGGAGAAAAAGAGGTTTGGTTGAGAACTAGGCTCAAATGCTCTCCAAAGGTCCAAGGTCTTCACTTTTCTTGCACATATTCACCATCCTCCATAGGGGAAGGGCTACGAGAACACATTTTTCTATCCTGGCAAGGTGGTACAGAAACCCCAACAAAGGGGTTGTTTGGAAGGGCAACAAGGGAAATAACAGCTGCGGCCACAGGTGAGTGGGAGATAGGTGGTTCAGTCTTAGTAGGATCACGACTGTTTGGTCGAAGGAGCGGTGGAGGCACTAGCACCATTGTTGGCAATAGGATGATAAACAAAAGTTTTGTAGTTTTGAAGGGCCCTTTGAAGCACCCTTTTTATTAGTCACAGTTGTCCATCCATCGGATGAATTTTTAGGGTTTGACGAAGTTTTTTCTACAGGAGCAGGATGCGAGTCGGCCATGAGAGGACATTCACGAATACATGTGCTCAGATGACTGAATAATGAAAGCAGGTGTTCGGAAGATTGATATAAAGAACCCTTTGAGTGAATGGGTGTCGCCGACCTGGATATCAATTGATTCTTTAAGATCCTTTGAAAGATCCACTTCAACGCACACACGACATTGAGGGTGAGCATTAAAAAATTTGGGTTTCTCATTGCAAATGAGCCTTCCCAAGGGTTTGACTAAGATCCCCTATAAAGGACCACAGAGGCAAAGGTAACCCTGGAAACTCAATCCAGATAGGGACCTTGAGTTTCACCTATTCCAGACTTGAAAGTCATGAGTCCAATTTGAGAGAAAACAACCAACGAGTTGTAGAATAAACCAAAGACCATGGTTAACAATGGCCTTGCAGTGCTCAGGGTTTGAGAAACGAAACAAGAAAAATCCCTTTCCAAGGTTTTGGAATTCCTTCGAGCTTCACACCATGGTTCTGCCAGTGGTTGTGAACCCATTTTCTTTAAAAGGCTCTCAGGGGGGACTCAACCAACAAAATAAGCCACCAATGTGTAATTTTCAAACCAATTACATGCATTATCAAAAGCAGGTAAATCAAGAACAACATCAGGAACAGGAGTATCAGACTCATTACCTTGTTGAATACCTTTGGGACGAATTTCTGAGCTTTCTTCTAGAGCCATGGTTGGAAGCCACACCATTAACGAGCCTTGCATCAATAGATGGGGGTGTCGACATGGAGGCCATTAAAAAGGGGCAAATGCTGCCCAAAGGGCGGCAGTAAAGTCCCATGCAATCAAAATTAATGAGCGAAAAAACCAAAAATCTTGCAGGTTTCCCTAAGGGACTTCGGTTTGACAGGCGTACGGACGGTGGTGGACATGATAGGAGTAATCTATATTTTGTTAAAATAATGCATGAAAACCAAAACAAAACAAATTATAAAAATAAAATAGCTCACGAGTCACGAGGTTTGTAGAACTCTCTATGTTTCGATTGCGAACAAACGCACAGCCAAAAACCCAAACCCCCATTTAACTTTTGCTCGGAGGAAGAAGCTTCCCTGACTTGACCATGGCGCTTTTCCAGCGCAAGAGGACAACTCTCTTATCATTATATGCATTCAAATGGATGATGCATCAGCAGCATCACATTAGGATTAATAGAAATCTGCTACTGTACTTGGAGCATTTGAGCTGTATTTCCACCTATCACTCCCTAACATCATCAATACCCAGGTGGGCTTCATGCATTTATCTATTTGCTATAGAAAATTTCGTTCACGGTCATCGGAATTTCATGCAAATTTTCATGTGGGTTTTGTTTGGCAGTGTCATTTATAAACTTAGAAAACTTGAGTTCCTTTTAATTCCTCGTTTATACCACTATTTGCAGGTCTGGTCTAGAAATTAGATTACTGTTGGGTTATCAATCTAGAAGAGTGGAGAGCTTACCCTCTACCAGACTCAGAATTGGAGGTAGTTCACGAGGGATTTTTTATTGTTTTTTTTTTTTTTCTTGTCAGTTCCTTTGGAAAAGAGTCAAAATGTTATCAGTTGGTTGCATAAACCGAGGGGAGCAGATTCGTTCTCGAATATGCATTATACAACATACCCTCCTCTGCGCAGTTTTAGACTCCAAGCTGTTTGACTCTTCGTGCCATTGCATTTCTGTATCTCTTTAATTGCTTCCAAATGCTTAAAAGTCAGATGTAATGGGACAACTTAAACTGGTGATTCTTCACCACTTACCATCTCGTGTGTTTTATACGGGTATCTTCATGTTCATTTTGCATCAGGCCATTCATTTTAATATACAAGTGTTTCTTATTGACCAAAAAATGGGGCAAATGCTGATGGGTAGTTAGAATAATCTACAAGGACACTCATTGGATTGTATGTCTAACTTTCTTCCTACAGGGTCTCGGTCAATTGCACACAAGGGTAAGCCCTATAAAAGATTCGGGGATGCTAAACTAAGAGATGAAGACTACAAGAAGGCATGGGGAAGCAACGGTAAGCCGCATAAAAGATTCGGAGATGGTAAACTAGGAGATGAAGAATACAAGAAGGCACGGGAAAGCAAGGATAAGCCCTATAAAAGATTTGGAGATGATAAACCAGGAGAAAAAGAATACAAGAAGGCATGGGAAAGAGAAATGGATGAAGCAACTTGTGTCTGGTCTGCCAGTGATTCAGACGATGAGAAATTGCACTCTGAGGCAGTAAAGAAACATTATGATCTGTCTGACAGTGATGATGACAATGGGCAAGAGGGTAAGAAAGAGGATGTCAAAATTATATTTCATAAAACTGATGATATAGATGGAGATTGTAGTGATGAATTGAGAAGTGTCTGGTCTGGGAGTGATGAAGAAAAGACATTGTGGTCAGGCTCTGAAGACGACCTTGAGGATGATACTCCTACTCTAGCAAAACCACATGAAAAAAGCGATCGCTATTTAGATAAGATTTTTGAGTTTGAGGAGACTCCCAAGCTCAGAACTCTTTCAGAATTAATTAATGGGAAATCAAAGGAGGAGGAACTTAATCCTGGTAGACAAGCAAGGAAGCTTGCAATGGAAAATGCCCTTAAAAAGTTGAAAAAGGGTCCTGATGGGAGGTACATTAATGTTGATGATGTCCTTACTGATATGGATGTCTTAATAGGATCATTTGAGGAAGTTATAAATGAACCCGAGTATGCGGATCTTAGAGCAGGAGGGCCCAAGAAACTCAATATGCAGTTTTTTAAGGATTTGCAAGAGCGTATGAGAAATGGAACTTTTGAATTCACTCCTGAGATCAAACTGAAACCGAAGAGCCGATTTGTTTTGAGGAAAAAATATCTAAGAGCCAAAGCCAAAGAGAGGAAACGGAAGTAACGGCCATGAAAATCATGCTCATTGAAAACAATGTTTTTTAATTCTCCTGAAGAAGTTTGACTAAATCCTAAGTTTCAGTGCAGGAAATTTCCTCTGTGATGGAAAAAGGTGTTTCTGTTTCACATGAAATAGTCTGAAATGTATTTTAGCCACAATCAAAGATTCCTTATAATATCTGAAGCTGCTAATATGATGCTGTCATAATCTTCTAGGCCTGGCACATCATGTGTCTCAGGCTTTTGCTTTTCATGCCATAATGTGTACCAGACAATAGTAACAGCTTCTTGCTTTTGGTGTTGATCCTAAACATCAGTATCATCTATTTTGTTATGATTGGTTTGATAAATCTTTCTATCTAACAGTATAGGGTATAATACAAATCTTATTAGCAACTCTTCGTAGAGGATTGATACCAACCTTGGTGGTAGATGAGCCTACCATGCTTGGAGATGGCTTGCATTTTCGTTCTTTTGGGGTCACATAAGTGTTTGCAAAAGGGCAATATGGAGTCAATAGCAATAAATCGTTACATAATAATCATTTGAGTGAATATTCATTGCACTATAAAGAAATTGTTTCTTCCAGACCGGGTCTATATTTCATGCTACTTTACTGTTAAAAATATTAACATTACCTGAACTTATTTGCTAGGGTTTGTAGCTGAATAATTATCAAGTTTATAATTTTGTTTTTATATTATCTATCTCCTCTGAAAACTCTTTCAAATCTTTACCCTTCTTGTACCCACAATAGACACCACCTCTTCAATGCAAATAGAATTGTGTTGTACCAACCTGTCATCTTTTTCACACGGCACATAGCAAAATGTAAAGCAAAACATGATATATGTAGGGTTAGTTTGCAATAATCTACTTAGGGGGTTAAAGATACATAAGTGATCTTGCTGGACACTTACTATGAATATGATCCATAATCCACATGGATATTCCAATGTGCAATTCTTTAACAAGGATTAAAATTTACTTATCTGCTGATCCAATGAAATATTTACCGAAACCAACATACATTTGCCCCTAATGGCCCTGAGCCTATCGTATTAGGCATTAGGCTAAGCAAATCTCAAGACTTTTTTGTCAAAGATAGACGTAATCACTGTAGACTGGCACCTCATAACAGAAAATACATGAAGATTTCAAAATTTATATTCATGTTGGGTGGCGGTGGGTGGGCATGGTGAGAAAAAGTGTGTGGAGGCAATCTAAGGATTGCTTGTATGGACCCCTAACATCAGGGCTGCTTATAAGCACCATTTCCAATCATTCCTTATTTACTATCCTACCCTCCCCACCTCCATATCCCTTTACTCTGTTTCCTTCTCTTTACTGCCTGTAAATTTCTGTGTTCGTTGTGCAGGCTAGTCTCTCAATTTCTACTCTACTCTACAGCTATAACCAAGAAAAGAGAGTATCTTCTTTGGAGCTGTCACTAATGCCAGCCTAAGCAGTTGTTCTTGGTTTGTGATCTTGAATCTCTTGCTCTTGTTCATTCTATCCTCAGCCAAGCCTACGTAGCAGATGATAGCATTAAAACACAGAATTCGACGGTAGTAGTAGATATGCTGCAAAATCTGGTGGTCCTGATCGTCGAGGAGGTGGTTTTTCACTGGATTGCTGCCCATTTGGTCCATTATGTAGACATACCATTGAGAGTGGAGTAATGTCCCCTTTCCTCTGCCCAAGGCCTAAGGGCCAAGTCGAGTCCAAGCCTTGGTCATACCCGAGGGGCTATGGATGCTGGGAGCTATTGGGAAGGGGCCATGTGGTACTAATACTTGAGTTTTGTGTTTGCGGGTCACTTTTGGACCATGGCGACTTAAAAAGGAAAAAGTAACTTCAGTTACTTTTATTTATTGGCCCTTCCATGGAATGAAATGCGTCTAGGGTTTATTGGGGCTCTTTTTGCCTTGGAGAAGTATATAAGGAGTTGGGGGAGAAAGGAAAAGGACTTTTGCATACATTTTATTTTCCTTCACGTGCAACTGCTGTTTGCAATCTACAGCTTGTGAAGTGAAATCCCATAGGAACCCTAGCTTCGGTGGCGAGAGATCTGTTCCTCGCTAGCAGGGCATTCTTCGGTAGTGAGAGATCTACCCTAGCTGTCATTTTGGAGCCGCTTTCTGGGTTGAGTTACAAAGATATTATCAGAGGTTTCAGAGGAAGGATTTTGAGGGTTTGGGGGCATTTGGGGAAGATAACTAGAGGGCTTTTCAGATCAAATTTACGACAGCCGTTTGGGTAGGGCTTAACATTACTTTGAAGGCATCTTCATCAAATTCCAACCCTTTTCCAAGCTAGTTGACTGCAACCTTTATTTGGAGGGTTTCCAGTTGGCCATTTTCAGATCTGAAGGTTGAAATATCATTTCCTATATTTGTTATAGTTATTTCCAAAGTCTCATAATTTTTGCTCTTGTATTTTGAGAGTTACGAATTTTAGAAGAGTTCCATCTGTCTAAGGCACGCTGTAATTTTCTGGCAGCATTTTAATTTCTGTAAAATACCAAAAACAATTTTCTTATGTCCTTTATAATAATAGCAACCTCTCTTTAAATTTTCAAGTAATTCGGGTGGATATCTTAGGAGATTAAGTTCGCTGCCTTAGTTCGCTGCCTTAGCTGTAAAAATCAGTATTTAATTTGGCTGCAAATTTTCAACATTTTGTGCATTTTTAAGTGGTATCCCACAAGGGATATTTCAGTGGTATCAGAGCAGTTGTTTCTCTAGCCTGTTGGGATTGAAAGATGGGGGACAGAGACAGTGAGGATATAGGTGTAGATCTGATGAAACAATTGTTCACCAACATGGTAAAGCAGCATGAGACTACCAATCTCTATTTGAGCCAGCTCACTGAGAGATTAGCACATGATAGGATTGATACTTATGTGGAAAGAGGAGAAAATAGCAATAGGGGACAACATGGTCAAAGAGGTGAGGGTGGACATTTAGGGCAGCGGTCTCCCCATTCATCTACCAGGCCTTTGGGGTTTCACGAACCTTCTTTCTTGAAGGATCCGGAGGTTTCACCGGTACGATAGCCAGTGGATATTGTAGATGAGGCGTCTTGTTGGGAAAGGTACCAGACCTTAAGTGATGGCTTTCGTGACAATATGTCATTCTAGGAATATTGCGAAATGAAGATTGACAACAGGCCTAGGAGAGATCACCAGGTACAGAGACCAGAGATGCAAAGGAGGTTGGGACAGATTTCTGTTCCACACATCGACGGTTCTAAGAAGTGTACTGCACAGTCTTGGGTCCAGAAGTTGAAGACATACTTCGACTTGAATCCTATGCGTGAGGAAGATGCAATTAAGTTTGCAATCTTACATCTAGAGGGAGACGCTTATGATTGGTGGCATCATGGGTTGATTACACAGGGACACATATACATCACGACTTATGCAGAGTTCACAAAGAGGCTAGTGAGTAGATTTGATAGGAGGGACCCCGACAGGTATTTTAGAGAGTTGACTCATTTGAGGCAGACTGGTTCCTTGGACCAGTATATCACAGATTTTCAGAGACTATCGGTCATGGTACCTGATGTTACAAAGATGAGGTTGATTTCCCTATTCACAGTAGGTTTGATAGACGCTCTCGTTGGATTTGTGAAGGCATTTGAGCCTTCTTCTTTGCATGAGGCTATTAGGAGAGCCCGTGACTTGGAGTTATCCACTCCTAAGTCGAGGTTTCCACCTCAAGTGCTACCTAAGGGTTTCCCTTCTAGAACCAAGGGTTTGCAGCCGAAGGTATCTCCACCTAGGAAAGATACAACCTGGAGACCATTTGGATCTAGAGAGGACAGAGAGGAATTGAGGCGAAAGAAACTATGTTTCGATTGCCGCACACCTTGGGTTTTAGGACATGATTGCAAGGGTAGAGGGAGGGCCCAATTCATAGAGGTATTTGAGGAGAGTGATGGTGACAAGGAGTTGGACACACATGGATTAGAGGATGATGATGATGAGGCATTAGATAGTGCGGGTGTTGAGCAGGACAACGAGACTTTTCCCCAGGAGACTATCGCCACCTTGTTTTGCAGGGACAGGGAGTAGTGGTACTCATTGATAGTGGGGCAACCCACAACTTTATTTCTGCCTCATTGGTTGAGAGGCGAGGGTTACAGACAGAGGAATTTGAGGCCTTCAACGTGGTTGTAGCCAACAGAGATTCTATGAGATGCACACGATGGGTTCCCCAATCGAGCATCACGATGGGTAACTATACAGTTACCAATGATTTCTATATTGTTGGTATTGGAGAGACCAACTTAGTGCTTGGAGTACAGTGGCCCCATTCCCTTGGTGAGTTTTAGACTAACTTCCAGATAATGGAGCTGAAGTTTGAGTCCGAAGGGAGGAATGTGATCTTGAAGGGCTTATCTTTAGAGGCACCCCGAGTTGTTATGGCCAAGAGGATCGAGAGGATCTATAGGCACAACGGGGTGGATTGGGCAGTACATTGTTTGGTTTCGACCAAGAAATCAGAGGATGGACAACAGGAGTATCATGTGGATATACAGGGCTTATTGGACAAACATAGTGCAGTTTTTGGTGACATACCTCCAGGCATACCTCCAGATAGTGGATTTGAGCATGTGATTGAGCTCGAGGATGCTAGACTGGTGGTTACTTCTCTTTACTGACACTCCAATCGGTTTAAGGATGAGATCAAGAAGACTATACATGAGCTCATTGATATGGGGCATATTAGACCGAGTTTCAGCCCTTTTGCTTCTTCGGTGGTATTGGTGAAGAAGGATGAGACCTTGCGGATGTGTATGGACTACCGTGCCTTGAATAAGAAGACAATAAAGAACAAGTATCCCGTTCCACGCATTGATGAGTTGTTGGACGAGCTACATGGTGCAATCTATTTTTCGAAAATAGATTTGCATTCTGGATATCATCAGATCAAAGTCAGGGAGCAGGATGTGCATAAGACAACTTTCAGATGCCATTACGGTCACTTTGAATTCTTGGTGATGCCTTTCGGATTGTCTAATGCTCCAGTTACATTCCAGTCTTGCATGAATCACGTGTTCAACCGCCACTTGCAGAAGTTTGTATTGGTTTTCTTTTATGATATTTTAGTCTATAGCAGGACTTGGGAGGACCATATCAGGCACCTGGGTGAGATATTGGGGTTATTAAAAGCTAATTCGTTATATGCGAAAGTCTTTAAGTGTGAGTTCGGCATGACCGAACTTCTATACTTAAGATATGTGATTAGTGGGGGTACAATGAAGGTGGATAGAGAGAAGATACGGGCAATTCTAGATTGGCCGCCACCTAGGACATTGACACATTTGAGAGGATTCTTGGGGTTGTGCACATACTACCGGAGGTTCGTGAAGAATTTTTCTCGATTGATTGCTCCATTGACCGATTTGACCAAGAAGGGGGTTTTTACTTGGTCAGACGCAGCACAACAGGTTTTTGATCACCTCAAGGAGGTGATGAGTTCGTGTCCCATCCTCGCATTACTAGATTTCTCTCGCCCAATCATTCTAGAGTGTTATGCATCGGGAGAGGATGTTGGGGCAGTTCTCATGCAGGATAGGCATCCCATCTCCTATGAGAGTCGGAAATTGAAAACCGTGGAGAGAGGGTATTCAATTAACGATAAGGAGATGTTGGCCATTATGCATGCTTTGGCCAAATTCAAACAGTACCTTGTGGGCAAAAAATTTGTGGTTCGTATGGATTACAACAGTTTGAGGTTCTTCTTGGGACAGAAGGAGCTCAATGATCGCCAGGAAAGATGGATGAACAAGGTACAAACATGACTTTGACATAGAGTACACTAGAGGTAAGAATAATATTGTTGCTGACGCTTTATCTAGGAGGCCTTACCTCACTTCTATGCTTAGTTCTATGTCTGAGATTTTAGCGGATTAGAAGGCTTGTATACTTGTTGAGTATTCCAAAAATTAGTTTGCATGTGAGATCATGGATGGTATTATACAGGACGACCGATACAGAGTAGTGGATGATCTCTTTCTACAAGGATTTTCCTTGTACCAGGATCTAAAATGAAGGAGAAGATCCTTTCGAGCAGGACATGATACACCACTAACTGGACATCCTGGGTATTTCAAAACATACAGGTTTATCAGGGAGAGATTTGCACGGAAGGGGATGAAGGACGATGTCCTTAATTATGTCAGAGAGTGTATGGTTTGCCAGCAAACCAAATCTGAGTAGTCTTTTCCCGCAGGATTACTTCAGCCTCTCCCCATTCTCGAACAAAAAATGGGAAAGCATATCTATGGACTTTATCACAGGGCTTCCTTGGTGCATGGGCATAGCTGCATTTATGTTGTGCTCATTTCTTTTCCCTACCCAAGGGGCACGAGGCAGTGGATGTGGCCCGGATCTTCTATACCAGTATTTTTAGGCTACATGGGTTGCCTAAAAATATTGTCAGTGACAGGGACAAGATCTTCATGAGCACCTTTTGGTAGGAGACCTTCAGACTAGCAGGTATGGAGTACCGACAGACAGATGGGCAGACAAAGATAGTCAATAAGTGGATAGAGGGCTACTTGCGGAGTTATGCGACAGGACATCAGCGGGCATGGATTAAATGGTTACACATGGGTGAGTATTGCTACAATACCAACTACCAGATGAGCATAGGTATGACTCCTTTCCCAGCCTTATATGGGTACGACACTATGGACATTTGTGGATTTGGTATTCCCAGATAGCCGAGCTCCCAAAGCTTGTGATTGGTTACAGGGAGAACCAGGATATTCTGAAGGCTCTCAGAGAGAACCTTTAGAAGGCACAAAATCAACAGAAGGTATATGTAGATCGACACAAGATAGAGAGGTCTTTTGAGGTTGGGGATCTAGTATTCCTACGTTTACAGCCTGAAATATCCCTTGTAGCATAATACTTTAAAATATGCAAAATACAGACAAATTGCAACCAAACAGAAATATAATTTTTGTAGAAAATTAAATCTAGGGCAGCGAACAAAAAATAATGGATAACTCCAAAAAATACTTGCTCAAATCTCTTGAAATTTTAAATGGAGCTTGCTAATACACAATAACAGATATTATAGAACTGTTTTTGTAATTTTTCGAATAACAGAATGCTGCCAGAAAATTATAGCATGCCCTAAATAGCTGAAAACTTTGAAAATTAATATCTTTCGGAATATAGATGCAAAAATTATGAAACCTTGGAAATATTATCTATAAATATAGGAGATGATATTCCCAACCTTCAAATCAGAATTTGAGGAAGTGGAAACCCTTCAAAACAGACTTGCAATCTTCAAAACAAGTCGCCCCACCTAGGAGATGGCTGGAAACCCTTGCAAATTGATGCTAGACCTAGCCAAAGAGGATGCCGTAGATCTGCCCTGAAAAACCCAGAAATCTCTCCTCCAAAAATGCACAAAAACCTCCAAAACTCTTCACTGAAACCCTTTGAAAATATCTCTAAAAGAACAGCCCTGATTTCAACTCCAAAATGACAAACTAGGGTGGATCTTTCACCACTGAAGAGTGCCCCTACTAGTTAGGGATGGATCTTTCACCACCGAAGCTAGGGTTCCCGTGGGATCTTACTCCACAAGCGGGATATTTGCAAACAACAGTTGCACATGAAAGAAAATATAAGTGTATGCATGAATGATCTTCCTTTCCACCCCCTCTTCTCCTTTTATAACTTTCCCATGCCAAGGAACCCTAAAAAGCCCAAATCGCATTTTTCCCTAGGGAAGACCAAAATAATAAAGTAACTTAAAGTTACTTTTTCCTTTTCAAGTCGCCATGGTCCAAAAAGGTGACCCCAATGCAAAATTAGAACATTAGGAGTTAAGTGGCCCCTTCCAACGATAAAACATGACATCTAGTCCCTTCGAAAGCACTTTTATAACCCTGTCAATGGAAAATTATAACTGGACTAGATATTCATACTCAATAGCTCATATCGTCCGTAACCCCTTGGGCATGACTAGGGTTAGGACCCGTACTGGCCCTCAGGCTTGTGGCAAGGGAAAGGGGACATTACAGTCCTCCCTTCCCAAAATTTGCTTGTCCCCAAGCAAATGCAAAACTAGGATGCTGTAGAATCTGCTCTCTCTCCTAAGTAGCATCCTCAAGAGGCAAACCCTTCCACCGTACCAAGTATTCTGTGTAATATCTCTGCTCCTAAGCTTCCTCTGCCTGACCTCAATAATAGAGTCTGGTTCTAAAACCAGCTTCCCCTCCTCGTCCAATGGTGGCAACTCTGTAGAAGGTACAATATGCTGTCCTAGTGCCTTCTTAAGGCATGACACATGGAAGACAATTATGTATCTTACTGTGCTCTGGAAGATCCAATTCATATGCAACTGCACCCACTCGCCGAACTACCCTGTATGGACCATAAAACCGTGGTTTCAGCTTTTCTGCCCCCTTATTCTTGAGTGACGACTGCCTGTATCGCTGTAGACGTAGGAACACCAAATCTCCTACCTCGAAGGACCTCTCTATCTTGTGCCGATCCGCATAAACCTTTTGCTGATTTTGCGCCTTTTGGAGGTTCTCCTTAAGAGCTCGCAGGATATCCTGGTTCTCCTGTAACCAATCCTGAGCTTTTGGGAGCCCGACTATCTAATAATACCAAATCAACAAATGACATGGCATTGTATCCATACAAAGCTCTGAAAGGAGTCATGCCGATGCTCATCTGATATGTGGTATTGTAGCAATACTCACCCATATGCAACCATTTGATCCATGCATGCTGATGTCCCGGTCACATAACTCCGCAAATAGCCCTCTATCCATTTGTTAACAATCTCCGTTTGCCCGTCAGTCTGAGGGTGGTAGCTCGTGCTGGGAGTCAACTCAGTACTGACAAGTCTGAATATCTCCTGCCAAAAGGTGCTCATGAAGATCTTATCCCTGTCACTGACAATATTTTTAGGCAAACCATGAAGCCTAAAAATCCTTGTATAAAATACCTGAGCCACGTCAGCTGCCTCATGCTTCTTAGGTAGAGAAAAGAAATGCGCATACTTGGTCAATCAATCAACTACCACATAAATGCAATTGTGCCCATGCACCATAGGGAGTCATGTGATAATCCATCGATATGCTCTCCCACTTCTGCTCAGGGATGGGAAGATGCTGGAGTAACCCTGCAGGAAAAGAATGCTCCCGATTTGGTTTGCTGGCAAACCATACACTCTCTGACGTGATTAAGGACATCGTCCTTCATCCCCTTCCAAGTGAATCTCTCTCTGATGTACCTGTATGTTTTGAAATATCCAGCTAATGGCGTATCATGTACTGCACGAAGGATCTTGTCCTTCATCTTAGACCCCGGTACAAGGAAAAATCTGAACCTTGTAGAAAATGAGATCATCTACCACCCTGTATCGGTCATCCTTGATAATACCATCCATGATCTCGCATGCAAACTGATTCTTGGAGTACTCAACAAGTATGTGAGCCTTCTAATCTGCTAAAATCTGAGACATAGAACTCAGCATCAGTAGTAAGGTAAGGCCTCCTAGATAAAGCATCAGTAACAACATTATTCTTACCTCTAGTGTATTCTATGTCGAAGTCATATGTTTGTACCTTGTTCACCCATCTCTGCTGGCGGTTGTTGAGATCCTTCTGCCCCAAAAAGAACCTCAAACTATTGTGATCTATACGTACCCACGAATCTGCTGCCCACAAGGGTACTGTCTAAATTTGACCAAGGCATGCATGATGGCCAACATATCCTTGTTGTAAATTGAATACCCTCTCTCCACTAGGCTCAATTTCTGACTCTCATAACCAATGGGACACCTATCCTACATAAGCACCGATCCAACCCCCTCACCTGATGCATCACACTCTAGAACAAATGGCCGAGAGAAAAATCTGGTAATGTGAGGACGTGACATGAACTCATCACCTCCTTGAGATGATAAAAAAATCTGTTGTGCTGCTTCTGACCAAGCGAAAGCTCCCTTCTTTGTCAAATCTGTCAATGGGGCAGTCAACTGTGAGAAGTTCTTCACGAACCTCCTGTAATAGGTGCACAGTCCCAAGAATTCCCTCAGATGTGTCAATGTCCTGGGTGGCGGGCCAATCCAAAATTGCCTGTATTTTCTCTCTGTCCACCTTTACTCCCCCCTCCACCAATCACATATCGCAAATATAGCAACTCTGTCATGCCAAAACTCACATTTAGAAGCTTTTGCATATAGCAAATTACCTTCTAATATTCCCAATATCTCATCAAGGTGGCGGATATGGCTCTCCCAAGTCCTGCCGTAGACCAATATATCATCAAAGAAAACCAATGCAAACTTTCGCAAATGGCGGTTGAACACGTGGGTTCATGCAAGACTGGAATGTAGTTGGTGCATTAAACAGTTCGAATGACATCACTAGAAACTCAAAATGTCCATAATGGCATCTGAAAGCGGTCTTATGCACATCCTGCTCCCTAACCTTGATCTGGTGATATCTAGATCACAAATCTATTATAGAAAAATAGATTGCCCCTTGTAGCTCATCTAACAACTCATCAATACGTGGCACTGGATATTTGTTCTTGATTGTCTTCTTGTTCAATGCCAGGTAGTCGATGCACATCCGCATGGTCCCATCCTTCTTCTTCATCAATACCACCGAAGAAGCAAAAGGATTGAAACTCGGCCTAATGTGTCCCATGTCAATAAGCTCATGGATAGTCCTCTCAATCTCATCCTTAAAACCGTTTGGGGTGATGGTAAGGAGTAGTAACTACTGGTCTAGTGTCATCAAGCTCAATCACATGCTCAAATCCCCTATCTGGAGGTACACCAGGTGGTATGTCACTAAAAACTGCACAGTGCTTATCCAATAGCCCCTGTATATCAACATGATACTCTGGCTGTCCATCCTCTGATTTCTTGGTAGAAACCAAGCACTGTACTGCCCAATCAACCCCATTGTGCCTCTTGATCCTCTTTGTTGAAACAACCCTGGGTGCATCTGAAGATAAACCCCTCAAGGTTACATTCTTCCCCTCGGACTTGAACTTGAGTTCCATCGTCTGAAAGTTAGTCCGAAATTCTCCAAGAGAATGGAGCCACTCTACACTGAGCGCAAGGTTGGTCTCCTCCAATACCAACCACATAGAAGTCATCGGTAACTGTATGGTTACCCATGGTGATACTCAACTGCGGAACTCGTTGCATGCATCTCATGGACTCACCATTGGCTACCACTACATTGAAGCCCTCAAAGTCTTCTGCTTGTAATCCTCGCTTCTTTACCAAAGATGCATCAATGAAGTTGTGGGTTGCCCCACTATCAATGAGTACTACTACTCTCTGACCCTGTAATACTCCCCTGTCCCTGAATGCCTTGTACCTCGGGGTACTCGACAAGGTAGCAATAGTCTCATGGGGAAAAGTCTCCTCCTATTCAACCCCTGCACTATCCAATGTCTCTCCATCTTCATCCTCCAACTCCTGAGCGTCTCGCTTCTCCTCGCTCTCACTCTCCTCGAAGACCTCTATGAATTGGGCCTTCCCTTTTCCTCTACAATCATGTCCTGGAACCCATGGCGTGCGGCAATCGAAACATAGTTTCTTTCGCCTTAACTCCTCTCTGTCCTCTCTCGATACAAATGGTCTCCTTGTTGTATCCTACCTAGGTGGGGGCCTCTTCGGCTGTGAACCATCAGCTCTCAAAGGAAATACCTTAGGCTGAATTCGAGGGGGAAACCTCGATTTTGGAGTGGACAACTCCAAATCACGTGCTCTCCTAATAGCCTCATGTAAGGAGGAAGGCTCAAATGCCTTCACAAATCCTGCTAAAGCGTCAGTCAACCCTGCCATGAAGAGTGAAGTCAACCTCATCTTTGACACATCAGATACCATAACTGATAACCTCTGAAAATCTGCAATGTACTGATTTAGAGAACCTGTCTGCCTCAAGTGAGTCAACTCTTTGAAGTGCCTATCTGGGTCCCTCCTGTCGAACCTGCTCATCAACCTTTGTGTAAAATCTGCATAAGTACTGATATGCATGTGCCCTTGTATGATCAATCCATGATGCCACCAGTCATGAGCATCTCCCTCGAGATGTAGGATAGCAAACTTAATTGCATCCTCTTCACGCATGGGATTCAAGTCGAAGTAAGTCTTCAACTTCTGAATCCAAGATTGCGCGGTACACTTCTTAGAGCCATCGAAGTGTGGAATAGAGATTTGTCTCAATCTCCTCTGAAACTCAGGTACCTGTGTTTGGTAATCTCTCTTGGACCTGCTACCAATCTTCATTTTACAATACTCCTGAAATGGAATGTTGTCTCGGAAACTCTCACTCAATGTCCAGTACTTCTACCAACAAGATTCCTCATCCACAATGTTTGCGGGCTGTCGTGTCTGCGAAACTTCCAAATCCTTCAAAAAAGAAGGCTCGTGGAGTCCCAAGGGCCTAGTAGAAGCATGATGGGACCCTTGTCCTGAATGTCCACTCTCACCTTTATTACCATGTTGTCCTTTATTGCTAGCTTCTCCTTTTTCCGTATGAGCCTCAATCTTGCCCTGTGCTAACCTCTCAGTGAGCTGGCTCAAATAGAGATTGGTAGTCTCTTGTTGTTTCACTATATTGGTGAACAATTGTTTCATTAGATCTACTCCCATCTCTTCACTGTCTCTGTCTCTGTCTCCCATCTTTCAACCCCAACAGGCTGGAGAAACAACAACTCTGATGCCACTGAAATATCCCTTGTAGGATAATACTTTAAAATATGCAAAATACAGATAAATTGCAGCCAAACAGAAATATGATTTTTGCAGAAAATTAAATCTAGGGCAGCGAACAGAAAATAATGGGTAACTCCAAAAATACTTGCTCAAATCTCTTGAAATTTTAAATGAAGCTTGCTAATACAATAATAGATATTATAGAACTGTTTTTGAAATTTTTCGAATAGCAAAATGCTGCCAGAAAATTACAGCGTGCCCTAAACAGCTGAAAACTTCTAAAATTAATATCTTTCGGAATATAGATGCAAAAATTATGAAACCTTAGAAATATTATCCATAAATATAGGAGATGATATCCCAACCTTCAAATCAGAATTTGAGGAAGTGGAAACCCTCCAAAACAGACCTGCAATCTTCAAAACAAGTCGCTTCACCTAGGAGATGGCTGGAAACCCTTGCAAATGCTTTCAAATTGATGCTAGACCTTGCCAAAGAGGATGCCGTAGATCTGCCCTGAAAAACCCAGAAATCTCTCCTCCAAAAATGCCCAAAAACCTCCAAAACCCTTCACTGAAACCCTCTGAAAATATCTCTTAAGAACAGCCTTGATTTCAGCTCTAAAATGACAAACTAGGGTGGATCTTTCACCACCGAAGAGTGCCCTACTAGCTAGGGATGGATCTTTCACCACCGAAGCTAGGGTTCCTGTGGGATCTTACTCCACAAGTTGGATATTTGCAAACAACAGTTGCACATGAAAGAAAATATAAGTGTATGCATGAATGATCTTCCTTTCACCCCTCTTCTCCTTTTATAACTTTTCCCATGCCAAGGAACCCTAAAAAGCCAAAGTCGCATTTTCCCCTAGGGAAGACCAAAATAATAAAGTAACTTAAAGTTAACTTTTTCCTTTTCAAGTCGCCATGGTCCAAAAAGGTGACCCCAACACAAAATTAGAACATTAAGAGTTAAGTGGCCCCTTCCAACTATAAAACATAACATCTAGTCCCTTCGAAAGCACTTTATAACCCTGTCAATGGAAAATTAACTGGACTAGATATTCATACCCAATAGCTCATAGTGTCCGTAACCCCCTTGGGCATGACTAGGGTTAGGCCCTGTACTGGCCCTCAGGCCTGTGGCGAGGGAAAGGGGACATTACACAGGCATCCATATAGGCAGTCCTCACTGAAGCAGAAGGGTGCAGCGAAATTGAGACCACGGTTTTATGGTCCGTACCGGGTAGTTCGTCGAGTTGGGATAGTTGCATATGAGCTAGAGCTACCGGAGCCGAGTAAGATACATAATGTCTTCCATGTTTCATGCCTTAAGAAGGCACTCAGACAACATATTGTACCATCTACAGAGTTACTGCCACTAGATGAGGAGGGGAAGTTGGTGTTGGAACCCAGAATCCATTATTGAAGAGAGACAGAGGGGGCTCAGGAGCAGAGTAATCACCGAGTGCTTGGTGCAATGGAAGGGGACTGCCACTTGAGAATGCTACATGGGAGGGAGAGCAGATTTTGCAGCATCCTAATTTGCATTTGCTTGAGGACAAACAAAATTTGGGAAGGGAGGACTGTAATGTCCCCTTTCCTACACCTAAGGCCTAAGGGCCAAGTCGAGTCCAAGTCTTGGTCATACCCGAGGGGCTGTGGACGCTGGGAGCTATTAGGAAGGGGCCATGTGGTACTAATACTCAAGTTTTGCGTTTGGGGGTCACTTTTGGACCATGGTGACTTAAAAAGGAAAAAGTAAATTTAATTACTATTATTTTATTGGCCCTTCCATGGAATGAAATGCATCTAGGGTTTATTGGGGCTCTTTTGCCTTGGAGAAGTATATAAGGAGTTGGGGGAGAAGGGAAAAAGACTTTTGCATACATTTTATTTTCCTTCACGTGCAACTGCTATTTGCAATCTATAACTTGTGGAGTGAAATCCCACAGGAACCCTAGCTTCGGTGGTGAGAGATCCGTTCCTAATTAGCCGGGCATTCTTCGGTAGTGAGAGATCTACCCTAGTTGTCATTTTGGAGCCGCTTTTTGGGCTGTGTTACAGAGATATTATCAGAGGTTTCAGAGGAAGGATTTTGAGGGTTTTGAGGGCATTTGGGGAAGATAACTAGAGGGCTTTTCAGATCAGATTTACGACAGCCGTTTGGGCAGAGCTTAACATCACTTTGAAGGCATCTTCATCAAATTCCAACCCTTTTCCAAGCTAGGCGACTGCAACCTTTATTTGGAGGGTTTCCAACTGGCCATTTTTAGATCTGAAGGTTGAAATATCATTTGCTATATTTGTTATTGTTATTTCCAAAGTCTCATAATTTTTGCTCTTGTATTTGGAGAGTTACGAATTTTAGAAGAGTTCCATTTGTCTAGGGCACGCTGTAATTTTCTGGCAGCATTTTAATTTCTGTAAAATACCAAAAATAGTTTTCTTATGTCCTTTATAATAATAGCAACCTCTCTTTAAATTTTCAAGTAATTCGGGTGGATATCTTGGGAGATATTAAGTTTCTTTAGTTCGCTGCCTTAGCTGTAAAAATCAGTATTTAATTTGGCTGCAAATTTCAACATTTTGTTCATTTTTAAGTGGTATCCCACAAGGGATATTTCAAGTGGATGCCTTGAAAAATAAAGAAGGCGTGTTGGGAGCAGGTGTTGTGGATGGAAATGGTGAGAAGAGAAGCTACAAGCCATGGAATTTTTTTATGGGTGAAAGTTATAAGGTGCCTTTTGAATGATATGCAGAAATATGTGCGTGATCTTCATGTAAAGGTCTCAAGTTCTAGGGCTTTGTCTATTTTATGGTAAACTCCTCTCTGGAGCCGAAAATCATGGTAAAGGAAGATTGGAGACCAAAGGAAGGATCAACCCCCTGTGGCAACCAAGCAAAACCTCTCGGACACTCTCAATGCCAGGTGGATTTCTTCAGATGCCGAATCAGCTTGGATCCATAGACTTCATAGTGCATGGACAGTAAGAATGTCTTATAAACTTTGAGTTTTTGATTGGCTTGTTATATATCAGGGGCTTGCTTTAAAAACTTGACTGTCTAAAAGTGGCCTTACAGATGGTCTTTGTCTCTATTGTTCCAAGCTAAAAAACCGTTAAACATCTTTTGTGGGATTGCTCTTTTGCCAATTCATGTTGGAAGCTAGTTCATTCACGCCTACTGGCTGTCTCTCAGGAACATCTGCATTAGTGGGCAGCTTTACTAGGAGATTCTAATACTCTTATTCGTCCTCCTTTTAAATGTATTTGGAAATGTATAAGACTTACAACCTTATGTTTTTCGCAATGACGTATGCACTCTTGATGATTTTTTTCAGTGTTGGAAAGATGAAATTTGATCACAACTGTTTGCAAAAGGTTTTCTACTCCACCAAGAGGCAAAGCAGTTAGAACTTAGGAGTTGCTCTGATTTTCTTGCTCTTCTTATCGCTTTACGGACTAAACTGTAATCTTGTATGTACTGCTGTACATTTCATAATCTTTTGTACAACCGTTGTTGTAAATATTGTTTAAAGTTAATATATGAAGCTCCTGTTCAAAATAAAAATGAAAACCTCTAGGACACTTACAATGGCTCTATTCTGACCATCACTGAGATGATTGGGAGGTATCAGCTGGAGAGGGAGGACCTGGAGCTTGTCCTATTGGCTATTCATATTCAAAGTTAGGGCCGATTATCAGATGACAGAAAAGGAAGCGACGGTTGCTGCTCCATCTGGTGTGAGAATCACTTCACCATCTGAAGCTACAGGCAGGAGCTGGAGGTTTGATCCGGCCCGATGGTAACTAAATTTTTTCAGCTCCTGCCAGTATCGAGTATAGTCTCTTTTTTGTATGAAGTAGGGTTAAGATTCCATTTTTTAAGAGCGTTGCCATTGTTGAAAATTTGTAGGCTCTGTTTCTGATGCATTAGTTGTTTGGGTGGGTGATAAAACTTGGGTTAGGGATGCCTGCGTGCCCTTGCATATTACTGTATGTCTGGTATTTTTGTAAATTAAAAGAAAAGCTCTTTCATATCTCTATTTTCCTGCAAATCTGGTCCTTGTAATATGGCCACTTCACGTCTTTTTTGTGGTTGTGGGGTCCATCTAAAACCCTCATTTATCAAGCAAAAAACAAATAGCACATAGAATCAACAAACATTTCTAAACTTATTCAACTTGACAATAATATAAAGCTCATCTGGATTGGAAAACAAAGAGCAATTTTTTTTTATCCAATTGCCTTAAGGAATAGATGTCAACAACTACAATCAAAGAGGAGGTTAAAAGCAATCAGAATCCTCATTTTTCTTCTTACCGTGGGGCAGACTTTTAATTCAAGAACAGAAATTCCCAATAAAAAAAGAAAAAGAAAATACTAAAGTGAATCCTTTCAAGACAAAGTCCTTCAATGATCTTAAGTGTCTCGTCGACAATGAAAATATTCGTTTGATCTAATCTAGAACAAGCAAATGACATGTAGTTACTATCTTTCTACAGCACAAGCAATTAACAAAAGCCAACACACGCCCCCTCCTTCACAGACATACAAACACAAAGATCTGTGTATTTTCCTAAATACAGCATGTAGCAAAGAGTGTTGGTACGATAGAGTATCCTTCTACACCGAAGAATCAAATTAGTCATATGACCAGAAAAATTCTTTTTACTCCATGATGAAGGCAACCAACATGCATAACAGTGTAGCCAGGATTATGAGAATACTCGAAAATTTCCTGCAAAACAGAAGCCTTCATACTCAAAACACCAAGCTGTTGAAGCTTCAAATAATTACATTAAGAGTTATATAGTCACTACAAAACAAACTGTAAACTAGAACGTGGTGGGACTGGAGTATCAGTGAGACTAACTGTGGGACTGGAGTATCGGTCAGACTAAGTATCAAAAGCATTGTTACGGTCTGGGTATTTGTCAAGTGTTTGTTCTCAAACTTTCATATTCATTAGCTCCATGCTTCTCTGAGGGGTGTACCTCTCATGGGGCTATTTGTGCTTGTACTTACTCTTATGGTTTGGGATTTAAATGCTTTGAGTTTGCCCGTCTTTTTATATATGCTTTTTGTTAGTATTGTAGATTATTTCAGCCATGGCTTTAATCGGGATTTATGTACCCCCTTTTTGATACCACTAAAAGTAACAATTAAGTGCCAACAAAGGGGAAGATAGATGGTGCATACAAGCCTGTTGCAAGTATTTAGCCATCACTCTAAATATTCTCAACTGACAATCCCACTTTTCTTTACTACTAGGATTGGTAAAGGTCCATGGTTTTTCCAAGATCTACATGTAAGTTTTAGAAGTCTTTGATACTCTTCTAGGTGCTTTTGTCTTTCAAGCGTCTAGATGAAAGTTTAATAAGTATTTGATACTTGTCTAGGTGCTTTTGTTTCTCACGCGCCTCACAAAACATTCCACCATGTCAAACACAAGAATGTGGGTCATATTGATCTCTCCAAAGTCCTAAAAGCAGATACCAAAATCTAGTCTAGTTCAAAAGTTTTTAGGCAAAATAAGGCATGTTCTAAATGATCCTCGCTAGTGTGCCCTGTATTGGATCAATGTAATTTTGGTTTTTTTTATTGCGAATGTCCAATATTTAAATATCCTGTTAATTTCCTTCTGGAAGATAGCACTTTGAAACACAGGCTGTAGATCCCAGAATTTTAGGATTTCTGCAATTAGCAAAAAGGTTCCATTCTGTCTTAAATTCACTCCAGATATTTGATTGTAGTTGAAATGAAAAATGCCTCTTTCAACACCTATTTTAATGGCTCAATGGAATTTTACACTCTTTTGCAGCCTTGGCTCTGTTTTTTAAACCACGTTTTTTCTTTTTTGAGGGGGTCAGATATTATAAACGGAGTTGGTACAAAAAAATTGAGAAGGTTTAAGCCACACCCAAAGCACTTGAATTTGTGAGGAATTTTTAGACATTTTTCGGTCCCTGTCTTAACTCCCTCGAGTCATATTAAGTACCTCAACATTCCTATTTCTGAAGTGGAAGAATAAATTTTAGGTATACGAGGATACTCTATTAATATAGTTCTCATATGGCATGGAGATTTCAGAAGGGAAATTGTTGGAAGGAAGCCAATCTGATCTTTCCTTGCTTCGGGTGGGGAAGAATCAGTGACGTGAGCTTTTTGTTCAAAGTGAACTTGTTCTGCTGCCTCATTGCCTTGACCTGCTTGTGCTGCTGTTTTTGTTAAGACTGTATGCTTCATGTGAATTGCTCATGGGTTCTGGGAAACCTGCTGGCCATGTACAAGGGACAGCAGTTGTGATCTACTGTTGTGTACCCAGGCACAAAATATTATTCGTAGTTTGTTATGGCCTATTTTGTTCTAGGCAGTGGGGTTAATATACGCTATGTGTAAATTAGTGAGGGATTATGTCAATGTAACTAGGGGCTCATTCTCACAGAGTATAAATTGAAGGAAAGCCCTAAGCAATGCATCTTTTTGTTTTGCTATCAACCTAGTACAAAGTACCCTCTCTACAACTCTTCTTGTTTTCTTGGAACACAATTTTTACACCATGGAGGCTTAAAACCGCTGCTTGAGAGGTGCTGCAGTAAATCAAAAAATTAAAATGCCTCATTGCAGATCCGTGATTGGTTTTATGTTTTTACATTTACAACTTACAAATAAAACTGTTTAAAATTCAAATAACCAAAGTTGGTGTGGCGTATATCAGGCAGGCTTTATTTCAATACCTTTATAACTTATTAAAGATCATGTAAGAGAGAATTTGTGAAGTGCGTATAGCATGCAAGTTCTTCCCATTAAAAGTTTCTTCCATTAAAATTTGTATACATGAGAGAACCAAGTTCTGCATCCAAGCATTAAAGAGGTTTATCCATAAAACTTTCGGTTGGGAACCAAAGCTTGGTTGATGAGTGTGACTTCCCACATTCAAGAACTTATGAGGTGTTATAGGATCAAAAGATGCTATGAGATGGTTCCTGTTTACAAGACTGCTTAAAGCAAGGTAGGCACTGCTTTAGGAAGGAGGATAACGTTTAATCTTTCATCATGTAAATCAGTCTTACAAAGTGGAAGCCTTTGTGCTCACCTCATCATTGGGCTATCTCAGATTGTCCTATTCGGAATTTAACGTGTAGCATTACAAACCATCTATGGTAGTATGGTTAATTTTGGCAATGTTTGGCAAAATATTTGAAAGAAACGACTTATTATGGAATATCATGATCATAGGGCATGCCTTGAAGAGATGTACATCAAATGTGGGGACATGGAACTTGCATGTCAGTGGTTTGAGAGTAGGTTGAACATAAATGGGGTATTATAAAATGTAACAATTGTTGCATATTCCCATAAAGACCATGCTATTGAGGACCATGTGGTTGAGGCCTTAATGCTTGTCTATCAATGCCAATCGGTAGGCATTTTACCTTATTTGACATCAAGGTTAAGTATGCACCTTTTCTCCATGATGTCCAACTCATCTAGCAACTCAATCTTATGTGTTTGGCTCCATCTTTCACAATACTTTGCATGGCACAATCTTCTTTGACTTAAGCTTATTATACATACCTTTTGGGAATCTTTCCTTCCACAAATGCACCAATATTTGATCTCCAACCTCAAATTCTTGGACTCCGCGCTTTTTTATCAGTGCATTCCTTGTAACCTTAATTACTTTGCTCCAATCTCTCGCACACTTCTTCATGCTACTTGCGC
Source organism: Taxus chinensis (assembly GCA_019776745.2). Lineage (NCBI taxonomy): Eukaryota > Viridiplantae > Streptophyta > Pinopsida > Cupressales > Taxaceae > Taxus > Taxus chinensis. The sequence goes on along the minus strand of CM034148.1, from coordinate 846,759,092 downwards.
ACAATATGCATGGTCTTTTGCCTCTGCGCTCTTATTGTACACTGCTTTTCACAATTTTGTGACTCCTCTTGGACTTGGTCCATAGACAATCTAGAATGGAGTCATGCATGTGCTTTTGTTGACCAAGTCATTGTAGATGAATTTTGATTGCGCCAACACCATGTACCACTACTTTGGCTTTTCTCCAATTGAAGTATGCAATGAATTACCTGAGCTCCTATTCACTATTTCCATCTATCCATTTGTCTATGGATGGTATATTGAATCGAAGGTCAGCTTTTCCCCATCTTCTTCGATAAGGTTCTCTAGAAATATCCTAGAAACTTTGTCTCTCTATTAGATACTATGTTCAATGGCAACTGATGCAACTGCACTATCTCCTTAAAGAACAAATTTGCTATGCCCATTGCATCACTCGTATTCTTGCATGCAATAAAATGCACCATTTTTGAAAGCCTGTTGACGACCACAAAAATAGAGTTGTTCCCTTTGTGTTTTCAACAAACCTAGCACAAAGTTAGTGCTAATGGTCTCCCATGGTCTCCTTGGTACATGTAATGGTGGATACAACCCAATACTTTACTTGCACCCTTTAGGTAACTGACAAATTCTGTAGCTTTGCACATACTTGCACAAATCCGTGTCCATTCTTATGCCAAAAGTAATGTTCCTCCAATTGTACTAAAGTTTTGTCCCCTCCAAAGTGACCTCCCAAGCCTCCACTATGCTTCTCCCTTATTAAATTTTTGTGCAGTGAACCCTTGGGTATACACAATTGCTCTCCTCTAAATAACACACCTCCTTGTATGAAGTAATCCAACCTCAATGCCCTATCTGTGTGCATCGGTTCTTTGCATGCTTCCCATGCATCCTTGAAATCCCCATCTTGTGCATATAACCCCTTCATTATGTCAAAACCCATGCCTTCATTGCGCATTTCATTTAGTAACACCACCCTTCTGCTGAAGGCACCTGCAACTTTGTTGGACTTCCTACTTCTATGTTTTAACACAAAAAAATAACTTTGTAAGAATTCCACCCTTTTCACGTGCCTCCGGTTGAACTTTGCTTTGCTATTGATGAAATGCAATGCCTAATGATCTATGTACAAGACAAATTCACTTGGCAACAAGTAATGCCTCCACTTCTTCAATGCTTGCACAATCGCATAAAATTCTTGGTCATAGACTGGATATCTTTTCTTGGTGTCCTTCAACTTTTCGTTGAAGTAGACTATGGGTTTCCCTTTTTGACTTAACATTGTGCCTACCGTAGCTCCACTTGCATCACAATCCAATTGAAAGACTTTATCAAAGCTTGGTAATGCTAATACTGGGTGCAATGTAATCCTCTGCTTCAATTCCTGAAAACCTTGCTCTACTTCTTTTGTCCAAAAAAACAATCTTTCCGACCCCCCTTCATTGTCGTTATTATTGTTGCACATATTCCACTGAAATTTTTAATGAATTTCCTACAAAATCTCTCTAATCCATGAAAGCTTTGTGCCTCTGTCACATTCCTTGGCAATAACCACTCTATTATTGCTCTCATTTTTCTAGGTCCATCTGCAATCTATCTTGGGATATTATGAAGCCAAGTGTACTAACTCTTCGCGCATGAAATTGATTAACTAAAATTAACTAAACAATGTAGTATGGGGATAATTAATCTAAGCTATGAACAACTGTAAACAAAGAAGATAAATGCAACAAAGAAGTATGCAAATGATCCGAGTGACTATGCAAAAGGAAATGCTAACCCTAATGTGCAAGAAATAAGAGGAAATAATTTAGCTAAATGGAAGATGCTCGTAAGACAATGTCGCAGTGATGACTGGAAAAATCATAAGCAGGAACGATTGTGCAGAAGTCCCGAAAAGGATGGATTTGGAGGATCTAGCTAGATTGGAGCGCCTAGAGAGGGACTGAGGCAAGTGCGGGCGCTCTAGTCTACAATCTGAGCGCCCTGGTTTGTGCAAAAGCTCTGAAATTGATCTTCACAGGGCTGAGAGGTGGTTTGAAACCCTCATTGTCTGTCGCATCAAATTCGATGTCTCGTACTGGATGTCGCCAACAATCCAAGATGACGAGAAGACCTGTAAAAAACCAAAAGAAGTATCAAAACCCTAAAAATGAAATATGCAAATGAATGGGTCAGATTGACCTCAACTGCCACAATAGTGGACTTACTAACTGAGTGCTGCACTACATTTCAGACCCCAAATGTAGATCTAACGAGTGTGTGCATAATGTGCCCTAGGTGCTCTTGTGTCAGTCGCACTTTGTGAAGTATTAAACAATAACTAAATGTAGAAAATGTAATAGTATGTGTGCATGGAATAAAATATAATCTCTCTCCCTATGAAGTGTGATGCAGATGTCCTAACCTTGTGCCTTGATGATGGAGCTACGTGGATGCACGTGATCTCCAATGCAATAGATGGATGCAACTCTAGATGAGTGATAGTAGTAAGTGATGCTAGGTCCCTCATCATGGTCTCATAACTTTATATTTATAAAGTTCTTTTGATCTAATTTCGTAATCAACCCCGAAATCGCTAACCACAAGAAAGATAAAGATTTCAAATGGCTAGAAAGAGCCCAAAAAGAGGTGGGAAAGTTCAAAAAAGGATCGGGGCGCCCCTGGTGAGACCAAGGCGCCCATGGGCACCCCAGTTGAGGCTAAAATGACGCGGGATGACAAAAGCTGACTGGGCATATGGGTGTAAGAGGTCGATAATGACGAAATAAAATAAACCAAGATGGCCAAAAGACAAGGGTTAATTAGTACTTTCTTCACTCAAGAACCTTCTAAATAGTAGTATGAGACCGGGATAAATAATGTCTAAAGTGCATGATTTTGTGATTACAAAAACTGTACTTCTTTATATTCACCAACAATTTCTCCTCTTGCAAACACTTCATCACCATGTGCAGATGATCCAAGTGATCCTCCTTTGTCCTGTTAAACACTAATATATCACCCAAATAAACAATCACAAAATTTCCAAGGAATGGCTTCAACACTTCATTCATTAGCCTCATAAACATGCTTGAGGCATTGGTTAACTCGAATGTCATCATCAACCATTCATAAAAGCCTTCCTTTGTTTTGAACGCTGTCTTCTATGCATCTCCTTCTTCGATGTGAATTTGGTGATATCCACTCTTCAGGGCAATATTGGAAAAATATCACATATTACTAAAATAATCTATCAAATCGTCTATTCTTGAGAATGGAAAGACCTATAGTTGATTGTGATCTTGTTGATGACCCTCAAATCCACACATATGTGCCATTCCCATCCTTTCTTTGGTGTTAGTACTACGGGTATCACACATGAGCTCAAAGTTTCGCGAACTAGTCCTCTATCCAATAACTCTTGCAATTGATGTCTCACCTACACATTTTTCTCTACAGTCATTCTATATGATGCTTTGTTTGGCAAACTCGATCTTGGTATCAATTCAATCTGGGGACTAATACTGCACACTAATAGTAATCCTTGTGGCAAGTCTTAGGTCACTATGTCTGCAAACCCCTTTAACATTCTACACACTTCAGCTATGAATTCCTCATCCTTCACGTTATCTTAGTGCATTTCCTTTGTGCAAGCACAAAGCATGTTTTCTCTTCTTCAACCTCTCACAAGAATTCTCTTTCTGACACAACTAAAACTCCATTGTGCACTTCAAGATGTAATGTCCCTCCCGTTACCACCCTTTCGACTCTAGTTGTGTGATCTCGAGTTAGCCCTTAGTATGATTGAGTTCTTCGTTATAAGTGTCGTGCTTATGATTTGGATAATTTAGAGAATGAAACAATTAAATAGGATATAAGAAAAAAAATAGTATCACCTCCCTAAACTTGAAATATTTGATGTTGATAAAGGATAAAATAATTGTATGAATTTTTATCTTGGGTGTCTGTCTCATCATTCATATTAGGTCAAGAACACAATTATCTATAATTAAGAAAGCACTAAAATACAAGCTTCCGAGACACTTTATTTTGGTGGGTGTCAAGTCTCCGTGCAATACGGGTTTGTTAACATGTTTGTGGTGTTTAAGAGCATTCTTGCAATTTTAAACGTGAAGGCGTTCACCATTAACAAAAGTCGTTTTTATTGTACTATAATTACCTTTATTAAATTTAATGAAAATAATTGCAGAAAAAAAATAGACAGCGTATTGGGAAACGATTGAAATTTTGGTTAAAATAAAATTTTAAAATAATAAAATAAATCATGAAATTAACAATAGGAGGGAGTTTTATTAAAGTTAAACATAAATCATTAAAATTTGTTATATCCCTAAATTCTCCTCAATTGTTTGACGGCTTGTATCAAAACTCTTGCCAAGAAAGAATTAATGAAAATTTTCTTGGGTATTGTAAGTTTGTTTGTCGTGAGAGGATTTTGGTGATTCTTCTTGGGTATTGTGAGTTGGTTGTCGTGAGAGGATTTTGGGAATTCTTCTTGGGGTACAGTGAGTTGGTTTCCAAGAGAGGATGTCTGTTTTGGAACTCCATGGCGTGGGCAGGTTGTAGTTGCATGTATTGCTCAGATTGGGTTTGATTGAAAGGATTCAAAAACTTTTAAGCGTTTCATTTGGCAGGTGTATGTTCGATTCTTGATCATTTTCCGGTATCCTCGACATGAATGTGCCAGTTGTGAACTTAAGAACAGGTCTAGGCATTTTCAAAGCATTTGGAAAGGGGGTGTTTTTGTTTATTTTTATTGTTTTGTTGCAGCGTGGAAATCCCCGGGCTATTTGTTAGTTGCCTTGAAAGGTGCGGCCATGCCTCCACATTGCGGACCTGAACAAAATGTTTTTTGTTGAAAAAGGCTTTGGAAACTTCCAACAAATAGAAATTGACAGGCGTGAGTGGACTATGTTTTGGGCGCCCAAAGATATGTGTCTTCAACTATGCGTTTGACAGGTGTAGAGGTCAGATCCCTTAAACCTTGCCACCATCATGTCGTTCTGTGCCAAAGGAGTAGCTTCAAACAACCAGGGACGTCTGAGGTATAGTTGCAAATGCGCAAGGTTGCGAAAGTGTTTGCTAAAATGCCAAAAAATTGTGGTCATGTGGCTGTTTGGATGACTTTGGAATTGATGCAGAGAAGATTAGCTTGACCCTTGTGCAACACATAAAATGTTTGATAAAGATGCATGAAAGAATACATGGTTACAACTGGACATCAATGGTTGTTGGGTGCGCACAAAATGAGAGGTTGAAAACGCATGGCTGGGAGGAAAACAAACACTTTTGACCCAAACACCCTTAAATGGATCACTTGCAGGCAGATTTAATTCTGGACGAGGAAAGATTGTGACAATTTTTGTGTGAATTCCACTGCAATATGATTTCAGTTGGTGCTGGAAGAAAACCAGAGAATAAGTGTTGTTAGCATTTGGTTGACTTCGATATGGTGGGGTTGCTCCCTTCAACCTTTGCCCACATACTCCCTAGACCCAGCCCGTGCCAAATATGGAGCCTAGAGCAGGCCTTAGACAACCGACGAAAAGCATATTGAGCAACGGATTTTGTGGATTAGTTGCTTGCGACCATAAAGGTAGCCATGTATGCAAAATGTGAAGACATGCGCAATGCACAGCGTGTATTGTTTGTTGAAATGCTTCATCAGAATGTAATGACATGGAATGTCACAATTGTGGGGTATGCACAAAATGGTCTTGTTAAAAAGTGCTTTTGAGTTTTTAATCAAATGCAATCGATGGGTATGAAGCCAACCTCCACAACCTTTGTCAAATGTTCTCATGTGGTGTGGTAAAATAAGATACCTGGGAACAGTTAGAGACAACAATCAACTAATGAATGAAAGCACTGTTGTTAGATGTAAGAATGGGGAAAACTATGCTATGCACTTAAACCAGTTAGTGGATGCTCGGGTGATGGACTCGTATCTTGTACACAATGAAATTGACTTGGAGTCCCTCATGCCTTGAATTCAATTCTCGCACAAACATGGTCATCTTACTCTTTCTTACATAATTTTAACGTTTTAGTTCTCCTAATTTCAATGGAGTCGTAAATCAAACTAAATAAGCGTGTAAATTTTAGGTTGAATTAAATGAAACATGTTATCCAATAACAAATTGCACCTATTTTGTACACAACTAGATCAATAACCATGAATGTAAACAATACACTCATTTACCTCATGAGATTGTTGGAAACTCTACGATATTCGTTTGAATATGCAAACCATTCAAGGTTGGCAGGGTAAACGTGAAACTTAGTGAAAACCACTTCTTTATGATCTTATTTGATCTTAATAAAACATGGTTTTCAATGAGGACCATTAAAACATCCCCATATACCTTGAAAGGAGAAAATCAAGCGTGGCCCATGTTCCTTGTCACATGGAGTGTTCAAAAATCGAACCCTATTTTGTTCCCTGGATGTTTCATTTGACTTTATTTCGTCATGCATTTAGGAGCTCAACATGGTAGTTCATAGGTTAAAAATGTTGTTGAAAGTTTAAAATGCAGTTTGGTTTTGACCCGGGGTGTGGAAATGGTTTTTGGCTTCCACATACCTCTATTACTTCTCTATGTCAATCACTACCAGTGCCCTCAATTTAGAGAAAATCACATTGCAAGTTATTTTTTCAAGTGGGTTTTGTAGGCCTCTGGTTGTTGGATTAACAAGGCCATTTGGGTGCATTTACGATCGGTAGCTCTAGAAAGACGAGCGCCAATTTAATCATGTTTGTTAGTTAGGGGTTCTCTGTGTATAGGGGAGTAGGTAGATTTTTTTTCCTTTTGTTTGAGTTTCGAAGATGGTTTTCAAACGTGGTATTTTGAGCTACTTGTCTAAATTTGAGGCTTTTTTGTAAACTTGTAACTAAAGGGAGAAAACTATCATATGACCTTATCCAAGTAAAATAGCGATCGAGAAACCTTGTAAACATAAATACATGATTGAAGGAAACCTCCTTGACGCTTGTTTGAAAATATTTTGAATGCGAAAAGAAATGGTGTGCTCTCTCTCTCCTCTCTTTATCTCTATCTTTGGCTTTGAAAATGAAATGAAATGGAATTTGTATTGTCACTCTCCTTAAAAGTGTGTTAAGTATTATTTCATTATTATTGGGAAACTGTGAAAACGTAAATCATGTTTGATTGTAGTTAGATGTCATATCAACAGTTGCATTGACCATAGCAGTGGTTACAGGTACACGGGACATGAAGAAAATTGTAGCGTTCTATATGCTTTTGTAATATGGGATATCATTGAAATACTTGTAATATTGAATAAAATAAATCAACACCATTGTTATTATGAACAAGAATGCTATTTATTGATTATTTTTGTGATGAGTAAGAAAATTGTAGTATATCATTAGATGTCAATTACAACATGTTTTACCAACCATTTTCTTCATAACTTGAACAAAGTGTTTTTATTAGTGGCCTTAGCTTTCCCATTACCTTGAGGGTAATAAGGGGGTAGACCACTTTTGGATAATTTTAAAGCATTGGCACAAAGCCTTCACTTGTTGGTTCTTGAATGATTTTCCATTGTCATATACAATGGCAAAAGGGCTGTCATAACAATAAATGATCCGGTTCATGATGAACTTGAAAGTCTTATGACATAGGTCAGAGGAACAACCTCAACCCATTCGCAAAGTACTTAGTTATAGTGATAATGTGTTTTATGACCATTTGATAAAGTGGGAGTAAGTTTGCCTATAAGATCGAGCCCCCATTTGGATAACAACCACGATGTTGTGATAGGCTTGTAAGGATTGAGATGGTGCATGGATCAAATTGTCATGATTTTGACATAGGACACATTTCTTCACATACTAGCAGCAATCTATTTGCATAGTAGGACAGTAGTATCCCACGCATAGGAGAGTTTCTTCACAAGAACCATGCCACTTGTATGAGCACCACAAATGCCTTTGTGCACCTCCTCGGTTGTTTGGATAGCTTTTTTCGAAATTGAGTTAGTGCAACATAGTCCCATCGTAACCTTAACGGTAGAGAGTGCCCCCAAGCAAGGGTGTAGCAGGCAACGCGTTGGATAAGGGTTCTCTTTTGAGAGTGGGAAAGGTCGGGTGGGAGGGTACCATCCTGCAAGTAGTTATAAATATCAACATACAAAGGGGAAAAGGGGTAGGTATTGTTAGATGATCAATAAGGAACCGAAAGTCTCTGGTGTCTGGTGTTAAACGAAGTAATGATCCGATGGTAGCCATGACATCCGTTGATCACTTTTACATGTGTGGGTCATGATGGAAGGATATCTGAACAAAATACTCTTTTAGGTTATCTACCATGCTTTATATGGGATAAGCTTCTCATCTTTGATTTGTATTTGTCATTTACCTGTTTGATGATAAGTTGTGAGTTGCCTATAACCTCAACCTATTTGATGGTTCCATCTTATAAAAACTTTGGGACCTACAATGAGAGCTTCATACTCGGTAATGTTGTTGGTACATGGGAAACCGAGTCTGAAAGCTTGTGGGATGATATCACCGGTGGGAGTGATAAGGATCACTAATGATCTTGAGCCATTGAATGTGAATGACCTATCAAAATATACTTTCCAGGTTGATGATTCTTCAATGTACAAAACATAAGCATATGTCATATTCAAACTTAAGGGTTTTGTGCCTAGTAAAGGTGCTTCATCCAGTTGGTCAACAAGCACTTGTCCTCTGATTGCTTTTTGATTGACATATTCAATGTCAAACTCACTGAGTAAAATAATCTAGCTGACCATTCTGCCTATAAGTTCAAGTTTTGACAATAGGCACTTGAGAGGGTTAACTTTAGATATGAGCTTAGTATGGTTTTTCAAAAGGTAATGGCAGAGTTTCTAAAAAGTGAAGCCAATATGTAACATCCCCATTTAAGATACCAGAGCAAGGGAATTTTTTTTATTTTTTATTTTGATAACGTTCTCTGTTATGAATTATAAAAATTCAAACACACGTTCTAGTTTTAATAATTGTTCTCTGCCCAAACAACACAGTTTGGATCACACAATTTCTTTTAAAACGAATGTTCCCTGTTCGCATATTTACAATATGGAACACACATTCAATGCCATTCAATCTTATAACAGATTCTATATGCTATTGTAAATGACTCGAGGAACTGCCGATCTTCCATTTTCATGGCTCGGAGTTTCAACGATCTTTCATTTCATGACTCGGCAACAACCGATCCTTCATGTTCGTTTATGCATAGTATATTATATATACCTGTTCTCATAACCGTTCCTGGTTATCGAAGTGATCCATTTAAGAAGCCTATCTGAATATCTGTTACTGATATTCATCTGACATCCTGCATCTTAAATTAAGTGATAAGGACAACGCAACCAGCAATTGCGATACTTTGGCCAAATATTTTCACATGCTTTACATGATCATATTCCTGAATGTGATACACATCAACGGAATACGTCCTTCACCTCACTTCACCTGTTATCTAGAATGGTCTTTCCTGGTTCCTACCAGTCCTCTTTGTTTAAGGTCAGTTTTAAACTTCCAATTCCAACTAGTAATATGAACGGGTATAGGAAGGCACTCTTGGTAACTAAAGATACGTAGACATACGGTGTCGTTTCCCCACAACTCCGTGTGTCTAGTTATCTTTAGTATTCCAAAGTCACTCTGTATACTTGATCATACCCTATCCCCTGCTAAGAGCTACACATTCAGCCTATGTATTCTTGATGTTTTAATTCGGGAGGGCATTACAATATGTCAGCTGCAACATTGTGTCATCATAAAGACCCCGTCTTCATGGAGACACCTTGCTGTAGCTGGCGTATGCCAATGTCCTATAGAATTCTTCCATCGAGAATACACATCCTGCTCAAGTGATTTGGATACGATTTAATAATTAAAATCAACTTTCAGCATCCACGCTGATCCCTTGATCCTCATTTCCGTTACAGTTGTATAGGGCTAAGAGGGACTAAATCTGTCCATTATCTTGCTATGCATCTTCTCCTTCATGTCGAAGGGCTGCATTTCCCTACTTGGTTCTCTTCTTAATCATTGGATTAAGCGGTCCGTACCGACGGACATGATAAGTTTAACCTATTAAACTTAGCCAAGATTTTCTCAACTGCAACTAAATTCAGAATACTAACTTATTAGACGTCATTCATACGAGGTCTAAATTACGAGAAATGTATTCATTTGTTCTCCTTAACGTCATATAGTTAAGGTCCATTAGTTATGGATATACTTATCCTATATCCTTTATTCTGAATTTAACCCACGAGATCATTAATGGAGTTCGAAAGTGAAGTTCGATTACTTTGAAGTTTAATTGATATTCCTTAGCTCCTAAGCTAATCCTGAATACCCTTTTGATTATGGAATCATATTCTTCCTAATCCTGTTTAATGTAAATTAAAAATTCATCTTTACCCAAGTATGAACTAATTGCATTTTCAACTTAAAAGTTGCATTTAGGTAAGAATAGATATCAGTTTCCATTTAACATCCATCCAAGGACAATTAAACAAATCCAAATCAAGAAATAACATTATATTTCCAATTTAGACAACAAATCAAACTGATATAATTATTAAAATAACACACATGTAATTGTATTCAACATTTCATGTCATAATCTGTACATTTTCCAATCCAACTGAATGGACGAGGTTTATATAAACATCAATACAACTCATAGATAGAAGAATATACTTTCTTCTTTTCACAATTCCTCGAAGAGGAATAAAAGCAACAATTACAATTCATCTTTCAGCTAATCAAGAAGCATCAGAAAACAACCATGTCTTCATTCTAATCAAATTCCATCTGCAAAATGATTTGCATGGGTCAGTTCAATGAACTGAGCATATTAAGCACTTATCCTTAAAATAAGGTGCTTCAACTAACTGTCTCAATAAAAGAACCCTGCTTTTATGAAACGACAGTTAAACATCAATCACGAAATAGGCACAAAAGAAAGATCAGCATAACAACTGAACTATCAAAATATCATCACAATCAGCCAAAGAACTATTGTCCTGTTTCCACATAACCGTTACAAGTATCAATTCACAATATTTGCACAGTTAGAAATATAAATAGCTTACTGCTGATACAACACACTGTTATCCTTTCCACGCCTTTCATTAACAATAAATGCAAAGGATGAAACTAACTGAAATGTAAATTCATTACTTTCCTTTCAGTTCATACATCATATTAGATTCCAAGCAATCAAGTACAGACAAGAAAGCGAACAACAATACATATAGATGCTCCTATCTAAGCACTACAAAATTCATTATTCACGAATTACAGCTTTCCAATTGAATGAAAGAAGAAAAGATTATTTTTCCAAGTCATTCATCCATATCTCTATTTCTTTCCACATGACTGTCCTAACAAAGGAATCCGAACAGGAGACAAATCAAGATAATAGTTCAGAGTGAAACTTACAAAATCCATTCAGAATTCACTTTCCGGCAGCAATAATAATTTCATTCATGCTTAGCTTTAAATGAAAACAGGGAAGAACTTATCATTCTTATCAATACTTCACTTAATTCCGGTTCATACGAATACCAAAACAGGTTAGTAAGACATCGTATTCATCATAGAACAAGCAATATCAAGATGCACACTATGTAATTGCTATACTAGAAGATTCCATACTTCTTTCACTGTATTGTTAACCAAATAAACAGTTATACAATCACGCAATCGCTTATTCATATGACCTTTTATACCCATGAACGCATACCGTTCATAATAACAGTTTGCACAATGTTGTTACCTACATCAAGACCAATTCATATGCACAGTAAAGCTCCAATGTTATTTTTCAGAGTCCAAAATAACAAAAAGAGAAGAATTCATTTCCCTATAATTTCATTAAGAAACAATCATTTTGTTCAGAATGAAATAAAAACACCCAAATCATGTTTATCTTAGCATGACAGCTCAACTTATAAAGATAACAACACAATCGTTCTCATTGAAAAGCAAACTCACATAGCCTGTACAGTTTAAATCCAGTATACCACAAACAATGGATATCCAATTCGAGTTCTATCTCGATCAATCGTTAATTCCAAAAACAACATTCTCCATTTTCTTAATGAAGTAGAGAACTCAAAATATAATATTCATATATCAATACCTCAATAAAGGCAAACCCGCATAGGGTGTTAATTGCGTAAGCTTGGTACAGTCATGACAGACTCAGAAAACAAGCTAATTCCCATATTTTCCATTTATTTATACAGAAATCCACGTCAAGTTCGCATTCACAAGACAGTTCAAATCAGAAGGTCAAACCACAACTACAAGACGCAATGGAATCAACCTTTCATCACAGCAAGAAGAAAGTATGATCATTTATTGCACAGAATACAAACCAATTTGTAATCGTGTCTACAATCCGAACAGGAAGACCGAACAGCATCAATAAAACACAATAAAACCATCCTATCCTCACAGCAAGGAGAAACACAATTCATTAATGAGTTCAGAAGGAAAAACAATTAACTTTTCTTACTTCACGAATACCCAATACGTATTCATTCAGTTCCTACTCGAGAAAAGGCACAGCAATGAAAATATTGCTAATACTTCATTCAAATCAAGTTCAATTACTCATAGAAAACCCAAATGCCGCTTCCATCAAAATCCTAACAGTAAAAGGAAAAGGGTCTATTTCCTTAAAAAAAAATTTGATAAGAAACAACTTCAAACCACTATTGCTTCTTTCATTCCAGTTCGTCAGCAAAAGAACAATTGTTCAATAGTGAAAACATCACATATAACATGTACTGTCCCATGATACACATGACGACTTCCCTACTACTGTCGAACAAACCAGCACAACATGGAGTTATTCCATTCGAGAAATACGAAGACAGTTAACTCAGCAGCCAAAGACAATGTTTCTTATTATTTCCAAAATGACAGCAAGATTCAACGAAACCCAAATCATAGCAATATAACACGGCTGTATTTTCCACTTCCTTTTTACATACAAGGACAGTTCCCAACACAACAGCAAAGAAACGATTACATTATAAGGAAACGATTACATAGTCTGTTCCAATTTCAAACAACATGATCAGAGAAAGAGAATACTTATTTCAAACCACCATACTGTCACAACCAATACAGTAATTCATTTCCAACTCGATTCGTGCAAAAACAAATCAAGACCGAGCAACCAGAAACGATTCATCATATCATTTTCCAAAAAAAAGAAGCAAGAATCGACGAAACCCAATTCAAATCGACTCGACAACAGTCACAAAATCAAAACCCAAGAGCAGGGTTGTTTTAATGAGACACTTAAACAAAGCAAGAATTTTTAAAGAGAAGGGCTTAACATGCCTGTAATCTCTTTTCCAGAACTCGAAGAAAGCTTCGTTTGCCGCATTATTTCCTTCTACGGCGATAGCACAAACTTCCAACACTCCTTTCTTCTTTAGGCTTAGCAACAGCCTTAAAAATCTCCAAGAACAATGTCAAATTCCAAGAGCTGGTTCGACTGAACCAGGCCAAAAAAACCAAATGCAGAGCAACTTTGCAAAGGCTCGAATCAACAAAATGAAAATCAAAATTCCCCCATACACTTTCCAAGGTGAACTGGTCGCAAGGACCGAGAACAATCAATGCAATTAAGGCTCTTCCTTTTTCCTAACTTCCACGCCACTGCCAACTTGAGTTGGCGAACTCTAAATTTCAAATTTCCCATGCAAAACTGAATTTGGCTCTATCTCCATATAGATGCCTCTATTTCCTACCTGCCCCACCAAAATTGGCGCTGTCCACGTATGGACTTACCAATAAATGCTAATGAATGCCCTTCCTTCATCCTTATCCTCTCCTTCCAAGGGTCTGCGCACCCTTTTAGATTAGGATTAGTTTAGGTTGCATATAGTGTTCAACCAGGGTCTTAGTTTAGCCTTAGGTTATTAGGTCTTAGGTTTATTTTTCCCTTTTTTTTGTAATTTAAAAATCCACTTAGGATAGTAGTGTAGGATGCATGTTAGGACTTAGGATTAGTTTAGGTTTTTAATTCATACTAACCACTAACACTAATCAACTCCTAACCCAACCTCCATCCTGCCTTCCTACAGACATTCACGTTAATGCAGAGCAGGACGTTCCATCTTCTGGATCACGTATCAAGGCCACCCGTGTCCAGGCATTTCTTGCCTCACGAGGTTCCAAGTTCGACAATACAGGGCTCAAGAATCAAACCCCTGTCGTTGGCATTTACGTGCCAGCTGCTCATACCTACAATCAGGCGCTGCACATTCATGACAACCTCAGGTTCGGTTCAAGAGTAAATCAATACTGAAATCACCAGAAGCCCTCAGCACACTTGGATCAATGAAATTGATTCAAGGTATGCTGTCAATCAGTAACGAGAGTATAGCAAGTATACGACAATTTGTCGTCACATTAACAAACACACAAGTACAATAATTGTTGTCCTATACAATAGATCACAACATGCAAGAATCCAAGTTAGCAACACATTCTTTTAAGATCAGAGTTTATCTTAACATGTTTGCCTTCATTCCAGCAGTTATAACAGTATGTAAAACATTCACCAAGATAACATACAAAATCAGAGCGTTACACAATATCCAAGCATGTTTTTTCAATTTTTGGATATTTTAGCTTGTACGAGATCAAAGTACGGCTAAGGTAATAGACAACTATTTCCTTGTGTTGGGCATCATATTGTGCCAAAAATGCGCCAATAGCAAATCATGTAACAGAGATATATAACAACAAAGGTTCACCTGGGGTAGGTGGTATAAGAACATGCAGACTTTCCAAATGTTGTTTGAGTTGGGTAAAGGCTTGTTGGAAATCCTTACCCCAGCGGAAATCAATATCTTTCTTAAGCATATGGGTGAATGAATGACACTTATTTATAAGTTGAGAGATGATTCTTCGAATAGCCTAATTTTTTCCTTTCAAGATGCATAACTATTTGAGATTCTTAGGAGGAGACATCTCAATGATATCAATGACTTTGGTGAGATCTACTACAATTCCACAACGAGATACAATGGAGCCTAGTAATTTTCTTGAAATTACTCTAAAGACACAATTTTTTGGATTTAAATGAACCTTGTAATCCCAGAGTCATTCAAAGATGTGGCAAAGGATCATCAGGTGTTCTGCTCTAGTATTATATTTTGCGAGGATACCATTCACACAATCCTCCACAGTATCATGTAATATGTCATGGAAGATGACATTCATGACTCTCTGATATGTTGTGCCTGCATTCTTGAGGCCAAAAGGCATGACCTGATAGAAAAATGTGCCCCGAGGAGTAGTAAGGGTAGTTTTGTGTTGATCCTCTTCTGCGATTTTATTTTTATTATAGCCCGAGAATCCATCCATGAGAGATAACATTTTGTAGGCATCTATGGAATCAAAAATCATGTTGATGTTCAGAAGAGGAAAGTCATCCTTAGGATATGCTTTGTTGATGTCCCCACAATTTGTGTAAATTCATATACCAACAGACTTCTTTTGAACAGGGACAATGTTAGAGACCTATTCGGAATAATCAATAGGCCTAATGAATCTTATTGCTAATCATTTTTCCAGCTCTTCTTTGACTATAAGAGCCACATGCAGATGCATTTTGCGTAGCTTCTGTTTAACAGGGTTTGTTGATTCGTGCATGACAAGGTTGTGCACTACTAAAGAAGGATCCAAGCCTAACATATCTATGTAAGACCAAGAAAATACATCCAAAAATTCTCTAAGGAACAAAGCAAAAAAAATTTGTTCGTGTGTCGAACAAGAAGCCCCAAGTTTGACCATTTTAGGATCGTCTTCTGTATTGATGTTGATATCAATAGTCTCCTCAAGAAGTAATTTTGATCCATTCTCCATATGCGTAGGATGGGGGGGGGGGTTATTTAGTTCTTGTTCTATTGGCGTCTCAACGAGATTTTCACCAACAAGGTGATCACTTTTATTATCCCTTTTTTAATTTTTTTATTTGATTGTCCGTAAGTGCCTCAAAAATATTTTCACTATAGGACTTGGATCTTTTATTTTTGCTAGGTTTTTTAGAAGATATTTTTCCCTCATTCTCTTTTTTCTTTTGCTAACCACAGAACTCAGCCTCCTCACCAAAATACACATATGCATCGAGGTCAATTGAGAAACCTTTATTATGGTCACTAATAGGCATGTCATCATGTAACCCCATAAATTCTCCAATTGCTTAGCCATTCTGAAAGAAATCAATTGGTATGTGTCATTGTTGGTCCCAGTTAATGAGGGAAGGTTGTACGAGGTCTAATTTAGGAATGATAGGGGAAAAGATTAAAATAACCACGTTAAAGAATAAGTTTATTGAAGCAAGGTCTTTGTAGAGGCTACAAAGGGGATCTGGTTCGCTATCATAATCTGAAGAGCTATCTTCACGTTGAGAAGAGGTGGCTTCGACTTCTGTAGGTGGTGATCCATAGGGTTGAATACCAATGCCATATCTATCCATTTTCTCATGTGTCGGAAGAGGTTCTCGCACACCTTGTTCATTTATGCCACATACATATCCTTTGTATCCCATAGCGTACATTATCTTACTAGGGATGACATATTCTAGTGATTGATAGCAAGAAGCCATCCTTTCATCAGGGGATTGGGATGTATAAATGTTATGCATTTTATCGTCTGAGTTGGGTTCTAAGAGACCACTAGGGATGAATTTCTTGATACTATAAGGTGTCTGAGGTCGTTTTGGCCGAAAGTTGGGCCTGCCACATGTTTTGGATGATAGGGGAAGATTGGATACCAGGAGGGAAAGTTGGAGGTCATATTCTCTGTAGCCGATATGAAGGATTTTTCAGTTTAGACTCCCATGTATAAAATGGGGATATGGAAGAGGAAGCACCACTTTCATGTGGGTGCAGTGTATTGGGTTTGACACGAGAGGCGAGGGCCTCTGATTGAAGCTCAACATTTATTTCTATATAAGGACATGCGTATGTTATGGCGTAGTGGCCAAATAGCCCTCTCCAATGTGCAAAGGGTTGCGGATCCCTAAGAATGGTAAGTTGTTGTCTTTGATGGTAGAGCTTGATACATTGGTGAAAGGTTGATGGGACAACCTGCATGACATGAATCCATGGGCGACCGAGGAGAATATTATAAGGAAGTTTCAAGTCAGTGACATGGAACCGGGTTTCATGCATGATAGGCCCAACTTCCATTGGTAAGGTAATCATGCCTATTGATTATCTCTCTGCATTATCATAGTCCTTAATGGTGATCACATTAGGCTCTAGTTCAGCATCAATGTGTCCCAATTGGTTCACAAGCTTGAGAGTATAAATATTAAGATCGGATCTGTTGTCTACAAACACCCTTTTGATCTTTTTGTGAGTAATGACCACTTCAATGTACAAGGGTAGGTTGTGTGTTTCATCATCCTTTAGAATATCATTTTGGCTAAAGATAATTTGTTCAAATGGAGTGAGTTGCGCAACCAAGGCTTGGAAGTGTGATGCATCAATATCCCTGGGAACTCTTGACTCCTGAAGGGTCTTATAGAGGATATCCTTCTGAATAGTAGATATCTTAAGAAGATCCAAGATAGTGATCTTTTCTTCTCAAGCTGATCTAGGAGATCGTAATGACCATCCGAAGGAGTAGACAAAGGAGGTCTGAGGCTAGTTGGATGAGTGTGTCAAGTTGTAACGACACACTCTTGTGATTTTGATTTTTATTGTGTTTATATGCTTTGTAGTTGGATGGACATAGCCAATGAGAGAATCAAATGGATTGGTTCTTTTAGCAACAACATTATTGGAACATTTTCCTTGTGAGGGTTGACCTCGATCCGACTTCTTTTCTACTTGTTTGTGTTTGTGGAATGGATCCTCATAAATTCCCAATTGATTATTAGATTTTTTTGGGTTCTTGTGCATTGAGATCGATGTCTCCTCGATCTAAGAGATATAGAATGAATTTTTTCAATTTCATACATCGATTTGTAGCATGGCCTTTGACACAATGATATTCACAATATTCATGGTCTTTATACCATGACGGTTTTGGTGCATCTTTGGAAAAAGGTGTAGTGGTTGGAAACTTGACCATGTTAGCTGAATATAGTTATTTTAGGATTGAGGATAAATACTCCGTGAGTGGAGTATACTCTCTAATTTTGACTTCACACTTGAGCGACCCTCGTGAGATTTTTAAATGAGGAGTGTTTTGGACCGCTTAGACATGTTTGGAATTAGTAATTCCGTCACCTATGATATTTTTGTTTTTGTTGAAGAACTTGGACTTGTCTGTAGGATTTAATTCATGGTTGTCTCTTTAAAAGGGTTTTAAAATCCCATTCGAAAGTAAAGCCTTTTCAATTTGGATACCTTTCTCTATGACTTCTTCAAATGTGCCTACATAATGCATTTGCAAGTGGAAGGCTATTTCATGGTGCAAATTTGGTACAAAATGATGACAAGTTGTTTCTTTGGAATGGAAGCAAGGGAAGTGGCTAGCCAACCCTCACTGTCATTGTAAGAAAGCTTCAAATTTTTTCGTTATTGTTGTTTTGCGTTACAAAGGTCTATCATAGTGATATCACTCTCCATGTTAAATAAAAAGTGGAAAACAAACTTCTTAGCTAAGTCTACACATGTGAAAATAGAACCTTTGGGGAGATGGAGAAACCATTCAAGTGTATGGCCTCCAAGACTCGGTGGAAATAAGTGAATAAGGTAGTTACTGCTATATGCAATTTCTTGGCAGGCCATGAAGAATTCTTTTACATGATCACAAGGATCACCTTTTCCCATATATTTTTTGAAATTAGGGCAATCAAATCTTGGTGGAAACGGAGTACGCAACATATCCCGATCAAAAGTATAAGGACATAATTATTCAAACTAATATTTCTCATTATGTCCTAAGTTGTTTTCTTGAAGGTCAACAAGCGTGTCTTTCATAGACTGCCACTTTTGGTCAAAAATTTAGCCACGCGAGGGTATAACAAGTATGTATGTGCGGTTACATTTGGATGCTTCGCCACCATGATTTTTAGTGTAGTTTTCCACAAAAGTCGCCTTATATTTTTAGTGCGAGCAACTCTACATGTATCACTATAGACATATGAAGCCATATTTTCCAATTGTCGGCTAAGAGTTTGTAAATATTGCTACACGGTGACTTCTTCATTATGGGGTTCCGATTAAGGTTCATGTTGGGGGTCTTGTTCAGGTTCTTCACCCTCTATTCTGGTCTCGTGGTTGATTCAAATAAATAACATACAATAACGAGTTGTAGTTTTAGAGGCTTTGGCTTCATCATTGTTACCATCAGGTTGTTTTGAGGTAGAAGCATGTCCATGGCTTGGTATATCCTCAACTATTTGATAAGGATGAGGTTAAGTTCTTTCTTCCCCCAGATCATGTTTATAAGAAAGATGAGATCAAAATTAGATGGCAGTATGGCCCCTAACTCTACTAACCGCAATAAGACTTGATCTTTGTTCTGGAAGATGAAGTTATCCATGTGGGTGGGGTCATATTCAAAGCTACTGTGGGGAAGCGTTTCCTCACCCCTACTATGGTCAACATGTTCTTATTCCTCATCAAAGATTGTGTCCAAATGGTTTTGGAGGAAAGGATTGGTTGTGTGCATTCTATGTCCCAAACATGTTATAGGTTCCATGATGTGAATTGTTTTGCAAAGATTTTGGGGTATGTGTGCAAGTGCCACAATGAATGTAGGAAAAGATGAACAACATAACAGTAACAAATGAAGCTTTTCCTCGGTGTGAATGTTACCAAATTTGTTTAAAGAAATTAGGAAAATTTGGACAACGCAACAATGCAATTTCAACACTCAAATCAATTTTTAAGAAAAACAAGGTTTAAGCTTCAAAATATGGTTGAATTTAGGCAAGGTAACAACACAATTTCAACACTTAAATCAAGTTTAAGAAAATAAGGTTTAAGTATCAAAAAATGGTTATAGTTTTTCTTTGATAAAAGGGGAGACGAAATTTATGAAGGGGGATATGTTTCGTGATAAAATTACGCAGTGTAACTTCGAAAAAAGTTTCGCCTTGTTCAAAAACAAGGTGGAAACTAAGACAAAGTTTTACTTTGTAAGGGTTTGATACACACAAATGATATTGGAAAAGTTGACCCTAATGCCAAATGGCTTACATATAAAAATTTATCTCCCTAAATATCAAGCGTTTATCCGAATGAGTACGGTACACTACAAAATTTCTAGTCGCAGGCTTTACTTTACTGCCCTTGATAAACCAAGCGGATTTTACCTCACTCAATCAATATAACCAGGGCTATCACTAAAGATAACATTGGCTCTAACCTCACGGGTAATACTAGTCAAGTAGGGGATGGGGCAATTCACATTTTGTTGGTCAAATCCCTCAATGTGCCAACTACTTTGGGGTTCTTGTGGTACTCCTCACAATGAGCTTTAGGGATTGAGCCCAAACATTTCCCATAGTTAAAGCAGACAAGTTTTACCCTTATCCGAACCTGCAAATATAATGTGATTTGTTCATTTTTATATTTTTTAATAAAATTGTGATTATTTTGAACACCTTTCTTTAGCCAAGGCAACATACAAAAAAAACATTAGTAATTTGTTTTGTTTTGTCTTTTGCAAGCGTAAATGGTCATAGACTCAAACGATTAGTAGTTTTCCACATGACCACAATATTACAAAAATATCAAGGATCACAACCATTTCTAATTCTCAAATCACTCGAAAGCGCAAGAGAATAACATATATGGCGTTGACCAAATCAAACCAACATGAAACTTTTTAAACCAAGACAACAAGTGCTAGCCCCATTTTCAAACAAATGACAACCGAAATGTTAGAAAAAAATGCACAATCATATTCATTTTTGGTTCTTAAGATCGCTTGAAAGTGCAAGAGAAGAGCATACACGATTTTGATCAAATTATACCAAATGGAGATTTTAAACAAAGACTTGAAATGTTAGCCCTAATTTAACAAATAACCCACAGATTAGGATCATAAACATGCATAAAGTAGCATGAAATTGAAAATCATAACTGAAAACTTCAAAAAAATCGAGACAATTTAGCATAAAATTGACATAGTACACTAACACATACAGTAGGATGCTAGCACACAAACATTAATGCTAGCACAAGAAGGAATACATTAGCACAGACAAAGGGACACTAACACAAACAAGAAGACGCTAGTACAAACAGAGAAACACTAACACATGGAAGATGAAAAAAATGTAACCTTAACGCATACACAGCTACGTATGTGTAGGCAGAAGGATGCTAGTGTTAGAGTAGGTGTTTACTTTAGCTCATGTTCACCTAGGTACTTTATTTACCTTTATTGTATTTATTCTCACCCACTTATATGTGTGGATATTTCTTTTATCTTATTTAGATATTAGGAGATATTATCTAGTTGTTAGGTATAGTTTTTTCCTTGATCTATGGTATTGACTAGATCCTTGATGTCTAGTTCTCTCCTAAATCTATGGTCTTGACTAGTTCTTTGATGACTAGTTATTTCCTTGATTTATGGCTTGATCTACGACCTTGATTGGTTCTTAGATTGTTATTCCTTACCTATTTAAGCAAGGCCCATTCTCAATGTATTGCATTGAGTTCCATTATAATATATGATATTGCTTCTCATTTATTTGCAAAGGTTTTATGTAAAGTTATTCTAGTGAATTGCTTTCATCTTGTAGATCGTGGTGTTTGATTAGCATCTGTGTTCTTGGCTTGGTACGATCTGGTTATCGTTCCTTTCATGGTATCAAAGCTGAAGATTGTTGTTGACATCCGTCTGTAAGTTTTATTTTGTAAATAAATTCATTGTATATTCATATATTTGGGATTTGGTCCTATTTTGTTGTTGCGTGTATTTTTTATGCAAAATGAAGGCTTCCATTGGATCCGTAAGACGGGAAAACCCTATTATCGACTGTAAACTTGACCATTTTTGGAAGCACACCAGTTTGCCTCGAGACTCGTGCCAGTAAGAAAAAAATGTGGGACACCCATTAAAATCCTTAGCCCTTGGTCATATGGTATGGTCATATGAGGTCTTAAAACTTGTGATTCCTAGTAGGTGCGTAACTTCAACCCCCTTTAATTTTATTTGTGTGGCGAAGGCAACAACAATTTATTTTGTTTTAGTGGCAACTAAAATAAATAACAGAGCAAAATATTAAAAATCTTGTAACTTTTGATCAGTAACTCGGTTTTGAGTGCCGTTCTTTGCAAAAGTGCTTGTTTTTTCATGCTCTTTCCATTGGAAATATTTATTTTGAGACTTGCACTATAATTATAAAGTGCCAAATATGGAGGAGTGTTGTAATCAATTGTGGACATAATTTCGGCTGAGCCCGACGTCCTAAACTTTTGGGAGTTGCAGTTTGTACCTATCATGGATTCTGAGAATGATATGCTTTTCTCTAAATTATGTGGACTTCAAGAGGATATTGTAATATTTGTGGAAGAAAATAGATCACTCAAGAAGTGAAATTCTCTTATACAATCACTCATTCACGATAAGGATACAATAATACACTCCTTGCAGAATAAACTTGCTAGCCTACACCATCACCATCATATTGTGGACAACCATATCCATGCTCTTCGTTCACTTGCAGCTGTTGCTTTTGTACCCACTGACATTGATCTGCCAGTCTTTGAGCCTGAACCTGCTTTTGATGCTTCTAAACCTGTGAGGCTTGTTATTGCATGCTCTTCCACATCTGTGCCTATTACAGTACCACATGTTGTGTATCCTACTTATGCTTAGCTGCATGGATTTTTTGAGAAGCATACCATTGCATTCAGTTCTCGCATGCTCCGTTCTATGGGTCTCACTAGCGGAGTCATTGGCAGACATTCATAGGATATTTTTTCCTCTATTCCACATGTTAAGTGGAATTCTCGTCATGACATTGGTTTTCGAGCAGATACTTCATTGAGATCACACATTGACAGAGCTCCTTTTTTTTCGCTCAACTCTTTCTGAGGATCATGAGCAACACATGAGTTCTACACCTTCACTCAGGCTTGAGAAACCTAAGATTTCAGTTGTCAGACATGATCAACCTGACACACATTCTGATGTTCTTTTGCATAGACCCATTGTGCATTTTACACCAAGTCATAAGCAGACAACTTCCTCATCCATCCGTGTTGATTTGGGGTGGATATCTGATCACTCATGGAACGACATAGGCATTCGTTAAGAGGACTCTACAGGTGTGGCTCCTCCACCATTCAGCCTCTTGCTTCACTTTCTATACATTTTGCATTGTGATGCTTCTTGTTTTGAGCATTTTTCTTTAGCAGGTGTAGTGTATCTATCTTGTTTGTTGAGAGATTTTATATCTGTATTTTCGACGCTTTTGGCATGTTGAGAGTATCTCTTGTGAGGGATCTATTCTGGTGAATTCCAGTGTTATTTTGTCAGTGTTCGAGTAGTTGATTTTGGGTAACTCATACATATTTGTAGTGTCATTCCACCCATTCAACAATATGGGAGGGTGTGGTGTTGATTCCGCTTTTTCAGGTTTCGTGTCCTTGCCTTGTTACCTTGGTTTTTCTTGGATCGTGACACTCTATAGTTTGTGTCATTGCCTTGTTACCTTGGCTTTTCTTGGATCATGACACATTGGAGTTTGTGTCCTTGCCTTGTTGCTTTGGTTATTGTTCTTGGATCGTGGCACACCTATTTGCAGCAATTGATCGAATTATGTTTGGTGTTTTTTTTACACTTTCGACATCACTCTGTTGACAGTCTCCTTGTATGGAGCTATTTTGGTGAAACCCAATGTCAATTGTTTTTGAGTTTTGTGATCGAGCAATAGATTCAGACCACAGTGCACACCAAACTTCTTCAACATTGTACGAGTTTTTTGAGCCGAGCTTCTTAGGATGCCTTGGAGCGGGTCGTTACTCTCTTTACTTTGTTGTTACTGGTTTTGGGTACCTTGCGGTGTCCCTTTTTTTCCCAGTTATTGTACATGAGTACCTCATCAAGCCTAGTTATCGGGACTCATACTGTGGACATGCCACTTCTATTTTGGCCCCTAGCTTCACTTGAGGGGGGGTGTTAGAGTAGGTATTTACCTTAGCTCATGTTCACCTAGGTACTTTATTTACCTTTATTATATTTATCCTCACCCACTTATGTGTGTGGATATTTCTTTTATTTTATTTAGATATTAGAAGATATTATCTAGTTGTTAGTTATAGTTCTTTCCTTGATCTATAGTATTGACTAGATCCTTGATGTCTAGTTCTCTCCTAAATCTATGGTCTTGACTAGTTCTTTGATGACTAGTTATTTCCTTGATTTATGGCTTGATCTACGACCTTAACTAGTTCTTAGATTGTTATTCCTTGCCTATTTAAGCAAGGCCCATTCTTAATGTATTGCATTGAGTTCCATAATAATATATGATATTGTTGCTCATTTGTTTGCAAAGGTTTTATGTAAAGCTATTCTAGTGAATTGCTTTCATCTTATTGATCGTGGTGTTTGATTAGCATATGTATTCTTGGCTTGGTACGATCTGGTTATCGTTCCTTATAGCTAGCGTGGAAAGATAGACGCTAGCGCGTGTAAGCCTTAAAATAATGAAACAATAGCACATGCATAGGAATGGTAGCGCATGAAGAAGAACACCGACATGCGCACATGTACACATGCACATGTAAGTTGGCAATTAATGAGACATTAGCACACGAATAAGAACAATAGCGCACACACAGATACATAGTCACATAGACTGATACAATAGTGCAGATAGAGAGACGCTAGTGCGCGGAACCTGTACCTACACATAAAAATAATTTTAAAACGTCCCAAAAATAACAAAAAACTCAATTTTTTCTCATCAAGATCAAATTTTGGTAGCAACTCATCTCCTTTATACATGCAAAGAATACACAACACTACCAAACACTAAGATACATACTTAAAAAACTCAGGAATTTCAACAAATTGAATACACATGCATGTAAAAAGATGAGAAATTTAATCTTTTAAACTAGAAATGAATACACATGAGACAAAGAAGTCTCCCACCCGGGCTCGCCATATGTATGCATGTTTAAATTAAGACTAAGCTACTTAAAAAGAACCTAACACCAAGTAGATTCATAGCCTAGTTAATTAAAGTAATACATCAAGATAAAGCCATGAAAGGAAAAGCTAAACTAATATGCATAAAAAACATGAATCAACATTAAAATTCAAACCTTTCCTTTGATTGTTTGGATGGGCTTTAGATTGTAGGTACTTCCTTATGAGTTGAATGCAACTATACACGATCAAAGGATTTCTCCAAGGAAGAGGAAGAGATTTCACCAATATGGCTTAATTTCCATTTTTAGTTCTTCTCTTACTACTCTTTGCCAAGTAGAAAGGGGGGTTGAACAAGCTTTCCAATAACATGAAAATTCTCTTCTCAAGTGTAAATATATTGCAAGGACATGGTGTAAGATGAAACATGGTGTACTATGTTCTTTCCAATTCGGGAGAAGTTTGCAACCTAGTGAATGTGGGATAAAGGGAATACAAAATTAGAAAGGGATAAGTATGATTAGAAGGTATTAATTAAATATTAACAATTCATGGGAGTTCGGGGTGATTTAATTAATCAACTAGGATTAATTAATAGGCCAAATTAAGCTTATAGAAGCCATTTGGAGATGATTTAGTGGAAAAATTAGTAGAATTTGAAGCATTTGAGAGAGATATTTAACCAATAAGATGGTTTATTGATTAAATACGATATTGCAAGACTTAATTAATTAATAATGGTTAATTAATTAATTAAAAAAAGATTATAACTAATGAAGTGTTGTTAATTGACATCTAGGATGGGGGGCTAGTTAATTAACAAAGTGTCATTAATTGACCGAGACGAAGGGGAATGTTAGATAATTAGCAAAGAACCCACTAATTATAAAAAAATGACAAAAAAGAGAAAAATTAGTGTAATTTTACTATTAAAACTGCGTAGTCATATTTAGGTGTCTATATGTGTTATTGATGTTACTACACCTAATTATGATGATGGATATACTATAGATGAGACCTTCTTAGCAAATTATGTCCAAGATAAGAATGTGGATTTTTTTTCATTATCAAGAATCATTACAATCTACTTTTAGTCATAACATCAATACCAACATGGTTTCGTCACGAATCACACCTAATGAATTCGATCTCGAGACCGATGACCTCAAGGATGATGAGGATTCCTGCTATGAATTTGAATTTAACGACGAGCTCATGAACTACTCATTTAATTGGAAATCTAATCCATGAATCACACCATGTTCCCTTGGATAGCCCCTCTACTCCTATGACATATGTTGTGACATCTCCTCCTTCTATGCCACCTTCTACTTCTCCATATGTTGCTATGACTCTACCCTCCCAAAGATCACCTCTAACTTTTCTTTCCATTATGGCCCTCATCCCACATTTGGTTGAATCACACTATACATGGCATAAGACTCATGGGCATGATGTTCATATTGTAGATCCTACTGACAACATATGAAAAACTAAAATTGGAGGTTAAGAAAGATCACAAAAGAAAGTCACTCAACCATATTCTCCTACACCACTCTACTACTCTCATCATGGATTCTATCACATACATACAATACTTGTTGGGTTATCTCTTACAAGTGTTGAGTACGTGAACCTTCCCCTTGTGCACTCAAGCATAGAGCCTGATCTCCTCCATCATGACAACAACCGTCCATGATATCATCTCAATCCTTCCCCCTATCACTCCCTTAATGATATCCATCGTGTTGTTCTCACTCGAATAAATGACTAGATTGGAATTCCTCTCTTTTCCACATGATCAAAAATTCATTGTAGTAACAACATCATCCACGATAACCTAGAATACCTCATGATTTACACTTGACATTAAATACTACATTGTGTAACTAATGTCACAAATGATGCATGTCAACATTCTACAAGTCTTCATTTATACACTTGAATTTACTCAACATGTCTCATATCTCTATTTATCTTTTCTCATTTGGGTATATCTTTCCTGATTGGGTTTCTACCACCATTAATTTTTAGCTCAGATACTTTGGTCATTTAACTACCATATCCCCCTTGTGTCTCTATGGCCATTACATCCTAACTCGTATACTTTGGTAGCTTTACTACATTCTACCAATTGGGATCACTTTGGGATAGCCCTCTAATTGGGCCTCGTCCCATTAAATCCTACATACACTTATTATCTACTATATTATTATCCTTTTCAAACCTTTTATCATGTCATTTTTCTTAGCCATGAATGTTCCTACATTTGAGCACAAATACAAAAATGGAATCATAAAATTAAACATAAATCAAAACATCCAACATCAAATCAACAAGACATCACCAAAAAATGTTCTCTCTCTCTCTCTCTCTCTCTCTCTCTCTCTTACACACACACACACACACACACACACACACACACACACACACACACACGTATGTATATGTATGTATAGGGGGGTGTGTGTGTGTGTGTGTGTGTGTGTTCACACACCCCCCTATACATACATATACATACGTGTGTGTGTGTGTGTGTGTGTGTGTGTATACACCTATACATACATATACATACACACACACACACACACACATATATATATGTATGTATATGTATGTATGAGAGAGAGAGATACATACATACATACATATGTATGTATGTATCTCTCTCTCTCATACATACATATGTGTGTGTGTGTGTGTGTATGTATGTGTGTATATATGGTCGTATGTATGTATGTATGTATATGTATATACATACATATCAAAATAAATCATTTTATATATCTCAACCATATACAACATCCATCCCTCAAGTATCATGCTAGTGGCGTGGCTCTTTACTGAGCCTGTGCATACACTCCCTCCTCTCTAGTCGCAAAAACCTCCAACTATATATTACGAGTTGCATTTATCATTTGGTGTGTCATTTCCACTTGCACAACTGATAGCCTCGTTACTTGCTCTCGTACCAATGTTACATGTTCCTAAAGAAGGCCTTACACGCATGCAGTCATATCTCCTACACTCACCACCACTCTCTCTCTCTCTCTCTCTCTCTCTCTCTCTCTTACACACACACACACACATGGAGCTCATGAGTCACCTCCCTGGTGTAGGAATATCACTCTTAGTTTGTAAATATGGGTGATAACATAAAATTTTTGTTTTCTAAGTGTGTTCATAGGTCTAGGAGGTCATCTAGGGCCATTTAGGTGTGTTAGTTTAGTTTAAGACCTTCAAAATTTTGAATTTGGCAGTTTCCCTCCACAACTATCAATTTGAATCTTGAGGGCAATTTTGGCTTGTAACTTGATCAAGGCAACAATTCTAGTGGCGCAACTTCCAGAGACCATAACTTTTGCACCGTACCTCCGATTGACTCCGTTCAAAAGGCAACGGAAAGCTTGGAATGTGTAGAATGTGATGAGAAGGTGCGAACTTTTTTCGGCAATGTTTGACCCCCGAAATCCACATTTAAGGGGCCCAAATTGTGATTTTTGTAGTGCTGTCTAAAAATAGTAAATTCTAAAAATAGTATGTTTCGCAAAATTAGTGCACATGTAAGTCTTGGAAGATGAAACACCTCGTCTCCCTCGAGACTGGTGACCTTCCACATCTTTCTAGGTGTCCTTTCGTATTTATAAAATTAGTATAAATACATATGTAACCGGAAAAAGAGATGGACATCTCTTGGCAAAGATAATTGACGTATTTTGAAGTCTTTGAGTAATTTACATCTCTTTTCAGAGATAGTTGTTTTGCAATTCATTTGGCACATTTGTTAATCTGTTCCTTAAGTCTGAAACCCCTCAGTTTTGGATCAGTGGTATCAGAGCTAAGTCGTCTTGAGAGTGTATGATCCCCAGAACGAGGTCGGAATACAAAAAGCTTAGGTGGTCCACACACAATCCTTCAGAATACTTGCCTGTTCGCTGCAGGCGACCTCCAATGGCGGACAACACCAGGATGGATGATCCTCTCAAAAATATGGTGAATGAAGCTCTTAGGGAGCAAAAGGATCAGATGCTACAACAATTCACCCAAATTCTGCAACAACTACAAGTAGGATATCATGCCTCCTCATCTGTAAATCAGTCCTTTGGTGCCCCGACTCCATTCAAGGTGCAAGTAAATTTCGACATTCCTATTTTTGAAGGTAAGATCAATTCTGATGCAGTAGAGAACTGGTTGGACCAATTGACCTCATATTTTTCTGTCAATCAATTTACTAATAAGGAAAAGATAACATTTTCTCTATTGAAATCATCTCTTGCTGTCAAAAATTGGTGGGGTGTGTATAAGAATGGGCTCGAAAGGGATGAGCTAGGAATCGCAGAGGAACCCACATGGAATGATTTCGTGGATGCCATAAAGGAAGAATATTACCCTGTTGGGGCCTATGATGATTTGTACATACAGTGGCAGCAACTTCGTCAAGGTAAGGACCAGTCGGTTCAAGATTATATTGACAAATTTCATTCTTTATCTGCAAGATTGGGCATTCAAGACACAGAACAACATAGGATTCTAAAATATCGCAGTGGCCTACAATGGAGCATCCGAGAGGACATGGAATTCTTTCAGTTTCAAACCCTCGGCGAGGCATACAAGTTTTCAGTCAAGATTGAACAAAAGCACAAAAGGAGGACTGCTAGGAACCAACCCGTGAGGGGGAAGAATGATAAAGAAGGCTAGACCCAAGGCCAAGGTTGGAAACAGAAGGAGTCGCAAGGAAATAAGATGCAGAAGGAGAAGATAGGGAAGTGGTGTGACCTCCACAAAACAAATCGCCACTCCAAGGAAGAATGTTAAGCCATCAAGTCCGTACTCGCCGAGTCATCTTCTTCAACACTCTCTGCACCAGCAGTTACAGACCCTGAGGTCAAGGATGAAGATGATGAAATTATAGATGCTGATCCATATGTGATCATTGCCACCTCAAAAGTCAAGAATATGGATGAGAAGGAAAGGCTCTTCCACTCCAAGCTCTGGGTAAAAGGTAAGCCACTGCATTTTATCCTTGATAGTGGAAGTTAGAAGAATTTAATTTCTGTTGATGTTGTAAAAAGCCTAAACCTCCCTGTAAAGCCACATCCCCAGCCATATAGTATCAGGTGGTTAAACCCAGGAAGAGACCTCCAAGTCACACAAAAATGCCTCCTTCCATATGCCATCAAGCCCTTCCATGATGAAGTCATGTGTGATGTTACTCCATTAGATGTTTGTGATGTGCTCCTAGGCCAACCATTTATGTGGGATAGACATGGCATCTATGAGTCACGACCTGGAAGGGTCACCATTACCATTGAGAGTCAACGTTATCGAATACCTGAGGTCATTGCCCCAAAATTTGTCTCCCTCATCAGTGTCAAACAATGTAAGAAGTTAGTGGAGAAAACCAAACAGTTTGTCGTCTTGATGATCAGGCCAAAACCTACAAACAAAATTGTTGCAGCCTCCATGAACATGCACTCAATACAGCAACAGAAGCAGCTCAACCAAATCATAACTGAGTATGATGATCTATTCCAGACACCTAGAGGAGTGCCATTTCAGTGTCAGGTAAAACATGTTATTGATTTGGTCTCGGGGTCTCCTTTACCCAACAGCCCTGTGTACCGCAGGTCAGTCCTTGAAAATGAGGAGATAAAAAGGCAGCTCCAGGAATTGATTCAAAAGGGACATATTAGGCCAAGCTCTTCACCTTGTGGAAGTCCAATTTTCTTGGCACCAAAGAAGGATGGAACATGGAGACTTTGCATAGACTATCGGGCTTTGAACAAAATCACTGTGAAGAATCGCTACCCCCCCTCCCAAGGATTGATGATTTGCTGGACCAGCTCCGCGGTGCAAAAATTTTCACCAAAATTGATCTCAAATCTGGCTATCACTAGATCCCTGTCGAGCCCACTGATGTTTGGAAAACTGCATTTAAGTCTCGTGAAGGCCTATTCGAATGGTTGGTCATGCCTTTCGGACTAACTAATGCACCTGCAACATTCATGCGGATGATGGACAACATCTTGCGGCCCTACACCAGTTCCTTCGTAGTGGTCTACCTAGATGATATACTCATTTATAGCCCGACCTGGGAGAGGCATCTGCAACATGTTCAAGAAGTACTTTAGACCCTCAGGAAGCACAGACTGTATGCAAATCTAGATAAGTGCACATTTGGGATGACAAAGGTCCAGTACTTGGGTTACGTCGTGGATGAGGAAGGAGTCCATGTCGACCCAGAGAAAATTCAGGTTATTCAAAGGTGGCCTACCCCAAAGAATCTTACAGAGCTTCGTAGCTTCCTGGGCCTTGCCAATTTCTATCACTGGTTTGTCTTGGGTTTCTCAAATATTTCCTGGGCACTCAATCAGGTGACTAAAGGAGGGAACAAGGCTAAATTTCAATGGGGGGAAGCGCAACAGAAAGCATTTGACGGGCTCAAAGAAAGGTTATGCTCAGCCCCTATCCTTTCCCTTCCTGATCTACATCATCCATTCGAGCTGATGACAGACGCATCTGAGTATGCCTTGGGAGCTGTTATCATGCAACATGGCCACCCTGTTGCATACCATAGTGAAACATTCAATGACACGGTCAGGAAGTACCCAATATATGATAAGGAGCTTTATGCCATTGTCCAGGCATGTAAGCAGTGGAAACACTACATTCTGGGGAAGGAGACAGTAATCCACACTTGACCATAGGCCTTTGGAGTTCCTTCAGACACAAAGCAATTTGAGGAATGAGAGACACCAGAAATGGGCCACATACCTACAACAGTTTCACCTGATAATAAAGCATAAGAAGGGAAGTGCCAACTCAGTAGCAGATTGCCTAAGCCGCCCTCCAATTGCAGCCCTCACAACTATTCTTGATCTCTGTGGACATGAGACTTCAAGTTGGTGCAGTTTGTATGAGAAGGATCCTGAGTTTTCAGACACATATCAGGCCCTCCGTAAAGGAAAACATGTCTTTGATTTCTATCTACAGGATAATCTCCTCTGCCATATGGGACACATCTGTGTTCCAGCAAGTGAACAACAGAAGATGATCTGGGAAGCACACTTCAGCAAGACCACAGGGCACTTTGGCGTGGACAAGACATTGGCAGTACTTCAGAAGCATTTCTACTGGCCTAATCTAAGGACTGATGTGGTGAAGTATATTAAGTCCTGCACTCCTTGTGCAATTGCTAAGCCAACTAACAAGAAACAGGGATTGTACACACCATTGCCAGAACCAACCAAGCCTTGGGCATCTGTCTCGATGGACTTCCTCTCAGGTTTGCCAACTTCGAAACATGGGAATGATGGTGTTTTTGTTATAGTTGATCGATTTTCTAAAATGGCTGTAATGGTTTCCTGTAAGAAAAATATTTCTGCTGAAGATACTGCTAAAATTTATTTCAGTCATGTATGGATCAACTTTGGGCTCCCCAAGTCTATTGTTTCTGATAGGGATAGCAGGTTCCTGAGCATCTTCTGGTCCACCTTATGGGGAATGCTAGATACAAAGTTGATGAAGTCCACATCCTTTCACCCACAGATTGATGGGCAAACAGAAGTGGTAAACCGCCTAATTGTTCACATGCTTCGTATGTACCACTCCAAGCACTCCCGCACATGGGACGAGGCCCTGCCATACATATAACATGGATACAATCGAGCCCTGCACAGCTCCACTAAACATAGTGCTTTTCAAGCTTGTTATGGATTCCAACCTATGGCTCCCATTGATGTATGCATCCCAATTCCTGCCATGGAATTCACACTTAATGGAAAAAGTGAAGCAGAAAAGGCGACAAGGTTTGTTGAGCAGATCTAGCACATTCAGCACCAAGTCCATGACATTTTACAGAAAATGAATAAAAAATATAAGAATC
The DNA here is from genome assembly GCA_019776745.2 of Taxus chinensis. NCBI lineage: Eukaryota > Viridiplantae > Streptophyta > Pinopsida > Cupressales > Taxaceae > Taxus > Taxus chinensis. Next base: position 846,726,084 of record CM034148.1, on the reverse strand, counting down.
GCCATGATAAACACAGGGTTCCACATCATTTCCAGGTTGGTGATAAGGTTTGGTTGCGGCTTCAGAAGGAACGGCTTGCAGGTCCACACAGAAAGATTCGACCTCTTTGGTATGGTCCTTACACTCTCACTAAGCAAGTAGGGGAAAATGCTTTCGAGTTGAATCTTCCACCCTACCTTGGTCTGCACCCCATCTTCAATGTGGACCTCCTCAAGCCATACCATCCACCTTTGTTGGATACTTCAGTCACAGCAGAACAATTGGACATCTCTGAGCTCAATCCAGCAAGTCTTTCCCCAGCTGAAGAAGATCAGATTGTGGACAATTTGACTAAGACCACCAGAGGACAACCTATTCAACTCTATCGTGTGATAAAGAAAGGAAATCTCAGTCACCAAGGTGAGTGGCTCACTGCATACCACGTAAAGAAGCAATTTCCACAGCTGATGGGGCATCTTAATGCAATGGGGACCATTGCTTCTGAAGGAGGGAGGAATGATCCAGGCAGCAATTCTAGTGGCGCAACTTCCAGAGACCATAACTTTTGCACTGTACCTCCGATTGACTCCGTTCAAAAGGCAACGGAAAGCTTGGAATGTGTAGAATGTGATGAGAAGGTGCGAAATTTGTTTGGCAATGTTTGACCCCCGAAATCCACGTTTAAGGGGCCCAAATTGTGATTTTTGTAGTGCTGTCTAAAAATAGTAAATTCTAAAAATAGTATGTTTCGCAAAATTAGTGCACATGTAAGTCTTGGAAGATGAAACACCTCGTCTCCCTCGAGACTGGTGACCTTCCACATCTTTCTAGGTGTCCTTTCATATTTATAAAATTAGTATAAATACATATGTAACCGGAAAAAGAGATGGACATCTCTTGGTAGAGATAATTGATGTATTTTGAAGTCTTTGAGTAATTTACATCTCTTTTCAGAGATAGTTGTTTTGCAATTCATTTGGCACATTTGTTAATCTGTTCCTTAAGTCTGAAACCCCTCGGTTAAGGTGTTTGAATGTGCTCTTGGAGCAATAAATCATGTAATAAGGTTATGTGAAGTCTTATTGAGCTCTAGAAGTCCTAGAATGGTTTTAGTTGTGACTTGGTGCTAAATTCCTATGGTTATAGACTAAGTTGAGTCTCTTAATGATGTAATAAAGGACAAAACATGTATTAACCGAGATCTAAAGGGTGAATATTTGGTTAGGGAGGATTGAAGAAACATATTTAAGCACTCATGTAACTAACTTTAACCATCATTCGAATGGTCAAGTGAAGGAAGAGAGAGCTCCAAGAAATTGTGGAGTCATTCTTGTGTATACACAAGGTTTTGTGATAGTTTTCCATGGTTTATACATTTTTGTGTGATCAAAGAATCTATGCATGATATATAGAAGAAGGTTATAACTAGTAAGAAGATCTATATATGTATTTGTATTGATATTTAAGACATTTCATAGCTTTTGTGAGTGATAGAAGCTTGGGTACATAGCACAAGTCTGTGATAGTCAAAAGGGAATCATTAAGATCAAGTTGCTTTTAATGGGGGGAGAAAGTCTGATATAAAAGTTGATGAACATAGTTAAGGGACGATTTGTGAAGTTTCACAGGACTATTTCCTTCAAACAATGATCTTGTAAGCAAGTTGAGGGTTTATTTCTTCATGTGGATTGTCATTAGTTAAGAGTTCTTTGTATCTAAGAACATAATAGTGGGGTTTATAATCATTTTCTAGTGTAGAGTCATATTGAACATTATTGGTAAGCACCAAAAAAGGAGGAGGTTGTGACAGGTCCTTGTGACAAGTTTCAAGATTTGAAAGGGAGTAGAATTCATTTGGTGACAAAATCCCACCTATCAAGCTTAAGAAGAACCCTCCTTAGGGTTTTGTGAAAAAGAGAGGTTTGAAAGAGTCAATGAGTGAATCAGACCTTGTGATCTTCAAGGAAGTTGAGTGAATCCCTTATGTGATGGAATATAGTGATAGCAAGGTTTTAAACCCTCCAAAGTGAAGAAAAATGTCACAGTCATGCTAAAAACATGTAGGTGATTGTTGTAGTCCAAGAATGAGGTCGTCGAGAGAATTTGAAGTTTTTATGGAGGAAAATGAAGGTTGAAACTCTTAAGGTATGCATGAGATTCCATAATCAACATATATTGAAAGCCTTGAAGGTTAAAACGACTCCATTTGTTAAATTTATTACAATTGTTAGAGCCTAAGAAGACTGTTACATCACAAAATTTGCTAGAAAGGAGGAAAGATAGCTATATAGAGGTATATAGGTTGAATGAAGGGTTGAAGTTTTGAACTTATAATCTTGAAACATTCCTCTCACAAATTTTGAAGGATATAAAGCTTAAATCATCTCATATTTTTCATGGTGCATGACAGTTTTGAACACAAGTTTTGACATAGTCAAATGACCTAATTAGAAAGCTAAAAACAATGTTTTGAGAGAAAATTTGTGAAGGAAGACCACATGAAATTCCTCATATAGGTGAATTGGCCAAATAGGTGCTTTAAATGGTGCTTTTTTTGTAAGTTGAGTCCATGAAACATAAGTTAGGGTTGAAAACCTACTTTAACAGGGCTACAAGGAGGATAGTTAAGTGAAGGAGAAGTGGAGTGGAAAACGACACTTACCCAAAGAACTAGAACCTAAACAATTGACATACACCTCAAAGGGCATAAAGGGTACTAGAATAAAGTTTTTATTTGTTGTGAATCATTTTATATGTTTCTAACCATGGAATCATGAAGTGCACTTGCTCAAGAAGACTAGTAAGGCAATTTTATAAAAAGGTAAGACATTTGATCCTTTTGACTGATTTGAATCAATTTAATGGTTGGAATAGCATTGAATGGCATCTAAAAGTAAGGTACAAGTGTTGGTTTAATGAAACAAGGTTAACGATCAAGAATTTGCATGATTTTGAGGTATGTAGATAGTGGAAGCAGAGCTAGTTTGATGGCCTAATAGGCATAGTTTGAGTTTTAAATCAATTCTAACATTGTGAGTTTCTTGAGAGTATTTAGATTCTTCATCATTTGGTATTAGAGCATGAAATTGATTCTTGAAAAGGGAGCAATATTGTTTTGGTAAGTGATTGCAGGAAAGGGAAGCAAAATGGTGCAAGTAACATAAGTGAGAAGGTCAGTTTGGGAAGAAAAGATGGAAAAGATGATGGAGGTTGTGTTAAGAAGATTGGAAGGTATGGAAGAAAATCAAAGAAGAATGAGAGCTGAGATGAGTTTTATGCAAAGAAATGGGACAAATGGTAAAGGAAAATTTCCAGGTAAGTGCTACAAGTGTCAAAGATATGCATGACATAAGACATATGAGTACAAAGAGATGAATGTAAGGATAAGAGAGGATGACATAGTTTCTGATTAGATTCTTCAAGATAGAGGTAAGTCACTTTTGTGCAGAAGAGTTATTTTGAAACCAGGTAAAGTGGTGAATGATATAACTCAAAGAAGATGTTTGTTCATAACTATATGTAAAACAAAGGGTAAATGATGTAACATGGTTATTGATATTAGAAGCACTAAGAATCTTGTTTCTTTTGAGATGGTAGAGAAGCTAGGACTGAAAACTACAATGCACCCTAACCCATATCAAGTATCTTGGATGCAAAAAGGACATTATCTTAATTAGGGAACAATGTAGAGTTGAATTTCATATTGGAAGGTATAATGACAAGATATTGTGTGATTTGGTTCCTATGGATGTTTGTCATGTGTTATTGGGTAGGCCATGGCATTATAATAGGAAAGTAGTGCATGATGGCAAAAAAAAAAACCTATACTATTGTAGCAAATAGAGTAAGCCATGCACTTTTACCTATTAAAGGAGAATAAGAACAAGAAGTAGGACTAGTGATTATGATGGCAACTAAGCAAATTTTGACAGAGACTAGAGAAGCATGCAGGAAGACACTATTCAGGGTTGTTAAGCCTTATAAGACTTATTTTAGAAATAGTTTTGATGGCGATGGATATCAGGTATGTGGTGAGATTGAGATGATTTCAAGACAAAAGAAGATGAAGCGGGATGAAGATGATGAAGAGAAACAAGAAAGAGATGGTAGAACGAGAAGAGAAGCACATGCTAAAGTGCTTGGGGACCAACAAGAATGTCTAGAGGATAAATATCATTGAGGGGGGGTCAATATCCACTAAAAATCTTGCTTCCTTCTGTTGATCTATTAGTTCATTATACATATTTATTAGGTACAATCTTTATCATCACTCAAGCATGTAGTCCTCGCAATTGGATTTTTGTGATTGTATGATCCAAGATCAAAGTTGTGTGTTTTGATTACTATGAAATCTTTATCGCATTCTTCAAAGCTAGTGAAAGTCATGCCCGTGTTGCTGGAGGAAACACTTGAGATTCGTGATAATTAGCATTTAAGATTTGACAGATTTTAGAGGTCTTTACCAACAATTGTGTTATTTTCATTGATCTTGTCAACAATATTAATGAGGATAAAGCATGCGTTTAGAGAGAATTGGAATTTTGGAAATATTCATTCCGTGCTCAATGTATCTCATGTTATAATAGTTCACTGGGTGATTACATTTAAATTTGTTATTTCGGTTTACGCATAGTATTCGACATTAGTGGATTCTCACATTGTATCAGATCTAGATTGATATTTCTCGGTCGTGCCACGAGCCACTTGGATCCCTACAGCTTTATTCCCGTACATTGATCTTCCTAATTAGAATAAAACTCAACGGACCAACTCACTTCTCACTCCAATGACAATATACAGCTCCTAGACTGTGACATGTTCACTTCTGCATCAACATTTTCATGAATAATATTCTCTGTTAGATCTGTTGCAAACTCGTCACTTCATGCCACATGTATAGTCAAGAGATTTTTTTGTTCACTGTTTATCATCATGCACTTGTCTCGGCCTGATCATCCCTCTTTCACCTTCCCATTTCTCAAACTATCATTTTGCATGGTCAATGGTATAATTTTTTTATAAGTTTCATTTATGTTATAAGCCTTGATTCAATCGTGTTAATTCTTTGTTAGTATAATATTGGACTTGATCATCTTTTTGTTCATATAAATGGCTATAATCTCTGAAATATTCTTCTTCTATTTCTTCTATATTACAAAATTCTTCTTCTGGATTACACTCCGACTCTATCACCTCTGAATTATTAGACCCGGGTCATTTTAGACTTAGGTTGTTTAAAAAATGTTTAGTTTAGTTCAAGTTTTATTTTACCATTTGAAGTTAATGATATATTGTTAGTTTTTCTTTTTTAAAGATCATTGAATTTATTTATAAGATAGTTGAATCTCATTATTAAAATTAAAAAGTCCATTACATTATTTCATATGTCTTTTGTTTTGATTTTTTAGAGTTAGTTTTTTCTAAGTCATTAGTAAATTCTTGCGTAAATTGTAGTTTTCATCAATATTTGTAGTCTATTCTTGAAAGTGTCAATGTAAACGTTTAAAAAATTAAAAAAATGTTTCACTTCGGACTGCATTATCGGTGGAATTTGACGTCCGAGTTAAAATTGAGGGGGACAATTCAATTTGAGCCTCATGATCAAAATCCAATGAGTTAGCAATATCATATCGAAGGGTGGATGCAAATATAGGTTGGAGGTCGATCAACGATCTCTCGTCAATCACTACGTTCGACGAGGACGTATGAAGGTTTGGTGGAACTTTTTCAGAGCGTGTTTGTTTTTAGTTAAGTGTGGTGTGCAATGTCCATATTTATATGAATAAATGGAAATTTCACATTGAAGGGGGAACATAATACCAATGTTCCATTTCATTATGAAAGCTTTTTTATTTGTGTATGAATATAATTTCATGTGTCATCCCCTGAGGTGAGATATTGATGAGAGCTGATGAAAGAACTCCAAATCGTGATGTGGTTGTTGGTAAGCCACTTGCAAAACTATCATTTGTGGTTTGTGATAAACCACTTGTAAACCACCACTTTTTATTGTTGATAAACCATATGCAAAACCATAATTTTTTGGTTTGTGATAAACCACTTGTAAAACCACCTTTTTGGTTTTTGGTAAGTCATATGTAAAACCATTATTGAGGTTTGTGGTTGTCCTATGAAAATCAACAAATCATGAAAACAAGTACATGTAAGAGATTGAGGTTTTCCCCATGTTCGCACTAAGGGGGTGAATGTTAGGAAATAAGTATTAGTGCTCACATTTACATTTGGTAAATCGCCATAGTAATTAGCAATTACCTTTGGTGAGTATATTGTTATATAGTTATAACCGTATTAATTGTTTATTATTACCCGTGACTAGCCCGAGTTATTCGATCATATTTCCTAGGAGGTTGTTCTGCTACGTCCATGGTTATATAATAGCCAATGTATTGTGTTGAATTTAATATGGAATATAGAGATTTTATTGTCTAAAATTGTTGCTTCTCTTTCATTCCTCCCTATACTATCTATATCAATTCTTCTACTAGGTTTCCACATGATCCCTCCCAATCTTCAATTTTGCATATATTTCAAAAGAAAAACCCTAAAACATTATGTAAAATATGTTATGATCTTGGTGAATAACTAATAATTTTGACATATTTTACATATCTCTAAAAAATCCCACTATAAATCCTCATTTTGTCATTATGACACTCAGCTAGATCCTTCACATGGCCTCCTAGATAGGTGACTTATGTCTTATTTTACTAAATATCTTATAGTATTTATTTTTAGTCTTCCTTCTTCATGGTTACATGCATCTATTACATACGCCATAGGAAATATGAGTGACATCAGAAAGTAAGTATGAGGAAGGTATATTTCATTTAGTGGGGTTCATTTATTTCTTTACAACACTTTCATTATTGTTTTACTCTTAGCATTTACTTTTGATTTCAATTGTTGCATTACTATTTTTCCAAAGACCATACCATGTTCCAATATTGTAACATGCATTGATCTCAAGTTGTGGCATATGTATACACGTCATTTTTTACGCTTTTTAACCATTTCTCTTGTGCAGGGGTTATTAATGTGTTTTCCTCTTGTGTGGATGAATCAAGGGGACAATCGACATTGGGTTGTGACCAAACTTGGTCATGTGGTATAGACCACAACATTTGAGAAATGTCTCTATTATGCCATAGTTCCCTTACCCTTGCCTCTTTTCTTCCCTTTGTTCACACATTACACCCATTATGTCTATTGTTCCCATTATGTTCGTTTGTTTATGTTCATTGCACACTATTATCCATATTTTCGATCACCCTAGACCTTTGTCATTACCCCATTTATCTTATGGCTTCCATTCCTCATTTACACCCCATGTTCTTAGGGTTGTCCCAAGGTTGACTCCATCACACATGGCGTATGGTGTTGGGTTTGGTTTTTCCATAACTAAATCCATTGCCCATGGGAAATGGCATCAGGTATATATACCCCTCCTCTTTTTTCATTTAGATCATCCACTATTTTTAAACTTCCACAACACTTCATTTACTTTCACATTGGACATTTGTACATATTTTCTCACATAGTTAATAGAATTGAGGTTTTGCAGCTTTCCATTTTGCATTTGGGTCACCATATGAGCTAGGACTAGTGGTATTATACTTGAGTTTTCTCGTTTTCCACCCATAGTGATTCTCTCTCGATGTCATTATCTATGGGGAGGATCATGCATCAGAAACCACACTACAAGTAAGTATTTATAACCCTTATTAGTTTCTTTATTTTTTTCTATTATTGTTGTGTGGATATTGTTCATCCATTACTATAGAATAAAGTAAATGTATGTTTATTTTGATCCATTGCTTGTCTTATTATATTATACCCCTTGTCTTTTTCCATCTCTTGACTCATGCTTATTATGAATCTTATTAGTATACCTATCTTTATCTTAGTAATATCCCTTGGAATCCTATAGTTATCTTAGATAATAAATTCATGGAACGAGATAAGGATAAGCCATCTAGGATTGGAATCTATGCACAATTAATGCTTTATTTGTAAAGAAAAAGTTTTCATTGTTAAAATTAGGTGTCTACATCCCCTCACCCTTTAAGTATCAAATGAAAATTACATGTTTAAAAGAAAATATACTTAAGTGTGTGCACACACTTTATCTCCACTTAGATTTTACAATTTTACTTGATTTTTAACATTGTGAGAGTGAACCACAAGGATCAACGGAACCCGTACACAATAAATTTGTTGCAATCCAACATAAACAAGAAAATGCTCCAAGTAATCAGCAAGAAAATTTAACCACAAGAAATTTTTTATGAAAAAAATAATAGGTCTACTCATACTCATAGATCGAAAAGAGAAGTATAGAAGGGAAGTGTTGTGTAACTCCCATGCCTGGGCATGTCAGACTACCATGATGGAGTGAGGAGTTAGAATGTTAGGAATAGCATGTAACTCATATATGAAAATGACACATATGATAAGTATGACAAATTCTATGATGAAATTTTTCATATGTCATATAACTCTCTAAAATACCTATGACTCACCTAAGTGAGATCAGTCACCATGTGTGAGGTGGAAAATGCATAAAAACTAAATAAAAGGTGAAAAATATACCTCACACCAACACCCCCCTTCATCAAAGCTTAGGTAGAGGCATGAAAAACTAGAAGGAGAAAGAGAACTCCCCTAGATAGATAAAAAACACGTGTCACATGGGTCATGACAACTAAAGGCCTAATGAGGTACCCGTGTACAAACTACAAGCTTTCTAGAAAAAGAATAAGAGAAGAATAAGATAACTACCCAACTCCCCTGGAAGATGATTTCTAATGAAATCCCAAGGAATTTGATTGACCCGAAAGTCTGTAATCAGTGGTAGAGGAAGGGGGAACATTAAATGCCTTAATATCTTACTCAACATCCAATGGAGACAATATATCAAGAGATGCAAAGATAATCTTGTCAATATTTGCAATCCGCAAATGTAGATGCATTGTTAGGTAGGTGTAGCTCCATAGGAATTGGATTTTGAAGAGGAAAATTATCATGTTGTTGTTGAGAATCTCTAGAAGTCTGTGGTGAAGCAACTTTTATTTCAAGAATGGAAGTAAGAGAAGGAAGATGTTGCAAGGTGATATCGTTATCCTCAAGCATTTCATCTAAATCTAAGTTAAGGAAATCAATATCTCGTTGCAGAGGATTATAAGAAGCATGTGATGAAGCAACACTGAATTATATTGAAACAACAGGTGATGGAATGATCTCTATGTTGGAATCAATAGAATCAATAGATGCTCTCAAAGGAGAAACCCATAAATCTGATGCAACATGGATAGTGGGTGAGATGGAGGGGAATTTTTAGGATCATTGAAGTTTCAACATTGAATTATGATGAATCAATATGCATGGGTGCCACCATATTATAAGAAAATGTAAGGGAGCTCAGGATCGAGGTGGAGAGAAGGCACAAGCCCAACTCTGGAGGGTGAGTTTTGCAGGGAACAAAGTTAAAATGCCTCAAGAGACCAAGACCAACACAAATATGATATTGAAAAGGGTTCAAAAATAATCCCAAATAGTAGAACAAATCTCGATATTGATACCGATTTGTGGGAAGGGAGAATGGGGCGAGCCCAAGGTGACTCGGATGAGTTGCAAAGAGAGCTCAAGGATCTCAAAAAGTAGTGCAGAGCTTGGTTTTGGAACTCGATAGTGAACTCAAGATGGAGAGCTCAAACAGAGGACGAGTCAAGCCCAAGGTGGTTCGTCTAAGCTGGTGATGAGCTAAAATAGAGCTTGAGTGCATTGTGAGTTCTAAGAGAAAGGCAAGGGGCAGAGAAGATGGGATGGAGGAAAGGTATTTGATTAGGGATCCAAAAACCCAAAACAAATGTGAAGGAGAAAACAAACCAAACTCAAAACCAAAAAGATAAATACCTCCAAAATCTATTTTCTGCCAAAGTTAGCTGTGGATAGCCAAATTTAACTAGAAAACACCTATATGCACAAACACCAAAGTAAACACTGCAAACCATAAACTCTAAAAAAAATGAGATCAACCTAGATTAGTACCAAAATGCACAAATATATTAATAGATTAATTAAACTTGCACAAGAATCTAAAAAATCATGAAGTCAGAAGTAATTAGCAACGAACCAATAATGAGTTATATGTTTACCGAAACAACGCAACTTTGATACCATGTGAGAGTGAACCATGAGGATCAATGAAACTCATGCACATCAAGGTTGCTGCACTCCAACAGAAATGAGAAAATGCTCTAAGTAATTAGCAAGAAAATTTATTCTCAAGCAATTGTTCATGAAAAAAAGAATAGGTCTACTCATACTCATAGATCAAAAAGCGAAGTACATAAGGGGAGTGTTGTGTAACTCCCATGCATGGACATTTCATACTTTCATGATAGAGTGAGGATTTACAATGCTAGGAATAACATTTAATTCCCATATGACAATGACACATATAACAAGTGTGATCGATTCTATGATGGAATCTATCACATGTCATATAACTCCCTAAAAGACATGTGACTCACCTAAGTGAGATGACTCACCATGTGTGAGGTGGAATACACCTAATAACTAAATAAAAGGTGAAAAAAATACCCCACACCAACATGCATACTTCATGATAAAACATGCAACACAAAGTGTAGTCAATGTCCATAACAAGAATTGAAATTTAACTTAGATTTGAAAACATATTTGTAATTTAAAAATTGAATTTGTAAATTAAATATACAAAAAGTATGGAAGGAATACACTTATTTTATTTGTTAAAGGAGAATCTCTTGAATTTTTGTATTTGGAGATTTGGATTTGGAATGGAGATGTTGAAGGATTAGGGGTGATTAATACCCAATTTTTGTTGAAGTATTTGTTGGAGAAATAGTGGTATTTAGTGTAGCTTGACCCAACACCAAAATGTTCCATAGAACATTTTTCCCAAGAACCTCAAAAGAAGGAATGTTACCACAAGGTTTTATAGTCATCCTAATTTCTTCCAACAAAATTGAGAAGAAGGTTAACATATGGTTTTCTTGTCACCTTGATATTCTCCTAATCCTATGGACCACACCAATGTAGACGAATCTAATTCAAAGTGAAAAATAGCATAAATTTGAAAGGAAATGTCTGGTCTCATATGCAAAATGATAAATATAGAAAAAATGTAACACCCATGCCCACATACCTTGTATTAAAATTTTGTTTCAAGTGATACAACTATGAAAAGGAATAAAGTAATCAAACCTCCCCCCACATTATATACCAAAGTGCAGGAGATTGTTTATACCCTAATTAAATTATGTTAGTCAAAGCATACAACAATATATATGTTGTAAGGGTTCATTACAAGAGATTATTTTGATATAACTAATTCACATTTAGATATTCATAATCAAAATAATGTAATAATACTTGTAATGATGATAAATGATTAAACAAATCAAATACATGAGAGGAGATAAAAACTTAATAATATTAAGTGGTATAGGTATGATATGGGTGTGCCAATTGGATAAAAATGTTATTGTGATCTTATAGATGTTTCATTCCTAATTTTTGATATGGAAAAAGCTCTTGTCTAAGACTAGATAATTGGGTTAGGATAAGTTGTGTATTATTGACCTTTTATATAGTCTTTCACCCTCTTATAGTAAGGTTTTGTAACTTTGTGTGCCATTTTATTCTCTATAAATATGCTTCACTATGTACCACTCTTTTCCATAAAAACTATAATTGCCTACAACAAAATGGAAACCCTAGACACTTGCAAACCCTTCATCAAATAATTAGATAACATAAGGATAAATCTTGTGTGTGGTGAGGTTAGAATACTCTTGGTGGTCAACACTACCAAACTAATTCAAGTGTTACACTATATGCTCTCATGCAGGATCAAGCCTCATGTAGTTATCCTAGGTATTTGTGTAAGTGTGGGTGTGATCTAAGCCAACCCATTATGGGTGCCTTTATGTCTCTTAACACAAAAATAAAGGAATAACTATAGAATAAAGAATGTGCCTAATGTGGTAGTAGTGTGATTTAGTTGCATGACCTAACCCTTTTTCCATTGAAACCATTTGACAATGATTGGAGTGACTTTTCTCTTGCTAAGACATGGATCCATGACATTTGGATACTTGGAAATGGAGGAATCTAGAGTATTTAACCTAGTTGAGTTTTTAACACATATAGTATTAAATACTCTAAATAATGTGCAATTGATTTAATAATAGCTAGGAGAGCCTTAAGCTCTTTTGATTAGATATTTGCAAATAGTAACTTGTAAGCTTGACAAGTGAATGATTTAACCTAAATGGTAAATCTATAAGGGGTAGTATCCAATGGTATATTATCTTAACTAATTAGTTTCCAAAGCTAATTATAGTAATATCAAGAATAATCATTAAACAAAGCTAAATAACTATAAAAAAATGCAACCAAGTACTATTAATGAGAGGGAGAAGAGGATTTAGTTGATAACTTGATTTCTATGTTGATCGCGGTTGACCTGATGATTGGAGAAGATTGGAAATGATCTAACAGAGCTCCATTAACAATATCGTGTCCTGAAAACTTTCCTGAACCAAAGCATATGGTACGGACCTAAGCATACCCCCACTACGGCCCTTTATGTATTACCTTATCCCTTTGCACTTTTAACTACTAAAACTTCATAGGTATATATATATATATATATACTGGTTTTTAATCCGCTCTTGTATACAATTTGGAACTTTGGCACTATGTCATGCTTTCTGCCTAGCTGATGGAATATTTAAAACCCTATATGGTGAAGGAGTCCTGTAAAACAAACATTAGGTGGTTTTTGGGCACACCTGTGCACTACTAATGTCACCACTACTCCAAATAGAGATCAAACCACATGTCATTCTCAACTAACATGTGATATATAGAATGTATGCAACGAAATTGATATTCATGACCTTGCAACAATGTAATTGTAATTTACCCTTGTCATATCTTGACTTGAGAGGATGTGCCAGTGGATGACTCCCCTAAAATGACCATGTAGAGTATATGAATCTCAAGGGAGTTTTGGAGTAGCTTGTCTTGCGATTTCTCTTAGTGTTTTCTAATTAGAATGTCAGGTGTCAAGTAAATAGAAAGCCCTCTTAATGGGAGATTAGTAAGTTGTTTATATGTGTTATCTAGATTTGGAAAACTCAAACATGTTCAGCTATAAGTGTACCAAATAAGTTCAAATTAGAAAATTTACCTTTAGAAAAAGAGGGACCAAAGTGTCCAAGTGGCCCTATAATGTATGGGCATCATGGCCCTTTCTTGACGCTATGGTCCCATATGCATGTGCAAGCAATCTAAAATCTAGAATTGTGATATGCAAGGGTGTAACCTATTTTGATGGATCAATATGACTGCTATGCAAACAAATAGGTTATATGTGTAAGCAAGAATGAGTGACACGTAATTAGGGATACCATAGTTGGTCAAAATGATAAAGTATGGGCTAGTTCCAGAATATTGTACGATTTGTGTTGTTGCAAGACATAAATTACAAAAATGAGAGTCTACAGTGAGTTATAAAGTGATATTGAATTTCTTATATGGTTTTTTATAGGTTAAATACTAGGATAAGACCAATCCTAGGAGGATGAAACGATGCAATAAATATATTTAAATAAAAAATAGTGTCGGAATATAAGAAGATCTAATACCATACAGGCTAGCCAAGGCCATATAACATATTTCAACCAAAATATGGTCAAGGATAGGAAGTATGTGATGCAAAATAGGAAGTTATAGAATGAAGTTAAAGGATGATTAACTACCTTGATTAATTATTTTTACTAAGTTTGTGATATAGCAAAGTGTCTACGATAATCTACAAATAAAGATATAGAGAGATGTACTGATAGAACCTAGAATGTGAACATTTTTCTTAGCAAGGGAGCATAGCCAAACTTGTCATTACCAAAGCCTAAATTACCAATTTTGAGTGTTTACGAAGAAACTAATCTAAATTGTGTAATTTTCTCATGGTCATGTATCAAAATCCTTAACCATCTACGATAATCTACAAATTTTGTAATTTCTAAAAAATATGCCCCTAGGATGAAAATGTCCATCGTAGATTGTAACATCTAGTAGTTTTGTCCCTGGTGGACATTGATGTTCCTATGTATGATATGCTCTATATTTTTATTAGGTTTTGTTTTTGAGTATTTGTACCTTATTTTTTTAATTATAAATTATAAATTATAAATTATGTATATATGAATTATGTGCATAGATATCCATGTGATCAACCTCATTAAATTCCCCCTCTTTTGACACAAGTGAGATGTGTGAATAGAATGCTCATCTCAAAAAATGATGTGTATCCATGTCAGATGTATCCAATAGTCAACATTAGATGACATTGATGGTTGTTATAAGTAGTCACCATTGAGATTTTATTCCTACAAGGATTTTCACGGTAGAAACCATGTCATACAAAGAGATTAAATAAGGATACAAATTACAAGCTCAAAGGAATCATATATAGAAGCAAAGAAATGCATAGGTAATGAAGCATCCAAGTAATCTAGAATATAATCAAAAAAGTAATGTCACACATGTTAGTCATAAAGGAGGCTTGAGAGGCTACAAGAAAGGGACATGAAAGTGTCACACACACAACAAGCATGAGCAATAGGCCATATAAGACATAGATAAGGGACACCAAAGTGTTGCAAAGACAATTATATAAAAGGGCAGATACCGCGTACATGGAATCAAGCATATAATCAAATAAGTAATTGAACACAATAGAATATAGTACCCATGAGGCACATAGATCAAGATAGGATAGTTTTATACAAGACATGTGTTAGTTATATTAGTCTAAAAAACATATTACACAATATAAGAAATTGATTATAAGGAGGAAGTGAAAGTAATTGTATTGAAAAAACACATGAATAATGTAAGAGATGCCCCAGATTAGCAAGGTCATTGATAAGGACTTAGGCAAACACCTATCATCATGTATAATCATGTGTGTGCCATGTATCAAACTCAAGATACCTAGTGAACATACATGTGTAAAGAGTACTTTTTACAAATTTTTAAAGTTAGGTAACTAGGATGTTATTGTCCAACAAATAAATAAATAAATAATATTTGTTGTGTTGAGATGTGGTTTATAATGTGCCTTTTTAATATTTCATTACCTCTACAAGTTTGTTGAGTTTCCTATATGTGCAACACTTATGAAATACTAAATAGTAATGAAAAATATCAATATTGGTCATTAAACCCTTACATATAACATTGAACATAAGCCAAATTTTTCATTTACTGAATGTTGGATAGTAGTATTCAATACTGATATTAAATATTTTCTATAAAATGGGTAGAAACGGTTCATCAAACTCTTTTTTGTATATAATATTAAAATATATACAATATAAATATTTGGTTCATTTATTATACAAACCACCAAAAATAAGCAACACACATGTTGTTTTGTCCTTGTTACAAACATCCCTCCTAGTAACAAACACGTTTGATCACTGCAGGTTAGAAGGTTACGCACTTGTGAATGTAGGAAACAACAAGCAGGGCCCTGCATAAACGGGTGGATTGATGTCTCTCTTAAAAGGAAGGGTGTGTGTGTGGGAAGGTGCAATAATTAGTTCACCACAAGTACAAGATTTACCTCCCCGAAGGTTCTTTCTCACTAGGTCTTGGTGGCTAAAAGGTTTGCTGGGAATAGCTCAAGACATGGAGATGAGTGGATATTTATGATTTATACAAGGGTGTTCGTTGGTTTCTTTGTAAGTTCTAGTGGGACTATGTACGAGAGTGTGCAATGGGAAAATTTTAGGAAATAGCCTCAAAGTGATAAGTGGGAGTGCCTGAGAGGATTGTGAGTCTGTCATTCATTGTGTGCATGGGAGAGTGTGAGTTCGAAAGATTACACAAACTGAGTATCACTTGCAATCATCAAATAGTTAACAAAATGAATTGATTGCGATCTTCAGTACTATTATAACTAAGTTATAAAAAAGTGTAAAATAGGGAAAGTGTAGGGAAGAAAGAGAAATGGATCCGATGGTGTGACAAATACCCCCTTTTCATTTGGTGAAGGTAGATCTAAGAAACCATACCCAAGCTCAGACCAATATTCGCTCAATCAAGACATGAGCAGGCGCAAGAGTCTGAGGAACTTGTTACAAAGCAAGGAGGAATGAAACACCATTAAACACACAAGATGTAAATGTAAAATCTAAAAAAAAAACAATGAAAGATATATCAATTAGGATTAGGGAGATCTAATTCAACCAGGTGGAAAGAGTGCACACAAAATCTACATCCAAGGTGAAAGCACAAGTAGAAACAAGTGAACAAACGTAAATACATAAGACATTCAAAGCTTCTTTCTACAAGGGTCTGGCCAAAATTAAGCCTTTCATATGGGTATTTATAGGGAGATACCACAACTACTTGAGGCACACTTAAAAATGTTACAATTAATGGCCTCAAACTACTCTGCAGTGTATATCTAACAAATTAGATACATGGGTGGCTACATGGGCCAGCCAAATTGAATGCATGCCTAGGTGATCTAGGAGAACCTTACATCTAATTTTTAGTTTGTTTCAAAAAACATTGAATGTGAAATATTATGCATGTATGGTGTGCAGTATAACTCAATATTCATTTAAATCTAGACAACACTTGATCTCTTACATGACTAGTTGCACGAGATCATCTCTAGCTTCTCTTATTGATGGGATGGGCAAGATCATATTCATTGAAATAATATCATTTAAATGTCAAATGAAGGGATACATATAGGGTGCTGAGTAACCCTAGTGCATGACTCAATAGCAAACCCTAAACCTAACCCATGTGAGATGACCCTCCATATGTGAGTGGAGGACACATAGGATAACTCATACCAACACCCCCCTTCATCGAAGCTAGGGTAGTGGCTATGATGAGTCAAATGGAAAGAGAAGACACTCCTAAAGAACTAAGAAAGATGTGTCAATGGGGTCTGGAAACTAAAGGCCTGATAAGGTGCACATATACAAACAACATCTTCCTAGAAGAAGAAAAAAAAAAGGACTACATAGCCCAAAGAAAATGAGCAGCTGTAGAAGACCTCACCCCAAGAAGAGACCGTAGGTGAAGAAACTTCATCTCAGTGAAGGGCTTGGTAAATAAATCTGCAATCTGATCAGCTGTCTGAATGTACTGAATGTCGATGATACCATCATGAATAAGATCTCATATGAAGTGCATATGGATCTCAATGTGCTTCATCCGCTGATGTTGAACTGGATTTCTGCAAATAGAGATAGTGCTCATGTTATCACAATAGATAATGGTAGGCCACCGAAGGTGGATGCCAAACTCTATCAAAATACCCTATAGCCAAATAGCTTCTATGGCAGCGTTAACTGCTCCTCTGTATTCTACCTCTGTAGATGATATCGCAATTGCATTCTGCTTCTTGCTAGACCAACTAATAGGACCCAAACCAAGAGAGAAACTGTAGCCAGAAGTAAATTTCTGACGATCTAAGTCATCGGCCCAATCAAAATCTGTGAACCCAATCAAGTCAATATCCACCCCTCCATGATAGTGAATTCCATCAGTATAGGTGCCACGAACATAATGAAGGATCCGTTTAGCTGCTTTCCAATGCAACTCATGTGGCTCCTGCATGAATCTAGAAATGATCCCAACAACATATGATAAATCCAGTCAAGTGTGAGTCAAGTAAATCAAGCTCCCTACCAACTGTCGATAAAGGGTACCATCAACCAAGGGAGTAGAGCAATCAGAAACCAACTTAACCCTGGAAAGAAAAGTAGTAGCAGAAGACTTGCAATCGAACATCTTAAAATGAGCTAGCAGATCAAGAGCATATTTAGGTTGCGAAATCAAAATTCTTGAGTCAGATTGTGAAATCTGGATCCCAAGAAAGTAATGAAGCAGACCTAAGTCAGTCATGGAAAACCTGTTGGCCAAGGCGATCTTCATAGAATCAATAATAGAGGAAGAGATGTCTGTGATCAACAATTCATCAACATAGAGAACAAGAATGAGTATGGAGTCATCTTGCCATAGAATATAAACATTTGGATCAAAGTGACACCTAGTAAACCCTGATGCAAGTAAAAAGGATTCCATCTTGGCATACCAAGACTGAGGGGTTTGTTTAAGGCCATAAAGATACTTCTTTAACTTACAAATGAGGGAGGGATCATGGACATAACCCAGAGGTTGTTCCATGTAGATCTCTTCCTCTAGGTCCCCATGAAGGAAGGAACTCTTAACGTCCATTTGATGGACTTTCCATCTGTTTACTACAACAATGGCTAGGGTCAGTCGAATAGAATTCATCTTCGCAACCGGAGAAAAGGTTTCAGTATAATCAACCCCAGTTATCTGGGAGAAACCCTTAGCTACTAATCGCACTTTAAACTTTTTGACATCTCCGTCTACTCCATACTTTGTTCGGAACACCCACTTACACCGAATGATTTTTCTTCCTTTTGGAAGAGGGGTGAGATCCCAAGTATCGTTCTTCATGAGAGAGGAATACTCCTCATCCATGGCAGAATCCCACTCAGGAATGCCAGAAGCCTCCCGAAACGACTGTGGATTAGAAGTAGAGGTGAAGAAAGAGTGGGGTCCAATGAAATCTAAGCGAGTACGTCTCATATCCGAAGTATCTCCAACTAAATCTCCAACACTTTGCAAAGTTTTCCAAGCCCAAATAGGACTAGGAGGATCAGGCTCAGAGTTAGAATATTCTTCATTTGAGTGAGAAGGGACATAGTCCTCATCATCACTACTATCAGAATTGGAAGACTCAGAGGTCTGATGGTCAGGAAGATCAAGAAGAGGAGCACACTCAACAACAACATCATCTGATGGGTTAGAATCCAAATCAGCAAGCTGAAGAACCTCAATAGGTGGAGAAGTAGAAGTCGAAGAAGATTCATCAAACTTAAAATTCTCTCAATATACAGCTCATGAGAAGTAGGATTCATCAATCGATATCCCTTCACACCATCAGGATACCCTATAAAGATACAAGGTTTGGATTGTGGTTCCAAAGCCTTGCTTTTATTCTTGGGAATACGAGCCATAACCTTGGATCCAAAGACTCAAACGTGCTCAACATCAAGTTTGCATCCAAACCAAGATTCAAAGGGTGTCATCCCTCTTACTGCCTTGTGTGGAACATGGTTCTAAATGTAATTAGCACAATTCACTGCTTCAGCCCAATACTGCGAAGGAAGAGACTTCGAGTGAATCATACAAGTGGCCATCTCTTTAAGAGTATGGTTCTTTATTTCTACTACTCCATTCTACAAAGGGCTGTATGTAACTATATGCTACAAGGACGTCCCTTCAGAAGTAAAGAAATCCATGAACCTATTGTGTACATATTCACCTCCATTGTTGGTTCGAAGAACCTTGATAGACCATTCCGCCTGTTTCTTAGCAAAAACCTTAAAGTCCTGAAAATGTTCAAAGACTTCAGACTTAAGCTTAAGAAAATATACCCAAGTATATCGCGAATAGTCATCAATGAAGGTCAACACATAAAAAGCTCTAGTAAATGAAGGAAATAGAAGTGGACCAGAAATATCACTTTGAACAAGATCCAAGGGACGAATAGCTCTCCAGGAATTTCCTTTGTCAAAGTTTTTTTCAGGATTCTTTCCAAGGGTACAACCCTCACAAAGACCTTTGATGATAGAACACATCTTAAAAGCATTCCATCGAAGGCCTTATGATAGAACACTTATTCTAAGATAACAAATTCAGCAGTGATAATACGTAACCGCCTTCTTTATTATGTGCCACCTTCTGGGTACGTATGGTCCATGATAAAAATTGACGATGTCAGTGTACCAAGGGCATGTAGAGATGGGGGGTCTGGTTTTGACAAAGTATATGCATTGATCAGAAAAGTCTAGATCTACCAAATCACCTCCATCTAACGGATTGTCAGCTAACCAGTCTGTAATAATTTTTCCTTAAACGGATTTCTGAGTTCACAAATGTTAATTCAAATTCACCCATTAAGGTTATGAATCATCCAGCCTTTTTAGATAAAGACCTTTGTGTTAGGCATGTTTGTAAGTGATTTGTCTTTATGATGACCCTTGTTTCTTGATTTAACATGTAATGTCTTAAATATTTTTTTGTGAAGACTATGGCAAGGCATTCTCTTTTTTTCCTATGTATAACGTGTTTCATAATCAAGCAACATCTGGCTAATGAAATAGACCGCACATTCTCATTTATCACTATCTTCCTGAGCCAACATGTAGGCTAGCGAGACATCAGTATCTCATGAATACAGGATCAAAGGATGATCTGGTCTAGGACGCATTAACGTGGGAGGAGACAACAAGAAGCGTTTAACTACTTCGAAGGCCTCATTGCATTCTTTTGGTCCAATCAATGCTATAATCTTTCTTTAATAAATTGTTGATTGCATGAACAACAAAAAATTAAGTTTGGAATGAAGCTTCGAATTGCACTGAGTTTCCCAAGAAATGATCTAATACCAGACTCATCTAATGGTGGAATCATTTCAAGAACAACCTAAATTTTGGCTGGATCAACATCAATCCCTCATGAGGATATAATGTAACCCAGAAATTTACCTCTTGTCACACCAAATACGCATTTCTTTGGATTCAATGTGACACCATATTCGATCAATCGTGATAGAATGATACAGAGTACTTTTGGGTGATCACAACGCTTCTTAGTCTTGGCCAACAAGTCATCTACGTAGCAATCCACAATATTATGAATAAGGTCATGAAATATGTATGCCATTGCCTGTTGGTATGTAGCACGGACGTTCTTAAGACCAAATGGCATGACAACGTAACAATAATTTCCCCAAGGAGTTATAAACATGGTCTTGGCTTGGTCTTCCTCAGATATTTTAATCTGATTATACCCTGAGAACCCATCCATGAGGGACAATAGTTCAAATCTAGTAGTTACATCAACAATAACGTCGATGGATGGTAACATGAAGTCATCTTTGGGACAAGCTTTATTAATGTCCTGAAAGTCTATGCAAATGCGTATCTTCCCATTCTTTTTTAGAACAAGGATGATATTACATAACCATTGTTAATAGTCGACTGGTTTGATGAATCCCACATGGAGAAGTTTCATTACATCTTCTTTCACCATGAGAGGCACTTTTGGTTTCATTGGTCTTGACTTTTTTTTAATTGGCTTTGCATCTGGTTTTGTGACAAGATTATGTACTACGATATGTGGTGTAATTCCGGTCATTTCTTTGTAATTTAATGTGAAAGACTTTTGATGTTCCTTAAGGATCTAAGTATGTATTTCTATCTCATTTGGAGTTAACGAGGATCCCAACTTCAAAATATTTGGTTCTTCCTCCATTCCAATAGTTATGTCAATCGTTCCTTCAATTAAGGAAGTGTTTCGTTCTTCAAATTTAGGTAGGGCCAAAGGTAGTTCAAAAATTTCTCCATTCTTTACCTTGTAGATATCGAGATTCTTTTGCGGGGGAGATTCTGTCATGGGATTCCCAAAATAGGAAGAGGAATGTGGGATTAGGGAAAAATCCACTATGTGATGAGTGAGATGTAGCTCCACATAGGTGTTTAGATATCTAAGAGTGACTCTATCACTGTCAAAGTGATCTAAGATAGAAAACTCATTCTCGTCTTCTATACGTGTCAGGAATGGGTTTGTTGGTATTTTACGCACCAATGGTTTAGTATGAAGAGATACCATGAAACTTGTATTTTCAAACTCACTGCTTGGAGGTAAAATGGGAAGCTGAGGTCACCATTGAATAAGTGAGAAGGTTTTGTTCTTATGGGATTGATTCGATTGACATGAATTCAAATCCTTTGGTTAGATCTAATACCGCCATTTTATAGAGTTGTAAGTGTTCAGCTCTAGTCTCAAATACCTCAAAGACTTGGTTTGTAACTAACTGCGAGTCTCCTAGCACTCTAATGTTATCAACACCCATCATTTTGGCTATGATGAGGCCAAGGAGGAGGGCTTCGTATTCAGCCCTGTTATTTGTACATTCAAAGTTTAACTTAAAGGAAAAAGGTAGGATCTTTCCTTTGGGAGAAGTAAAGATCACACCTACCCCAGCTCCAAAATGGCATCTAGCTCCATCGAAGTGGAGAGTCCAATATTTTCTTGGAAAAATAGATGTTAGGACATTCCTCGCATCTATTTCTTCTATCTCAGTTAATTCTACCATCCAAAATTCATCTGATGCAAGGGAACCAATTGCTAGTGTGTATCCCATACCCATGGAATCAAACGGTAGGAGAATGGGTAGATCTTTCTCTAGAAACTAGAAAATTTTTGTGGTAGTCCCTAATGATACCGTTTCTACAATGTTAGCCTCATTTTTGAGTCCTAGGAATGCCTTCGACTAGATTCGTAATTTCTAATTCTATTGTAGGTATCAATTTCTCTCCTAGTTTTGAATTGATTTGTTTGTTAAGTTGATTCATTGGGAGTTCAAACTCATAGTGAATGCCTGGTCTTTTCTTCAAATATGCCAGGTGTATATCAAATGGTTTTGGGTCACCTTGTGCCACAAATATTTTCCCTAGATGCAAAAATCTTATTTTCTAGAATAACGTGGAAGGGATTGCCTTCATGCGGTGTATCCATGGTTGACCGAGGATCATATTATAGTTGGTTTCCTGATATATAATATAAAATTTGGTGAGGACCATCTTGGGTCCTAAGGTGACTGGTATAACTATGGTCCCAATTGAAGTGGCCTTAAGGATATCATAACCTCTTAGCGTATTTCGTGTTGTGGAATAATTTGTTTCTCCATACCCTAGCTTTTGAAGAAAAGAGAAGGGGACTATGTTAACTACTGCCCCATCATCAATCATTACACGCTTAATATAATTATTGTAAATCCATACCTATAAATGTAAGGTTGGGTCACCTCTATACACAATTTCAGCATTCTGTTGGCATTTTGCTTATATCAAATATAAACTCAGTATCCCTATCTGGCTGCCCTAAAGGGTAGACATCAAAGTCTACATGATTTACTTGTGTTTCAGGTGGAGGAGTGATGTTAATTAGATGACCAAGACCTAATGCTTCTAAGAGAGTAGCCCTATGGGCAGGGGAGAGTTCTTTAATAAATCCAAGAAGGAAATGTGAGAGAAGGTATTTGTTAGATCATTAATTAGATCATAAGCGCCTATGGGTTTTACCAATGTTTTTTTAATGTTGTCTGGTTCTAATGGATAGTTTGGAACTGGTTAAGAAGAATAATCCCATGTTCTTGTTATGGTTTCTACGTGTAGCTTAGTATCTAACTCTACCAGACCGACTATCTTGGTTTGTGGTCGAGTTCCTAATTGGGGTGCGACCGGTTGATTTAATGAAGTTGAGGTTTCATGATCATTATTTCCTTTCATAACACCCTATTTCATTTCATTTGGATCCAACCTATTATTGTTAGAATGATTTGGGAGCGGATCATTAAAAATCTTGAGGGGTGTATTTTGAGGGGAAACTACTCATGTGTAAGTGTTTGGCATGGGTACTACAGAATTTGCTAAAAACATATCTATAAAGAGTTGTCTTTGGTCTTCTAGTAGATGTTGCATGAACTTTATTGGAGTCACAGGAAAGTCCTAGTATCATGGACTTGAATCTTGTGGAAACCACAATACAAGTTGGGTATTATAGTTTCGAGGTTATTGATTTGAAACCTGTTGTGGTCCAAAACTCTGATTAGGTTGTTGGTTGTTAGAGTTAAAATTTTGAGGTTGTTGCCTTTGGTTTTGATTTTGATATCCATTTGAGTTTCAATTTGGACCTTGTGTCTTGATTTTTTATTGTTGTTGTTGTTGTTTTTGTGATGGACGATTAAAATCCACCACGTTGATTATTGGAGTAATGTTGTTATTTCGTTGATTGTTAACAGGTGGTGAAATGTTTACGATGTTTTCCCTTTTAACCTTGGTCTGTTACTCCATCAGTTGTAACCCCACAGTTTTTGTTAAGGATCTTAGGTCCTTGATTGGTATTCCTGGAATTAGGATAGGTCGTAGTGTTTTTATTAGGAGTGATTAATTTCCCGTTTGTTCCATATGTCTTACGACTGCTATCTATTGTCGCTTGATCTATTTAGAGGGCACTCTCAAGTACTTCATCATAGGTTCTTAGTGGGAACTTCTAGACTTCTTCCTTTATCTCTCTATTGAGGGAATGAAGGAATAAGTCAGATAGTTCCATTTGATCCATGTTTGGAGAACTTGTTGATGAGTAGAGGATTGTACACCATCTTTGAATAAAATGAGCAGCGGATTCATTGTGCTCTTGTTTAATATGTAAGAATTCCTTGATTCCTGTTCTTAACAATTTGTTCATCTAAAAATCTTTTATAAACTCTGACACAAGTTGTTTGAACAAGTGTATCAAGGCTTCAGGTATTCTATAGTACCAATCAAGGGCAATACCCTCTAAGGTTTTAGGGAATATCATAGCAACAACTGCATCCCAAGGGAGCAATTCTCGAATGGTCGTGGCATAGGCCTTGATATGTGCATTTGGATCTCCCTCCCCTTTGTATTTGGGAAAATCGGAAAGAGGTCTTGGAAGCATGACACTTCGTATGGTGAAATATAGAGGCTCTTTTAAATATTTTGAGTAAGTACCTACCGCATAGGTTTTGACCATCGATGGTGCCTACTGAGGGGGTGGACGTGGAATGGGTTGTTGATATGGCATAGCATATGTATTTGCAGGGAAATAAGGAAATCCCTGTGGTTGAGTGAACATCTCGGGGGAGGAGAACATGTCTCCCTATGGTGATTTTGAATAAATGTTTAAGTAGGGAGGAGCATTGCTCTGGTATGGGTTGTTTGGTGCTAAGTCGGGAGGTATCATACTTTCAACCAAAGCAGCATTTGAAAACGTGTTTCTAGTTGGTGTTTGTTGTGGATAGTTAAATGAATGTTGAGGAGGCATGCCTAACATGCCTATTCCTGTGAGGAGGTCAACTTGGTTGGGATGATGTGGAGGGTTGGGAATTCCTGCTTTCCCTAAATGTGAATTTTGATTTTCTTGAGCAAGTTCTAGTCCTCTAACCTTCTCAACTAAGGCTGAGATGACCTCGATTGGTGAAGACACATTTTTTTCCTTAATGGAAGTTGTTGTATACCTTGAGGTTATAGAGGTGTATGGTACCCTGCTATGAATTGATCATTACCCTGCCAAGCTTCACTGAGAGTATTTCCCATAGGTGGAGGAATGGGGGTGTTTTCTTGGAGCAGGGTATCAATTTGTGTTTGCAAACTTCCTATAGGTGGGTACATGTTTTGGAAGCATTTTTCACTTCTAGCATAGCATGCTAAATAATCCTCATCCAAAAATGGGAGTGGATCTGATGGTCTACTGATTTGTGGTCTGAACAAAACCTGAGGAGATGAAATGGATTCTCCAGTAAATGTCATATTGTTAGAGCCTGAGGGCTCTGGTTGTTGTGTTTGTGTGAGCTGATCCAGCTCCTCAATTTGGAATGAAGAACTAGAGCTAGTTCTTTGAGGAGGAGTTTGTGATGACAAGTAGTTACTTGAATAGTTTTCAGCCCATGCAGAAAGTGAGGGTGACGGTTGTCTATTTATTTGACCATAATGCACTTCGAGACCTGAGAGAGGTCTGCCATATGCGGCGTATCCCGACATATTCAGGGGGTATATAAATACCCAGCAGAATAATGGGAAAGAGTGAAGGTGGATGAAATAAATGAAAATAAAAGGGGAAAAGTTGTTTGTTTCACATCGGGTTTACCAATTTTTATTATAGAAAAGTGACATGCGAGCATGAGAATCTACAAGTATCCCTTCTTCGTACCTGACCTCCTGAGGTCATGCCAAGACAGCTGGTGGAAATGGAATATATGTGGATATAGACAAACTAGTTGGGAAATCTTATATCCTAAACACACAATAATGGGATCTGTGAGTCTAAGGCAAAGAAATCTCTCCTAACCTGAATTGGTGTAATGGATCATTCAGATATAATAGCTTCTCAGAGGCTCCAATCAATGTCAAGCTCTGCCAAGATCCTATCTATTGGCTGTTGGATACGTGGAAAATGACCTATAGGTGCTTCGTGTATATTTCCAGATAAGGTCATGGAAAATGGTAATGAGAGGTGTAGTGGATTTGTAGGAAACTATGGGTGGTTTTCTAGTCTAGAATAGAAAATGTTGGCTTGATTGGCTTCTATGTTTAATGCAGAAAATTGTGTTATGATATTTGGCGAGAGTGGTGAGGATCTAAATACCAGCGTGCATAAACTGGTGTCAATACTTAACTGACTAGTAGGCCCATTGGGTTGTGGGACCTGGGGATCATAACCATGAGTTTGTGGTTGTTGTGGACCTATTATGGTCATGTGAAGAATCAATCTCTTCTTCCAACTATCCAATAGTCATAAGCCTTTTTAGCTTCTATGTTTAATATCAGGAGTTGTGTGATCTTCTCAGAATACCTTACGGGTGTTCTGGCAACTTGTATATGTAATCCTGTGTCTATGTCGATGAGAAGGTCTCCTATGTTTGGTTGCGCAACTAATGGATCACAACCAAATATTTTTTCTCTTTCAGGTTCTTGTATGGTCATGTGGATATCCTATCAAGGCAATCTATAGTTGGGTTGACTCAACCAGAATCTGTATGCTTTTTCCTCTTCAATATTCAATTGTCTCAATTATTCACTAACTACTTGTAGTTTTATTGTCATTTGGAAGACCTGAATCCTAAGCCCTTGATCTATATCCGTTAATGTTGTGAAGAGATTTGGCTAAGGTACTACCAGTTCAAATACGTAATCCCTGGGCTCTCTGGGTCCCGTAATTGTCATGCAAGAGATGATTCAACCTTAACTGAAATGAGTAAACTAGCTATGAAAGATATATCTACACTATGCTTATATTCCTTTTATTTTTGTATTTTCAATGATGCATATTTGAATGAAATTAAAAGAGCAGCTATTCTAATATATTCAGATAATGAACAATTAATCTAATAACAAAATTAAAACAAGCAAGTTATCTTGATATAGCTATTTGCCTGTGCACTTGTGAATTTATCTTAAATATTTAAATAAATAACTAATTTAATCGGAAAGACCTTCAATCTTACCTCAGAAGTGAGGAATAAATCACAGCTTCTGAGAAGCTATCATTCCCCACAGCTTCCCTGGTAATACTGAAAGCAAGCTTTAACTGAAATAAAATGATTTGCTACTCTATTTGATATATTGTAACTACAACTTTGATAGCTCAAACCTGGAGTTTTATAGAATAGTGGTAAATCCAGTTGTGTCCTGACTTGTCCCCTCAGTGTGATATCTTTATTCCTTCGTGTTCTCATGAATCCAGAAAAGTGTGAATGTGATAGCGTCAGCAGAAGAAGATACTCGAACAATGACAACTTTGGATATAAACCGAATACAATGCAAGTAAGAGAGGGATAGTGCAAGTGAACAGAGCTTTACTATGTGATTCCTAGCAGGATTTATTGCAGGGATACAACGCAAATATACCGAGAATTCTGGGATCTATTTCTTGTGACAAAACAACAACCTACAACTCTAAGATTATCAAATGAACTCTAATCTAGAACTGAAACTATCTTATGCTAAGCTGACTATGTAGGATAGAAATGGAGCAAAATGAAAGTGTGAAGATCAAATGATCTCTAAAGCAGAAAGGAGAGGCTGAGAATTCATGCAAAATCTAAACCTATTGAAACTTATGGAAGAACTTCAAAACACACTGAATAATAATTCATAGAGAGAGAGGGGCCATTTGTTTGTAAACAAGTTGGGTATTTATAGCATTTGGATTTACTAGAGGGTAAGTTTGAATTGAACTCTTCTAATATAAACAAAGAGAAATCACTATTTACCAGGTGGCCAAAACATAAATGCAAGTAAGAGTGGTTGAGAAATGCAGGTGCAAATTGAATTTTTACATTTGAAGAAATTGTCGGAACGTTCTGGAAAATGTGCATAAGACCGCCACCCTCCACAGGGATGTGGTTACAGGACCACCACCCTATCCTTCATGGTAGTTCAGGGGAACTCCACCGCCTAGGTAGGGCAGTGGTCCTGTAACTTAAAGGACTAAAATGCAAGGAAAAGGGGGGCAGAGGTTAGAACAAAACATGCAAAAGATGGACAAGGATTTTTAGGATGCAAATGTATACTTGACGAGATTTTCTGGATTCCGAACACCTTGTGAAGAGATTTGAATCATCATTGGGGTTTCTATAACCTCTCTCCGGTAGTACAGTACCTACATTTTTGGGTACGTACAGGAGCTTAGCAAGTAAAAGGATTTCAAGAAACATTAGGAGGCCATAACACATGTGATTTGGTCACGTACGGATTTCTCAAATATTTTTTAAATGTGGTGGAATAACACAACATTATAGTGGTCCAATGTAGAAAACGTAGATTATGTAGGACGCGTAAAATTTTACATAAAATGTAATGTGTAGTCCTAAATTGCAGGAACGATTGTGAATGACTCAAGGTATCAAATAAAGGGGATACATGCAAGGTGAAAGTACATGTAAGGTGAAAGGAGTTTGGTTATCAATTTATAATCACTGGTGATTTTGTTAGAGTTGTCGGTGATCCGATAAATACGAGAAAAATGGGTTGGAAGTGTTTTTAACACCTCTAGGTGAGGTTTTTCAAGTTTGGGCACAAATGGAAGAGGTTAGGAAGAGGTTTAGGGGGTTAGGATGTTAGGATAAAAATGGGTTAGGAGGGGTGGTAGATGGCTCATGAGGTTTAGGGTGAGTAAATACGATAAGTAGATAGGTTTTATGTAAGGTAAATGTGATTTTACGAGGGTAATTCATGATTTAGGCTAATAAGATAGGTTTTCTGGATTTTCAAATGAGAGTGTGAGGGGTGTGGCTAGGAAAATGTTATCTAGATTTTCCCCTTTTTGTCAAGTGGTATGTGATAAATGGGCCACTGGAAAAAAAAATGAGTGAAATAATTGAATTCTTTAGATAGGTGAACCCCCTTAAACTTGGGGTCATTATAACAAATGGAAATGATCTATGAGTTTGAAAAGGATATTGGATGAGATAGGTTTACTTTGATTGTGTTTTTTGAGTTAAGATACCCCAAGACTATGCATGAAAACAAATTTGCACAAAGGTGGAGTTTCTGTAATTGAAGATTTAAGTGTTAGGGGAACTAAAGGGTCAATAAGCTATAGATGTTTGAATCATAGGATAAAACTATGGGAAATTATCTTAGTTGTGTATGATATCCATGATGTATTGGAATATGCAGAATTTCTAAATGATGTTGCCAAAATGGTGGGATTATAGGACCATGAAGTCAAATGATAAGGGTAATGAATGGGTTCATTCCCCATAGACGTATGATTGAATGAAAATATGGGAAGAGTTTCCCAAATGACTAGGAAATCATATGTAGGCGTGCTTTTGATTGATTAATTATTATTTATGAAGGGGTTTGAGGCCCTAAAAATGAAGAACATAATAGAAAGATGTGACTTTTTGGAAATAAATGATGAAAGATGATGGTTGTATGAGGTTGAAGGAAATTTTTTTTTTTTAAAGGTAAGTCGACAAAGCCACTAGATACTTAGACACAATTGTTGGGTATTACACGAGTCACCAACGATTGGGTGTACGGAAAGAAAAACAATATATAAAGGGAGTTCAAAAGAATAGTTTAGTTATTTATTATTTTGATATTAAGACACCTATAGAGCCATTATTTGTGATTTTATATTGTATTTAATTGTGATGGGGGATTCCGGAGATGCACAAAGGCGCCATCGACCCACATGTGCTGAGGTAGGTGGTGTTTTAAACATTTGGGTTGTTTTTTCTTATTTTTTGTTTTTCCTTAGATTTCAGAGGTGCTTAGAAATTGCTAGTTATTTTGAAGTCACCAATGATTTTTAAAGGGTCATGGTTATTTGATAAACTTCACTCATGATTCATCCAATGTTGTGATTTTAGATAATGTCGATTGATTGTTGATAAAATTTAATTGATTTTGGATTAATTTTTTTATTGTTTTTTATTGGATGCAATCTCAGGAGAAATTGATAACACAAGACAGATTCCTGCAGATTTTGAATGAGGTTTGAGTGTTATCGGCACTTGATGACTGGGATCATTTAGAGGTGGTTTTAATGGGTGGGATGTGCCATTAGAGGCATATCCATAGGGATATGTTCTTATTTTTGGTGTTATTCGAGCACTAGTATAATGTGAAATGCACATTTTTGGCTACCTACAGGAGAAATGATAGTCACTTCTACGAATTTGCACCATATATTTTGCTAAATAATATAGGGTAATTAGGTCTATGTGATTGATGAGGCCAGTAGGGGTGCAACTATGTAGGATTTATATGGTGATAATGGTGGAGATGTGGTATAAATTTCAGGGTCTTTCTGATATGGGCCCTATTCAATGATGATGAGGATGGGAGGGCCTTAGTGATGATGATGATGATGGAGATCAAATGTTATGCCATTCTTGACATGGGTTATGATGTATATGATGGATCACATGATAGTGTTTTCTCGAGCTGCTACATTGTTTAGCACATGTGTATAAGGAGAAATGGTCTTGGAGTAGGAGGCAGAGGTTTGGAGACGATGTATATTTTCTACTGGAGTGTTGGGCACATGATCACATGGTATTTTCTCTGACATAGAGGGTACCAAAGATGGTTTGTGTGGAATTGATGTATCTAGTAGGTTTTGTGAGGTAGAGGTCATATATTACATATACATGGCCCATTTGATGGGGATCACTACAAGAAGCTCGTAGTTGGTTTGCAGGGAGAAGATGTTGTTTAGAGGACCTATACACATTTCCAAGTATGGCCCAATACAAATATAGGTGGGTGTGGGGGTAATATGGATGGTGAGTGGGAGTTGATAAAATTTGGCAGTGTCATATGGTATTTTCTTTGTACAGGATGTGCTAGAGGCAATAGTGATATACAAAACAAATGAGGTAGAGTTAGATGTTGAACTTATAGTTGTTACAGAGGAAATAGATATGACGGATGAAGTGGCGGTTATTGTGAGGGTGGATGTGTAGGGATTACTGAGAGTGGTTGATGATGTTGGTTTGACCAAGGCCTTTATGTCGTGGTAGATGGGGAATTTTGATGGGGTTGAGATGTGGGCGAGAGCCTCTAGAGAGGGAGGCACCTTTAGAGGGTGGTAGGGATGTTGAGGTTGGATATGAGGAGGATAGAGAGGTAGTGTTGGAGGATAAACTTGGATTTTTTAGAGGTTGAACAAGGTTGTACATTGGTAGCTGAGATAAATTGGTTGAGTCAGCAGTTCATAACCAATGTATAGGAAGAGATGACACATGATATAGTTGACATGGATAGATAACGACAACATAGAGAGGCCTTATGAATTAACTCCTTCAGATTGATAGGTACTTATATCTAAGGGACTCCGTTACAAGGTGGAGAGAGCTTAGACTAGTGGTATCAGATGGGGGTCACGTGGTAGTATGGAACTATCAGTCGTGTGAGGAGCTTAGGTAGTATGAGTAGATAGTACGATGGAGGCTACCAGATGAGTATCAATACATGTTGTTTATCTATCTGTGGAGGAAAAGAAGACACCATTGGGCAGTGTAATGCTACAAGTATTGGACATCCACCATCAGGGTCCAAACGGAGGTCCTAGCAGAGTTGAATAGGTAAATGCCTAGGTGGTGTTGTAGGGAGTAGTGAGGAGAATTCACTTAATGGATGTCTAGTTTACTTAGTAGTATGTAGATATATGGTTTTTGATGTATGAGGCTCTTTTGAATCCGATTTTTGGATGATATATATTTTTTACAAGGGGTACACCCGCAATGAGGTACAATTTTATTTGATGTGTGTGATGAATGTGTGTAGACATGTATGTATATGTGAGTGTATAGTGTTGTGACTTTGTACAATGTGAGTAATATATTATGATTTTTGTGTAATGTGCTGATATAGATGTGTTTAACTAGTGATTCTATTGAGATATGATGTATTATGAAAATATTTAGAATATATGATTTATATTGGCAATGTCTAAATTATAATACAATTTTAATGTTTTCGTGACAAGTGATTGATCTTGTTGTAATGATTCATGCAACTGTAGATGGGAAAGAGGGGAATGTGAAATATTTGCATTTTTACTATCCTAGATATACATATGGTCTAATGGTAAATTGATTTCAAAATGTATGATACTGCAAATATGCAACCCTATACTTAGATGCTAACATATGACTTATAAAGGTTAGTCATACTAGGATGACGTATAGATATGGGGTCATCGTATTCATACTTTCTTTGACATAGATAAAGCATGTATGTAGAGAATTAGAAAATAAATTCTTCATGATAGTTCCCTAGGATTTTCCCCAGCTCTTTGTATTTGAACAAGCCAATCATTACATGAAGCTTGCATTTGACAATGAAAGATGATTGATGCAGTAAGATTTCCTTGGATGATGTTATTTTTCTTTGATTTTGATATAAGGACTAATTGATGCGGAAAGCGTGTTTTAACAAGAGGACAGGTCAATGCGGGAAGTCCTTTTCTGGATATGTAATTTGATTGGGTAGTCATCCTTCAATGGAGTGGTCTAAAAATTTTATTGACTTGTTTTTTATGGTATCCATCCTTTGAGGGAAAGGTCTAAAACTTTATTTGATATGATTTACTTTTGAATATTCGTCCTTTGAGGGATCGATATATCAAGATGAGATATGTGGATGGCGGAGTAATGATAGTAGGGTTCTCAACCGTGAGCTAGGAACTTGTCCATGAGAAAATATGCTATGAGTAGAGTTGTGGTGCCCATATTTAAGGTTTTGACAGGTATGTTAATAGAAGACCACATGATTCCATATCATTACGAGAGTGATAGGTTGTGTAAGCTAATAAGGGGAGATTATAGTCTAACTAAGGTCTCATAAGTTGATAATTTAATAGTAGAATGATTGAAAAATGCAATGCATTGAGAGGATCATTTTTCAAGTTTATCATCAAGCGAAGCTAAAAGAAAATCCCCAGATCCATATTTATGAGTGATAATGTATGGCCCAAACCATTTTAGAGAAACTTTTCCAAGTTAGTGACATGCTAGTTTTCTTTGAGAACAAGATTGCCAACATTTAAATCACGTTGTTCAAGGTGTTTGATATAGGCACGTTTAATGCGTTCTTAATAGAAATTCATATGTTTAAGTGCAGTTAGATGACGTTCATCTAACAGTTCTAGTTGTGATAGATGTTCTTGATGATAATCCTCGTTGCAAATGAAATTTATGAGGGACACGCATAGTGACAGGATTTGGACTTCAAGAGGAAGAACATATTAGGTGTCGTAGACTAATAAGAAGGATGTAGTGTCTATAGGAGTTTGAAAGTTGGTTTGATAAACCCATAAGGCG
The DNA here is from genome assembly GCA_019776745.2 of Taxus chinensis. Taxonomy (NCBI): domain Eukaryota; kingdom Viridiplantae; phylum Streptophyta; class Pinopsida; order Cupressales; family Taxaceae; genus Taxus; species Taxus chinensis. The sequence goes on along the minus strand of CM034148.1, from coordinate 846,692,537 downwards.
AATGGAATTTGGAGATTCCAATCCCTTCTAATTTGATTAACCATTTTCATGAGGATTTTGTTGAGTATTTTATTAGAGGCTTCTACTTGACCATTTTCTTATGGATAATAGGATGATGAAAAGGCGAGTTTAATTTTATAAGTATCGTAAATTTTTTGAATGATTTACCATTATCTATGATGATTTTGTGAGGAATGTTGAAATGACAGATGATGTAATGATGGATGAAGTCAAAAAAATTATCTATTTTAGTGGAAATGAGGGGAATAACTTCCAACCATTTTGTAAAGTATTTAGTGGCTATGATGATAGAATTGTTATAATAATAATACGTAAGTCAACTTTTTATAATGTTATTAAAATAAAGTTACTAAAATAACTTAAAATAATATTATTACATTATTTCCCTAACTTTATCCCTTAGCCCACGGGAAATAAGGAATATGCTACATGTCTCTTGATTATTATAATTCTAAAAAGTAGATGTGATTGTCCACCCTTCCCTGAATTGCTTTCCCTTAAGAAAATATAGATTGATATGCTTAAGGATCTTTGCACCTTCCAATGTAGCATCTTCCACTGGGAGATTTTTCGAATGCACCAGATATTTTTTTATGCTCTTATTTCTCAATTTCTTCTCTCAAATGTCAATGATAGCCTTTGGAACTAAGATCAATTTACCTTCATCATCCAGATGAGGAAACTATGTTTAATAATACTCCCCAAGTGCCCTTTGGAGGAAGGAAACATGAAAAACATTATGAATCATATTGTGTTATGGTGGCATCCCATCCAGAGTTCCCGCGCCCGCGCCTGAGTGCCCTTGCTCCATGGTTTCTATGTGGGCTTCACACAGGTCTGCGAGCCCTAGGTTTACTGATCTGCATCGGTCTGCAAATAGGGATGGAGGAGGCACGAAGCCTGCTAGAGATTCGCCATGTTCAAAAAATCGTGATGATGTCCCTATCATTGACAGAGGCTTTTTTTAGGGCGGTGGCTGCAAAAATGAAGAGGAAAATAAAGCACCAATCTCATGGATTGGCATGTCTTTCAATGCTAACCAAGACTCCCCTTTTTAGCAAAACTGAGATGGAGTTTCTCTGCTTGGCCACAAAATAGGGGTGCTCTCTCATGGGGTAGGTAAAGATGGTTCAGACAAAGAATCATCATCTCCTTTAAAACTCAACACTAGCAACTGCAGGTTGCAAGGGACTATGTGTGGCTTTGGTGATGGAGGGAGAGAAACAGGGGTCAGCCAAAACCAGGACAAACAAAACAACGACAATAGGTCCAGATAGTATGCTTCAGTAGTCTCCAAACAGAAGGAGCATGTCAGAAATGAGCTCTTGAAACCCTCCCAAGAGGTCCCGACGCTGAAAATCGAGGAGGATCTACTTCTAAAGGTTCTTAAGGAGGAGGAAAATCTCTCCCACCTGGGTCTCATATACAGATTTCACAAATTTTGGCCTAAGCTTTCTCAGCTTCATGATTGGATAACCCAGAGATGGAGAGAAAAAATACAAGGTAAGATTAAGCTTTATCCTTGTGCTAAAGCTTACTTCATTGCTGTCTTTGAAACCCCTAAAGATAGGGATTTAATTTTTAGCCAACATTGGGTTTGGGGGGAACACGGGCTTATGTCCAAACCTTGGTATCCGTCTTTCAACCCATTAAAGGAGTCTTTTGATACCTACCCGATTTGGGTTCGCTTACCAGGACTCCCACTGCAACTTTGGAACAGATCTTGTCTCATTTCTATAGGCGATACTCTAGGCTCATGTGTGGCAATTGATGATAAGACCTCCATTCAAGCACATACTACTTATGCTCGAATCCTGGTTAATCTCGATACCTCCAAACTCTTACTAGCAGAAATCAATCTACAGATTGGTGCCAGGCTCTGGGTGCAGAGGATAGACTATGAGAGACTTGCCTTCAGATGTCAGTGTTTCTTCCAAACTGGTCATGTTACAGATGATTGTGAACACTCCAAACGTAAGACCAAAACATCCTAGTGGAAGGATTCTCTACCTGAACATCTTACAATTGACTCATATCCAACTAAGGAAACTAGTGCCCCTCTACAAGTTAACTCACCCATCATGGTTGATTCATAGACCAATACAGAGAAGCCTCCAGACTATTCTTTACAGGTTGCTGATTCAGTGATTAAGGATATGTCGACCCCCCTTCCTATGGGTCACATCCCCATCAAACCCATTTCAGTTTTTCTTCCGACTGAAGTGGATGTGGGAAATCAGGAATGGACAGTGGTAGATAGGAAAAAGAAGGGAAATGCCAAATCTAAATCCCCCACCATATCGGACAAGGTTTGATTCTTGTCTTTTGGGTGCTATCATAGCTACATTTAGGAAAATGGTGTAATACACAGTTGCTATGCAGCTGTGTTGCTATTATGTTGTTGTTTATTAGTTGTTTTTGTAGCAGCTAGTTTACTTTTGCTGGTTCTTTCCTCGACAGATTTTTTTCTGTTGTTGGGATTTTCTGGATTAAAATCTTATTGTTGAGCACTTTTGTATAAGGGTATAGTCCCTTTCAAAAAACTATTTGCCCATAATAAAAAACATATTGTGTTATGGTGACTAAATTTTATATACAACCTCCCTAATCTTCCACCTGATCCTATAAGGTTTGTAGAAATGAGGCCTGAGATTATCAACTCCACTCCTCTTGAGAGAAGACAAACAATAAATTTTCTACCTCAAGAAAACCATGTCTCCAACCTCAAAGGTCTTCTCAATACAATGTTGATATGCAGAGATCATCTATTTATTTTTTTCTTGTTAGATATTTTCCTTGAGTGACGCCAACATTTCTTGACTTTGTGTGACTAAGTCTCTTTCCCCTGGCACTCTACTACTGTATGTGATGATGAAAACCATAAAAGTAAGTGTGCCATAACCATACAAGGCCCTAAATAGAGTCATACCAATGGATATTTGATGTGATGTATTGTAGCAATGCTCCCCCAGGTAGATCCATTCGATCCATGTTGTTTGGTGTCCTACTACATAATTCATCAAATATCCATCAATTCACTTTTTCACAATATTTGTTTTCACATTTGTTTGAGGGCGGTAACTAGTACTAGGAGTCAACTTGGTTCTTGTCAAATAAAATAGCTCATGTTAAAATAAACTAAGGAACCTATTATCTTTGTCACTCACTATGTTTTTAGGCAACCCATAAAGCTTAAATAGTTCAGAAAAATAAATCAGCTACTTGTAGTGCCTCAATCTGATGTGATATAACAAATAAATGTTATATTTAGTGATTCTTTCAAATAGAACATATATACAATCCCTACCTTGAACTTTTGGGATACCATTGATGAAATCTATACCAATTATCTCCCATTTCTATTGGGAATCGGTAAGGGATGCAATAATGGGAATGCATTCTCTATTTTGTTTTGTTGGTAGGTAATAAACTCTCTTATGTATTTGAGGGTATCTCCCTTGAGTCCTCTCTAAAAAACATCTCCCTGATTTTGTTGTTAGTATTGAAGTATCTTGGGTGACTAGTCAATGGTGTATCATATACTGCCCTTAAGACTTTATCATTAACCTTTGATTATAGACTGAGATAAATCACATCATTTTAAAGGATGAGATCATTTACTACCTTAAACCTATCATCTTTTATTTTCCCCTCAAATATATTAGTAGTAAATGCACTCTTTGCATACTCTGACATTATATGAACCTTCCAATCAATAGAGATTTAACATGTATAGTATAAAGTTAGTTTTCTGTATAGGGCATTAGCTACAACATTTTTTGTACCATTAACATACTCTATGTCAAAATCACAAGCTTTAAGTTTACTCACTTATTTTTGTTTCCTATCATTAAGATCTCTTTGGATGAGGAATAATTTCAAGCTAGTGTGGTCAGTCTTAACCAAAACCCTACCACAAACTAGATACTACATGAATTTGGATGAGGCATGTATTATGGCCAACATCTCCTTGTCATAGATTGAGAATATTTGTTTTGACTCTTTGAGCTTTCAACTCTCAAAAGTTGTGAGATGCCCTTTCTACTTCAAAACTTCTAATCCCTTTTCTTGATGTATATGTAGTGCCCACCAGTTTCACTCCCTTTTTTGATGATGTTGACTCAGTGCATTTGTTTGTGATGGAGACAATTAGAATTAATATTATCATGGCTATTTAAATTGGATAATTATAATCTTTGTCCTCATATTAGTGTTTAGATGCTAATTTGTCTTGGCAGGATGGTGTATGTGGCATATGATGTCAATTCACTGCATTTATCATTATTAATTAGGTTATATGTGATACTTTGGATATTGTTGATTCGATATCTACATGGATCTTATTTTAGATATATCACGAACAATTATCATAATTTCGATTTACCTCATTTGATGGGCGGATGAATTTGTAACTATTTGGTTAGTTTTGTATGTATGGTTTGACTATTTGAGATGCGTGTGATTATTTCATTTAGCATATTTTATCAATAAGGTATGATGTTTGCAATTGAGTGTGCAGGAGACAAGTTACACCAAAGGAGAACGTGGGACTCATGGGTTGCACCTCCATGTTACACAATTAGCCATTTGGGCCAAATCGTCTCCCCTTGTTGTTTGGCATTGTTTACTATGTTGATTACTAAATATGGTAATATGAAATTCATCATCTTGGAATGGGTATTAGTTAGTTGGTTGGTCACTTAGACTTTTTTGGCTCCATCTAAAGTAATTTAGTTTTATCTATCTTAATTGATTATTCAAGCCACTTTTATGGATTAATTTATTTCCACTTAATTAGGGAAGGGTTAATTTAGTTTATCTTTGATTAAGAGGGTTTTGGGCCACCTAATCATGGACTAGGTGGGCCCACCACTCCTCTTAGTGAGCCACTTTTCCCAAATCTCGAATTTGGGAAAAAAGTGAAAATTTAGAATAGTGTTTGGAAAGTTGGGGGTCACTTTTGCCTTTGAATGAACCCCAAAGACACTACCTATGGGTAGGGGGCTCTTACCAAGGCTCAAAAGGATTTTTCCTTCCTTTTTACCCCTCTCTTTTCCCCATCAAATTTTATTTTTTTAAATTTTGGGTGTCACTTTGGATTTGGGAATGTATTATTATTTTATTTTTCTATTTTTGAAAACTCTCTTCAATTATTATCTTTGTCTTATTCTTGAAGAATACTTTTAGGTGACTTGAAATTGAGAAGGGATGGGTGACACATGCCATCATCCCATTGGTTGTTGTTTTTGATCCCTCTTCTTATTTAACCCTCCATTTTGGAGAGTTTGGGGACTTCTTGGTTCATTTTTCTTGCAGCTTTTGGGAGCCTTAAAAGGAAAAAATATTCTGAAGAGGGAAATCTTAAAGTTAATGATTGGGATTTTCTTTCTTGTGAGGTATGCCTCACAAATTTTACCATGTTTATGATTTTGAGTGGAAATTATTATTGTTTTCTTATTTGTTGCGAATTTTTGAAAGGATATGTGGAAAATTATTTTTGGTTGTTAGCAATTTCTTTTTTTTCTCCATCCATCCCCTTTGGGTGTCAATTTTGGAGTGTTGGGGAAGAGGGAAGAATTCTTCTTTCTCTCACAAGGCTTGATGGACAGGCCTTTTTGGGATTCTCTCAATAATCCCTTCATATGGTTGAAGTGGGAGATGGTTTTCCATTTAGTTTGGAAACCATCTCCTATCCTTGCTAAGGAAACCTCCAAGATTTGAAAAACCTGGGCAAGCAGAAGGCAAGAAGAAATAAGGTTGATGGAGAGATATGGAGGTTTTTGTGGCTTAGGGATAATTGGAAAATTTGGTTAAACTCATTTGTTTATATGGTAAAATTGGATAAAATGGGTCTTTATACCCCCTCTTCACCTCTTGAGAAGCATGGAGATTCTTTTTGTTTAGTGTTGGATTTAAACTTTGTTGAGATGTTTGTATGTGTGTGGTGTATTCATCTCCCTTTCCTCATTCTGCATCTTGGAGGCATACATATCCTCTCTCCCATGGGCTTGGAGGGAGGCTAACATGTGCTACTTATTTGGAAGTGGCATGTGATGATGTCATTTTCTTGGGTAGACAACTACGTCATTTATTCTTGTGAGTTTTTGAGTTTTGCTAATGGATATAGAGTTTGATCCTTTGAGCTTGTTTGGATTTTGTTCCTTGATTGAAAAATGGAATAATCATTCAAAATTTGGTCATGTTGCTCCCACATTATGGGAGGATTGTCCTTTTGTATTTTAGAGTGATTTAGTTATTGATGTTTAAGCAAAGGAAAATATAATCTTTGTGTGGAATTGGAGTGGAAATATTAGTATTATTACATTTGATAATCTTTGTGAAGGAAAGCGTTGTTTATTGTTAATATGCTTTGGGAACTATGGTTTGGAAACTATAATGTAAAGTTTTGTAAAGAACTTTCATATTAAGTGTCTTGTAAACTTGAAAATTCAAGATAAGGGAAGAGTTCGTTGTATAATTAGTGTTTGGAAATCATTTTAAAACATGGTCTAAATTTGGAATATGGGAAGGAGAAAATTTGTATTTTTCTTGCAACATAAATGAATATTTATTCATTGTTGTATTAAAAATGCTTACTAAACTAAAAATTTGCAATCAAGAGTAGCATTTTAGGGTGTTGATATAGAGCTTATTAAACTTGAATTTATCTATACTTAGTTTGTTGATGATATATTTTGTAAGAGAAAAAGGAAATGGATTTACTTATTGTGGTATTTCAATATTTTTCAAAAGAAATAATGTTGTTTATAACATTATTTTATTTAGATTATCCCTTTTGATTTATTTTCATTTTATACATTCTAGAAAATAAGGTCTCTTAGTTCTCCCTTTGAATCTATTCCCCCGTTGGTTTAGTAATACAAGTATAATTCTTATTATTCTAGCAAGAATTTGAAGAGTTTTTCTATTCACACACACACACACACACACACACACACACACACACACACACACACACACACACACACACACACACACACACACACACACACACACACACACACACACACGTGTTTGTTTTTGTGTGTGTGTGTGTGCTTGCGCGTGTGTGTGTTTGTGTCTGCGTCTGCATCTGTGTGTCTTTGTGTGTGTGCGTGTGTGTGTGTACGTGAGCATGTGCATGTGTGTGTGTGATTTTTTACGTGCGTGTGTGTGTGTGTGTGGACATATAATATAATACACATACTTATGCATGTATGTGTAAGATCTTGCATATGGGTATATGACTAGAAACAATGAAATGATTTTGACTTCATTTGAAACAGGAGTTAATATCATGAATATAAGTTTTTGTGTTTAGACAAATAAAACCGAGATTTCTTCACACACACTGGTATTTCGATCAAATGAATTTTTGAAAAAGATTCAAATTTGTTTATAGGTAAAACTATCTAATTATAAAAGGATTCATAATTGTACATATAATGAATCTAGTTTTCTTTTTCTTCTGAAAGGTATATTAAGAGTTGTGTTGCTTCAAATATATATATATATATATATATATATATATATATATATAACACATTTGAATGGATTGATAGTTGGTTATTTTTTAGTATATATATGGGTTACAACCTAACCATGACCCATCCTCTAAACTCCTATTGTTTGGACAAATCTCAAACCAATTTCTTTGTCCCCTCCCGATTATTGCCCTTATTCCTTATATTTTTTATTGCCGTTGTGTGTCCCTATCAAACACTAATGTATCTACCCTTACCTTCCCGCAAACCTTGTGAATGGTCTTAAGGCCTCCTTCAGCATGGTCACCCTCCATGCCAATGTATATATGCATAAATCCTCATAGCATGGTTGCATCCTTTTGGGAATTATTAAAACATGTGTGTGTGCATGCACATGCATGCCAATGTATATATACATAGATCCTCATAGTGTGGCCCCATCTTTTGGGAATTATTAAAACATGTGTGTGCAGGTGTGTGTGTGTGTGTGTGTGTGTGTGTGTGTGTGTGTGTGTGTGTGTGTGTGTGTGTGTGTGTGTGTTTAAATGAATATATATGAAAAAATTACTTGAATAGGTTTGTACAAAAAAAAATTGAATAGGTTTGGTAAAACTCTAATAAGGGTAGACTAAGAGAGAAAAAAATGATGGATATCCATAATTGATCTTCTTTAGACCTCTATGGAAGCTTCTTACTAAGCCTGCAAAATAAAAAAGAAAGAAATTACAGAAATTAAAAGAGAAAATATAATTATAAGGAAGCACAAAAATGATATTAGGGTTCTTAGTCAATACTAAGCTCAATTGTGGACAACCCGTTGATCAGAGGGCTCCAAATAAACTTAGAATTTATCACTTGTCCAAGTGGTCCTTTAAGGGTTGACTCTTTATGTTGAGCAAGTGGGATTGGGTGAATAAATTGAATTATAATTAAGTTATAATGAATTATGGGTGGAAGGGTGTGGGTCCATTTATATGGGGCCAAATGGGACCTATGCGCAACTTAATGAGTTTAGACCCTAGCAAATATAAATCTTAACTTGGTTAGACTAACCGTGTGGTAGGAAAATGGGAATAAACACAATAATAACTTATCACAAATGAAATTTGGGTTGAGCTTAGTTATATTTTATTGTGTAAACAATATCTGAGTTTATATTTCACACCCTTGATCAATTATAACAACGTGGAACAAAAAATTATAACCCTCGCCTTGTTTGACTAGATTCCTCGGTGGGAAAGACGTGATTAAATTTGAGTGTTTTTAATTGTGAAACTAATATTATGGCTATCTTATACACGCTTTATTACAAAATGTTTTGGAATAGAATATTTATTTAGCATCATTTAATTAATAGCACAATGGTTTTATAGATAATTACTTAAATTGGTGAAAACAATACTTTGGTCATGGTCTCTCTCTCTGTAGTGAACTTACAATTTAGAATGAACGTGAATGAGTTCAAGTCATAATTACTTAAATAGGTGAAAACAATACTTTGTGTCCCCACTATCCCCTTGCACCAACGAATGAGGGAAAAGAGACATATGAGGTCAAATATATTGCCACTCACTTAAGTGGTGATTTGATGTCATCATGTCAACGTGAAACTAGAAATGGTCAAACTTTATATGATTTTAACTCCCCCAAAACATTGGCTAAAGCCATTCCCATAATTTTTAAGACCTGATTTTTCTTTTATTTAGATATTTAGGCCCAGTCACCCTTTTGGTACAAAGAAGTAGCAACATTGAAATGGATTACCACGGAGAGTAGTGAGGCTTAGGATCAAAACTAATGCATTTACCGTGTAGAGGATTCACAGATATTTTTATTGACTATATGTTTAGCTGCTAACTCCTCCTAGAACTTTTGTAACCTTCAGAACAAGTTCACTTTCTCTGTTGAAGCTTACATTCCATGCACCCATAGTGACATGATCTTGCTCAGATGAATCCTAACACCACATGCCTCCAAATATTTCCTTGAAACTACTATGTATTTTTTCATTCTTCTTCCCCTACAAAACCTCCAAATGAGTTGAAACCCTTGCATATAGCTTTCAAAGGATGTTTTCTTGCTGCATCATTGCTAAAAATAGTCATTTGAGTGCTTCCAATAGCTCTTTTCCACCTCAGATCCCAATAGTTGTATGAAATTTACTTGGATCTACCTCCTTACACATGGAACACACTTAAAATACATGTTAGCACATTCCTATCATCCAGAATTAGGATGACATAGACTCAAAGGGGTTGTATGATTTGATAGGCTGGCTGGAGGAAGGGTTCATAATGACCAAAAAAGGGGATTTCAAGTGGTGGGCTTGGTTATCATGACTAAAATTTGAAATTTTTCATGTCAACCGTTTAGCATAACAAAAATTGGCTCTAACTTAAGGACAAAGACCACAGGGGTTATGAATAACCTCAGACATCTCGTGGAGGAGCAAACCAGTGTCTTAACCATTAGGCAATAGAGTCACCATATTAAAAAAAACTAGTACATGCAAGAAACACAACCAAGGGAAAATAAAACAAACACACAACAGAAAAATGAAACAAACCAAATGGAAAGGGAAACACACAACTTAAATGGAAACTATGATACATTGTTGGGGACAACCAGCCTTATTACTGGTATATATTCAAATGTTTCCCACTACAAGGAAACTACAATAGGGTTGTATCAAGATGCATGAGGTAGTATGTGTTTTCTCCATAAAAGTGCATAATCTTGAAGGGACCAAACCAAAGAGAGAAAAATTTCCCATGGCTTCCTTTAGGTTCTCATCTATTATCCTAGAGTAGGAAAAGATCTCCAATCTGAAAGTTTGTGTTACATCCCTTCTAATCAAACAACTTCTTCACTTTCAATTGGTGCCTCCTAAGAACATCCACCACTACTTCTCTTTCTTAATTAAATTATTCCAAGTAGCATATTCTTTTGTCAAGAGCATCAGTATACTCTCCATTCTCTACTACCTGCACTACTTGCAAGGCTAGCAATTCTAATGAAATAGGAATATGGGCTTATTGCAACTAATTTTGACTTCACAAAATTTGAGTATGAAATTTTTTTAAAAATTATGAAGTGTCCTTTCTCATGGTTTATCACCCTCATCGTGATTGTTTTATTCTCCTGATTGTCTTGGACTTCGTTTCATCCATTTATGATAAGTATTTCTCCCGCTATGTCGTAGATCATGTTTTAATTAATTTATTTATATTTAATTAATATTTTACCTTTTTATTTAGTAAAATTAAATTTTAGGGTTTTAAATTAAACAAATATTAATTTAATCCTCATAAAAGTTGTTCAAAAAAATTGGAATAATTTTTCTCATTTTCCCCACTTGTCGTGGGCATTTAATTGCCGTGAGCAATTGTCATGGGAAATTACAATTTTGCTTCCATCATTTGAGAAATTTGGAAGAAGACAGTTACAAGAATTTGCAAAAGCGAGAGAAATTGGAAAAAAGAAGCAAGGAAAATATTACAAACATCCAGATTCAGAAGAAGGAAAAGCTCATTCCACGACACTCCTCAGCGTTCACACGGAAACCTGACATGGGCATTGGCTAAAGCTAGGCAACCTTGAGATCTCTAAGTAGTTGTCTCCATTTCAGAATCACAAGCTTACGAGAAGCCATACTTTGCCATTTGCTCAAGATATTCCATGCTCTGTGCAAATTGCATGATCTGTATAGCATGCTAAATCTGGCTCGAGCTCAAAATAACTAAAAGAAGATTCAAGTTTGAGAGTCGCTTTTTTATTTTACATGTCGTATATTTTTATTATATTTATTTATTTTGTTTGATTGTGCCAAATTGAGCACATATACGGAATCCCATGCATTTCCAATAACATATCAATCCAAAACACATTCAAAGGAGATCCACGCCAGCAAAGGAGGTAGCAAAGCTCACACAAGCCACGCAGACGGTGAAGAGGAAGTTGTCCACGCATTGGCCAAGGCAATACGCAAGTCCAAAACCATCTTCATTAAGGAGATCCATGTTGTCAGATAATTCTACAGGTAAGAGTGCCCAACTGTCTTAAGGGGAAGTCCACGCAAGAATATAGAAGTGGCCCATTCACGTACCAATGAAGAGAAGAGCCCATGCTTTGGTCATAAACCAAAGGCCACGCATTTTTTTAAAAAAGAAGGTTGTCCACACATACATTGGCAAGCCCAATCACGCAGGACAAAGAGAGAAGATCCAAGCATGTGTGAGAGGAGAAATAGGCCATGCGTAGTCAAGGGAGAAAAGAATTTATACATAGGCCATAAAATGGACATTCCACACACAGGTTAAAGAAAATACTTTCCACACATGAGGAAGAAGAAATACAAGTCCACGCAGGCCAAGGATAACAAATCACGCATAGGCCATGCAAACTAAGAAAAATAGCCTCACACACACGACAGGCATAAGCCAGATTGTGGGGGAGAGAGATACACGAGATGTCCACACGTTTTTCTAGCCCCATAAGAAGGAGAATGACTTACCAGATGACTGTAGAAACCATACCAAATTCTTGAGACAATGTTTTTATAGAAATAAATGGAAATATTAAAAAATTGAAAGTCTGTCTTCTTCAGAGAAATATTGTAAACAAAAGAATGAGGTCGAGTTTCCGCTTACAAATTAAGCCCGACCTAATTCGTTTTGTCAAGCTCAGTTTTTCATTGTATGCCACTTTGTAAAAATTGTAACCCATAAATTGCTCAGTTTTATTTTTAAAAAAGGGTAAAATAATAAAAATAGACACATTTTTACTTGCGGTTACGGTGGTTTGGAGACTTAGACCTGGCACCTTCCTTGTGTATGCTTCCTTTTGCTTTCCGCTTTAAAAATTCATAAAGGGAGAACACTCTAACAAATCAGCACTCAAGTATGCATATCAAGGATTAATTCTAACATCGTCCTTAAGCTCAGCATACGATAATATTTCAAATACTAATATGGGTCATGTGGATATGATCCGATTTTGTGACATGGTTAGGAGGGAAGGAAAAATGGTTTTCTCAAAAATGCTTTATCGTTGTGGCTTTCCTCAAGCGGCAACATTTCCAGTGGCAATACAATGTCCCGAGTTTGTTCTGGCTTGTGCCACACACTACAATCCTGAGCATCGGGGAGTCTTTAATGGTAGAAATGAACCCCTTAAGCTTAACTCTCTCGAATATATGGAAGATATGTTAAAAGTGCCACTTTATGAAGAAAATGTTGACATAACGCAAGAATCAGCGCAACAATTCTGGGATGAAAATCCCTTGAGATGGTCAAAAATGGTTGGTAAAAATTGGTTAGTCAAACCGAAAAATCATACTTCAAAGATGCCCAAAGAATTTTTTCATGTGGAGTTTCATGAAAAAATAGGAGATATGATCACTCTCCTTAGCAGGGTTTTTGGTTTCCCTTCCACCAAGAATTTCCATCCTTGGACGTACAAATTCATTTGTATCATTCTTGATGTGAAGATGTTCATCAATTAGGCAAGTATCATCAACAACACTCTCCATAAGCAGTTGATTGAGGTAAAAATGATAGGTCATTTTTACATAACCTCATATTTGATCTATGTTGTAGCAAGGAGGATATTTTCAAGGCTGACAACTAGAGGTACAATGGGTCCTGGTAAAAATAGTGTTTTTCACTTTTACTTATAGCATGAGTTCAAAAATGGTTCTCACCATTTCCGGAGGGTCAACGATGCCTTCTTTTTCTATATAATCCGGTCACTAGGGAGAAATCTAGAAGAAAGGTTTTTAGAGGATGCCAAGGTCGTGATAAAATAGTGGGAAACTTGGTATATCTAGTTTCCTTCTTACTCCTATATATGGGTTAGTGTATTTTTGGGAGCTCCTTACGAACTCCCTAAATATGTCAGTGACAGATTAGCGTTGATGGAACTTTCACATCAACTTTTCAAAGTCCATTTCCTACTTGTGGATAAACATAGAGGAGGCATTCATTTCCCGATTTAGATTGGGGAATATAAATGTCCAAGTCCCTGCAGTGCGGAACTGATGGAAAAATAATTTTCCCACATCATCATACATTCTTTCACAAGAAGATCTCAATTTGATATTAAAGGGTCCATGGAAAAATCCATAGAAGCAAGATACAAGCACAAAGCAAGCATAAAAGACTATAGGGCAAAATGTGCAGATGACAAGGAGGTAAGACGACGATAATTTTCTCGTCTCACACTAGCTCAAATAGCAAATTATGGATTGAGAGATCCTCCTTTGACCCTTGCCAATAATGGAATTGATGTTATGGATCCTACCTATGATCAAATTATTTTCACTCCACTCCCTAGGATTGATTAGAGTAAAGAAGATGAAACTTCTCTAGATACCATAAACCAACCCGTGTTGAAAAGAAATATGATGTGGTATAAGAACCAAATAGCCAATCCTCTCCCATTTTAGGCACATATTTCTGAAATGCAAAAACTACCAACGAGGGGAGGACTCACACAGAAAAAGGTGGTGCAACCACTTCACGGCAGTCTCCACCAGCATCATCGCACACATCTAAGAGGCAAAGTCAATGGTTACCCAAATTTGTCTCTAATGAAGAAGAAGTGCCTCAAAGATCGGTAAAGAGTGTGAATATTGGGGAGGGAAGATAACATGTTTCGGGTATTTCTACCCCAAACTCATCTATTCACATCATTGAGATTTCCAATAGGCCCACTAAAGATCCAAGTCATCAATGTCAAACACCTGAGTCCAAAAAAATCCCAATAGTACAAATATCCAATTCTTCCGAGCATCAAGGTGATAGGAATATTTCACAAAAACATGAGGGTAATCAAGAATGTGTTGCAGATGCCACTTCACCAAGGATTGAGGCTGCAGAACAATTACCTACTGGTTTTAATCACGAGGAAAGTAAAGAGGATGTCCCTTCCAATTCTTGACTCTGTTGTGTCGAACTAATGAACAAAACACTTGCCTAGGTTGATTCCGAAATAAAATAGAGGAAGAGATTGATCAAAGTGGCCAACATTGATTTAGAATCTCTTTTTATCCTTTCCAACAAAGTTATGCCCAAAAATCCTAAGGTATTCTCTAGGTTAGTGATTGATAATAGTGTAGATAAATTTGCAGAGATTGCAGTTCCAACAACTGAAAAGGATCATGTGGAAATGAAAATCACTGACTATGAAGTATGCAAAACAGCCCTTGGAAAAATCACTTTTGAAAGTGATGTTGCCATGGTGAAAGATTCAATGAATAGTGTGCTTAAAATTTTGGAGAGATACAAATCTCAAATTTCCCAACTCAAAGAAGAGAAGAATCGGTTGATCTCATACGTTCAACATTTGATCAGTCCAATTGTGTCTTATTTTCTTGTTCCAGAAATGGTGGCCATTCCAAATCAAGAAATTCTCAATCAATCAAAGGATGTGATCACTCTAGGGCACACTCTAAGGTCTTGGGTTTCTGAGATAGAAAATGATGGGTTGAGAACAATTGATGATGTGATAAAAATATCTAAGAATATTTATGCCTACCTAGATCCAATGTTTCCATTCAAGGAATACCTCATTATAGAATTAATAGCTATGGATCAAATCTTTCCAAGTCTTCAGGATCTTTCCTGCATGGAATCTAGATTCTTAACCTCAAACGGAATCCTTGAGTTTGACCATCACATGACATGAATTCTATGGATAAATCATACTGAGTCCAGGAAAATGATTATGGAAGATTTGGTAATTCATTTTGATAGTTTGTGTGATGAATCTTATACCACGCTCTCTTCCATTCAAGCCTTCATCGAAGAGATTCCTTGTACTTTTATCAATGAACACAACCAAAGGAATTTGGTACAACATCTAGTGGAACAATTTACGAAATTGATACATGAAAAGTACACTCCTATTGATATTTTTTCCACTTCCTCTATGGATCAATGTTTCGGGATCAAACACCTTTGTGAAGGGGTCTAATCTAAAGTTACAGACATGCATACCATGCCAGGTAAGATTCTTGAATTGCAAGTACTTTGTGAGGCTTGTCATCTTCCAAGTTGTTTTCCAAAGGAAGAAAAGATGCACCAAACATTGCATAAGCTTAAATATTTCGAATTAGCGAAGAATCAAGATCCTTATTTCACCAAAAAATGGTGGGATAATTTCCTATGTTATCTAATGAGTGTGCATGTTCATTTCTCATACGATTGAGAATAGGCGAACTCTACCCAATGGATAAGGCACTAGTTATTTTGCTTAATTTTCATGTGTTTTTCTGCATGGGGTCCACATGTACCCATTTCCCTTTATTCATGTACTTTTCCTAAAGTGATTTTCAAATTGTTATAAAGTGATGTTGACTTATTATATTTAGGTCATTTAAAGTCAAAGTCACTTAAGGTGCCCTAATTTAATTTTCATGTAAACCCTAACTACTTTGTATCCAAATTTTGGGTTATAAAAGGAAGTTAGGGGCTCATTTGTAAGGGTGACATTGAGAGAGGAGAAGAAAATAATTTTTTTGTGCAAGCTTTGTTATAGGAAAGAAACTTTGTGTTCTTTTGTGAAGACACTTTGGAGTTAATGAAATATGAACTTTGTTCCCCATTCATTAGCTCTTGTAGCATTTGATGTTCTTATGTTCATTAGAGGTTAGTGTTTAAATCTTGCATGCAAATATTGTCTTTGATCTTATTGTCAATGTTATTAATATGTTGTTCTTGTTCACAGTGATCAAGCTTTAATATCTACTTTCTCATGTATGTTCCCTTTTACTTATTCTTATTTAGCTGATTTAAAATCTATTTTATTTGAAGTTAGTTATTCATTGTTATTCTACATGCAATATTAGGCTCTATTTTTACCTAACTGTTGTATGTTCATTTCATTCATTCCTTTCCATTTCTTTCCTTCATTCCATTACATTTCCCTCATTCACACTTCTTTCCATTTGATGTCCCAAAACACCCCTCACATACAATTTTGAATGTATAGATGTAAATAAAGTTTTGGATTTCAATAAAGGCAGCCTCACCTTCATTAAGGAGGGACTTTGTTCCCTAACTGTTGCATGTTATTTACATGCATGCAAATCCATATGCTAACAGGGCCTCAATTCCATATAACAGCTAAAAGTGAGAAGTTCCAATGGCCTTCTTAGGTGTTATTCGATCAGCCCATAAAGCATCATATAAGTTTTTATGTCAATTCCTTTTATTAGCATCCACCAATTTATGAATAATAGTAACAATATTCTTGTTACTAGATTTTGCTTAAGCATTGCCTTGTCGGTAGTAATTACCAGCATGTGATAATGAAATGCCATGATTGTAACAAAATTCAATTATCTCAACAGATGATAAATAAGTAGCATTTTCAGTTACTATCTTGTTTGGAACTCCAAACTAGACAATGATATTCTCTTTCAGGAAGTATCAAACCGACTCTGAATTGGCATGCCTGACTAGAATGGCCTCCACCCACTTTATAACATAGTCTGTGGTAGTAAGAAAATACATATGACTTACACTGGAATGAGGATTTAATACACCCACAAATTCCAAGCCCCACTACTAGAATGGTTCTTCTATGAGCATAGGCCGAAGTGTCATGAACATTACTCTTGGTTTTCCTACAAATTATTGGCATGGTTGACATTTCCCTACCCATTTGTAGGCATCCTTAAAAAAAGTAGGATAATAATATCCACCTCTTAAGATTATGTGTAGATACTAGTGCTAATAATTTCCCTTTGATGGCTGATCATGGTATGATTTCAAAATTTGTTCATGTTGTTCCTCTTCAATGCACCTTAAGAAAGTGTCATCCAATACTCTCTTGTATAACACATTTTTCCAAATGACATAATTTATTTCCTTTAGCCGGAGAGTATGTCTCCTCTTATAATCAAGACCTAGGGGAAAATCACCATAAATCAAGAAGTATGCAATATCTGAATACATGGGATTTGTATTACTCATGAAGAGAAAAAGAAGGAGGTCATTGGTCAAACATCCATAACACTTAGAAAAATCTTCCTGCTCCTCCTTAGCATTAAGTTCACATAAACCATTACCTCACACCAATTTGGAGGGCATGATATCAAGGTTATATTCTTGAATCTTTGACACATAATTGACTCTTCTTGCAAAAGGATCCTATTAAATCATAATAGACTTGACAGTTGGGCTAGGAACCATAACAATTGTGTGTGAGTTCAAGAGATAGAACCTGGAATTTTTCAAATACTGAACCACCACATATGCATGTTTTTCATGTTGTGAATAATTAAGTTCATGTGCTTTTAATGGTGAACTCATGAATACAATAGGTGATTAAATCTTTTCATCATTCTCTTGACCTAGGACAGTCGAGATGGTATGCTTGGAAGCATAGAAGTAAACAATAAACTCTTTGTTAGGAACAACCAACCTATGTGCTTTTGTGATAGTACCTTTGATTGATTCCAAAGATTATTTTCCCTCTTTTCTCCACTTCAAGGAATCCTTAGGCTTCATCATGTTAAATTTTACTTAGTAAGCTCTAGAAAAATTAAGAACAAACCGTCTCAATAAATTTACCTTGCCAAAGGACGAATGAACACTGAGCTTACTTGTGGGAAAATATAATTATTGAATGGCTTAAACTTTTTCAAGCTCAATTTTTGTACCTTCATTACTCACAATATGTCTAAGGATATTTCCTTCTGTCAACCCAAAAATTGAATTCTTTATATTGAGAGAGATATGGTGTTTCTTACAATGGATCAATACCTACTCTACATGATCCAAATTTTCTTCTCTCTTCTTTGAGTACATGGTGACATCATCCAAGTACACCACTATACATTTTCCTTTCAAATATTTGAAGACTAAATCCATTTCTCTCTAGAAAGTGGCACTTGCATTAATTAATCCAAGCATACGATGGTATGCAAAAGTACCCCAAGGGGTGGTAAAAGCAGATTTGAATTGATCTTCTTTGACCACCTCAATTTGGTTAACCCTGAGAATTCATTGAGCATGGACATTGTTTCTAACCCATTGAAGGCTTAAAAAATTTGGTCCATGACCAGTAGGGGATAATTATATTTTAGTGAATCCTAATTCAAATTTAGAAAATCCACACAAATGTGGATCTCACCGTTATTCTTTCTCATTAGCAAAATGTTGGTTATCCATATTGAGTGATGGATAGGGAAGATGATGCAAGCATTGAGAAACTTTTCAACTTCTTCTCTAATGGTTCTCGCAATCTTAGATTGTATTGCTTTTGTTAATTTCAGAATGCTTTCACATTAGGTTTTAAAGGGATGGAATGTTGCATAGATTGTGATTAGAAAAAATTTACATCTTCATATGAATAAGTTAGCACATCAAAATACTTCTTTTAAAAAATTGAAATTTTTATGCGTTCCTCAAGAGAACAACACTTACCAATGTTCACCATATTTGGTTACTCACTTTTTATATTGTAAACTTTTTCATATTTGGTGAAAAAATTGGGTTAATCCTTAGCTTTTCTATCATTGACCTATCATTTTTATCAAAAAAATTCCTCCAATGAAACTAATCCTTTCATAATTATATTTCCCTTAACCTGAACCACTCCATCATCATCAACTTGACCATCTCTTGTACCATTATTTTCATTATTAGTAAACTCATGTGGAAGAGAATCACTTCCTTTAAAATAAATTGTCCTGAAATCACCTGTATGTTACAATAATGAAAATATATGACCATCATCATTAAAAACATGTCAGCTCTCTGAGTTATTAGGCACGCTTGGACAGAAAACCATCTCCACTGAATAATTATGCTCACCAAAATTGGGATGGGGAATCATTAGAGAGGTGAACACTGCCAGTAAATTAGCTTTGTTGATCTAATCACAATGGATTTCCTTGATATCAAACACCTATATGCAGTCCCACACTCTATTTTTATAATGATAGAGACAAAAAAAATTTACTTAGAACAAGTCTCTTACCTATTTTACAACAAGCTCTACATCTCCTTGCACTTCAAGCTTTTTTATTCCCACTTCTTCAGAAGCTTGCAATCCAAGCAACAAGGCCTCATATTCTATTGTGTTGTTAGTATGGGAGATCGTAGATTATATGATAATGGAAATAAATATCCTTGTAGAGAAAACAAAACAACTTTGGCACTTGACCGAGTTGACGAGTAACTTCTATCAAATTGCATATTCCAAATACCATTAGCTATTTCAGTTGGTATTTCTTCAAGGATGGGAAACTCTTCATCTCGCTCAGAACTCATAAAATAATTCCCGTTACCTCTAGCCTCAAAAATAACTTTTCCACTCTCCCTACTTTGGAATAGGATTTGTGCTCTTAGATCATCTGATTTTTGAACCGTATATTTCATTTTTTGTTCAGGGAGAAGCTTTTTCATTTCATTCTTGACTGGTATTGAAGCATATGACCAATCCATTTTTTATTTTTCCACCAGCATCCTAATAAAAACTTATACTAAGAAGCATACCATAGGTACCCGTAATTTCCACCACAAAAATTGTTTCCTTTACTCGCTTATCCAGAAAAGCTACATAAGAAAGTTTTGCATCTTTGATTATACCAACAAGAGGGACTTCTTTTGTTTCATTGAGTAGCAACAACCAAATGTTTGGGTGATACTCAAGCCAAGATCTTGAGAAAATTTCATGGGCATGACATTGTTGGATGCACTAGATTCAATAATGCAATTATTCAATCGATATCCGTTGATCAATAGGGAAACATAAAAAGGCTCAATCTTGTTGGTAGATGAAGGGGAAGAAGCTAAGAGATTATAAATTTTGTTTTACAAAGGAGTAGGAGGTGACCCTGTAGAATTAGGTGACACATTTTACTTGATAAATTTAACCAATTTATCAAATTGTTTAGGATGGGTTTGTAAATATTATGAAAAAAAAATTAACATTATCTCTCTTTACATGATCAATGATATCAAAGGTAGAAGAATAAATTTTGGGAGCATTGGAGATAATAATGGTAGGTTGGTTATTTCTAGCATCGGAAGCAACAAGATATTGACTTACTCTAGGAATAGTGGAGGCATATTTTTCATTACTATTTTTAGATCTAGGAGTAGAAACATTATTTTTAGAATAAATAAGATTGCTTGACTTACCCAAAATACGAGATGTCTTGAGACAGGATGTTGATTTGAGATTCTTCTTAGTTGAGTCCATGGATTCCAAAAGCAGAGAACCTCTCTTGATTATATTGTTTCTAGTTGAAAATTCACCGTTTGGAGGTCCCTCTTTCTCCTTTTTTGTGTGCCTAGATGATTTCTCTTTCTCAAGATCTTTGGAGTGTGTGAAAATAACACAAAAGTGGTTGTTCATGTTAGTTACATTCTATTCATAATCATCCTCATCTCAAGATGCATATTCTTCTACATATCCCATCTCTTCAATGAGTAATCCACCTTCTTCCTCTGAAACATCCTCTTCCTCATTTTCCTAATTTGAATGTGTCTCACAAAAGGCATTCACAGGTGGAGCTTCAAGTGTAAGCCTCTAAGGTACACCAATAATTTTTTTCTTATTTTGGAATTTCTTCCTTGGTGTATCCTTGTATGGGGTACTCTGAGCGAGCTGTTTTTTGAGAGCAAGTCATTGGCAATTTTTTGCACTAAAGGATCCATAGTTCCAGAACTAGAACTGTGAGCCTTATCCTTGTTTGAACCTTTCCTAATTTTTCCTAACATAATGAGGTAGTCTTCAACATCTACTGCAAGTTCTTGAGCCTCGTCTAAGGTTTGGGTTGAGATCTCCTTAGAATGAATCCAACTTTCGACAATTAAGCGTTTGTGGATAATCTCAATCGGTTTTCTTCAGTAGGCCTTATAGTTTCAAGAAATTTCTAAAAAAAACTATTGAATTTGGCAACGAAAACCCTTATAGCCTCATTTTGTTCTTTATTTGAATGATACCATTGTGCGAGAAATGTGTGACCATCTTAAACTAGTTTAAATCTAGCCTTGAATTTAGTCTTCATCTGTGCCCAAATAGTGATTGATCTTCTAGGTAGATGATAGAACCAATCCGCATCGACATAGTTTTAGAGTGGAAATTTTATTTTCCACATGGAAAGAAAGGAACTCAACTATATTTTCTCATGCTAGTGTTGATTGTAATATTTTAGTGTATAATAAATCTATGATTTTTTCCAACGTATTCTTGCGGGTTTAAGTCCAAGCCAAAAGGTGGCATTGTAGGTCACTCATATCTACACGCTATTGAACCGATAAGAAAATATTATTTGCATCATGGATCACGTTGTGCATGCATTCGCATTCCACAATTCCACTATGAGAGGTGGGGCACCACTCTAGGTGTTATCGCAATTTCTCTAGGTGGGCATCTCCACCTTGTTGCCACTCTCCTCCACAATCACAATGTGGGGGATGTGGCTCTTCATCTTGCCACCACTCTCCTCCACAATATGGGGGGTAGGGTTGTCCACCACCTTCTCTTTCCATCGACAAGGTGCCTAGGTTGGTATTAGTTAACTCGTTAATGAGGGATCAAGATAAACTTGCAAAGGCGACTGAAATCATAGCCCTTGGCTAGGAGCCCATTATTGATGAGAAAAACCTTCTAGGTGACATTTAAGGCAATTGTAATAAGAGGGACCCTTCTTCGACCAACCTCTTCACATCAACTACTTAATGTTAGTGTTTTGTAATAACTTATAGTGCCACACATGTGGCCTGGTGTGTTGGTTTTGGGGCATGGTTCCATACTGCCTCCTTTTTGTGAATATTTGTACTATTTTTATTCTTCTAAGCGATATAACTACTCTTTCATTTGATATATTTTTTAAATTAATTTAAAATAAATAATAATCGGGAAGGGGGATTTCAAGAGGTGGGCTTGTTTGTCATGACTAAAATTTTAAATTTTGTATGCCAAAAATTTAGCATGACAACACTACTCATGTTGCTTTTGCTTTTTAGAAAGTTCTCTCCATTCTTTTAGCAATTATCACCTATGGTGATCCACTTGAGATGCCTCTAAACACCACCTCTTTCCATTTAAATTTAAACTTAAAATATATAGTTAGGTAATTATTTAAAACTCACCAATGTTTTTCAACCATTATACACCTAACACCATATCAGTCTCTCCTAGTCCCACAACATGAAACTCATCACATACCTTATGGTCTCCCAAAGTGATGTTGAGTTGTGGATTTATTTCGATGCAAGGGATGGTGAAATCATCAACAAGAATAACATTAAAACCTTCAAAATTATTAACTTATAATCCCCTCTTAACCATAAAAACTTCATCAATGAAGTTGTGGGTATCCCCACTATTAATGAGCACCACAATTTATTGTCTAGCTAGCACTTCAAGAACCCTGAATATATGATATTTAGGTGCTCTTGAAATACATGCAAGTATGCCCCCATTTGTACCCTCATCCTTAATATTTTAAGGTTTATGTTATTCCCTTATTATATGTGGCTAGGGTTTTTCATTATCAGTGTCATCATTAGACATTACCTCTATGCAGTGAACTTGGCCTTTTTTAAGGCATCTATGACCAGGTACCCTTGGATCATTGTAAGTGAAACAAATATACTTCCTCCTAAGTTTCACTTTTGGATTCTTCTACCTTGATCTTTATGTCACATTATTTTGATGAAATCCCCCCTTTTGGAAAGGTTTTTTTTGTTGCCCTAAAGGTGTTGTTTTTGTATAGAGTATATTCTTTGGCATTGAATCCTCCAATGTGAGAGATATCTTAATGTTATCCTATAAGGAGGGTGGATCAAAATATTTTACCCAACCTTTGAGAGGTTCGGTCAAGCCCTCCATAAATACAACAGTGAGCCTCATTTCAGAAATATCAAGAACCATGACCCATAGTCTACAAAACTGATCTGAAAATAGACCGAAATTTTTATCTACTTGATCTCAAACCCTGTAGGCTTATCAAATTACCATTTTTATTTTTACCTTGTTAAAATCAACTTAAAATAATGCAATAATTATGACACTTTGCAAAAGGGTTGATTACGGAGTTCAGTAATTTCCTACATCTTCGGGTTCTTTCGAACCGTTCCACTAGTCAAAACTTGTAAGTTACAATAGCACTTTCACAAGAAAACATAATGGAAACTATTAAGAACTTTCTTAGAAGAATATCTAGACCTTCAGATGATAAGGGTGAAATATAGGACCCGACTTCCCCCTTTCCTGGTGTATTCGACAATCTCTATGGCACCAGCTCCACTATTCGGAATCCTCCAGATCTCGATTGGCCTTCTCGACGCTTCGTAATGCCCTATGGCACTCCAGTCTATATTCCAGGCTTCATAATAATTTAGTGTGGCGCTACGGGCCGGATAGGTAGTATTAAAACTCCTAGTCACAATAATGCCTATTTAAATAAATAGGTCTTCACAACTATATAATTAGCCTTAAAAAATAGGTCTTATAAAAAAAATGCTCCTCCACTCGCTTGGGCAATATTCCTCAAGCTTCTATCTTGAGCTTCCAAGTTGTGTGTGTTTACAATGAAGGAGGGTCCCCCTATTTATATTAAAATAGGTCCCTAAAATAATGCCTTTTTAATTTTATCTATAGGCTATTAATATCCTATTCATGGCTTGGGGATGGATTTATTATCCCATATTGGGTGGCATACATTTTTAAGTGGGTTATATCCCACATGATCCTCCAAATTCCACGTGATGTGGATGTATTAAAAAGTGGGTAATATCCCACATTTGGTGGAGGAATAATTATTTAGGCTTAATAAAGCCTTTCCCACGCAATGCATAGTGGTCGTGGGACCACTTGAGGTTTACCGCCCCCTCCTCCTCCTTACGTGGAAGCTTCCACCACTTGGCTTGGTTTGCCCCCACCACTTATCCACTATGTGGATCCTTGCATGATATGAGGTTAGCGATATATTGGCCACTATGTTTGGATTAGTGTGTTGTTTGGTTGTCTATCCACGTGGGTGGCAATGTGGTAATGTTTGATCGTTGGGTTGTAAGTGGTCTCACTGAGATAATAAAAATTTTATCCATATATTGTGGCATAAAATGTAATCAACTCGATGACTAGCTCATTGTGTAACTCAATCCATAACTCGATCAACACATAGTCCACTTGTCGAATCTCAATAGGAAAATTGTGTGAATTTGATGATTGGTGGCAAGCCATGTGGTGGCTTATGGACCCACCACGTCAACAATAACAAATTAGTCCACACGGTAGTCGGGCTCCCCTCCCTTAAAAAGTTGAGCCTCTTGTCGCGACCACCAAATTCTACGCTTGATGAAGACCAGAGGTCAAAAACCAACAAACGACTCCCTTTTGTCTTTTTGTCACGTGTCGCAGTGTCATTGGTCCAATATTAACCTGTTGACCAAAGTTGACTTTCCCATTGACTGAACTTTGACCGAACATAACTGGAGCTCCCAATGTCTGTTTGTCGCATTCTCATAGTCATCGCAAATCTCTCAAAAATATCGTATGCACTGAAATAATTTAGGGATGTTTAGGGAACTTTTGATATAAAAAATGATCCCCTGAAATAATTACTTTAAATAACCTCTACTATAGATCCCTATAAAGTTGGTTTTTGTTTGATATTATCTCATTTTTATGCCCATTCTTCATATTCAAACTGCAAAAAATTATGAGAGGCATCTCTGCATAAAAATCAGGTCCAAGGGCTTTATACTCATCAAATAAAGATGCACATTTATCTCTATTTGGATTGTGTTCGTATTCTTATAATTGTTCCTCTTCTCTCTTAATAAATTTGAGTTATAAGAGCCTAGGTGTTGATCTAATAACCATTTTAATTATTGCCTAAAGCACTACCTTCACTTGTAGTGGTTTGGATGGGTCTTAGTGCATTCATATTTTGTATTATTTCTAATAAGTGAGCCATTAGGTTTTTCATTTGTTGTTGTCTTTGATTCATGTTAACAATTTAATTATCTTGGATCTCTACTTTGCCCTTGTTAATTAGCACCTATTTTCCTCTTTCACCCATTTCCTCTACCTCTTCTATTTACATTTTTGTTTCTTGACTTTGTAACCTCATTCTTTCACCTTTGGTAAAATATGACTACTCTATAACTAGGTTACATTAAGTGTTACTCTCAAACCCACATGTTGGTAAAATGTTTGCTCTAATACTATTGTAATGTCCCTTTAATATTTTATCACATCTACAAATATTCTAAGTTTCATATCTATGCAACACTTATGAAATACTAAACAACAATGACAAATATCAATATTGGTTATTGAACCCTTACACACAACATTAAACATAATCGAAAACTATCATTTACCAAATGTTCAACAACATTAAATATTAATATTAAAAAAATTATATCGAATGGGCAAAAACATTTATTCAAATCCCTTTTTGCATATAATATTCAAAGATATACAATGACAATCTTTGGCTCATTCATTATTCAAACTATCAAAATAAAAAACAAACCCAACTAATAAAATATGCAGCTGCAATGATACTATAGCATTACATTATTGCAATAGTACTAAAATACTATAGAAATGGTGTGAAGTACTGTAGCAGTGGTCTAAATCACTGTAGCAGCAATACAAATTATTTTAGCAACATTGTAGCAAATTGAAAATATCCAAAAATTCTTCTTACCTAACTAGAATACTCATAAACACAAATACCCGATAGCGAACTAGGAACGGGCCCCCCTAGTCTCATTCAGGCTTGACCCCTGAACTATCCAATCTATCTATCCAAGGAGATATATGGATAAGAGGCTCTCGACCGCCTACTATTTATAGGGCTTAGCAGTGGGGGGCCGCCTATAGTATTATCTCTCTAGAGGCCCCCTACCCTATATCTAGATATAGATAGAGTGCATTGGATATAAACTTCAATCTTTTAACTCAAATGTGATCCCATAATCGAATCACATCAAAGGAGAAGACAATTTTCATCCTCCAAATCTCCACACTCCTAAGGTTTTTGTTTTAGAAGAAGAAATTAAACATAGAATTCTCACGCTTTGAGAAGGGGGTTTGATAACAAAATATGGATGCCTTCTTCCCAACTCTTCCTTTTATAATCACCCTTTTAATTTTAATTTCTTGTTTTCTGCCTAAAATTTCGTCCCAAAGTATAAAGAAACAGTTTTAAGAAAACATTACATCAGGTCCCTTTATAATAATAATACATAAGTCACATCTTGACAATGTCATACAAATAAAGTTACTAGGACAACTTAAAAGATTATTATTAAATTATTTCCCTAACTTTATGCCCAAGCCTACGGGAAATAAGGAATAGGCTACAAGCATCCCAATTATTTTAAATTTGAAAAGGGGACATGACATGGTTCTTATTTATTTAAAGGTATAAGGGTAATCAACAAGTTGTATATTCATATTAATTAATAAATATTGATGCAAAAATCATAATGTAGCTCCAAAGTAACTTCCAAGATATAACAATAGATACAATTGCTCAAAACACAAGAGATGAAGTACACTTAGCTTAATATAGAGACAAAGATGTGATTTGGTAGTTCAATGTGTTTATGTAGATTAAAAATGACCTAGAAGTGTTTTGTTTCTATAACTACAATTGCAAACTGGGTTGTTATATAACCATATAACGTATCCCATAACACAACACAATTTGGTCATGAGTAATATGGTTTTAAATGGTGATGTTTTTACACTCTATAACTCTTTGTGTGACTTTGACACTCTGTGATGACCTTCATACTAAAAACCCAAGTGTCATATATTTATGAAATCCTTTGTATTATGTGAACACCCTAAAACCCCAAATGTGGATGGGAGAACCCTGTAAAAATGATAATGTTTAGGTTGAAGCACCCTTATGTTGCCTATGTTGGTACTGCTCTAAAGAGGGATCAAACCACACGTAGGTCTCCACATGGATGTAACTACTTTGGCAACATGTTCACTTGACAATGAGAAACTATGACTTGACATGTTTAAGCTTGGCTCAGCCTATCTTTGAAGGCCTTTAGAATGATAAACTTGACTCTTGAACCTAGTTGGAGTTCTTCAAACCTTTGTACGAGCTACTCTTAGGTTTTGTTTTTGTTTTGAGTAAATTCAAGATAGCTTGGAGTGCGTCATGAATGTATTTTGAAATGAGTGCTCCTAAAAGTGCTAGATGAATAACGAGTTAGTAAGTGAGTTAGACTTGTTTTTACATGCATTTAAATGTTTAATTTTGTGTTACGGCTGACCTGTGGGATATGAAATAACCCATGAACATATCTCAAATTGGGAAATTATTCATTGGGTACCCAGAGACAACCATATGGCTCCAACTTGGAACATGATACATTTTTTTCCTAGTCAAAGGGTCCCAAATAGGAAGTTCAAGGGACTTTAAAATATTTTGGGCAAGATGCCTATGGATAGCATACTATTGTGGATTATTGTAAGTAAGTCTGTAAGTAGATGAGTAGTGTGAATAGATAAGCAACTCATGGAAGTGAGATAAGGATAAGTCGCCTAGGGTTAGAATGTGCACATTACATATCATATTGTAGGTATAAAGTCAAATTTATCATTACCAAGTGATAAGTTGTTAAATTTAGGTGTCCATTGTTTCGTTTAAAGAAGTTGTGTTATGGATAATATTATAGCAGTATGAAAAGGCATGGAATAAACTCGCTGCTCTAAACAAAGAGCCATGTTCATAAAAAAATGATTATGAGAAATATTATTATGGCATTGAATGGAATTCATCTTAGATATTCTCAAAGCCTTAGGGTTTGGTGTTATTTTTATTCATTATATGCAAATTATTTTCGCAGATACCTTCACTAACCTCTTATTTAATGGAGTTAGCTCTAACCACTTTAATGTTTTTTATTAATTCATGAAGATTTACCTTTAGCCCTTTCCTTATATGTGTTAGCTAACGAGGGATTTAACTATCTTCTTACAAACCCTATAAACCAAGGTCTTCTAATGATCATTTGGTTACTTAACAAAAAAAAAACATGTAATTTTTTTCATAAGAGGAATGCACTACTAAGTTACTATGAGTATGACTAGTATTTGTTTTCTCTTATTTGGTGACCATTTCATTCCTACTTCTTGTTAATTAAAAACCATGCAAATGTATCTAAATAATTGAGTATTTAGATTATTTCTAATACAATTCACTTTATGACATAATTAAATCTAATTCAACATTTCTCAATTAATAATTACAACTTTAGATAACTCTATGGCATAATAATCAAATACAATATTTACTATTATTATTGTAAAATAACACAAAGTACAATAATTGTTTCCAAATTTCTACAACTCAAAACAAAAAGTATAATAGTAATAAACTGTGAAAGAAGCCTTCCATAATAGCCATATTATACAAATCATCATAAAAACAATACATTATTGTTAAGAATCCATGTATGATAAGTATTTGAGTATCCAACCTAGTTGAAAGTGAGGGGTAATATCATCCAAAGAATTTTACCTCCAACCATAAACCACGAAGGATCCCCCTTCACATCCCTAGATGGAAGTTGGACCTACCCTTAGGCAAAGGAAGAATATAAGGGTATTCATATATCAAACAAATAGATAATGAGAACATCGTGTGTATATCCATGCATCCAATACTATATGTAACCAACCATAAGATTCCAGTGTGTCCACTATTGAATAGTTATCGACAAAAAATAGCTCTAAGTGCACTATAAATAGATAATGCATACAACATTCATTACTTTGGCCAAAATGTTCTAAGCTTGCGCTAGAATCTTATTATCTCAAGGTTTGTGCTAAATTCAAGAGACCAGGTCCTTAGTACACACACAGAACCATCTCAACATACATAATCTAGTAAGTATCCAGTAAATATAGGGAAATGGGGAGTCTTAGGAAGAACAAAGCTCTCTTCCCGGTTACGACCTTGCCTCCATATAATGAAAAAAAGTTGGTAAGTGTGTTGGAACAAGTGCTAGTTTACCTTCGTTTATCCAAGCTCATTTTCAATCAATCCACAACCATAAGAAACATACTAACATAGATTAACCAGTCAAAATTACATTAAAATAATCATGTTATCGCAAATTACAGGTTGCATACAAAGTAAATCATAAATAGTCATAAGAACACACACCTTAAGAAGGGTGGCATTACAACGTACAATACTAAAATCAACATGTACAACCATCAAATGATGGGTTTTAACACAATCACTATAAATGGAAACTCAAAACTTCAATATAAATAGTCATCAACATATTATTCAAAAGAATCTATCTTAGATTTATTACAGGGACCCTTTCATTTCTTATATAATTCTCTTTAGGGTGGGCATTGGAAACACACGCACGTGCGCACACATGCACACGCACACGCACGCACACATGCACGCATGCACACGCACCTGCACACGCACGCACGCACGCACGTGCGTGCACACACACACACACACACACACACACACACACGCACGCACGCACGCACGCACGCACGCACGCACGCACACGCACACACGCACACACACACATGCACAGGACACACACACACACATTCACATGTATAGACACACACACACACACACACACACATGCACAAGAACGCACACACATATTCACATGCATAGACACACACGCACACATACACACACATATACATGTACACACACGTGTGCACATGCACACACATACACACCCGCACACACATGTACATAAATGCACACACCCACACCCACATAATGTATGTGTGATAGAGCACATATGCATGTGTGTGTTTGAGGATTTAAAATTATTGTTGTAATAAAAAATGGACTTTTAATGTCTTTTTTGAACACAACCAATGAAAATGGCAATGTGCAAAAAACTACGAGACAAATCCAAAAATAAGTAACATATTATCAATCAATGTGTACTTAAGTAAGATAAAGATATAAAACCTCAAATCGAATGATACGACTCATTTATGGAGAAACTTCCTCACATAGCCAAGGATTTAGTTAAACCCATAATCCAAAGTACACCAATACATAATAAAATCATGTTCTCTTTCATCAAGTAAAGTTTTGAATATAGTTGATCATACCTGACATAGATTAGAACTCTATATGGGAGTTGTTAGGGTTATAGTGTAACTACAAAAACTTAGTCCACAATACTATGAAATTGAGATCCAAATTCCAATATATTTGAATTTTTTATAAAAAGCACAAACTAAAATGATTAAAAAATCAAGACAAACCAGTATTTACCCAAATATATACATTCCTTTATTTACAAATCCAAAGAATTATAGCCAAAGCTCAAAAGGGTAACTTTCATACTCAAGTATGATTTCTTTAATCACACACAAACAATGCGTTTAAGGTGAAAACCCTAGCAATGTTTTATTTTGTACTCAATCTTGAAAAGGGTAAGTTTACAACGAATGAAATTCCATAATTTACTCATAGTTTTCAACTAAAAGATTATAATCTCACGTATGAATGTCAATCCATTTGGTAAAATCATTTAGTAGAAGAAAAATATATGTCTACTTTCTTTTTGTCAATAAAATTCCAAAACCAAGTAGTGCAAACCATTAAATAAAGGAATAAAATAACAAAACATGCATGTGTAATGTCCCTTCTTAGGGTGACTAGGGAAATGACTAAAGAGCTGATATGTAACTTAAAAATCAGATTAGTAAGTTTTTGTAGATGACTAATATTAGTCATGCGACCTGTAAATTATCCCCTTCCTGGGGCAACAACCTCCTTGGAAAAGTTAAACCCTTCAAAGGTGGGTTAAACCTTGTTAACACACTTTAATTCTTATGCCAAAAATATTAAGAAACCCTCAACAAACGCAATCAACTGTTAGAAATCATAATTGATCTTGGAAACGATTAATTTTGGAAACCCTTAACCGACAAACTTTAACAATCTTGGAAAAATAGTAAATCACCTCCAAAATTCTTGAAACTTAGGATCTTGGGGTGTAAAAATATGACGAATGAAAATATCAAACCAGCTTGCCCAAACATCCACCAAAACATGTCAAACATGCATTTCAGGCAATTTTCCCCCTCTTGTAAATGCCATAAAAACCATGTAATATCACTCCAAATATATTACGAAATTATTATTCAAGCTCAGCAATCAATTGGTGAAGGAATTATAATTTTTAGAATCCTAGTAATGCTAGAAGGAATTTCCTTCAAACCCTAGTTTTTGTAGAAATAAATAAATATTTTTAGATCTGATTATGCATGTCAAAACCCTCCAAATTTCAATATAAAACTAGATTTCACCCTTATAAATTATATGTAATGAGATGATGTAACCTGAACACATAGAAGACCCTTGAATACTTTAAAACACTATTAAATATTGGTTACTCTTTTAGAATAGCCAAATAATGTACCAAATCACTCCACAAATGAGTCGTTCCACTTTGACGGAAGCCAATTTTGCATCAATAACAAAAGGAAAGCAATATATTCAATATTTGACCCAAAGAGCTCCTTAGGGAAACTCCCCTAAGGTTGAAATTAAGATAACAATAACAATGAAATCCCTCGAGGGGGTGGAGACTCCCATGTTAAAGTCCTTCCTAGACTTGGTGAAGGGTTTTGTCCTCACTCAAGACTCTCCAAGGTTGTTTGTCATTAGGATAGTTAGAGGGATGCTTTACAAACAATCTTTCCAAGAGGTAATAGAATTCACCAAATGACATAATGGCCAAGAATTTTCCTTTTATAACATAAGGGGTGTTACATCATAGCTTATGGCCGAACTTATAATATTAAATCTATTTCTTAATTAAGTAAGTAATTTATTTCATTTATTGGAACACTATGCATCCAATAAATGAAATAAAAAGTGTAATATTTCTGAAAACTAACTTAAATATATTTAGACAACTTTCCCCTTGCTCCAAACCCTTAGTCCCATGAGGAAAAAATGGGATAAGGTCTTTTGTTTCTACTTGTCACCAAAAAGGGACATGATGACATGTAGTCACATGTGAATTGACTCAAAAAAACCACTTCAAACTCTCCCAAACCCATTTATTTTTCTTCCACTTTCTCCTAAATCTCTAGCTAGTGCATATGGTGTTTTACCCCTTCCATATTTTTCCACTTTAAACTATTTACTCTCATTCATGCAAGAATTAGTCGAGAAAATAACATGCCATGAATTTCCCCTTACTGCCAAGTATCTCCCCAAAAAAACTAGTTCATATTTAGGGTTCTCAAATCATTTAATATAGAAGCCCAAAAGTAGGGTTCGTGTAATAATTAAATGGATTTTCAAAGTGAATAATAAACTACCCCTTTGTGGTCTTTTATAATCATCTTAGCTAAACAATGACTAGATGTTAATCCTTTTAACGCATAATCAATTAGTTAATATGTCCCCTCATGGTTTTTAGAACTAGTATGGCCTATGCGCTAAGAATCACAAGTCAACCGACATATTATACCATCAAAAAGTCAAATTCCCTTTCTGGACTTGTTGTTGCAAATCAGTCGCACCCCTGGATGCAAATCAAGGTTCTGAATTGATGTTTTAGGCATCCAGTGTGATTGCACAACATGGAAACCTCTCTCCAAGTGTGGGACTTGTGAACATGAGAGAGGAATCTCCATATTAAAGGCTGGTTCCTCAAACTCCTCTGATTTAGATCTATATTTTGCACAACTACAGAGGTTTAGATCCTAATCCTACTCTAAATTGCAAGGAGACAGGGATAAAAATGCAAAAATGAAACTAAACTAAAGATGGTGATGCACCAAAAGGAGTGGTGAAACATTTTTTGCCATGTAAATAGACACAAATTCATGAAATGCAACAAGGGAAAACATACACAAGCTGATAGATGTAATTAGAGGTCTTAAAATGAAGTAAAACAATACAAACAGAGGACTGAAAGCATTCACAGAGTTTGCATTGTCAATTCCATGTAAAAATCTCTTGCATTCCACCCTCAAAGAGGTATAAACCTGCTACAATACTTGAAAAAGGTTTGATTCTTACAAATATCACTTGCTGGAGGTGAAAGAAGAAGTTTTCTATGCCAAAAAGTGTTCAACCATGAAGAAATGAGCCAAATTTGGCTTTTACAGTACATGGGTCGAGCCCAGGAGAGAGAAAACATGAAAAACACATGGGAGCCATCCCTCATTGATGGCAAATGCATTAAAACAGCATGGAGGACCTTACAAACCCATACCCTGTCATTTTTGACCATATTGGAGAAGAATGCGACCCATTCTGTATTAAATTTGGTTGTTGAAATGTCATTTCTAGCCATGGACACGTACCAGAACCGTTTTTGAATTTTCTCTCTCTAAAATGAACCAAAATTAGAAATTGACCATGGAATCATGTAGAGAATTTTAACAGCTTTCCAATGATATAAAGAACGTGAAAATCAAAGCTATGGATCAAAAGATATGATTGTTTGAAGATTTAGGGCAAAAATGGCTCAAAAACGGATCGGCGGGAAAAAATTTCAAATTTTACCTTTTTTTTGTCTTTGGAAAAAATTTCAAAAATTCCCCGCGCTCCACTGGTCAAATGCCATGTGGCAAGCTCTGATTCACTCTGGAATTCTCTCTCCTTCTCTTTTCCGCAGGTTTTCCTTTGAAAATCAACCTTTTTATACTCTTTTGGAAAAAAATTCATATTTGCCTCCGACCCCCGAACTCCTCTGCCATGTGGCAGCTTCCTATTGGCTACGGGCCTCAAATGGGAAAATTTTCCACAAAAACTCCGCCGAGCCATAACTTGAAAAATATAAGGAGTTAGGAGGCAAACTTTACCTTTCTAGAAAGCTGAAATGCAAGGTTTACAAAATCAATAAGAGGTACTTCAACAAGTTGACCAAACCAATGGGTTATATAATAGATGTACAACTCCTATGTGGAATGTTTCCAACTTTGAATTAATCTATCCACTAGGTGGACAATACCCTTAAGTTCTATGGGGTTACATCAAACATATTACCATCTACCACTCATGTCATTCAAACAAGTTGACTTACAACTCCCGATTGCAATTTATTTTCAAATGCAAGGTTTACAAAATCAATAAGAGGTACTTCAACAAGTTGACCAAACCAATGATAAATCTAAAGGCACTAACTCACAAAACCCAACAAGTGGAAACGTATAGTAGCGAGGCTATATCGATGTCTTGGGCCACTAAATATAACCTGGATAGTGAGCATCACAACTTGTTCTTTACGTATTATGGTGATAAAAAATAAGTAATACAAACAAACACAAACATGTGAAACATAATACACAAGTTAACTGACACTCACATAAATTCAAGACAATAAGAAATATTAAACCCATTCATGTACGTGTGTGGGGTTCTCGTTACATTTTTTGTTTCAACTTGTCTTCCTCAGTCTGAAACCCTCCCTAATGATGTCATACCTCTTAGTTTCATTTGTGTCTATGAGGGGAACCTTTTCTTGCATCAACCTTATACCACCAAAAATATAGTTAGTCTGATAGGTTAAGAATACCAATAATTGAAACCAAATATTAATTACAATAAAATATGATGTTTATAGTAATTGAATTGTCAATAATAACATAAAATTCCACCAAATTTTAATAATTAGCATTATAATAATTCGTTAATCAAAAAATTAATAAACACATTATCATTTGATA
Organism: Taxus chinensis; assembly: GCA_019776745.2. NCBI lineage: Eukaryota > Viridiplantae > Streptophyta > Pinopsida > Cupressales > Taxaceae > Taxus > Taxus chinensis. The sequence continues at coordinate 846,657,324 of CM034148.1, read as the reverse complement.
AATCATTTTTTCACCAAACAAAAGTAGTATATGATGGGTCTAGATAAGGGCATTTTCTTGTCATGATTAATACTTGCACAACTAGTGAATGATTATTTTGCATATTATTATTTTCTTACTTTAATTAAAGAAGGGTAGAATATAAAAAATGATATGTAATGCCTTGACATTTATCCTTGATTTTAGTTACAACATCAAATGACACAAAACAAAGTGGTACATGTAATTCTTTCTACCTCCTCCACCTTGATCAAGTAATTTCTAATGGAAATGGATTCCACATAGTGATATATTCTAACTTTTGGGAATCCCCTTCACATTTCAATTAACTTTCTCCCTCCCATGAAGATACATAAGTGATAAAATTGAAAATACTATGCCTACCAAATCAATAATCCCCTTTCCCTAGTAGGAAAATTTCAAATTCGCTCCAAAGTGCTCATGACCACCCATGTCTATTATTATTCTAGTTAGGTCCGTTCTCAGGCTTCTTATATTTTTTTGAAAAGATTCTTAGAGAAATTTATGGGCCAATTTTGATTAGGGAAGGGATTTCATTTGATTACTTGGGATTTGTATTATCTTCGCTAGGATGCCAAAGGGGTAAGATTGATGGATATTAGACACCAAAACACATTATTGTGTGCCAAATGGATTATTTTAGCTAGGTAAGGCTAAGAAACCTATAAGGTTATTCAATATAATAACGTCAAAGAAGGATATTTGAAGGGTCATAAAACATGACAAGGGATTAACAATAATAATATCATCATCCTCAAAGCCTTGATGAAATTTGTTGGCTCTTTTTTCATGAAAAACATATAGAATGCATGGTGAAAGATAAATTTATGGATACTGTGGTGTGAGAATGGTTTTGGCAATGGGATATCCATTTATCAACATTCACTTTGTTGGTCTCCAGTTGTTAATTTCCATAATGTGCCTTTTGTTGAAGTGTTGTGGGATCATCCATTAAATTTGTTTGGACTCTTTCCTTCCATGGTTGAAAGACCATAAACGGTATCCCGTATGACATGAAAAAATTGATCCCACAACAAGGGTTATACCCCCCTTTCCCTAAGCTCCATACAATGGATAAGCTTAATGATTGTTGGTATATCCACTCCTCTCCTCAAAGCTAGAGTCATAGGCTTAAAACCATATATAATGTCATTTTGAGCCTAAACTTACACATTTTGCGTAATGCCCCTTTTTGGGGACTAAGATGAAAGATAAGGAGAAATGACTAAACCCAAATCAAAGAAAACTAAATTTTATAACAACAAGCTACAATAGACTGAATTCTTATGAAAAAAAGTAAGAAATTGTAATTATTCCATTCCAACACAACCATTACACCATCTAAAGTATGTATGACATAATCTACATTATTTAGAGCAAGTACAAACCAATAAATGAACTTTTAGAGCCCTGGATTTGATAATTAATTTTGTGACAATAGTTAACCTACTTACAAAAAATGGCTGAAAATTATGATTCCAAGGCCCAAAGTTCAATCTGGGAAAATAAATCAACCTTATAAATAAGAACAATCCAAATATCCATAAAGCAAGAAGTGTCGTGCCCTAAATACCATTAAACCCTTCACTTATGCAAGTCTCCACCCTAGAAGAGGGTTTACAATGGCCTAGAAATGGCATGTTCTGAGGAAGCTCTGAATTTATTCACCAAGTGCGACCTCTATGTGAAACCACCAAGGAAGGAATGATGATTTCCGTCCTCAAATTAAGTGCCACGAGGGTTTCCGTCCTCAAGCGTAAGAGAGAGAATGTGGTTTCATGATCCAACTCCAAGAGAATAAATTTCAAAGTAAGCTCCCCTCTTCCAAGCCAAGTGACCCCTTTAAATAGCTAGAAGTGGTGCCAAAAACCAAATAGAATCCTCCCAAAGAGTACTGACCTCCCTGGAGACATAAGATTTCCTTTTTCTTTTATATTTCAATTGGCTTTTCACCTTTTTTCCTAGCCGACCTGACTATAATTAGAAAATTACTTCAAAATAATGCAAAGCTTACAAAAATAACTAAAAATCATGACATTAACTTCCATTGTTCTTCCCTTTTAGCCCATACGAAGTGGAATTGGACCAAGGTCTTCAAAATGAGCTAGCATTGAGAATGAATGAAGATGGAGATGACACAAAAAAGGTTAACAAGTTTATGATTACAAAAGATCTTATTTTGCATGGAAATAAAGTCTTTCTAATGTTTGGATCAAAAAAGGAACAAAAACATTTGATTGAATGTACAACCTAACCAAGGACAACAACAAGAAGGCAACCTAGAAACTCTTTAGGGTGGCCTTAAATGGAAAATTTTGGACATCAAAAAATATTGCTACGACAAGGTAACTCTCTCAAATGGTCTACTTTCAATTAGCTTTTCATAATGTTTCCGAGTTTGTCATTGAATTAAGAATGTCATCAAAAGTTGGAGAATGGTTTGATATGCACCCCTCCTAATGAAGAAAAAATTCACCAAAGGAATATCCCAAGGGGAAACCCACTTGAATATCAGAGTAGCGAAGTAAAAACACGATGAAAGGGCTCATAACTTTAATTGTCATGTAAAGGGTCTCCAATAATTCATGGAGGAAACACATGATGATGTATTACAACCTCCAAATGCTAGAGAACGTATTTTCATAACAACCATGAGCCAAATTTCCACCATTAATGATATTATCATCATCACTAAAAACCACCATATTATTTCAGTCACACACATATTTGTGAATATGGGATGTCCTTTCACTATAGTTGACAAGGTTGGAACGAAGAATGAAGATACGACTTTGGAATATGATTTATCTTGTCAAGTATTGATTATTTATCAATTCCTTGCTCTATGGATGACGTTACAACAACTTCAAAAGGTATCAGTATAATTGAGTTTATAAAGAATCATTTAAGGATAAAATGAAGATGTCAAGTTCAAAGTAATAGTTGATCCCTACTTCAAGGTTGTTTTTTAACTTCACAAGCTACTAAAGAACATCACCGGGGGAAAGGAAAACAAATATATGAGCTTGTTTTGGAAAGATCTCTTTCATTTGACAAGTCTGGGATCCAAATTATTAGAGCATCCAAGCTTGCAATTACTTGAGGGAAAGTAATTTCGGGAAGGGAGGATTGTAATGTCCCTTTCTCCCGATTAGTTCCATGGAATACCTTTGGCCCATTCCACTTCTCATGGGTGGAAGGAAACAACAAGGGAAATCATTAATGTCATAATTATATGTTGTTATTTATATCCACATATTAAATTCTAGGTAACTTTCGAATTGTGACATTATAAAATAAAGTTGGTGGGGAACACCTAGGGCCAACTTAGAAAGACAAAAAGAAGACATATAAAGATTGTAGTTCCCCCAAAGTAGGTCAGTCCTCATTGGGGAATGTTTTTGAATTGTGGCACCATTTTTCATTATAAAAGGGGTCATCTGAGGTGGAGGAAGACACACTTGATCATTTGATAATTTTCTTTCTTGGAGCTGGAGCACTCTTACTCTTTCTTTTTGTCTATAGAGGACAAAACCCCTATTGGAAGACCTATTGAGGATGAAACCCCTAAATAGTGGTTAGTTAGAGGACAAAATCCCTTAAAATTACAAAAAGGTGATCTCACATGGAGATTACATTGTGCTAAAATAATTTTACAGTCATTTCTGGCCCTTCATAAAGGTGGCGACCTGCCCTAAGGTGAAGTTTGTGGTGTTCTAGGGCACGGTGGTATCAAATTCTTGGACAATTGTGTTCTCCATATTTTTAGCACCTGGATCATCTATTTTTACTCATGTTTGGGCTTATGAATGATTAGTTCCAGCCATATTTGTAAAGGGTATTTTTTCTAATATTCTTAATTAATTCCAACTAATATTAAAATTACGAATATATATATTTTCCGACTCTTTTCTCTTGCAATCATTTCCAGATTTGAAGAATAGAGTTTCCATATTATTTCTAGCAAGTTTTTGGTTGATTTTTATCATAAAAAAATATGTTTACAACTTGTTGCTAGGGTTTGAGAATTTTAATTTTAGTTTTGTTTTTCAATTTACTAGTTGGATTTGTGTAAGTTCCTTTGGTGTTCAAATTTAGCCCAAAAGGGACATTACATTTTTCTTGGTGTTTTTTTATACAAGGGGTCTTCCCCTTGGTTGGCGACTTATGTATTTGGGGGTTCCACAACCAATTTTCTCTTTTTGTGGTCACTATGAAACTACTAAACACCTTTTCTAGTTTTTCCTGAAAGCTTATATAACTTGATCATGGGATTAAAGATTTTTTACAACCATTCAGAACAAAACCCCTTAATTTGTAAATATATCCTCTTATGAGGTTGGCCTTCTCTCTCTTAGAAGATTTAATTTAGATTTGACATAGTTTTAGAGCGGAAATTTTCTTTTCCACACGAAAAGAAAGGAACTCGACTATATTTTCTCATGCTAGTGTTGATTGTAATATTTTAGTGTATAATAAATCTATGATTTTTTCCAACGCATTCTTATGGGTTTAAGTCCAAGCCAAAAGGGTGGCATTAAAGGTCACTCATATCTACATGTTGTTGAACCGCTAAGAAAATATTATTTGCATCATGGCTCATGTTTTGCATGCATTCAAATCCCACAATTCCACTTTGAGAGGTGGAGGGCACCACTCTAGGTGCTATCGCAATTTCTCTAGGTGGGGATCTCCACCTTGTTGCCACTCTCCTCCACAATCACAATGTGGGGGATGTGGCTCTTCATCTTGCCACCACTCTCCTCCACAATATGGGGGGTAGGGTTGTCCACCACCATCGCTTTCCATCGACAAGGTGCCTAGGTTGGTATTAGTTATCTTGTTAATGAGGGATCAAGATAAACTTGCAAAGGTGACTGAAATCATAGCCCTTGGTTAGGAGCCCATTATTAATGTGAAAAACCTTCTAGGTGAAATGTAAGGCACTTGTAATAAGAGGGACCCTTCTTCGACTAACCTCTTCACATCAACTACTTAATGTTAGTGTTTTGTAATAGCTTATAGTGCCACACATGTGGCATAGTGTGATGGTTTTGGGGCGTGGTTCTATACCGCCTCCTTTTTGTGAATATTTGTACTATTTTTTTCTTCTAAGCGATATAACTACTATTTCATTTGATATATTTTTTAAATTAATTTAAAATAAACAATAATCACGTCAATAGGTGTATCTCAAGGGGAAAAAGGGTTTTCGGGTCTAACATGACTTATTCAACCAACAATTGTGAATTGGTAGGTGGAATTCCTTGACATATGATGCATTAAAGGTTGTCAATACAATGCATGTGTAGATAGCCATAAAGATGTGTTTTTTTAGATTTTCTTATGTGAATCCATTTTAAATATGTAGTAATTAATAAATGCAAAAAAAATTGACTGGCTTTCCATACTTATTTGTGTGAAATCAGGTCGTAATGGCAGTGAAAATCAGAGTAATTAAATTAGTGGGAGGTTTGCATGATGATGGGTTGTGTCTATGTTGCAGGGCATGGCAAGAAAGGCTAGAAGTGTGAGGGGATTCAAACACATGCAAGCTTCCATATTTACAAGTGATAGTGAAGGATACATTGCAAATGCATCGACATGGTCCATATTGTTGCATCATTTCCAATGGCTTTCTCATCTGGAATATCCTATGGATCTATTTAAGGTCCACCTTATGTCTACTGAGATGACATCTTCACTTCATGGTGTTCCCCTCACAAGGTTCCATTCGAACATTGATTAGCAATATCCTCTATTTTACATTTTTGTTAGTATTAAGGAGAATATATATTCATACACATTAGCGATTTGATATTTTGAGTCCATGCTATGCTAAAATTTAGTTTCAATATTCTTTATTTTTCTCTCAATTTATACTTTCATTATTCTTGGTTGGGAAATTGTTCATGTTTGTTCTCGGTCAGGAATTTTGTTCATGTTTATGGTTGTGTAAGATGAGTTAGGGGGGTGTGGGTGGGCAATGGAAAAAGCATGAAGAACTCGTACATATGAATGCTTCCCCATCTGCAGGTGGTGGCGAAGGAGACATTGCAAACACATCCACATTCTCCCCTCTTATCGTGGGTGTGCCTCTCCACCTAGGACATTAACAATGCTAATAGAATGTTTTGTGTTCCTATTGGAACCACTGCCATGGTCAACATTTTTAATAAAATACTATGACCCTTGCAATATGTGTCAAAATTTATTCTTGATATACCATTTTTTTTTTTGTTTTGAAGTATTTTCTATTGTCATTATGTATACAAATTTGTATGTGGTATTAATTCAATGCTTATGTTATCAAGACACATAATAATATATTTTTTATATATTGTTTTATCGTATTATTTCAACTCTTGTGTTATTAAAACATATAATAATGTAATTACAGCAATCCCGAAAAGTTACAAAGCCATTAACAAGTAAGAAATTTTAGGTTGGTGGTTATTAAGATATATTTAGTACTTAATAAACACTGCATTAAATAGGATAGTTGTTTTTATCCAACATCAATATTTAAGTTTGTAATGATAGATTCACTATTTGATTTTAATCTAGATATTAGTGTGCACATGAGGCCAAGAATGACTAGTTGGAATGGAAATTAACTAGAATGAAAATGTTTCCAACATTAAATATTGGGTGTTTTTTTATGGTTAAAACCCGTATATCCGATTGAGTGTCTATTAGAATTAAATATATCTAAATGTATTATAAAGCAATTTAGATGACACAATGATGGTAACGATTAAGTCATTTTTTTTTGCCCAGATTACAATTTGTTTGATTGTTATTTATTGGTCATTATTTTATGATCAATATACCTTTTTGATTTGACGTGTTTGCATCTTTTTATTTTGTGATTTTAAAAAAAAAATTTGTTTGAAAGATTTTAAATTAAATTAAAATTATTTTGCTTATGGACTTTGAAGATTGTTTTTTAACTGTTTAAGTGCACATATGTCTAGAAAACCCCACAACTCATGTTCATATGTTTACACATTAATGTCTTCTCTTGAAGATAATGTGTTAATGATGTCTTTGAGAAAAGGTGGAGATGGATTCAAGAATCATGGGGATTTCAACTGCGTTGACCATCTCCCTAGGCTTTACCTGTTGGATTCCCTTGAATCAACTTGTGATGCCAAAATATTATGCATGGGTTATGCTTACAATTGACTTGTGCGTAGAGGTTGAGCTTGTTAATGGTGTAATTGACTAAGTTCAATCTACGATCTATAAAGTTGGTGCAAAACCACCTAACTTGACATATTTTAGGGTTATCAAATTAAACAATACATTCATCTGAAATGAGATGTCGAATCCCCCTGACATGTCCCTATTTCTACATTTTCTTGTGGCAAGTGTAAGAAAATTCCCCCGATATGGAATAGCCTCTAACTATCTAGAAAATCAAAAGGGTTGACATTGCAAAAAAACATCTATTGGAATTGGAAGTGTTTAACACCAAGGGATTACTTTTATAGATATATCAAAAGTGTGTTTCCTCGAGGATATGTGCATTACACCCCCTTTCTCCTTGGAGTGGTTCACAAAAACTGACACGTGGTCTATATGTGACTTACCAAAAGAAAGGATAGGATTTCCTATGTTCCCTATGATAGTTTCCCCACCCCTCAAATTCCCATCCGTCAATGTCGTTCATCATCCTTGTTCCTCCTACAATGTTTCGCCTTCACTCCTTCAACTTTAATTATTCATAAAATAAAAAAGTGTAGATCTTGGTCGTAACCTAATGATGATAAAATTCAACCAAAAATTATTATTTGCTAGGTGCAACATGTTATTCTTATTGCCAACTTATGGGTCAAAATTGGTTTAGTTAATGGTGTGCTTGGGGAAATCATCTCCATCATCTACAAAAATGGCACAAAACCTCCAACATTGCCTTCCTTTTTGGTTATCAGGTTCGACAACTATGTTGGACCCACTTGGAATATACACTCCTCAATATGCTAAATCTCCCCAATTAGCTAAGGAAGCCACAAACAATTGACCCTGGAAATGACTTGGCATCTAAAAATCCATAAAGCACACTAATAACATCAGGGCATCAACAAAATTGATTATTACTAATTGGGAGTTCCTGAACATCTCTTACCATCCATGGTCTATTACTCAAACCCTCTTTATATCATAACAAAGTTCAGACAATGAATCATCAAAGGAACATGAAAATGACAATTACCTTGTTTAGTTGGACAAATAACAACTCTTGTCCCAACTCCACCTTAGAAACCACATGGGCCTTAATGGCCTGGAAATGCTTGGCCACCATGACTTTGACATCCACTACAATTGGAACAATTGAGATGTTTTGTCCTTGTTACAAAATATCATCACATGTTTCATAGAGTTTAGTTGAACAAGTGTCATAATCTCACAAAAAAACTCTATCTCTAAAATTATAAGTCCCGTCTTATTTGAGCCATGACTTGCATTTGATATTATTCTTTAACAACTTATGTGCCAAGAATAACTCCCACCTTAGTAACTGGCCATTTTTAGCAATGATTGGAACTGGGAAATCGTATCTCATCAATATTATTTAAGTTGCACCTACCTTCTTCTAATCAAATCATAAATAAATCCAATCTATTTTTGTTTGCACCAACCAATGTTGTCCCCTTTAACATTTATGCATCCACCGAACATGAAACTACTTGAAGGCTAGTCACTAATAGCTTTCCCGGAATTTCTCAAATATGTACATTGTATTTTCAGAGATGAAATGATATTTGTTGGCTCCAAATTGCTTTCCCTTGTTGACTTATGATTGGAAAAGGATTTCCCCCACCATACAACAACCCTTTTTTGGTAATTGATTTATAATTCTTGTTGGTGATCTTAGTCGTTTACCTCAGCTAAGGATATACATATATATGGGTGACCCTTTGGAGGAGCTTTTAACCATCTTCCGCTTTGCGAATAATCTTCCATCAATAAGGTTCCTACCTGAAACAAGTCTCATTTTACTAGTTACTTCTTAATATTTGGAACATTAAACACCATTTTTACCTTTGACAAACTCCCATGACCGATTTTTGTTCTCTTTTTATCAAAAAAAAAAATTATTTCATTGTTGCACTTGTAAACAACAAAGGACTTAGTTAAGCACTACAACAAGTAAATCATGGGATTTCAATAACCCCCTCCACGTTGCCTTCTCACCAATTTCACAAGGTAACCACGTGAAAATCCCTTTGAAAATGGTATGGGCATTTCCAAATCCACACAATCAATGTTTAACCTTACATAGGGAAACTATAAATATAAGACATATAAAACGACAAGGCCTTACTTTCACGAAAAACCCTAGAATCTTGTCCCTTAACAACCTAGGCATTACGCTTCCTCTCATTCTAATGATACCTAAATATAGCTCTTGGTTAGTAAGTCACTATTAAAAAAAGAATTAGAATGTTTACAAGGACTTGAACACTTCTCTTCCATCTACACTTTTGCACCGCATGCAAGCTTTTCTGAAAGTGCCCCTGCTCTTTAGATTTCCTTTTGACATCTTATTCAACTTAGTGATACTTGTCACTCCCCCTTATCAGTTTCTATATTACACCCCTATGTGTGATTGCTAGTAATAATCTAAAAAATTCCTTTCCCCAAAAATCATGTGTATAATGTTGTGGGTTCACATTTGATGGGGTATGAATTAATGAAATATTTTAATAACATCCACGACACCAAGCGGTCTATGTGAGCAAGATGAAAAACAAGACTATTCAGTTCCAACACACCATCTAACATAAATGGTTTCCTTATTATTCTTGCTAAATTTTTATCCCCTTCTCAATGTTAAGTCTTCTGTTATAGATCTTGATTACAGAACTTGTTGTTTTGTTTAACTGTACCTCCTCAAACAGGTTGGTTAGGTTGTCGATTTGCATGTTGTCTTTGTACTTAATATGAATGTTATTGTATCTTGCACACTCCATGATGTAATGTCATTCTGTCTCCACTACTCCCTTTTCACAAAATGAACATGTTCTTATTTTTTATGCCTCCTTAGGCATTGTCCACCTATCAATTTCACACCTAAGATGGTGTGATATAGTCCTTAGTTTTGCTATTAATATCATCAGTTTCCAATCAATTTATAGCCTCATCTATACCTTTTCATCGTGGGTCCCAAGTGGGGTTAAACTCTTTGATGTAATACACTTTCTTTCATCCTATTTGTTTTGTTCACATGACTGCCCTGAATTTCTCTCTCACGTAATTTTTAATTTATTCATTGGTGTTTTGACATTCTTGTATGTTTATGTCCCATTTACTCATCCATTTTTTGTTTTATTTCATCCATGTGTTGTTTCTTCTATCTAGCTCTCCACCTATTACCATTTTGGGCCATTAGTGATTCTCCATACTCTACGTATTTATTAAATAACTTAATGTCTAAGTCATTGTTGATGCTTCTAGCATAAATATCATTGTTTTCAGTGAATAATATTTCATATGGTGTTTGAGGTGAATTTTGATTCATTAATATTATACTAAAATACTAAAAATTCTAAAATTAGCAGGGTTTAATGGTACATGTGCCGACAAATGCAATGTTGAGGTGAGTGGGTATACAAACAATGTGGAAGACTCCTATTTCCACCAAGAGAGATGACTTATATGCAATGATAGCTAAACACATAAAATATTAGATAACGATTAAACGAGTTGTTCGACAAGTGGCAACGGGCCGATCCTAGGAACCGATGGGCTTCCTCAAGGGATGTTAACTCATGTTTGCAATCAAGTGATATGATATGAAATAAGATAATGAAAATATGATTAGAATTCGAGAGGGATGGAGAGATCATGTTCTGCTTGATATGTGGCCCATGCAAGGGCTATGACGAGCTCAAAGTCTAATAAATACTCAAATCAGGTGTGTTTAGTTGCGTCTTATATTTCACATATCACTTCAAGTTGGTCTTTGATGTCTTTAATATCGCGATTCAAAGTGATGACACATAGGCTAAGTTCATGTGTGATGTCAAATTGTTCCCACATGAAGGGTTAATGCTACGATCAGGAGGTTATAGATACTTGTAATGGGATGTGACTCACATGGGACTGTCATTTGCAAGGAGACACGTCTTGGAACAGACAGATTAGAAAAAAGACAGAATGATGAAATGATTGAAAATATGTAAATGTGGTAGAATTATAGAATGACAGGAATCATGGGTGATTTAAAAAAACTCGTTGGCAATAACTGATGAACTACGGTTTCTTTGATAATAACCTAATTGGATGCAAAAAAATTAATCTGATTATTGAGACATGATAATAGCTAATGTATAAAGAACTTGTGATAAATGTAAAACAATGATATGTACCTTGATAGCATAAATGAAAGGACAGATCTTGAGGGAGCCTTATGGATATGTAGTCATTTTTACACCTACCAAAGACCAAGGGAATCCCATGTCCGCCAGCCTATCACCCAGCGGGCGCTGGGCGCTCACCCAAGGCACGCGCGGGCACCGATTCTCTCCTTTATGTGGATTTAGTGGGAAACATCATCTACGATATGAACTTTTAATGAGAGTGAGCAGAAACGAGACATGAAATCATCATAGAGCTTAGAAATGGCTTCTAGACCAATGCAGTCATTCCAGACAAAAAGATACTTAACAGATTATAGGACTGAATCAAAACAGAAAGGAAAATGCATAAGGGTTCACATTCATTCCATAAACATACATGAAACAGAACTATGAGAATATATGTATGGACCAGAATCATTAATGATCATATTCAATAAGTTGGTAACCTCATTACATCTGTTAGATCCATTACAAAACATCACAGTATGGCAAACTGAATTCATACATCATAAATGGATTTACATTCCTTAGCTCTCAACAAGAAAATTTACAATTCCAAGCCCCTTTTATGCATCCTTCTCTTGTATATTATCTACCCAACCCAATACAACTCTTCGCAACGTTACTGCAGGGCTCCGCTCTCTCTTAATGTCCCTTCTTTTCTTATGTGGGTACTTGTATTTATAGGCCTCTTGAACTACCAACCCGCCTTTCTAAGGCTTCAGATCCGTTGCCAAATGTCCAAATGTGGTCCTCCATGGGAGCATGCTCCTCCAGGCCTGAGTTCTCCACTTCTTTCCATGATGGTCTTCTAGAAACTTCCATCGCAGGGCATATTCCTTCCTGGGCCAACCTTTCACTAGGATGGCACCTTATCCACTCTGCATGTGCAGTTAGGTCATGCTTTTCACATGTCCTGCGTGATACGCCAAATACAGCTAAGTCTTGAGACCTTGTTCTATCGGCACATATCATGGGTCCTAAAAACCCTCCTAGAACCTTGCCTTGTGCGTCTTCTCCTTGCGTGCCCACCTATAAACTTTAGGCCTTGCACTCTCATGCGCCTCTTTACACTTAGTTAATATTTTAGGGGCCCAACATCACCCCACACTATGCTTGTTCTCCGCTCGCGGGAACTCTTCTCCAATGAATAAAGAATCACAATAGAATTAACATCTTGGGAAAAGAATAAGGGAATGAAGAATTTGGGAAAGAAGAAAGAATGGGGAAGTGATGGCATTACTACAACAAGATAGGAAAATATCTTTGCAAGTCAGCCTCCAACTTGTTCCAGGCATCGACTTCATTTTGTGCTCTTGGGCAGAGGTTTCCGACTAGGGCACTTACTTCCTCAAAACCTAGTCCATTTCCTCGAGTGTTCAATTTTTCAACCATTCCTTCCAATTCCTTACCCACGTCCTCAAGCGCATCCATCCTTCTTATAATATGTGGGTATAATTCCTTCAGCCGGTTTTTAATTGAACCTCGTAAGGTCTCAATAGCTTCTAACTTCTTCTCAACTTTGGCTAGGATCTTCTCACACTCTGCTATGTTTCCTTTGTTCTTCTCATGGAATTCCTTGAGCTCTACCTCGTGAGTGGTGACCAAAATACTTGCCACTTTATCTTTGTCTGCGCAATTTCCATACGTAGCCTCAGCAGTATGGGTAACAATTTTCACATCAGCAAGAACCTTGTTGTACTTAGAAATGACTGCTATAACCATCAGTTTGTCTTCCTTTTCCAGGCGTGCTGCTATTTCTTTCATGGATTCTAAGGCTAGAGGTTTCCTCTCCATGGTGAGGATGTGTGTTAAATCTTCAAGGCACTCAAAGGAAGATCCATACTTTTGCGTGGGTGGTGCTAGGTCTGGATGCTTCAAAACAATGGCATCTTTGATGGATCCTACCTTCTTGTATACCTCACGTACCCTTTCCTTTTCTTCCCTTAGTTCACGCTTTAGCTGCGCGCTAATTAGCTCCTCTTGCTTTAAATCCTTGGTCCGTTCTTTTAGCTATTCTTTCCTCTTTCTAGCCCTGCCTCTAGAAATCTCACCCTGTCATTCCTTCTGAATAACCTGGCTTCCAGTTCAACTGAGACCTTATTCAACGCGTTACATACTTGTTGATCTAAAATTTGTTGGGCGCTCACCAAGGGGTTGTCTCCTTTTGACTCAGGCAACTTCATTATTGCCCCTTGGCTTACCTTGAACTCTGGCTCATCGATGTGGGACTTAATTTCCCATGACAACATCTTCCTCGTCCGAGGGTATGCACTTTCTTCATCGAGCGACTTCATTACCAAGAGTTGATCTATTGGTATTGTGCTTTGGAAGCATACACACAACACCTTATTTAGATCATCAATATAGCTCATTATTTGCCTCTGTATCTCCATGTGCTTTCCTCCTGTGCACGTGCACTTAGGAATAGTTATAGTTAGACTGGGGCCTCCCGTGCTGCTGTGATTTTTTCCTATGCTCTCTTCCTTATCTTTATTCATGACTATTTTAACGTTGCACTCCAACTCTTGTTCTACCAAGGCCTCGATGATTTTCGTTGCTTCTCTTTCTGCTGCCTCATTTATCTGCTCCTTCGTGAGACCTAGAGTTCTTTGATATTACGTCCCAACCTCTTCACTTCCTCCTATGTTTAGGGTGCCTTACTTCTCCTGGATACCCTTGCACCGCACGAAAAGGAACTCATTTTCTTCTTCTTCGCCCTCTTCTTTTGAATCATGCACACTGAAAACAAGTGGTTCTCGGTCTCCTGCAAGTTCATATTCTTCATCATAACACCTCTCACCCCTGTATTTCTCCAAGCTCTTTGTGTCTTTTGAATCAGCCTCCTTTGTCACCTTCTGTTTCTTCCTAACTTGGGATTCTAGTATAAGGGATTCCACTTTTTCTTCTTCCTCCTCTAGTGATTTCTCTTCTGTGATAAGCTCTCCTTGTTCTGGCGCTTCCTCCCTGACTAGGGACCTCTTATTACGTGTGTAATAACTTGTTCTAGCATTTGTTCCTGAGGCACCCACTGTTTGTGTAACTTGGACACTTGGTGCCTTTTCTCTTTCTCTTTTGTCTCTTTTTTCTTGGGTGTGATCCTCTTCCTCCCTATTGGGTCTCCAGGTATAGATATCTCGTTCTCAAGATAAGCACCCTTCTCAAACTTGGGCCTTACGTGAAGGTATACACGTGTTGTGGACCTCCCTGCAATGGGCAGAGTCAAGGGTTTCATCATCTGGACTTCATGCGATATGTACTTTTCCACATACACACGCTTGTTAGGGTAGACCAACGTCATGCACATCTCCCTATGGTCCTGATCCACCTAAATAAGGTCAAACCTTAGCCTTTTGGCCACTTTAAACTTGTTTACCCCTGCTTGAAAATATAAAGCGGTGACGAAAAATGGAAGTTTACACCAACGGCTCATGTTTTCATCAACCAACCTAAATCAGCCAATGCAAAAATGTTGGTATACTGCAAATTCAGCCTCTCCCTTTATGAGCACTGGCAGTTATTCTAGGATCCTCAATTCTACCCTGAATGCATTCCTTAAGCATGTATACCACTTCTCAACACACGCCTTGTAAACGTCTGTCATGCTATCACATGTGTGTTTTTCGAATCTCTTTATGGGTGACGGATCTTCCTTTCGGTACTCCCAAATGAACTTATCTACCGCATCTGGCACTCTGATCTCTGAAAAAACAATAGTCAAGAGGATATTGCCGAAAAGTGTCTTGTCACCTTCCTATGTGTTGTTGATGATCTGATCTGTGATGTACACAGACAAGTTGTAGATGGCACCCTCCAATAGCCTTCTGCAAACATTGAGCCATGACTTGTTTACTTACGTCCATATCTCTTGGTCATTCAGTTTGCTGACCAGGGGCACGACCATTCTCATCACCAAGTCTTGGATGACCGCAATATCAAAGTACCTTGACCCTTTCTTGTAGGCATATGTAGTGATGGTTTCTTTGATGGATTCTTTGTTGCATAGGTCGTCCTCTATAATTTCTCCTTCATAGATAAGACATGTGAATCTTGAAATCAGTTAAGAGGTTATGTGCATCTTACGCCCTGTGAATTGAAAGTGATCTTCATGTACATGTGACATCAACCATTGATAGAGGCACTCAAGCTTCCCAAAGTAGGGCAAGTCATAGAGTTGCAATAACCTTGCCTTCTCCTACTTCACTTTTACTTCATCGCTATAAATGGGTAACCCTTCTGGTGTCCTCTTGTTTTTTGGACGCACTAACTCCAGCGCCATTTTTTTTTTCAGTCACATTTGTGCGATGGTTATCATCGCTTACAGTCATTTTTCTTAAACGAGACTCCCACTCCTTTCCAAGTAAAAGCCCATCTGGGTACTGCATTTCTGCATACCATTCTTCATTGGTATTTGTGGTAGTTTCTTGTTGTTTGCCTTTGGCCTTGCCTTTTCCCTTCTTAGGTGTTACAACATGTTTGTTGGGTGCCATTATGTAGGTTACTCTGCACTTCAAATTTTCTTTCTCTGCTTCTCTACCCTTTCCAAGCTTAGATCTTGAACTTGTGAAGAAAATCCTTTCCAACATGTGCCCTAGCTGCCAAACCCTAACTAGAATATCCTTTTCACAAGACAGCGCTTCCCCACAACTCTCTCTACACTCGTGAACAACTTTGCTCCTGATTTACAGATCCGAACTAGTCACTTATGGTCAAATTTTTCCAATTTTTCTTCACACGAATCAACTCTAGAAACCCTAGTTCGCAAAAGCTCTTCCTTCTTTGTATTCGTAATGTAAATAATGAAGTGCTCGACCCTTTATTTATAGTTTTTCCAACTTTTTAGCATTAAATGCTACTTCACCTACCACCATACTTCAACACTTTATGCGGATTTTTCAGCAAAACCCAACTCTAGTGCCCCAACTCACGTGCCTAACCTTACACGGAAAATTCCCCAACCTTTTGGCATGCAACCAATCCATCTTAACAGGAGACTCTTAGGCGTGCGTCACCAGCACCAAAGATACTACCGTCATGATTTTTGCTCTCACCTACCTTGTGTTGCTTTTGCACTTTTTCCTCTTTTGTACGTGGATCCACAATGTAGCCTTTCCTTGACACCAACCATCATTTTTCACCTCTCCTTCCATGCACGTCCTTCCACATGGCCATTCAACCAAGCTTTTCGACGTAATCCTTCCTGGTGCTTCACGCTTTGCAATTTCTTCCACCTTACTCTACCCCACACTAAAATGTTGCATGATCCTCTATGCATTCACAACCTTCAAAAAGTAACAAGGTTACCGGCACCCAAGGCGCAACACAAAGCAACAACGAGAAAGGGAAACACAAGAAAAGAAAATGTAGTAAAGAAATCCTAAAATATCTAGCAATACTACCTTATTACAAACACCAAGAAGACTTATAGTATGGCTTCAGGCTACTACCATTTAAGTGTCCTATAAATCTCGTCCCATCCAGCACTTAGAGTTGGCACGCGCCTGAATCAAGGATGTACAAGATGATGTAGGGACCCAACCAATGCACCTTCAACTTCCCAAGATGGTGCAGAAACTTTGAATCATATAGTAAGACCATCTTCCCAACCTCAAACTTTGTTTTCGTAATGTGACGATCATGTCATACCTTTTGTTTTGATTTTTTAGTCTTCTGGATCCACTTGGAGAGTGATCATCTTTTGTCCAATTGCATTAACTTGTTAATTCTTTCCTCCAACACCTATTCATCTGCCAATCCTCATGTGCACATTATACGCATAGAAGGTACCATGAATTCAACTAGAAGGACAGCCTTCACACCAAACACTAATTAAAATGGTGTAGCCTTATTTAACCTCTTGTAGGTTGTCCTGTATGCCCAAAGAATGGCTGATACTTTGTCATACCAATCATGTCTACCAACATCACAGATCTTAGTCAATGTGTGACTAAGTATTTTGTTAAATGCCTCAGCAATTCCATTTACTTGTGGATGGTAAGGGGTAGTCTTGTGATGAACCACCATGAATTCTACTAACAGGATCCTTACTATCTCATTCAAGAAATGTGTACCTCTGTCACTAGTCAAACTCAAAGGGCATCCATACCTTGTATTAATATTTTCCCATAGAAACCTTGTTGCAGTATTTGTTGTGCAATCCTTACTAGGTTCTGCTTTTACCCACATTGTCAAGTAATCTGTGCAAGTTATTATATACCGTGATCCAGTCCTACACACGGGTGGTGCAATAGGGTCTACGAAGTCTATAGCCAAATTTTTGAATGGCTCGATGTTGGGAATAGGGTGCAAAGGCATTTCATCTCTTCGCCCTGGTTTGTCAATGCACTGACAATGGTCACAAGCCTTGCAATATTCCTTACAGTCTTGATATAGGGTCTCCCACCATAATCCAGCCATTAATATCTTACGTGCAGTGGTGTCACCTGCATAGTGCCCACCTGCACTACCTCTATGTGCTTCTTCTATGATGGCTAGGCACTCATGCTCTAGTACACACCGACACAAAATATTGCCACGTCCTAATTTGTATAAATCCCCACTAATCAACATGTAGGGCATGGAGCATATAGCTAACCATTTTTTATCTAATGCCTTCATCCCTTCCAGTGTTATACTTGTCTTGAGAAATACTGCAATATCTTCTAAGTCTGAGGGCGCACTTCGTAACCTAAATAGTTGTGCATCTAGCATGGTATCCTCAATGCTTTGCGCATCCTCCCCTGAATCGATTGTAGACAGATGATCAGGTCCAGAATTACTTTTTCCTGGTTTGACAACCATCGTGAACTTGAATTCCTAGAACAATAGTACCCACCGACATATGTGCCCTTATAGAACGGGCTTGTTCACTAAATATTTCAATGCCATATGGTCAGTGTAAAATATAAAACGGGTTGCCAGTAAATAATGTTTGAACTTGTCAAGCACGTAGATCATTAACAATGTCTCGCGCTCAGTTATAGTTTAATTTTGCTCCGTTGGTGTAAGCTTCCTACTTGCCAAAGCATAAAGGATGATCAACAATACCTTCACTAAGTTGTGCAAGTACTACTCCAATGGTGGTTTTTGAGGCATCCACATGAACATGGAAAGGCTTATCCCAAGAAGGGAAACGTAGGATGGGCGCGGTGACAAGCCTATCCTTTAAAGTGTCGAATGCCTTTTGTTGCGCCTCTCCCCAATGAAATTCACTTTTATGCCTAAGCATCTCTTCTAAAGGCATGAAAATCTCTGCACATCCCTTGATGAACTTCCTATAGTACCCAGTATGCCCAAGAAATGCACTGCGCTTTGACTAGTAGGTTCCCTCAATCCCACAATTACTGCAACTTTTGCGGGATCTACTAATAGGCCCTCCTTACATATGATGTGCCCCAATAATGTTCCAAATGGGGTAGCAAAGACACACTTCTTAATGTTGAGGGATATCCTTAACTACCGACACCTTTCAAACATCAGCCTTAAGTTGTCACAATGGTCCTTTACTAACCCATATATTGTCCAATCATCTAGGTAGACTTGGAGAAATTTATGGATAAAGTCCTAGAAATCTTGTACCATAATGCGCGAGAACACAGCAGGCACATTATTCAACCCAAAAGGCATGACCATATAGGAAAAACTTCCCCACTCAGTGGTGAAAGTCATCTTTCTCTGGTCCTCCTTCGCAATCCATACCTGGTGATAGCCTGAGAATCCATCTGTGAAGAATTAGACCTCGTGTCCTGCCACTCCTTCTAAGATTTCTTCAGTAAATGGGGTTGGGAAAGGATCAATGATACATACTACATTCAGGTCCCTGTAATTAACATAGATCCTTATCCTTTTATCCTTCTTGATACTAATCACCATTGGACTTATCCACTTCGACTCTTCAACAACTTCAATGATACTTGATGCTATCATCTTATCTATTTCATCGTTGACCTTTATGTGCAAATTGGGATTCATCCGGTATGGCCTCTTCCTGATTGGGTGCACACCTTCCTTCAACTTAATTCTCATTTCCCCCAAGGAATGGTGAATGCCTTTGAGTTCATGATACCCATGTGGGAATAAATGCTCAAACTCGCGTAAAAGATCAATGATCTTAGAGACTTCGTTCTCTGACCAATAGTCTCCGATGATGGCCTCTTTAGGATCTTCTTCTAAGATGATATCAACCTTCTTTGTCTTTAAAGGTTTGTGGTAGGTGCACGCCCGTTCATTAGTACTATCTATGACTTCGTGCATCCCTACAAAGTGGTTAACATCTAAGTTTTCTACCTCTTCGCCATCAATAACATACACCATATTCCCCTTTTCTTTCTCTATACATGCATGCTCAAAATCTATCTCTTCTGTTTCTTCTTCCTCAAGGCATGCCTCCAGGCCAGGTTCACCTAACAACTCTTATATTATGTCTTCCGCCATAGCATTATCTCATTTTGTAAGGTGTTTGACAGCCTGCAATACCTTATGTACTGATGGCTTTGTATTCTGGTAGTCAAATGTTTGAATGAGGTCAACCACCAATTCTTGCCAATTACCAGTTTGATGACACATCTCTGAGTGGATATACCATGCACGTGCACAACCTTGTAGGGTAGAGTACAACTTATGAACCCATAATGAAGGTGGTAATGCTTCTGCACTTCCCATCCAGGCTGTCTCACAAGCTTGGATATGGAAGGAAGTGGTCTCCTTACCATGGTAGTCTTTTATAGACGTGGGCGTATTGCTTCTACAAAATCTTACGGAGAAGGAAATTCTCACCTCACGCCATTCCAAGAGGTTCTCCCGATGTGTTGAACACTTGCGTGCAACAGTTCCGAATAGGTTATAATTAAGCATTTCTCTTCTTTCCTTTTCATTTCTTCAATGGGCTTCCATTTCTCACAAGAAATATTCCGGATTAGCCCCTCCTGAGTAACTTGGTAGTTTTCTTCCTCCCAGGTGCCAGGCTAAATGTGCCTTTGTCACCTTAGTCACCGATCCTCTTAAATGTCATCCAATAAACTCATAGGTCCCATGTGCTCATTTATCACATGCTATGCTTGTGGTATCACTCACAGACTAGGCATCCTCAAATTGGATGAATCCCTTTATGGGATGGATTATCTTAGGATCCCTAATTGAGTGCACATATATTCAATCAAGGACTTCTTCTCCCAATGGCTCAGTGTAGGGCGCCGAATTCCCATCTGTCAAGGGGATGATTGCCCGTTCTTCCTTATTTTCAAAATTGATATATCCTTTGTTAAACCTAATGTCAGCATTGTTCTTATAACACCATGGGCACCCAAGCAATGCATGGAAGTTGTCCGCCTCAGCAAGTGCCAAGACCTCAAAGTCCCTAGTAAACTTATTCCCCTTGAATGGTGATAGCCACATATTTTAAGACATCGATGGGCATTGCCTTCATGTCTTGTTCACCATATACAACACATTCAAAGATGGTTGTAATGTGGGCATTCCCATCTGATGCCAAGCATCTACAGTTAAGAACCTTCACTTCCACGCCTGTGTCAATGAGGATATTACTAAGGAGCCATCCATCCATGACTGCATTTAATGTGATCTCCTTGTTATACTCAAGGTTGTGCGGGGAAAGGTTTGCATGTAAAACCTACCTCTTGCACTCTGCTCTGGCATGTGGTACTTTCTCCCTCACCCATTCTCCTAGCAAGGGAATAATATTCTCTTACCTTAACATTTTACATACGTCTTTGAATTCATCCATTTCACTTCTTGGAACCTCGTTATCCTTCTGCTACCCCACCTGTCTCGATTGCTCCTTGAGACACTGTATTTCCCCTTGTAAACTCCTAATCACGTCCATAGTCTCCTGGTACACTTCTTTCTGATGGGCAGGGTTCGGAAACTTTCCATGTGGTACTTCCTCTCTTGAAACCAATTTCCTTGGTCTGGGCATCTCCTTGGTGCACATGACCTCTACACGCATTGTCACCAGCACAGGTTCTAGCTCTAACTCACATGCCACTCTTGGCATCCATTTCGGATCGGACCTTTTTACGCTTACCATAGCAACGCCCTTATCTTTCCGGTGCTGCTAGTTCATATGCTTGTAGAGTTTTGGACACTCTTCATACTTTTGATTTTTCCCTGCACCATGAGCATTGTAATAGATTCGGGCAATCTCATTTGTAATGCTCTATAGATCCACAATTGTAACATGTTCCCCATGGGAACTCACTTCTTCCTCCTTCATGGTTATCATGACCGTGAAATCCTCTACGAGAACTTATTCCACGTTTACCCCCATCTGTGCTGCTACTCATAATGGTGGTCATCACCCTTAGAACTATTGGCAATACTAGTCTGGCCCACACCATGATCAATGGCCCCATGGATCTTATCAAAAAAGCCTACAATCCTTAATATCATGGGTTATAGAGGTTTAGATCTTACAGTAGAAAGATACATTCTTCCAAATTGTGCGCTGTAATAAGGGACATCTACTCACATCATGGTCCCCATGACAAACCTCACATCTACTGCTACAGCGCGTACTATCTTCCGGGGGAAACTATCCTTGGCATGCCCCTCTACTTCACAATCCATACACCACATTCCACTACGCAAGTCTCATGAGATGAGTTTGTAGATAATTTTTCCAACTGCTTAGCCATAATAGCAATTTTAGCTTCTAGGAATGGGCTAACCCCAGTATCAACACTTCCAATAGCTTCAGCAGGTAGGGCGGCTTCCAACGCCTCGTGCGGCTTTGTGAAAGTTTTGTGAGATAAAGCTCTTCCAAAGGGGGTTATCAACCCTCCAATAAACCATTGCACATGTTGTGAAGGGTGATTGTCATATGAAAAATTTGATAGGAGATTTTTAAACCACGCGTCATACTCCGGCACACTCTCTGCCATTCCCTGTTGAATCTCCTTAAGGGCGTTGATGCTCTTCTGCTCAAACTCAGGGATGTGGAACTCTGCTAGGAAGTCATTTTTCAATGCAGTGTAATCTACCACTATCTAATGGGGGTAATACTTCCTATACTAGTTATGTGCATGACCTTGCAACGTTGTTGCAAAATAACTAGCCCTCCACTCCAGAGTTGTGATCCCATTCGCGCGTCATAGCAATTCACACTTATGAACATGCTCCGCAGCATCCTCTATGCCCTAGTAGTCTCGAAAATGTAAAGACATTTCAAAGATTACTTGAGGAGGTGGATGAGGCCCCTATTCTCCTAGTCTAGATCCTTGGTTTCCTCTGGTGTTCCCTCCTCAACCGGATCCACTAGATCCACCAGGTCCTGTACCCACAGTTCCACTAGTTCCACCTCAAGATCCTCCTGTAGACAATAATGGTCCTGAAGTGGTCGCGCCTAGGGTCCCCAACGTCCCACTGAACTATGCGCCAATCGTCTATGAGATTGTACCACTATCAAATGTGTGTCCCGCGCCACTCCTCGACGCATTACCCAAGCCTTGTGTATGTGCTCCTTTCCTCAACTCCTTCCAAAAATCCCTCCAAACACTAGAATAGAGTGTGTAGCCATAGAAGTTCGAAACGAGAAATTATACCTCCTCGGCATAGATCTGTCACTTCCACCGAAACCAACTACGTTATCAACACTCCTCTGATTTGGAAAACCAAGCACCAAGGTTTGGTTGCTAGGTGGATTCAGATGTAACTTCCAGACAAGAATATGTAGAAATAACATACTCCAGAGTGTAGCTAGCTAGTACTCCTTTCCACCAATGATCCACATCACAAGTCCACGTCAGATCTGCATCTTGCAGCCTCTGGTATTCTTCATGGGTCCACGTGCATGATCTATAATACCAACTTGATCTAGATGCATATGTTGAGAGCCATTCATTTAGCTCTACTAGGAAGCAACAGAAATAAATTTCATATAACTCATGGTAGAGGTTCTCTTCTACCCATCTATGTGCATCAAACTTAGGTCCAGTGTTGAATCATTGAGAAAATTCTTCCTCCATGCTCTTGAACCATGATTCAATACTCTCCAGAGTTAGGTGTTATGTCATCACTCATTGCACAGATCATGATGTATGCCATTTCCCACTACAACTTCGAACAGAGGTCCCAGCAATAGAACCAAGATGTAGTCATTTTTACACCCACCAAAGAAAAAGGGAATCCCATGCGCACCAGCCTATCACCCAACGAGTGTTGGGTGCTCACTCGAGGCACGCGCAGGTGCCGAGTGTCTCCTTTATGTGATTTTATTGGGAAACATCATCTATGATAGGAAATTTTAAGGAGAGTAGGTGGAAACGTGACATGCAATCATCATAGAGCTCAGGACGGCTTCTAGACCAATGCAGTCATTCCAGACAAAAAGATACTTAACAGATTATAGGAATGAATCAAAACAGAAAGGAAAATGCATAATGGTTCACATTCATTCCATAAACATACATGAAACAGAACTATGAGAATATATGTATGGACTAGAATCATTAATGATCATATTCAATAAGTTAGTAACCTCATTACATCTGTTAGATCCATTACAGAACATCATAGTATGGTAGACCGAAGTCATACATCATAACTGGATTTACATTCCTTATCTCTCAACAAGAAAATTTACGATCCCAAGCCCCTTTGATGCATCCTTCTCCTATATTTTATCTACCCAACCCAATACAACTCCTTTGGAGTGTTTCTGTAGAGCTCCACTCTCTCTTGATCTCCCTTCTTTTCTTCTGTGGGTGCTTGTATTTATAGGCCTCTTGAACTGCCAACCCACCTTTATAAGGCTTCAGATCTATTGCCAAATGTCCAAATGTGGTCCTCCATGGGAGCATGATCCTCCAGGCCTGAGTTCTCCACTCCTTGCCATGATGGTCTTCTAGAAACTTCCATCGCAAGGCATATTCCTTCCTAGGCCAACCTGTCACCAAGCTGACACCTTATTCGGGTCATGTTTTTCACACGTCCTACCTGATACGCCAAATATGGCTAACTCCCGAGAGCTTGTTCTACCGCCACGTATCACGGGTCCTAAAAACCCTCCTAGAACCCTGCCTTGAGTGCCTTCTCCTTGCACGCCCACCTATCAACTATAGGCCTTGCGCGCTCATGCGCCTCTCTGTACTTGGTCAAAATTTTAGTGAACCAAAAATCACCTCACACTATGTCTATTCTCCACCCACGAGAACACTTCTCCAATGAATAAAGAATTAGAATAGACTTAACGTCTTGGGAAAAGAATAAGGGAAAGAAGAATTTGGGAAATAAGAAATAATGGGGAAGTTATGGCATTACTGCAATAAGATAGGAAAATCACTTAGCAATTTGGCCTCTAACTTGTTCCAGGCATCGACTTCATTTTGCACTCTCTGGCAGAGGTTGCCGACTAGGGCGCTTACTTCCTCAAAACCCAGTCCATTTCCTTAAGTGTTCAATGTTTCAACGATTCCTTCCAATTCTTTTCCCATGTCCTCAAGCGTGTCCATCCTTCTTGTAATCTGTGGGTATAATTCCTTCAGCTGGTTTTTAATTGAACCTCGTAAGGTCTCAATAGATTCTGAATTCTTCTCAACTTCAGCTAGGATCTTCTCCCACTCTTCTCTATTTCCTTTGTTCTTCTCTTAGAATTCCTTGAGCTCTACCTCGTGAGTGGCGACCAGAATACTCACCACTTTATCTTTGCTTGTGCAATTTTCATACGCAGCCTCAGCAATATGGGTAGCAATTTTCACATTAGCAAGAACCTTGTTGTACTCGGCAATGACTGCTACAACCATCAATTTGTCTTCCTTTTCAAGGCATGTTGCTATTTCTTCGATGGATTCTAAGGCCAGAGGTTTCCTCTCCATGGTGAGGATGCGCATTAAATCTTCAAAGCACTCAAGGGAAGATCCATACTTTTGAGTGGGCGATGCTAGGTCTGGATTCTTCAAAACAATGGCATCTATGATGGATCCTCCCTTCTTGTATACCTCGCGTACCCTTCCCTTTTCTTCCCTTAGTTCACACTTTAGTTGCTCGCTAATTAGCTCCTCTTGCTTTAAATCCTTAGTCCTTTCTTCTAGCTCTTCTTCCCTCTTCTCTAGCTCTACCTCTAGAAATATCACCATGGCATTCCTTCCGAATAACTTGGCTTCCAGTTCAGCCGAGACCTTATTCAACGCGTTACAAACTTGTTCATCTGAAAGCTGTTGGGTGCTCACCAAGGGGTTGTCTCCTTTTGACTCAGGCAACTTCATTATTGCCCCTTGGCTTACCTCAAACTTTGGCTCGTCGATGTGGCACTGAATTTCCCATGACAACATCTTCCACATCTGAGGGTATGCACCTTCTTCATCGAACAAATTCATTGCCAAGAGTTGATCTGTTGGTACTGTGCTTTAGAAGTGCACACACAACACATTGTTTGGATCATCAATATAGCTCATTCTTTGTCTCTAGATCTCCATGTGCTTTCCTCCTATGCGCGTTCCCTTTGGAATAGTTACAGTTAGATCGGAGCCTCCCGTGCTGCCATGATCTTTTCCTACTCTCTCTTCCTTATCTTCATTCATGACTATTTCAGTGTTGCACTCCGACTCTTGTTCTACCAAGGGCTCGATGATTTTCTTTGCTTCTCTTTCTACTTACCTTCATTTATCTGCTCCCTCATGAGGCTTGGAATTCTCTTATTCTGCGTGCCAACCTCTTCACTTCCTCCTATGTCCAAGGCACCTTCCTCCTCCTGGCTAACCTTGCACTGTATGAAAAGGAACTCATTTTCATCTTCTCTTCCCTCTTCTTCTAAATTGTACACCGCTGAAAACAAGTGGTTCTTGGTCTCCTTCAGGTTCATCTTCTTCATCATCATCCCTCTCACCCCTGTATTTCTCCCACATAGGGTTCACTTAGTAAAATTATGGTATAGCACGTGCGTTTGAAGGGTATTAAAGAATACCCTTAATTCTAGTTTTTACCTCTAAATATTCAATTGATAAATACCCCCTCATGTTATATTATTAGAATGAAAATACCCCCTATTTTTTCCATGTACCTTACTTACCCCTTTTTCAATTACAATTTTATTTACCCCTTTTTAGTTCTACCCTAATATATTAAACATAAAATATATCATATTTCTAACTCAAATTTATTTAATATGCATTTCCTCTTGAAATATAGTTTGAAGCCATTGAAGACCTATTACAAATTACCTTATAAATGTTAAGCTTTAATCATTTATCAATAGTTCTTCAAATAATTAAGATAGTGAAATAATATCACTTACGTTGAAAAGCATACTCAATCCTAGTTTTCTACCATCTTATTATTTGTTGGTTAAGATTCTCTTCATTGAGATTTCTTTATTCAAAAAGAGATTATAATTTAACTTTATGAGCACACTCCTTTTGCAATTTTAAGGTATTTACTTTCAAAAACTAAGGTTCAAAAGTTTTATTTTTATATTAAAATTAAACCTCCCTTTCCTTTGGCCCACCTCTCTAACCTACCCCCAATACATAATTAAAAATATTAATAAATTAAACCCTTTCACCCCCTCATGTCTACCGGTATATTGGCTTTAATTTTATTAATTTTAATTACCTCAATATGAACCCACGTGCTAGGATATTACCTAGCCAATGAAGCCTCCGTGATTTCTCCAAGCTCTCTTTATCTTCCGAATCAACCTCCTTTATCACCTTCTATTTCTTCCTAACTGGGGATTCCAATATAGGGGATTCAGATTTTTCTTCTTCCTCTTCTGGTGATTTCTCTTCTGTGATAAGCTCTCCTTATTCTGCCGCTTCCTCCCTGACTGGGGATTTCTTCCTAAATGTGTAAGTACTTGTTCTAGCGCTTGTTCCCGGGGCACCACCGTTTGTGTAACTTGGACACTTGGTGCGTTTTCCTCTTTCTCTTTTGTCTCCTTTTTCTTGGGTGCAGTCCTCTTCCTCCTTGTTGGGTCTTAAAGTATAGATATCTTGTTATCAAGATAAGTGCCCTTCTTAAACTTTTTCCTTATGCGAAGGTATACATGCGTTGCAGACCTCCCTGCAATGGGCAAAGTCAGGGGTTTCATCATCTGGACTTCATGCGATACGCACTTTTGCACGTACGCACGCTTTTTGGGGTAGACCAACGTCCTGCACATCTCCATGTGGTTCTGGTCCACCTCACTATGGTCGAACCTTAGCCTTTTGGCCTCTTTAAACTTGTTTACCCCTGCTTAAAAATACATAGCGGTGACATAAAATGGAAGTTTACACCAAGGGCCCATGTTTTCATCAACCAACCTAAATTTGTCAATGCAGAAATGTTGGTATATCATGAATTCAGCCTCTCCCTTTGTGAGCGCTAGCAGTTATTCTAGGATCCTCCATTCTTCCCTGAACGCATTCCTCAAGCGTGTATACCACTTCTCAAGACACACCTTGTGAACGACCATCATGGTATCACAAGTGTATTTTTTGAATCTCTTTACGGGTGAGGGGTCTTCCTTTGGGTACTCCCAAATGAACTTATATGCCACATTTGACACTCTGATCTCTGAAAACACAATAGTCAAGATGACATTGTCAAAAAGTCTCTTGTCACCTTCCTACATGTTGCTAATGATCTCATCCACAATGTACATGGACAAGTTGTGGATGGCGCCCTTTGATATCCTTCTACAAACATTGAGCCATGACTTGTTTACTTGTGTCCATCTCTCTTGGTCATTCAGTTTTCTTACTAGGCACGTGACCATTCTCATCACCGGGTATTGGATATCCATAATATCAAAGTACCTTGACACCCTTTCTTGTAGGCATATGTAGCGAGGGTTTCTTTGATGGATTCTTTGTCGCATAGGTCTTCCTCTATACTCTCTCCTTCATTGATAAGACCTGTGAATCTTGAAATCAGTTGAGGGGTTATGCACATCTTGCACCCTGCGAAGTGAAAGTGATCTTCATGTACACATGACATCAGCCATTGATAGAGGCACTCAGGCTTCCCAAAGTAGGGCAACTCATAGAGTTGCAATAACCCTGCCTTCTCCAACTTCACTTTTACTTCGTCACTATAAATGGGTAACCCTTCTAGTGTCCTCTTGTTTGTCAGGCACACTAACTCTAGCACCATTTCTTTTTCAGTTGTGTTTGTGTGATGGTTATAATCACTTACAGTCATTTTTCTTAAACAGGACTCCCACTCCTTTCCAAGTAAAACCCCATTTGGGTACTGTATTTCTGCATACCATTCTTCATTGGAATTTGTGGTAGTTTCTTGTTGTTTTCCTTTGGCCTTGCCTTTGCCCTTCTTAGGTGTTACAACAGGTTTCTTGGGTGCTATTGTGTAGGTTATCTTTACACTTTATCTTCTCTTGCTCTGCTTCTCTACCCTTTCCAAGCTTAGATCTCAAACTTGTGAAGAAAATCCTTTCCAACCCGTGCCCTAGCTACCAAACCCTAACTAGAATATCCTTTTCACAAGACGACACTTCTCCACAACTCTCTTTACGCCCGTGAACTACTTCCCTCCTGGTTTGCATATCCAAACTAGTCACTTATGGTCAAATTTTTCCAATTTTTCTTCACACTAATTAACTCAAGAAACCCTAGTTTGTAAAATATCTTCCTTCTTCGTATTCACAATGTAAATAATGAAGTTCTTGAACCTTTATTTATAGTTTATCCCACTTTTTAGCATTAAATGCTACTTCACCTACCACCATACTTCAACACTTTATGTGGCTTTTTCAACAAAACCCAACTCTAGCGCCCCAACTCACACGCCTAACCTTGCATGGACAATTCCCCAACCTTCTGGTGCATAACCAATCCATCTTGACAAGAGACACTTGTGCATGTGTCACCAGCGCCGAAGATACTTCCGTCATGATTTTTGCTCTCACCTACCTTGTGTTGCTTTTGCACTTTTTCCTCTTTTGTATGTGGATCCACAATGTAGTCTTTCCTTGACACCAACCATCATTTTTCACCTCTCCTGCCATGCACTTCCTTCCACAGGGCCATTCAACCAGGATTTCCGACGCAATCCTTCCTGGAGCATCACGCTTTGCAATTTCTTCCACCTTACTCTACCCCACACTAAAATGATGCATGGTCCTCTGTGCATTCATAACCTTCAAAAAGTAATAAGGTTACCGGTGCCCAAGGCACAACACAAAGCAGCAACGAGAAAGGGAAACACAAGAAAAGAAATGCAGTAAGGAAATCCTAAACTATCTAGCAATATTACCTTATTACAAACACCAAGAAGACTTATTTACAGTAGGGCTTTAGCCTACTGCCATTGAAGTGTCCTGGAAATCTCGTCCCATCCAGCGCTTGGAGCTGGCACGCATCTTAATCAAATATGTAGGAGATGATGTAGGGACCCAAACAATGCACCTTCAACTTCTCAGGATGGCGCAGAAACTTTTAATCATATAGTAAGACCATCTGCCCAACCTCAAACTTCTTGTTCTTAGTATGACAATCATGCCATGCCTTTTCTTTTTCTTTTTTAGTCTTCTAGCTCCACTTGGCAAGTGATCATCTTTCATCCAATTGCATTAACTTGACAATTCTTTCCTCCAGTGCTTATTCATCTGCCAATCCTCATGCGCACGCTATACGCAGAGAAGGTAACATGAATTCAACTGGAAGGACAGCCTCCATGCCAAACACAAATTAAAATGGTGTGGCCTTATTTAACATCTTGTAGGTTGTCCTATATGCCCAAAGAATGGTTGATACTTTTTCATCCCAATACTATCTACAAACATCACAGATCTTAGTCAACGTGTGACTAAGTATTTTGTTAAATGCCTCAAAAATTCCATTTACTTGTGGATGGTAAGGGGTAGTCTTGTGATGGGCCACCATGAATTCTGCTAATAGATTCCTTATTGTCTCATTCAAGAAATGTGTACCATTGTCACTAGTCAAACTCAAAGGGCATCCATACGTTGTAATAATGTTTTCCCATAGGAACCCTACTGCAGTGGCTGCTGTGCAATCCTTAGTAGGTGATGCTTCTTCCCACCTTGTCAAGTAATCTATGTAAGTGATTATATACCGTGATCTAGTCCTATGTGTGGCTAGTGCAATAGGGCCTACAAAGTCTATAGCCCACTTTTTGAATGGCTCGACATTGGGAATAGGGCACAAAGGCATTTCATCTCTCGCCCTGGTTTTCCAATGCACTGACAATCGTCACATGCCTTACAATATTCCTTGTAGTCTTGATATAGGATCTCCCACCATAATCCGGCCATTAATATCTTGTGTGTAGTGGCGTCACCTGCATAGCTCCCACTTGCACTACCTTCATGTGCTTCTTCTATGATTATTAGGTGCTCATGCTCTAGTACACATCAATGCAGAATCTCGTCATGTCCTAATTTGTATAAATCCCCACTAATAAACATGTAGGGTGTGGAGTGTATAGCTAACCACTTTTTATCCAATGCCTTCATCCCTTCTATTGGTATACCTATCTTGAGAAATACTGCAATATCTTCTAAGTCTGAGGGCGCGCGTCGCGACCTAAATAATTGTGCATCTAACATGGTATCATCAATACTTTACGGGTTCTCCCCTGAATCAAATCTAAACAGATGATCAGGTCCAAAATTACTTTTTACTGGTTTGACAACCACCGTGATATCGAATTCCTGGAACAATAGTACCCACCGACATATGCGCCCTTGTAGAACGGACTTGTTCACTAAATATTTCAATTTCATATGGTTAGTGTAAAATATAAAAGGGGTTGCTAGTAAATATTGTCTGAACTTGTGAAGCGCGTAGATCATTGACAATGCCTCGCGCTCAGTTAGAGTATAATTTTGCTCCGCTAGTGTCAGCTTCCTGCTTGTAAAGCATAAATGATGATCAACAATACCTTCACCAGGTTGTTCAAGTACTGCTCCAATGGTGGTTCCTGAGGCATCAACATGAACATGGAAAGGCTTATCCCAAGAAGGGAAACGTAGGATGGGCACGGTGACAAGCCTATCCTTTAAAGTGTTGAATGCCTTCTGTTGTGCCTCTCCCTAATGAAAGTCACTTTTATGCCTAAGTAGCTCTTCTAAAGGCATAGGGATCTTGGCATATCCCTTGATGAACTTCATGTAGTACCATGTATGCCCAAGAAATCTGCGCACTGCGCTTTGACTAGTAGGTTCCCTCAATCCCACAATTACTACAACTTTTGTGGGATCTACTAGTAGGCCCTCCTTACATATGATGTGCCCCAATAATGTTCCAAATGGGGTAGCAAAGACACACTTCTCAATGTTGAGGGATATCCTCAACTATTGACACCTTTCAAACATTAGCCTTAAGTTATCACTATGGTCCTTTTCTAACCCATATACTATCCAATCATCCAGGTAGACTTGGAGAAATTTATGGATAAAGTCCTGGAAAGCTTGTACCACAATGCGTGAGAACACAGCAAGCACATTCTTCAACCCAAAAGGCATGATCGTATAGGCAAAAATTCCCCACTCAATGGAAAATTTAATCTTTCTCTGGTCCTCCTTCGCAATCTTAACCTGGTGATCACCCGAGAATCCAATCGTGAAGGAGTAGACCTCGTGTCATGCCACTCCTTCTAAGATTTCTTTAGTAAATGGGGTTAGGAAAGGATCAATGATACATACTGCATTCAAGTCCCTGTAATCAACACAGATCCTTATCCTTCCGTCCTTCTTGATACTAATCACCATTGGACTAATCCACTCTGAATCTTCAACAACTTCAATGATACATGATGCTATCATCTTATCTATTTCCTCCTTGACCTTTACGTGCAAATTGGGATTCATCCGGTATGGCATCTTCCTGATTGGGCACGCACCTTCCTTTAAATTAATTCTCATTTCCCCTAAGGAATGGTGAATGCCTTTGAGTTCATGATACCCGTGCGGGAATATTTCCTAAAATTCACGTAAAAGATCAATGATCTTAGAGACTTCTTTCTCCAACCAATAGTCTCCGATGATGGCCTCTTTAGGCTCTTCTTCTAAGCTGATGTTAACCTTCTTTGTCTTTAAAGGTTCGTGGTAGGTGCATGCCCATTCATCAGCACTATGTATGACTTCGCGCGTCCTTACAGAGTGGTTAACATCCAAGTTTTCTACCTCTTCCCTATCAATAACATACACCATCTTCCCCTTTTATTTCTCTATACACGCACGCTAAAACTTTATCTTTTCTGTTTCTTCTTCCTCAAGGCATGCCTCCAGGCCAGGTTCACCTAAGAACTCTTATATTATGTCTTCCGCCATAGCACTGTCTCTTGTTGTAAGGCGCTTGACAACCTGCAATGCCTTATGTATCGATGGCTTTGTATTCTGGTACTCAAATGTTTGAATGAGGTCAACCACCGATTCCTACCAATTACCAGTTTGACGATGCATCTTTGAGTGGATATACCATGTGTGAGCACCACCTTGCAAGGTGGAGTATAACTTGTGAACCCATAATGAAGGTGGTAATGCTTCTGCACTTCCAATCCAGGTTGTCTCACAAGCTTGGATATGGAAGCAAGCGGTTTCCTTACCATGGTAGTCTTTTATAGCCATGGGTACGTTACTTCTACAAAATATTATACAGAAGGAAATTCTCACCTCGCGCCATTCCAAGAGGTTCTCCTGATGTGTTTCCCACCAGCGTGCAACAGTTCCACGTAGGTTAAAATTTAGCATTTCTCTTCTTTCCTTTTCATTTATCCAATGGGCCTCCATTTCTAGCAAGAAATCTTCCGGATTAGCCCCTCCTGAGTAACTTGGTAGTTTTCTTCCTCCTAGACGTTGGACTATACGCACCTTTGTCACCTTGGTCACCGATCCTTTTAAATTCCATCTGATCAACTCATAGGTCTTGTGTGCCCAATTGTCACATATTATGCTTGTGGTATCACTCAGAGACTGGGCATCCTCAAATTTGATGACTCCCTCTATGGGATGGATTATCTCAGGATCCCTAATTGAGTGCACATATATTCGATCATGGGACTTCTTCTCCCAATGGTTCGGTGTAGGGCGTCGAATTCCCATCTATCAAAGGGATGATTACCCATTCTTCCTTATTTTCAAAACTAACATATCCTTTGTTAAAACTTATTTCA
This sequence comes from Taxus chinensis, assembly GCA_019776745.2. NCBI lineage: Eukaryota > Viridiplantae > Streptophyta > Pinopsida > Cupressales > Taxaceae > Taxus > Taxus chinensis. The sequence continues at coordinate 846,623,845 of CM034148.1, read as the reverse complement.
GCATTGTTCTTGTAACACCATGGGCGCCCAAGCAACACATGGAAGTTGTCTACCTCAGTGAGCACCAAGACCTCAAAGTCCCTAGTAAACTTGGCCCCCTAAATGGTGATAGCCACATCTTTTAAGACATCGATGGGCATTTCCTTTGTCTTGTTCACCATATACAACACATTTGAAGACGGTTGTAATGTGGGCCTTCCTATCTGATGCCAAGAATCTAAGGTAAGAACCTTCACTTCTGTGCACTTGTGTTAATGAGGATATTACTAAGGATCCATCCATCCACAACTGCATTTAATGTGATCTCCTTGTCATACTCAAGGTTGTGCGGAGAAAGGTTTTCATGTAAAACCTGTCTCTCGCGCTCTACTCTAGTGTGTGGTACTTTCCCCCTCAACCATTCTCCCAGCAAGGGAATAATATTCTCTTGCCTTAACATTTTACATACTTCTTTGACTTCATCCAGTTCACTTGTTGGAACCTTGTTATCCTTTCGCTGCCCCACTTGTCTCGATTGCTCCTTGAGACACTGTATTTCCCCTTGTAAACTTCTAATCATGTCCATAGTCTCTTGGTACACTTATTTCTGATGGGCAGGGTCTAGATACTTTCCATTTGGTACCTCCTCTCTTGAAACCAATTTCCTTAGTCTGGGCATCTCCTTAGCATGTGGAGCCTCCACGCGCATTGTCACCAGCACAGGTTCTAGCTCTAAACTCACGCGCCACTGTTGGAATCCATTGCAGATCGGTCCTTTTTACGCTTACCATAGTAGTGTCCTTATCTTTCTAGTTTTGTTGGTTCATATGCTTGTAGAGTTTTTGACACTCTTCATACTTGTGCTTTTTCCCGCACCATGAGCATTGTAATAGATCTGGGCACTCTCGTTTGTAATGTTATGTAGATCCACAATTGTATCATGTTCCTCGTGAGAACTCGCTTCTTCCTCCTCTGTGGTTACCACGACCACAGAATCCTCCGTGAGAACTTCTTCCACGCACGCCCCCATCTACGCGCTCCTCATAATGGTAGTCTTCACCCTTAGAACTACTGGTAATGCTAGTCTGGCGCACACCATGATCAATGGCCTCATGGATCTAATCCATAAGCCTACAATCCTTAGTTTCATGGGTTGTAGAGGTGTAGATCTTACAGTAGCAAGATACATTCTTTTGAATTATGCGCTGCAATATGGGACATCTACTTGCATCATGGTCCCCATAACAAACCTCACAATCTACTACTACGGTGCGTACTGTCTTCTAGGGGAAACTATCCTTGGCATGCCCCTCTACTTCACAATCTGTACACCACATTCCACCGCAAGTCTCATGAGCTGAGTTTACAGATAATTTTTCCAATTGCTTAGCCATAACAATGATTTGAGCTTCTGGGAACGGGATAACCCCAGTATAAACACTTCGAACAGACTTCAATGCTTAGGGTGGCTTCTAATGGCTCGCGTGGGTCTATAAAAGTTTTATGAGATAAAGCTCTTCCAAATGGGGTTATCAACCCTCCAAAAAAACCATTGACCATGTTGTGAAGGGTGAATGTCATATGACAATTTTGATAGGAGAGTTTTAAACCGCGCGTCATACTCCCACACACTCTCTGCCATTCCCTATTGAATCTCCTTAAGGGCACTGATGCTCTTCTGCTCAAACTTGGGGATGTGGAACTCTGCTAGGAAGGTGTTTTTCAACGTGGTGTAATCTACCACCGTCTGATGGGGGTCATACTTCCTATACCAGTTATACGAGCGTCGTTGCAACATCGTTGCAAACTGATTGGGCCCTCTGCTTCGGGGTTGTGATCCCCTTCGCATGCCATAGTAATTCACACTTATGAACACGCTCCACAACATCCTCTATGCCTTGGTAGTCTGGCAAGTGTACAGAAATTTCAAAGATTACTTGAGGAGGTGGCTTATGCCCCTGTCCTCCTAGTCAAAATCCTTGGTTTCCTCCGGTGTTTCCTCCTCCGTCGGATCCACTAGATCCAATAGGTCCTGTGCCCCCAGTTCCACTAGTTCCACCCCCAGATCCTCCTATAGCTAGTAATGGTCCTGAAGCGGTCTTGCCTAGGGTCCCCAATGACCCGCTAATCTACGCACCAATTGTCTGTGAGATTGTGCCACTGCCATATGTTTGTCCTGTGCCATTCCCCGACATGTTACACATGCTTTGTGTATGTGCTCCTTGGCTAAAAATTCCTCCAAACACTAGAATAGAGTGTGCGGCCATAGAAGTTCCAAATGAGAAATTATACATCCTGGGCGCAAATATGTTGCTTCCACCAATACCAACTACGTTATCAACACTCCTCTGATTTGGAAAACCAAGTGCTAAGGTTTGGTCACTATGTGGGTTCAGTTGTGCGCCAATGACTCTTCTCTCTCCGCACAATGAACTCTCATCAAAATTTGAAGGGATCTCTCTCCCATGCTTACCAAGATGGGGTAGCACAGACTACTTAGGTTCCACATCCTTTGCATGAACCTCAACTCCTTCCCGCAACGTCTGTCTCCATAGATCCATCACACTTGTAACCTCGCACGTTGTCTAGTAATTTCCCTTTAACAGCGCTTCACTATACTTGAGTCGTATCTCCTCTCTTTCTTTCTCAGTTACAATATTTTCCATCTTCCTCCACCCTAGCTTCCCCATCTAGTGCTCAGGAAGGTTTAGCTGGCCATCAAAAGTGCCTCTAACCTCAATCTAACGATCAAGATCTTCACTGCAAGAGGGATAGCACGTAGAAATGATCCTCTGGGCTCCCACAGGAACTCAAACTCAGTAACTTTTGGACAAGAATATGTAGAAATAGCGTACTCCAGAGTGTAGCTAGCTAGTACTCTTTCCACCAATGATCCACAGCATGAGTCCACATCAAATCTGCATGTTGCAGCCTCTCGTACTCTTCTTGGGTCCACGAGCATGATCTATAATACCATATTGATTTGGATGCATATGTTGAGAGCCATTCATATAGCTCTACTGGGAAGCAATAGAAAAAAGTTTCATACAACTCATGGTAGAGGTTCTCTTCTACCCATCTATGTGCATCAAACTCAGGTCCAGTGCTGAATCTCTGAGAAAATTCTTCCTCCATGCTCTTGAACAGTGATTCAATACTCTCCAGAGTTATGCATTCTATCATCACTCATTCCACAGATCATGATGTATGTCATTTCCCACTACAACTTCGAAAAGAGGTCCTGGCAACAGAACCAAGATGTATTCATTTTTACACCCACCAAAGAACAAGGGAATCCCATGTGCACCAGCCTATCACCCAGTGGGCGTTGGGCGCTCACCCAAGGCATGTGCAGGCACTGAGTCTCTCCTTTATGTGATTTTAGAGGGAAACATCATCTATGATAGGAACTTTTAAGGAGAATGGGCGGAAACGAGACTTGCAATCATCATAGAACTCAGAACAGCTTCTAGACCAATGCAGTCATTCCAGATAGAAATATACTTAACATATTATAGGACTGAATCAAAATAGAAAGGAAAATTCATAAGGGTTCACATTCATTCCATAAACATACATGAAATGGAACTATGAGAATATATGTATGGACCATAATCATTAATGATGATATTCAATAAGTTGGTAACCTCATTACATCTGTTAGATCCATTACAGAACATCACAGTATGGCAAACTGAAGTCATACATCATAAATGGATTTACATTCCTTATCTCTCAACAAGAAAATCTAATAATCCCAAGCCCCTTTGATGCATCCTTTCTCCTATATATTATCTACCCAACCCAATACAACTCTTCGCATCGTTTCTGCATGGGGCTCCTCTCTCTCTTGATCTCCCTTCTTTTCTTCTGTGGGTGTTTGTATTTATAGGCCTCTTAAACTGATAACCCACCTTTTTAAGGCTTCAGATCTGTTGCCAAATGTCCAAATGTGGTCCTCCATGGGAGCATGCTCCTCCAGGCCTAAGTTCTCCACTCCTTGTCATGATGGTCTTCTAGAAACTTCCATCGCAGGGCATATTCCTTCCTGGGCCAACCTGTTGCCAAGCTGGCACCTTATCCACTCCGCATGTGCATTTGGGTCATGCTTTTCACGTGTTCTACCTGATACGCCAAATACGGCTACGTCCCGAGACCTTGTTCTTCTGGTGCATATTACGGGTCCTAAAAACCCTCCTAGAACCTTGCCTTGTGTGCCTTCTCCTTGCGCGTCCACCTATCAAATTTAGGGCCTTGCGCACTCATGCGCCTCTCTATATTTAGTCAATATTTTAGGGGCCCCAACACGGAGGTTTGTGAACATTCTTGGGACTTGATTGAGATGTTGGCTATGTTTTGGATGCTCATATTCATGTCGTTTTGATGGTGAATGCAACAAAGATTCACTAACAGTGAATGAAGATCCCCAAACAAGGAGTTTGGTTGTCAATTTATAATCATTGGCAATTTTGTCCAGAGTCATCTCTAATCGAATAAATGCAGACAAAATGGGTTGGAAGTGGTTTTAACACCTCTAAGTGAGGCTTTTCATGTTTGTGCGCGAATGGAAAAGGTTAAGAAGAGGTTTAGGGGGTTAGGATGTTAGGATAAAAATGGGTTAAGATGGGTGGTAGATGGTTCAAGAGGTTTAGGATGAGTAAATAGGATAGGTAGATAGGTTTGATGTAAGGTAAATGTGATTTGATGGGGGTAATTCATGATTTAGGCTAATAAGATAGGTTTTCTAGATTTTCAAATGAGAGTGCGAGGGGTGTGGCCAGGAAAAGGTTGTCTATATTTTCCCCTTCTTGTCAAGTGGTCTATGATAAATGGGTCACTGGACAAAAACAAGTGAAATAATTGATTTGTTTCGATAGGTGGCCCCCCCTCAAACTAGGGGTCATTGCGACGAAGGGAAATGATCTTAAGTTTGAAAAGGTTGTTGGATGAGATAGGTTTGTATGATGGTGTGTTTTGATTTAATATGCCCCAAGACTAGGTATGAAAGTAAATTGCCACATAGGTGCTCTTTTTCCCATCAAAGAGTCAAGTGATAGGGGAACCAATGGGTCTTGTAACCTATAAACATATGAATTATAAGCAACAACTACGGGAAATGATCCTAGTTGGGTATGATATAAACAGTGTATCAGGAGACGTATAATTGATAAACTATCTTTCCAAAAAGGTGGGATTATGCAACCATGAAGTCAAGTGATAGAGGAACCAAGGGGTTCGCAACCTATAAACATATAACCTAATGACGAACCAAGGAAAAGGGTATTCCTGAAAAGAGTGTAAAATCTGAGACAAGATTGATGTTGATTGATTGATTTTGATTTTGAAAGGGGCTTGGGGCCTCTGTAAAAAGAAAGCACATATTGGAAAAATATTATTTTTTGGTAAGGGACGATGAAAATGATGGTTTGATGAGGTCAATGGACCAAAAGTTGATTATAAAGGAAAGTTGACAAAATTGTCGCTAGTGATTTAGATAGAATCGTTGTCGATTGTGTGAATCATCGGTGATTGGGTGCGCAACAAAAAAAGGATATATAAAGTGATTTGAAAAACTCATATGATATAGTTACTATTTTGAGATTAAGACATCTAGAGATCCCTAATTTTTTATTTTTGAGTGTATTTGATCATGATGGAGGTTGTCAGAGGTGCACAAAGGTGATGTCAACCCACATGTTTTGAGATATGTGATGTATTTAAGATTTTTATTTTGTTTTTTGTTTTTTTTAGAATCGATAGGTGCTTAGAAATTGCTTGCAATTTCATACGAAAGCTCTAGCAATTTGGGAGTCACCAGCAATTTTTACAGGGTTGTTAACGATTCAATAAGAGACATTGGCAATTCTACCAAAGTTGTGATTTTGGTTCATTTTGATTAATTGTTAATATATTTCAATTGATTTTGGTGGATTGTGGATTATTTTTTTTATTATTTTGTTGTTGGATGCAGGCTCGGGAGAGATTGACCACACGGGACAAAGTCTCGAAGATACTGAATGAGGTTTCGAACATTGTTATCACTTGATGATTGGGCTCACTCAAAGGAGGTTGGATTGGGTAGGATGTACCATTATAGGCATATCCACAGGGACATGGGTTTGTTATTGACTTTGTTTAAGCTAAGGGATAATTTGATAAGCACATTTTGGCTTCCTACAAAAGAGATGACAGTCACCTTGGAGGATATGCACCGGATATTGCACTTGTCGATACAAGGTGAGTAGATTTATGTGATTGATGAGTCTAGTAGGGGTGAAAATATGTAGTATTTATATGGCAATGATGTGGGGATGTGGTATATACTTTAGAGGATTTCTCATATGGGGCCCTATTAATTGATGATGAGGAGGGGAGGGCATTAGTAACTATGATGATGATGCGAATCCGATGTTATGTTTTACCGGATTCGGCTGGAGGGAAATTTTCATGGATGTTGAGAGGGGTGGTAGTAGATATGTTAGTACATAGGACAATGTTTTCTTCGGCCCCTATGTTATCGACACACGTGTATAGGGAATTGTGGTCTTGGAATACAAAGTGGAAATTTGGAGTAGATGCATCTTTTTTGCTAAAGCTTTGGGCATATGAGAACATCGCAGTGGCTCGGTCACAGGGTGTACCATGGATGAGGTGGATGGAATTGCTATATCCAGTAGGTTTTATGAGGTGGAGATCATATTTTGTGGCTACATGGCCTGTTGGAGGGAGGACCACTACATGCTAGCCAATTTACAGGGTAGAGATGTTGTTTGGAGGCCTTATAAAGGTTTCCCAGTATGGCCTAATATAAAGAGGGAGTTGGTGACTATGAAAAAAGATAGGTGGGTGGGGGGGTGGAGGGAGGGTGAGTGGGAGTTGATCAAATTTGGTCGTGTCAGATGAAATTTTGGTTTAGTATAGGATGTGTCAGAGGCAACTGTGGCCTACCAGGGGGATGATGTGGAGACAGATGTGACACTGGCAGTTGTCAAAGAGGCAGTGGATATGGTGGATGAGGAGGGGGTTGGTGTGAGGGTGGATATGTAGGGAGTATTGATAGGGTATGGTGATGTCAGTGTGACATAGGCCTTTGTTGTGTGGTAGTAGGGGAAGTTCAATGGGGTTTAGTGGTGGGTGCGAGAACCGTGTAGAGGTAGCACCTCTAAAGGGTGATGGTGTTGTTGAGGGTAAAGATGATGAGGATATGGTGGCAGTGTCAGAGGCTACAATAGACTATTTAAAGGTCGAGAAGTCTGTAATGGTAGATAAGAGAGATGGGTTTAGTCAAAATCTCACAACCATACAGGTGGACAGAGATAGATACTGACAACAAAGAGAGGGCCTTACAAAAGGCCTTCAGAGTGACATGTACTTCTATCACAGTTAACTGTGCTATAGGTGAAGAGATCTTAGAATAGTGGTTAGATGGGGCCACCTGGTAGTATGAGTTTTTCCAACTATCAGTCGTGTGAGGAGATTAGGTAGTATGAGGAGATAATACGATGGAGGCTATCAGATGAGCCTCATTACATAGTGTATGTAACATGGAGACATACAAAACCTTTGGGTAGTGTTGCAAGTGTTCCACAGCCACCACGAGGTCTAAAGGGAGGTCCTATCAAATGACCAAATGGAATCCCATGTGATGTTGCGGGGAGTAATGAGAGTGTTCGCTTAACGAACGTCTAGTTTACTCAATAGATGTATAGATATGGTTTTGATGTATGAGGCTCTTTTGAAGCCATTTTTTGATTATATATATTATTGATACACATGGCTTTTTGAGACCCGCAATGATGTACAAACATTTTTGATATACATGTGTGTGTGTGTGTGTGTGTGTGTGTGTGTGTGTGTGTGTGTGTGTGTGTGTGTGTGTGTGTGTGTGTGTGTGTGATTTTATCATTTTGAGTTATATTTTATGAGTTTTATGTAATGTGATGGATATAGATGTGTTTGATGATGATTTGATTAGTGAATTTATTAAGATATGATGTGTTATGGAAATATTTAGAATGTATGATTTAGATTGTAAATGTCTATGTTATAATATGATTTTAATGTTGTCGTGAAAATCAATGATCTTGTTGTATAATCCACACATTATAGATGGGTAAGAGCAGAACATGAAATGTTTACACATTTATTGTCATAGATATACATATTGTGTGATGTTATACTAATTTCAAAATGTATGATACTGCACATGCGGCCCTATACTAGATGTTAACGTACAACTTACAATTGTTATTCATACTAGGATCATAGATAGAGATGGGGTCATCATATTCATCCTTTTTTGACATGGACAAAGTGTGTATGTAGTGAGCATGGGAAAATGGGTTCTTCATAACAGTTCCCTAGGATTTTCCCCAAATCTTTGTATTTGAACAAATTGATTGATGCAGGAAACTTACATTTGATGGGAAAGTTGATCGATGTAGAAATATTTCCTCTGATGATGTTATTTTTCTTTGATTTTGACATGAGGGATGATCGATGTGGAAAGCGTGTTTTAATAAGAGGATTGATCGATGTGGAAAGTCCTTTTCTGGATATGTAATTTGATTGGGTAGTCATCCTTTAATAGAGAGGTCTACAATTTTTATTGACTTGTTTTTTATGGTATCCATCATTTGAGGGAGTGGTCTACAACTTTCTATAATATGATTTACTTTTTGAATAATCGTCCTTTGTGGAATCGATCTATATTTTAATTACATACATCCCATAGATATTTGTGACTTTTGAGTTGAGGATATCCTAAGTAATCATTAGAAGGGGATAAGATAAGTGTGATAAGATGTGTGTGTGTGTGTCACATTGATCAAGATGAGATTTGGGGATGGTGGAGTAATGATAGCAGGGTTCCTAGCCATGAGCTAGGAACTTGTCCATGAGGAATATGCTATGAGCAAAGTTGTGGTGCCCATATTTAAGGTTTTGACAGGTATGTTGATGGAAGACCACATGATTCCATATCGTTATGGGAGTGATAGAGTGTGTGAGCTAATAAGGGGAGATTATAGTTTGACTAAGGTCTCATAATTTTATAAGTTAACAGTAGAACGAAAATCTCTGGATCCGTTAAGAGGCTCATTTTTAAGGTTTACCATCAAGGGAAGCTAAACAAAAATCCTTGGATCCATATTTATGAGTGATAATGTATGGTCCAAACCATTTTGGAGAAATTTTTCCATGTTAGTGACATGCTGGTTTTCTTTGAGAACAAGATTGCCAACATTTAAGTCATGTTGTTTAAGGTGTTTATTATAGGCACGTTTAATGCATTCTTGATAGACATTTATATTTTCAAGTGTAGTTAGATGACGTTCATCTAACAGTTCTAGTTTTGATAGTGTTCTTGATGATAATCCTCGTTACAAATGAAATTTATGAGGGACACGCGTAGTGACAAGATTTGGACTTCAAGAGGAAGAACATATTGGGTGTCGTAGACTAATGAGAAGGGTGTAGTGTTTGTAAGAGTTTGAATGTTGGTTCAATAAGCCAATAAGGTGAAGGGAATTTGGAGATGACAATCCTTTCCAATTTGATTGACCATTTTCATGAGGATTTTGTTGATTGTTTTATTAGAGGCTTCTGCTTGACCATTTTCTTATGGATAATAAGGCGATGAAAAGCCAAGTTTAATGTTATAAGTATTGTAAAGTTTTTGAATGATTTACCATTATTTGTGATGAGTTTGTGAGGAATGTCGAAATGACAGATGATGTAAGGATGGATGAAGTCAAAAAAAATATCTATTTTAGTGGAAATGAGGGGAATAGCTTCCACCCATTTTGTAATTTAGTGGTTGTGATGATAGAATTGTTATAATAATATTACATAAGTCAACTTTTGGTAATGTTATAAAAATAAAGTTACTAAAATAACTTACAATATTATGATTACATTATTTCCCTAACTCTATCCCTTAGCCCATGGGAAATAAGGAATATGATAATTGTCTCTCGATTATTTTAATTCTAAAAAGTGGATGTGATAGTTCGCCCTTCCATGAATTTCTTTCCCTTGAGAAATTACATATTGATATGCTTAAGGATCTCTACACCTTCTAATGTAGCATCTTCCATTGGGAGATTTTTGAAATGCACCAGATTTTTTTTATGCTCCTATTTCTTGATTTCTTCTCTCAAATGTCAATGATAGTCTTTGAAACCAAGATCAATTTACCTTCATCATCTAGATGAGGCAACTACATTGAACGAGTGATGTGCTCCCCAAGTGCCCTTTGGAGGAAGGAAACATGAAAACCATTATGAATCATATTGTGTTATGGTGACCGAAGTTCATAAACAACCTCCCTAATCCTCCACCTGATACTATAAGGTTTGTAGAAATGAGGCTTGCGATTATCAACTCCAATCCACTCTAGAGAAGACAAATAGTAAGGTTGTAACCTCAAGAAAACTATGTCTCTGACCTCGAAGGTCTTTTCAATATGATGTTGATCTGAAGAGATCTTCTGTTGATTTTTCGCTCATTAGATATTTTCCTTGAGTGATGCTAACATGTCTTGACTTTGTGTGACTAAGTCTCTTTCCCCTGGCACTCTACCACTATATGTGATGATGAAAACCATAAAATTAAGAGTGTCATAACCATACAAGGCCCTAATTAGAGTCATACCAATGGATATTTGATGTGACGTATTATAGCAATGCTCCCCCAGGTAGATCCATTGGATCCATGTTGTTTGGTGTCCTACTACATAATTCATCAAATATCCTCAATTCACTTGTTCACAATATTTTTTTGACCATTTTTTTAGGGCGGTTACTAGTACCAAGAGTTAACTTGGTTCTTGTATAATAAAAGAACTCATGTTAAAATAAATTAAGGAACCTAGTATCTGTCACTCGTTATGTTTTTAGGCAACCCATAAAGGTTGAATATTTCTCTAGAAAATAAATCAGCTACTTGTAGTGCCTCAATCTCATGTGATATAACAAATGAATGGTTATATTTAGTGATTCTTTCAAATACAACATATATACAATCCCTGCCTTGAACTTTTCGGAGACCATGGATGAAATTTATAGCAATGCTCTCCTGTTTGTATTGGGAATTGATAAGGGATGCAATAAACCTCTTGGGAATACATGCTCTATTTTGTTTTGTTGGTAGGTGATAAAATCTCTTACGTATTTGAGGGTATCTCCCTTGAGCCCTCTCTAAAAAAACATATCCCTGATTTTGTTGTTAGTATTGAAGTACCTTAGGTGACTAGTTAATGGTGTATCATGTACTGCCCTTAAGACTTTATCCTTAACCTTTGATTCTATAGTGAGATAAATCATATCATTTTAAAGGATGAGATCATTTACTACCTTAAACCTATCATCTTGTATTTTCCCTCAAAGATATTAGTAGTAAATGTAATCTATGCATACTTTGACATTATATGAACCTTCCAATCAATAGAGATTTAACATGTAAAGTATAAAGTTGGTTTTTTGTATATGGCATTAGCTACAACATTGTTTTTACCATTAACATTCTCTATGTCAAAATCAAAAGCTTGAAGTTTACTCACTTATTTTTGTTTCCTATCATTAAGATATCTTTGGATGAGGAAGAATTTCATGTTAGTGTAGTCATTTTTAACCAAAACCCTACCACAAACTAGATACTACATGAATTTGGATGAGGCATGTATTATGGCCAACATCTCCTTGTCATAGATTGAGAATATTTGTTTTGACTCTTTGAGCTTCTGACTCTCAAAAGCTATGAGATGCCCTTTCTACATCAAAACTTATAATTCCTTCTCTTGATGTATATGTAGTGCCCACCAATTTTGCTCCCTTTTTTGATGATGTTGACTTGGTGTATTCTTTGTGATGGAGATAATTAGAATTAATATTATCATGGCTATTTAAATTGGATAATTATATTTTTTCTCCTCGAATTAGTGTTTAGATACTAAATTATCTTGGCATGATGGTGGATGTGGAATACGATGTTAATTCACTGTGTTTATAATTATTAATTACGTTATATGTGATACTTTGGATATTGTTGATTCAATATCTACATGGATCTTATTTTAGATATATCACGAACAATTATCGTAATTTCAATTTACCTCATTTGATGGGCAGATGAATTTGTATCTATTTGGTTAGTTTTGTATGTATGTTTGACTATTTGAGATGCGTGTGATTATTTCATTTAGCATATTTTATCAATAAGGTATGATGTTTGCAATTGAGTGTGCAGGAGACAGGTTACACCACAGGAGAACATGGGACTCATGGGTTACACCTCCAAGTTACACAATCGGCCATTTGGGCCAAATCGTCTCCCCTTGTTGTTCGCCATTATTTACAATGTTGATTACTAAAGATGGGAATATGGAATTCATCCTCTTGGAATGGGTATTAGTTATTTGGTTGGTCACTTTGGCTTGTTTAAATCCATCTAAATTAATTTAGTTCTATCTATCTTAATTGTTTGTTCAAGTCACTTTTATGGATTAATTTATTTCCACTTGATTAGGGAAGGGTTAATTAGTTTATCTTTGATTAAGAGGGTTTTAGGCCACCTAATCATGGACTAGTTGGGCACACCATCCCTCTTAGTGAGCCACTTTTCCCAAATCTCGAATTTGGGAAAAAAGTGAAAATTTAGAATGTTGTTTGGAAAGTTGGGGGTCACTTTTGCCTTTGAATGAACCCCAAAGACACTACCTATGGGTAGGGGGCCTCTTCCCAAGGCTCAAAAGTATTTTTCCCTCCTTTTTACCCCTCTCTTGTCCCCATCAACTTTTATTTTTTTTTATTTTGGGCGTCACTTGGGATTTGGGAATGCATTATTATTTTATTTTTGTGTTTTTGAAAACTTTCCTTAATTATTATCTTTGTCTTATTCTTGAAGGAGACTTTTGGGTGACTTGATATTGGGAAGGGATGGGTGACACATGTCCTCATCCCATTGGTTGTTGTTTTTTAGCCCTATTCTTGTTTAACCCTCCATTTTGGAGAGTTTGGGGACTTCTTGTTTCATTTTTCTTGTAGCTTTTGGGAGCCGTAAAAGGAAGAAAGATTTTGAAGAGGGAACTCTTGAAGTTAATGATTGGATTTTTCTTACTTGTGAGGTATGCCTCATAACTTCTACCATGTTTATGATTTGGAATGGAAATTGTGATTGTTTTCTTATTTGTTGTGAATTGTTGAAAGGATATGTAGAAAATTATTTTTCGTTGTTTGAAATTTCTTATTTTTCTCCATCCACCCCATTTGGGTGTGGATTTTGGAGTGTTGGGGAAGAGGGATGAATCCTTCTTGCTCCCACGAGGCTTGATGGATAGGCCTTGTTGGGATTCTCGATGTACTCCCTTCATATGGTTGAAGTGGGAGATGGTTTTCCATTTAGTTTGGAAACCATCTCCTATCCTTGCTAAGGAAACCTCCAAGATTTGAAAAACCTGGGTAAGGAGAAGGCAAGAAGAAAAAAGGTTGACGGAGAGATATGGAGGTTTTGGTGGCTTATGGATACTTGGAAAATTTGGTTAAACTCATTTGTTTATATGGTGAAATTGGATAAAATGGGTATTTATACCCCCTCTTCACCTCGTGAGAAAAATGGAGCTTGTTTGTGTTTAGTGTTGGATTTAAACTTTGTTGAGATGTTTGTATGTGTGTGGTGTATTCGTCCCCCTTTCCTCATTGTGCATCTTGGAGGCATGCATCTCCTCTCTCCCATGGGCTTGGAGGGAGGCTAACATGTACTACTTATTTGGAAGTGGCATGTGTTGATGTCATTTGCTTGGGTAGACAACTAAGCCCTTTATTCTTGTGAATTTTTTAGGTTGGCTAATGGATATAGAGTTTGATCCTTTGAGCTTGTTTGGAGTTTGTTCCTTGATTGAAAAATGGAATATTCATTCAAAATTTGGTCATGTTGTTCCCACATTGGG